>VDFB02281492.1:701960051-703183106 GCA_007258455.2 Sequoia sempervirens | reverse complement strand
TTTGGCCCTAAAACGGCCCTGGGCCCCTCCAGGCCCGGGCATTCAGGGTTCTCTATTCGGGCTTCCCCTTTGCAATCGCCATCCTTCATGGAATTCACCGGGCATCAGTCCACCCCTCGGGGTCTGCCCTGCTACCCACCACCTAAAACTTGTGTAGATTTGCGGGGTGGCACCTACCCATTCAGGCCTCGGGGCTCGGAAGTCCGCTTCTAGACTTCCGTCCTGGTCATGCTATCCGTGACAGCGATCCTGTGGTGACCTCCCGCCCCTCGGGCCCCACCTGGGTTTTTTTCACCGATGTTTAGTTTGTCCCTGCCCATCGCCGACCATTCAAGGCCCGACTCCCCAGAATTCTGTGGCAGTCCCGCCGTCGTCGACGGCGGATCCTTTGTGGATCCTCGAACTCCGGGCCCCGAAATGCTCACCGCCGACGTCGCCGACCTAATTTTGAATTCCACCAACTTTTCCCATGGCCATACGTGCATCAATTGCAGTTGTTAATGGCAGTTGGGGTATAAAATGCCCAACCCGCCGAAGTCTTTTTCACAATCAGGAATTGGAGCGAATTGCAAGTCATCATCTGGAACCACCGCCTTCGACTACATCACGCTTTCACCATCAACTTCATTCCATCGACCCCCAGTAGATCCCACATCTTCCCACTCCACGTGTTCGAGGTAGGCCATTGGTTGCCCTCCCGTACGTGTTTTTTGTCATTTCTGAAGTTTTAAATGAATGAACAAATTCTTAGGGAGGCATAAACAGGTAGAAAACTTGATTGTGCACCAAACCCATGTGGTAGAAAACTAAGTAAAACACCTAGGATGCCTTCGCTGCCGATTCAGAACTTTTTTGAGGCACGAATGTTCTTTGCGTAGGGCGATTCCTCACCTCGGGCCCGAGGCCCACCTTCGCCTTCAAAACTCAAACCCCAAACATTCACTGATGGCAATGTTCCTCTCCGGGCTTGGTCAGTCGGCTTTCCTCCCTCGGAATTTCATTTTCCTTTCGTCAAGCTTGTTCTACCAGACGGTCCTGGCTCCCTAGCTGTTGGGTCCCAGTCTTTGCCCCGCTATAAAATGCCAAACCGAGCCGGCACCCTTCGGCCTCCCCGGGCCCGTAACCCCGAAGTTCTGTCTCCAGGGTTCTATGGGAGATTTTCCTTCCATGACGGCGAGCATCGCCTAGCGCCCCGTCCCTCAGGCTCCGCGTACTTCTCTGCTTATTGAACCCTTGGCTAGTGAAATTGATCTGTCTTTTAAACCTTAGGCCCTGGGTAATGGTTTTCCATGCTCAAATTTCTGTCGTTCTCGATGGCAAAGTACTGTCCACAAACTTGCCAATGTTGCCCGCCCCTGGACCCCGGCCTTGTCACTGTCATTGGCCTATTCTTTTGGAATGGCGACTTTCGCATCCTCGGGCCCCAGATCCCGAACTTCTGTCCGCATAAGTCCGCGGATCTCCTCCCAGCGGAATCTTCACCCCGTTCGCCCGGTCGCTGGAACCCGGGCCTCCATTTGCCGTGTAATCTTGCCGAAACTCCTCGCTACCGTGGGACCTTCTGGGCCCATCCGTTTGGAATTCTGTTCCTAAAATTTTGTGACAGTTTCGTTGTCCTTGACGGTGGATCCCTGTCGGCTTCCTGACCTCCGAGCCCCAGGCCGCTTCTTTCCACTACCGTTTAAATCAGTGAAAGTCTCACGGCGGTCGGCGCGTCACGTCTTCCCGGCCACTAGGCCCCGCCATGCCAAAAGCCGCCAAGCCTGAATGATAACCACACATTGGCTGCCTTTTTCCCTTCAGGTCCCAGGCCTTGGACTTTCACTGCCAGATTTTGGCCCACTGTCTGCCATCACCAACGGCCGTCTCCTGACAGCTTCCCAGCTTGAGACCTCCGATGCCCCTTAGATCCATCCAAACGATCCTAAAATTGGAATCCGACTTCGACCCACGTCCCAAATTTTGCTCTTCTCCATCATGGGCCTCCTAAAACATTAAAATTTGGCCAAGAAGGGTCTCCGGGAGTTTTTGGCTGCATTTTCCCTTCCAGACAGCATTCCTGCCAAGGACGTCCAGCCCTCCGGGCCTGAATTGTCCAAATGCCCTGAAACGAAGATCGATAACATCTAGAGATAAGATTTATGATATACTTGATTGATTATTTAGATGTTATTTTCAAAATATGTACTAACATGAATGCTTTTGATGTTTTATTATGCTAACTTTTCCTTTGCGTGCATAATATATGGAATGGGCTGCAAGAACTTCAGGGGCCTCCGCCAAAAAGGACAAGGGCAAAAAGTCAGGAAGGACCCCTCAGGGAAAGGAAGATAAGGATCAAATGAAGTACTAGTTCCAGGGCAAGCCGCTCCACTCAAAGGTCTCGACCGACTGAAAGGAGATTTCATATACCAACATCAGCTAGGTTGACATAGATGAATTCACTCAGAGGGTCAAGGTCAACCTAACAATAAAGAATGCCAAATTAATATGGCAATGTGGAATAGCCAAGGCCGCCGGTTTCCCTCCCTCTCTCGTGGCACCCGAACTAGTGATGGCTTGCCAAGAGGCCTATCAAACTGACACCAGAACAATTATGGATAAGGAGGGGAACATCCTCGCAGACATGTTGCCAGAAGGGATTACCAAAACATTTCACATTCCCAAGCTCCAACAGATGGAGGTCCCTACATTGGAACAATGCCAAGCGGCATGGGATGCTAATCCATCAAGGTGCAAAAAGTCAATCAACCTCCTTTGGCTTAAAGAAAAATGGGGCAGCGCTACGAAGGTTCCCCAAGAACTCTTCCGTAGCGATTTCCATAAGAACTACCACGACTTGGTGACCATGTTGAGCAGGGTCATGGGTCTTGCAATGGCCACCTACTTCCAGGAATGGATGGCATATTACATTGAATAGATCCTGCAAGGAAATGAGGATGTTACAACCAAGGTCTCATTTGATTGGGGAAGCATCATTAGCAACTGCTTCCATGAGTAGTTTGTCAATGTCAAGAAAAGTTCTAAATTCTACATGACCTCCTACCTGGTGTACTCCCTGGGAGGTCAAAGACAATACAGCAGGTTATTTGTGGTACCCGATCGGGGGCATAAGCAAGGGCTCAAACTGTTTGACAAGTACCCTCAACTCTAATACTGCAATTTTAAAAGGGAGTACTGCCAGGTCAATGATACCTTCATTGGCCATATCATCAGATTGATTGCTAGAGACTTCGAGAGGAGGGTCTCCCACAACGCCAGGGTGCTCTTAAAGGAATATGCCTTCCTGTTTATCCAGTCCCCCAAGTTTACCTACATTCAAGCCCGGGGTTTCACGGAACGGCCAAATAGATTGCCACGGTACCCAAATGACAGGATCATCCTCCTGGACCTTTCTTGACAGCTCCAACACATCCAAGCGATCTTCAGCAATAAGCACATGGCAGGGATCTCGTACCCTATGACCCTTGGCCAGGGCCTGTATAGATTACAAACTTCTCAATGTGCCAGTAATTCTGAGAAGGAGCTTAAGGATTACAATTTTGACTGATACACTGCTCGCCCGCGGATGGATCCACATGGCCACGTAAGGAAGGCACTGGGGCCGGTGTATGCCCACCAATACCACATTGAAGATTTCTGGGCCGACTGTAAAGATGACAAGGAGGTACACGCAAGGCACTATATGCGCATGATGGTGTTGTTCTTGAGAAGAGTGCAACCGTTCCCAGTGCCGGATTAGGCCGAGGAGGATGAGTCCATGATCATGCACCCAAGGTACCCTGTAGTTGCTAACCTGCCAATACGGTCAATTGACTGGGATGAACAAGAGGTCGATGACCTAGATACCATCACCCAGCTAATCATAACTCGTACTAAGGAGTGGATTGATGGGCAGGTGGTGCACCTAAAGCGACAAGGAGTAGTCCTGATGTATGAAGGGCTCAAGAGCGAGTTGAGTGCCATAGAGGACGTCACTACCACCATGTCAACTGGCGGGACCTCCAAATCTCCTCCTATCACCAGGTCCCAGAAGAGGAAAGGAACAAAGATTGCGTAGTCTCCCGATCCCAAGGAGCAAGCAAAGAAGGATACAGGAGGCTCATCTCCCAAAAGACTGAAACAAATGGTGAGTGCGGAAGAACCCTGACCTCCTTTGGCTCTTCCTGCTCCTCCTGTTGCGCCGCCCACCTCCCTGACTATGATCGTCGCTTCTCCACCGGCAGTAGACATTTCTGTCCATCTTGCCCCTTCGCCCCTGGCCGGATCAGTAGTCGTCATTGATTCCTCTTCTGGCATAACCACTCCTCCTTCCTCTGCTACCATGTCTCTGATTACATCCCTCCCTCTGGCAAAAATAACACCGCCGATTCTTGCTACCACTATGCCTAAGGTTCTTACAAGACACATGCAAAACCTCCCCCCTGAGCTCTCATAGATCTTAATGAATCCATCTCTCTAAGCGACCCTCACCTAGGTCCTTGCAACTGCCCAACCTTCACAACCACCAACAGGGCCGCCAGCCATGGAAGCTACAATGCAAATCTCAAAAGAGATGGAAGAGCAAGAACAGGAAGCCTCGAAGTCTGTCGAGGAGGAGGCTGATGAATATCATGAGCACCCTGAGTACGAGCACCGAACTATTGACAGGGTGGTCTATGAGGAGGAGGAGACGGGCTCTTCTATGAGTGGGGATGAGGAGGGTGGCTCGGGCACCAAGGAAATCATCCAGACTTTTGATGAGGACCTTGAGGAGGAAATGGCACAGTAGCTAAGGAATGTTGGGGAGGAGGCAGAAAAGCCACCACATGGTGAAGAGGGGCATCCACCAGAGGAGCAGCCGTAAAAGGATCTATCTGAGGCTGAGACCCATGTTGTAAAGAGCCCTAAGGCCGAGGCTACTGGAGAGAAGAAAGAAGAAGAGGCAGCAAAAGAGGAAAGTCCCACCTGACAGCCATCCACCAAGCTGCCCGTCAAATGCCTTGTTTTCATTCGTGACTCCGACGAAGAGGAGGATGCTACCAAAGAGAAAGAAGAACCCCAAAAGGAAAAGGACACATAAATCTTCCCTCTGACTGAGAAGGGAGAGGGCAGCCATGATGCACCCAAGGATAAGTCTGCCATGCCCGATTGGTTGGAGAAGCAACTTGAGAAGATGACTTCTATGTTAAAAGGACCCAAGGGCGAGATTGGAGGCCATCTTGGCTCAATCCCTGATCATGACAAAGAAGGAGAAGAAGCCCAAGGTCCATTCCCTAATAACAATGGATGCTTCTGGCTCCCCAGTGGCATAAATTGCAATGCCTACTATCGGCCAGGTAGGGGTGAGCTATAATATCTCCACCATTGACTTAGGGACAGCAACTAAAGAGCAAAAGGTTGGGCACCTTGAAGAATCAGTGGCCGTGGTGGTGCACCTGATAAAGCAGGACAAGGTCTCCAAGGATGAACTCAAGGCACAGGTTGCTGCCCTAACAGACTACATACAGCAATGGTCCTCAGTGGATGACCTGCCCACCACCTCCGCAGCCACACCGTAGTTGCTCTCCAAAGAATAGATCGACAAGATGGAGAGAAGGAATAACTTGGAGAAAACCACCGAGGATTGGTTCCGACAAGTCGCTTACGTCAGAAACATGGGAATCAATAGGGCTGTGTGGACAGCCAACAAGTTCTTGTACCTGATCCAATCCCTAGAAAGCACAAGGAGGCTCTGCACCAATTTACCTGCCACCTATGACTCCACCTTCCTGAGAATTGAAGCCATCCTTCAGATGCCTAAGGACACGTGGGAAGAGAAGCTAGAGCTGAAGAAAGAAGATCACTGGCTAGTGGATGTGTGGTGCAGAGACCTCGACAACTGGAAGGAGAGGTTAGAGAAAATCCTGAACAAAGTGGATCCAGATATTGAATGGATCAAGGAAATCCTAGTGGAATGCACCGAATATCTCAAGTTGATGACGGGCTATGATATGCCCACTGTGCAAATGGATACAGAGAAGGTTAAGCCATCTTCTAGGAGAAGATGAAGGATGGGACAGTCGAAGAAATCACAATGGAGTTCCTAAGTTTTGCTGCCCGCGCCTTCGACCGATCAAAGCTATTCAGAGACCAAGGCTCGAAGTATGATGAAGATTGGAAAAGGCTAGAAGAGAACACTAAGGAGTGGAGCTATCAGGCATTATGATGTGAAATCCTTGAAATCGACAAGCTCCAGGCTGTCATCCTCAAGTACATAGAACATGCGGCTTCTGAGGAGCAAGAGGACAGCCCAACAAAAGAAGAAGACCTTCCTGAAGAGTAGCTACAACAAAGGAAACAACAATCAGCTACAGGATGAAAGAGCTATAGTGTCATCGGCTAGAAGACAAAATAGGGAAAGGACGAAAGTGTAATTTTAAATTGAGATCTATTTGGGGGTAGGTGAAACCCTATTTTGTAATGAATCTTGGCCACATAATGAGAATGAATCTTGGCCATTCATTTAACTTTTTGGAAACTATAAATAGGGCACTCCTCTCATTTGCAAAAGTGAGAGTTGAGTTGTTGTAAAGACATGCTACTGAAATTTATAAGAAAAGACATTGATTTGGTGTATTTTCTTGGTTTCTCTCATGTTATTTGATTCATTCTCCAATATCAGATGCTTAGCTTAGATCTTGTTGCTCTTTAGTTAGCTATTTACTTTCTTTGGATAAATCTTAGGAATGTTGTTGGGTGACTATGAAAATTCCTGCCTTGTTGATGATCCCTTAGTCCATACTTTTTGCTATTTGCTGAAGGTAGATAGCTGTGCAAAGTTAGCCTGGACTTGATTTTAAAGTTTCCCCAAACATTCATCCTTAATTCATGCATGTATGTGGTGGATGAAGGATGAGATATCTGCAGCCCTTAGAAGATAGCACAATTTCCATGATACTGTGAAATCCCTAGTTAAGTGGGATATTGTTTTGAGAAATTGTCCATTGCAGAAACTCCATTGTCACTATTCATAGCGAGCTTCATACTTAGGAACTTTTCTCCTCCTTCGCCCTTTTCTTTCTTTTTAGTAACTGACCTATGCCAAGATTCATTGCACATTGTAAAGCCAAATCCAATAACTAAATGGAGTCCAAGATTGCTATTTGAACCTATAGCCAGCACGTAACAAATTTCCATCCTAAGAACTCCATTCCGAGATCCAACTTCCATGTTTTATTTCCATGCTTTGTATTTTCTGTAAGACTGCCTTATGATTCTAGCAAATCACATCAAACTACTGAGGTATCTAAGCACTGTCATGACCTAACATCTGAGAGACCTTGGGATAGTGTTCTGCAATCCGATTGTGGAGTATTGTCTTTCAAGAGAGGTAGTGCACCTATGCACTACCTGTGTTGAGAAGTGCATAAAAACACCATCAACAATTCCATTTAGCATATAATTTTATTATAGTTCATTAAAACTATAATATCCTTTCTTATTCAGATGATGATTTCCATAGCAAGGTTTTACTACATAAGAGGTTAATAGACATTATGAAATCCATTAAAGTTTTTGTCCACTACTATATAGAGGGTTACCAAGTATATCAAACTAAAGTGTAAAAGGATATATTTAGAGGGTTTTGTGAAACCCAAAAAAGAGTGTTTAAATACATTAAATAATTCAAGGAGATAATGCTTGTAGAAAAGGGAAAATACCTATTTTAGTCAACTTCTCATAATTCCTTAGATTTGTAATATTTATTATTAGCCTATCCCTTATCTAAGAGCAATGATTGTGGAGTTAATAAAGTTAGTCTACAAGAATAAGTAGAGTATCCATGATCAAAATAATTATTCCCTATACCAATTTCTATTTATAAAATTTGATATCAAAACTCAATTAAAAACAGTAGAAGTTGCATCATAGTTCATTACCCAGGTAGTGTTATGATTTATAATCTATACTCAACTGATCTATTAATAGAGCTCGACATTTAATTCTTTTAATTATTTTTAAAGAAGACATTTCGTTAATCAATGTTTTAAGAAATTACTATGCCTCATCTAGCAATAGTTGCCTGGTGGCTGGCCTATAGCTAAGACTGAGCAAACCTTGGAGATAAAACGTTACCATCCTCTTCATTTTGAGTGCAACAAGTTTATTCGGCTTCCAAACTATACCCAAAACTATTCACCACTTCCTTGATATGTTGCCCCTTTCATCAAAGGCAAGGAGGGTGCTGGCATCAATTATGGAGTTTGGCTTTACACCTACTAATCACCCATTTCGTATATATCTTGTAATCTTTTCATTCCATGAAACCATGTTTCCTTTAGAGATTTCATCCAACTTGGACGTGACTTATCATTGCTCCCATATTTCTGTATATATCTCTATCACGACCATTGCATTGACTTCCACCTTTGCCTTCTACTCCCTCATTGAATTAGTATCCTCCTCTCCCACCAACTTCTTTCTCCTCCTATTCTTCCTAAAAGAGACCTCCAATTGGAAGATTAATGGAGGTTTCAGAGTCTCTCTCAGTGCATCGACCTCGATTCACAACTATAATTTCTCTTCCGTATCTCTCCCTCGTTCACACCTCTAAATATCCACACCATTTTCTCTGCATTAATCTCTCCAAACTCTTCCCTTTTTGCACATTTTCTTCACTCATTTCTTCCACTCAGTCATGAAAGAGAAGCTAAGGGGGTTCGAGAATATTTTAAAATCCACTCTGCACCTTCTTTTTCATGTGACCTGTCATTTTAATGCCAATTAAAGGATCATTGCATACCATATTAACAGAATAGACATGCCTTTCCCCTCTCTTGCGTCATACTCAGTAAATACTAGTTGTCTTTCGACATAGACAAGAATAAATGGCAATATGTTTTCTTCTTACATCACGACACTATTGAGACTCCTTTTGCCTTTTTTAAAATTATTTTTAAGACTACATCACCCAACTTGGATGCTGCTAGTGAGGGATGCGACACTACTTTCTTTAAAAACATATTTAATTTGAAATTATATTAGAACCCATAAATATCCTTAAATAATCTAAATTAAACGTACTAAATACATCAAAATATTTTTATTATTTAAAACAAAATAGTCCTAAATTTAAAATATTTATCATACTATTTTTTAAAATAATCAATGAAAATATGTAAAATTATTAAATTATTTAGAATAAATTATTTATATATATATATAAAGAATTTATTAAGAAGGCTCGTTGATATCAATAAGTAAACTATTAATTATTCATACTTACAATCTTGAAATAATCATTGAAGAGTACAGTTAGGAACACATTTTTTTAATTAATGAGAATAAAATATTTTAATTTTAGAATATTTATATTATTAAAAAATGTCTTTAATTTATATTATTAAATATGAATGCAAATATATCAAATGATTAATAGTTAAATCATGACATTGTTGTTATAATCACCAATGTTCAAGCTCCTTTTGACCCACTTTTACAGTAGGAATCATTCTCTAGTTGATCCATTATACTCATAGGTTTTAACTATTTGTGTGAAAAGATCTATTGGAAAGCTAGTTAGCATTTAGCCTACTTAGTAGATTCCTATTCATAATACACTTAAGCTCTCTCAGAGGACATATAGAGTCTTTCCTCACTTGACATTGTTGAGACAATTGTTCTCACATTGTGAGACACCTCTTGCATGGTCGTGTGTCAGTCACTAGAACACTTGTCATGTGAGTTAACAAGTGTTCTGCCTTTGAGGGTTAGTTTTTCATTATGTTTCACATGACTACCTTCACTACCTTTCCTATTTAAGCAATATCATATTGTATATTTCAATCAAATATTTTATTAATATCTTTAATAATTTAAATTATGTGATAGAATTTAGTAGATCATGGAGATGAGAAACAATAACAATAAACAACAATGCATAAATTTTATTTCATTGAAACAAATTATAATGAGTACAAATCCTTGCATATATAGGAATGGAAGATGCAATCCACTTATGAGGTGGATTTATAGGTGCCACAAGATGTGGCACAAATGAGTAGACAAGTTTCCTATAGGTGTCAACCTTAGGAACACTTAGAGTTTGCAAATGAACAACCTATTTCACCAAGTCATCAACCTTGATGCCAAGTGTTGAGTGATCCTTGACGTGAGATAGAAATTCTTCCAACCTAAAAAGGGTACCACATGAGGTTTACTAAATAACTTGGTAAACTCTACCAACATAAAAGTTACACATTCAATTAGAGAAGATTTTGTCTAACCTCATAAAAAAAATTACACTTAATTATAGAGAATAGGTTATTTAATCACTATAATACCTCCCCTTAAGTGATAATTTGGGAGATCACAAAAGTGCAAATAGATAGAAATGGGTTTTTTCTATAGGCCATATTAGGTACCCATGTACAAAATATTCTCTCACAAAAGAAGAAAAAGGAAAAAACATGGTATGAAAAAAATCCTCCCAAAAAAAGAGAATTAGAAGGATTTAAGGCCTTCTAAAAATATATCCCTTGATGGTAGGGACATGATGATGAAGAATTCTTGAAGCATACATGTAGAAGTTGTAAAATCACTCAATGATGAAGTAGTGTCTTATGAAATTAATGGATCTCTATGAAATGTGGATGAAGATGAGAGATACAAAACACCACGTGAGTGATTATTGGAGAACTACTCAACCATGTACATAAATTCAATCAAACTCTATGAAGTAGATAATATAGATAGTACTATTAGAATCTCTAAAAAGATGATCCATTGAAATGTTCCCCCACATGAAAGATCAAGATAGAAGTTTCATGTAATCTCCAAAAAAGAAGAATCCTCCACTTCTTCATTGAAAGAAGCATTAGCATAACAAATCATAGTACCCCCTTCATGCTAAGAGAATACAATTAAAACCAACTGAAATAGAGAGTGTGCAAGGAATATAGATATGTATAAGAAACTAAGAAAGGGTGTCCTCGAAGGAACACTCGTAGGGGGTAAGAATCATAAGGATTAGAATTTTGATGGTATAAATTCCCATTATAGTTTATAATTCAGGGTAAGTATAATAATTTCTCGGATTCCCTTCACACATTTAGTTTTGTGGCACTTTATATGAGTGTATTTACAAGAATAGTAGTTGTTTTTGAAAAAGGAAAAATAGGTTTTGAATGGACCCGAAACCATGTACAGCAGGTTTTGAATGGACCTGAAACCATCAAGTCTTAAGTGGACCCAAACCCCACCCCAAGGAGAACAGGTTGCTCAAAAAAAGAAACAAAAACATCCAGTAGCTCACCAGGGAAGAAAAAACTCCAGCAACCTGCCACAAGCCAGCAGGTTGCCCAGAAAAACAACCAAGAAATCACATAAATCTTGGCATCATTGGTTTTGATGGGACTAACAACCCACTACACTCAATAGTTATAGACAAGACCAGCAGCTCATAACACAAGGTTTTGACAGGGACCTTAAACCCAAATATGCAACTTTTCACAATACAAATCATGATCAAAGCTCCACTAGCCAAAGTAGTAGAGTCCAGCAATCCACTCCTTCCATATTTATAGGACAGGTAAACACAGGAGAACAGAGCACCAGTAATATCCTTTAAAAGATATATATTCTCTCCACCTCTAAAGGAAAGAACTCCAAACTTCTCATAGCTGCAACATTCAAAAACCTTGGGATTGAATAACTCAAAGATGTGCTTCCTAATCAAAATCTCCACCTCCATAGAAGATAAAGAAAAGAACATAGCATGTAGGTCCTCATCAAAACCCAGGCCACCATAAAACAAGGCTTCAATAGCCCCCCAATAGCCTTTCCAAGCACAACTAGCAACATCCCACTCCACCTCTATAGGAGAAAAGTCACTTCCGACCTCCACCATGTCCCCCTCAATAGAAGATAGGACCACCTCCATAGGAAAGACTAGAAAAACCCAAGGCTGCACCAAAAGAGACTTGAAAAGAAAAGCCATGGAACTGAGAAGGAGAGGGACAAAAATACCCCCATCGTAACAATACCCAAAGGTCACAAATAGTAAAAAGAGAAACACAAACCTTGTTCTAAAAAAAGAAAACACCCCAAAGAGGCCCCGAAGGACTCCAAGGTAGACACACCTCTCCCAGAAAAACAAAAAATACTTTAGGGAACAAGGAGGGACAAGAAACAACAAAACCAACGTTTTCCTACCAAAGGGACAAAGCAAAAGTAGAGGCAAACAAAACAGCCCTCAGATAAGCAAACCTTGTAGAAAAAACACCAACAACGACACCCCCAAACAGTAAAAGGAAACCATATGAAAACAGGGGCCAAAGAGGAGCAGAGAAACTACCAGATTTCTGTGACTTGGACTGAGAGCAAACGATGGCAAAAAAAACCCTAAAATACATAGTTTTGAAGCTCATCCAGTCAGGGCAATGCCATCCACCACACAGTCCCACAGAAAAATAGGAAACTTCCAAACTCCCAAGCAATAAAAGAAGATCAAAAGAAGGCGGGGGTCCAAGATTAAAAAATAAGTTGACCCATCTATAAATCACCGACACAAACAGAGGAGGAAGGTCCACCCACCAGAGAGGAGAAAGAGACCACCCCTCGGAAGAAGGCGCACGAACCACCTCAAGAGAACCGATGCCAGGCACAACACTAGCCTCAACCATGGTCCAAGCTTTCCACGGACGCCCAGCCAGCCTCAGAGAGAGAGATAGGCACCAACATACAACCAAAGCCTTCCTCTTCCCACCAAAAAACCCTAAAGCTAGCCCACCATGAACAGGGCAGACCCCAACAACACGATTCCTCCCGCCGTCATCATCTTCTTCATCTGAATCTTCATCTCCCACCTACGCAAAATTTGAACTGCTTCGTCTGCTTCCTTTCCCGCCTGAGCGCTCCATATAATGAGGTTGATTAAGAAGACATAGATTAATTTATGTATTGTAAACTTTATTAAAAGAGAAAAAACATAAAAGATGAAACCATAGTTTATTGTGTTTAGCTACCTTTGAGGTGAGATGGAAAGTTTTCCAACCTAAAAAAACGTAGCAATTTAGACAATATGTTGTCTAACCCAATCAACCTAGTATAGTGAATCTATATTAATTATTCACTAGAACATTAGGGTCATTGTGTGCAACTATTTTTGTGGAAGTAACAATTTTTTTTTTTTGATGATCATGTTAGAAATCCTAACGTGGTATCAAATTCATTCATGAAAAACCCTTCCCAAAATCTTGCATCAAGCCTAACTAGAGTTCCATGTGATTTTATTTACATATAAATGTCTATTGTTTGAAGGTTTCATCCATTCTTAGTTCCCTCCATTTAACTTGGCCTCCATGAAGCTTGGCAACTTCACTGCATTTCAAAAACTCTCAATACTTTTTCATGCTCCTTACACTAGCATCCATACATAGTTCTCAAAGTCCATAGTGCACATCTTGCAACATTTCCAACAAACCAACATTGTTCATACCCACACAAACTAGCTTTTGTAAAAAAGGAGAGTTTTTCATTTTTATTGATATTTTTTGGTAAAAGGAGGGACAAATTGGTCATACAAACCCTCCAAACATAGCACCAAGGCTCCAGTTATCAAGCCTTTTTCTCTTCTGAGTTCCCTCGACTAGCTCATGCAACTTGCACAATATTATTGATTTTTGTTGCAAGTATACAATAGAAACTTTCATGCTTTTTGTAGGGAAACAATACATTGTGGAGGAGATTCCAAGAAAATTGCTAAAACATTATACAACTTTCATTCATCATTAGAAACCCCCATGGATCTCATGACCCGAATTTTCACCCTTATGAAATCCCATCAATAGCTTATTTCAAGTCAATTTTCTCACCAACCCGCAATGAGTTGAGAATAATTGTTGACAATGAAGGTTTATCTTATTCCAAATCATAGATAATCTATAGTTAACTGGAGTGAAGGATTTTTTTTATGAGGATGCATGCATAGAGACAACTATTTTCTATTTTTTCCATCATATTACTTTGAAGATCATCAAATGTGAGTTAATACTCTTCATTCCCTATTCATGAATTGGTCAAACTCATTTGATAGTTTTAATGCACAAACATTTACTTCTTATCATTTACTAATTAGCATTTTATTATATTTTTTTAATATTTATAAATCCTAAGCTCTTTAGTTGTTAGTCAAACTACCAATTTATAACCAATTTTGTATAGGGGGCCTCTCTTTTTTTTAAATAACTTGCAAATGGAGGTTTTTTATTTTTTATTTTCCCACTTTATTGAGATTTGAAAGTAATACTTAATATATGTAAGAACTCCAAATAATAAATAATTTTATGAATGCACTCACATAATGTGCCACAACAATTGAATGTGTGTTCGTTAGGGAGGGAATTTTGTATTTAGAATGAATCATAAAGTGTAATGTGGGGTTATGTAGTTCCTTTATTTTCCATCACAATAATAGATCCTCGTGATTCTCACCTCATATGTGTGGTGCCTTGAATTTTCATCAAAATAATGGATCCTCGTGATTCTTGCCTCATGTGTGTTTCCCTTCATGCACACCACTTTTTAGTTTCTTGTACATCTTTTGCCCAAATTCTAGGTTTGAATTCCTATGCACACTTTTGTGCCCAATTTAAGTTGGTCTTATTAAACATCCTCTTATTAGTATTAAGGGGGGATTATATCAGTGTTATAATAATGCTTCTTTCAATGGAGCAATAGAGGGACCTTCTACTTTGGGGGGTCTCATAGTCCTTCTATAGTTATCTCTTGTATGGTGATTATTTCAATGGATCATATTTTATGAGATCCTAGTACTTATGTAAAGCACCATGATGTGCATTTTAGTCATGCAATACATGTAACTCATGCATTTATTTAACATACTAGGTAGAATCATTATACTATCTATATTTTTAACATCACAAGAATATATGTATTCATGGTTGAGTAGTCTTTACTCATATAATGCTTTCTATATATTATCTTGATCCACATTTCTTAGAGGTTCATTATTCCATAAAACACTAATTCATCTTTGGTAGAGTTTACAATATTGACATGCTTTATGACCTCTTCTTCATGATATTCCTATCTTCATTAGACATATTTTAAGGAGATCCTACCCTTTTATTTCTCTTATTTGGAGAGGAGGTTCATTCCCATTGGGTTTTTTCCTATTTATCCATTTGTGAGAGATCATTATTGTATGAGTACCTTATTAGGCCTTGTCACCGAGAATTATCTTTTTATTGTTTATCTTTCTCCAAAATTATCATGTAAGGGGGTGTTTAGTGTGAAAATAGGTATTATTAAACTAGTTAGCATTTTGTGTACTTAGTAGATTCCTATCCACACTGCATTTAATCTCACTTAGAGAGTTTTTATATTATTTTCTCACCTCATGTTGTTGAGACAAGTGAACTGTTACTTTCTAAGACACCTCTTGCATGGTCACCCACCACCAAATTAGAAAGAAAGATGATATATTTTTGAAGGAATGTTTAGGAACCAAATTTCTAAACAATTTACTTTCTATCAAGTTACCTACTTATAATGCAACAGGTCACCTAGCTACCATAATTAATTTTGGATTCCCTCTTTTCATTTGAGCTATTTTGTTTTGGTATGGTTATTATTGGGCTATGGATCTAATATTTCTACATTTCTATAGGCTATTTTTTTATGCCTAACTAAATGTAAATGATGTTTGAATAATTTTGAGGGGGTTATTTTTTGAGTGGCTTACAAACACTTCAAATTTGTATGGTAGACAAATACATTTGGTCCAACCAACCTTTTATATTTTATATTCATGTAAATTAGAGGATCATATTAATGCAAGTAAATTATGCATTTGAATATCTCCATATTAGTACATATATCTTTTCAAATATTTGCATACATAGTTGGAGTTTTTTTATATCAAAATTGTTGGCATGAGTGTAACTATGAATGAGATGAATGTAACAACATTCTAAAATTATTGTAAGCTTTGTAATAACCTCTCTCATATAAATATGATTACATATAGCTCTGTGTTGGATAAATAAACAAGAACCTCCATTATATTTTAATAATATTGGACATATAAAAAATATAAGACACATTGTTCTTGTTTCTATTTTTTTATGTGCTATACTATGCATTTTTGAAAGAATGAGAATTTTTTCATTGATGATGTTGTTGGAAACATGAGCATTAAATTATTGTCAATGATGTCAAAATTCTATCTAGATATGAATATCATGTTGTGAGTCATTGAGGCTAGCTCTAATAGGTTTTAGGAGTGTTTGTAGAAGACATTTTTTCTAAGAGGTTTGATTCAGTTAAGATGGTTGCAAATGGAATTTGACTAAGTGTCGATACTATTGATTTAGTGTAATAGTGCTTTAGTTTTTGGGTTTGCACCAGTTTGCAAATGAAGGCATCACTCTATGATTCTAACATTATTTTTCTAGATGTTATATTTATATGATCCCATGTTTTAATCATGTTTTGGATATTCAATTGAAATATATGAGAAAGAAAAGTTTTTCTAGAAAATTATCGTTATTCTTTATACAGTGAATTTGTGTGGGAGAGTCTACACTTATCTACGGATAGGTGTTTGGATTTACAAATTAAAGGAGATGTTGAAAAATGGAATTTATTTAGGAATTATAGTTGCCATCAAGATTTGAGGTCCATACGTCCTTATGTTGATACATAGTTGAATGATTTTTCTATTAGGTCTCATGTCATACCAACCTAATAAGTTTGAAGGTATGCAAAGGTTAAATAAGGATTGTGATTTTATGTGGGATGTAATATAGGTCCATGCCCACCTATTTTAATTTATTTTGAGGATTTAATATTGGTACAAGACATGTCTAAAAATTTTGGAGCCAACAAGTTATATTTTGAGTAGTACATCTAATTAGGCTGACCTAATTGATGTTAGAGCTGATACGGATATATATGTTAGATCCTTAATTTTTTTATGGATGAAATGAATATATTATTTGTCACGTGAAGATTTGACATGTAAATATTATAAGAGTAGTGTGAATTTAAGTTGAAAATTTTTATTAGAAGATCGAAATGATACGAATGTAGAGGAAAGTGAAGTGTTTTGATCTAATTTAGATGAAGTGTGTAGATTTAGTCTATCGAGCTCTATTGGAACTATATTTTAAAAATATGATAGATGTTATTGGAATTGTTCAAAATAGACTATGAGCCACAATCTCTCTTCTATAATTTTCTTTATGGGTAGTGAATCCACTTGGATAGTGAGTCGACCTATACTAAGAACTTCTATTGAAGACTTAGAGTATTAAAATGGGAGGATGAATTAGTATTTCTCTAAAAAAATTAAACATGACCCATCCAATTAACTAAATAGAAATAATTTCAATGAAGTATGAAAGAATGAATATAACTGCATAATCATATGACATATGAACAATGGTATTTTAAAGTAGAAAACCTAAAAAGGGAAAAACCATGGTGAGGGTTACCTCACAATATATAATATCTAGATATAAGATATTATAGAAAGGCTCACTAACAAGATACACTATCCAAAAAAAAGGCTCACATCCCACTAAGAAAGAACAAAGAAGGATTTGGTAACACTTCCTATTTGAAATGATATAATTTAGCATCTATCATATTCCAGATTATAGCTCTATTGAAGTATAAGAACGATATTCACCCTTATCTGAATCAATACTTTGATCTATTCACAATATGCTTAATACTACACTACACACATGTATGTGAATCACTATACATGTCATATATCACATGTAATCTTCTTTTCTTCATCAATTTCACATATCAGTCTCTTTTTCATTCTCTCTCTCACACCTTCTCCACTCCTAACCTCTGGTGATGATCTCCTATATATATCTAGATCATGTGTAACTTCAATTAGGTTAGACCAATTATAAGTAACATATAAAATTAAGGATTCCATACTCAAAGAATTTTATCCTCACTTAGAACCTAAATTCAAAATTCAATAAATCCCATCTAAAATAGAATTACTCACATACCCTCCACAAAACATAAAATATGTTCAATTGGTTCAAAATAGATCTAAACACAAAATATTCAAGTGTACATGTAATTTTCCAAAATGTGCAACCTTAAACCTTGATCTCCCTTTGGATTCCCATTTAGTTGATATTTATCAATTTATCTTCATGATTGCAAAAAAGAAAAAATATTCACGAGGAAGTGGAAAATCTCCTACACTGGTACATTGTACAAAATATAACAATGATATACTGGACTACACACTATCATTCATATTTTTTTGGAAACTTTACTAAAATTCACAAAACCTTGAATACCTCTACATCTGATGAACTAAATTTTTTAGTTTTAATAATATAATATTATACCAACATGTCGTGAAGTGAAGACCTAAAAAATAATGCACTCAACTGCCAAAATTTCAGAGGAAATTTACTTATTCAAATTTTTGATAAGCCATACCCTTTTCATCAACTTGATCTATATATAAGTTACCAAAAATACTCCCACACTATGCTAGGATGATCATAACAATGTTGACATCAATGACAACACTCTATCAAGCAATGTATATACACTTCATGCTAATGTTGCCTAACCACATCATTAATGACAAGCTTCCAACTTCAAACAATCTCTCCATTTTTTATTGATGGAAACATGGATATCAAAAACATTTTGGAGGGATTTATTCAAAAAATTGTTTCCCCCTTTCACATATCTCTCCAAAAGGTTTTCTAGCTATCTCTTCTAAAATATAAACTTCCCAAAATGTTTTGACATAATTTTTTTTCAATATCTCTCCACCTTTGAAATCAATGGCAAAGGGGTCACAATAACTCAGTATACTCCCTTTAGATACATATTGACTCCCCTTCAATAAAAAAACCTTTTATGCAAATAAGGGATTTTGAAAACTTAGTAAAATTACATAGAAGTAAGAATTGTCAACCTAAATTGAGTTTCTTCAATATGTCTTTTAAAGTAGATATTCCTTCTTCCCAAATCCTTTTTTCTTTTTCTAGAGCCCTACAGTGTAATTCAAGCTCCATTATTGTGTCTTCTCCTTCTTCCATAGCACTCAGGTTGATATTTATCCTTGATTTTTTTTTAGTACTAGAAAGGACACATGAGACAATTTTATACTTCATATTTACTAAGTCTATTAGCATCACATATTGTCTGATTCTTTCTTCTCTCTGATTCTGCAAGGAAAATAATTTGTTGTAATGCCCCTCCGTGTTGGTTGTTTTGGACTTGTGTGTGAGTATTTGTGGGTGCTTCATTGATTTCTGTGTTATTTGATTGTGTGAAAAATATAATATGTTAGTAATCATGTTTAAATAATTAAGTAAATCATAAGTGATTTGTAAAGTTATTTAAAATATAATTAGAAATTAAAATAATAATCAATTAAATCAAATCAAATGATTTAGAACAAATGATCAAATTAAACTAATTCGTTAGAAGTAAAAGTGATATTATTAGATAAATTGATTTAAATTGTTGAAGTTAATAATAATTATGAGCAAAATAATCTTGAAAAGATAATTATTATAATAAGAAATTGAAATGGATAAGGAGATAGGAAGCTGAAGTGTTTTAAAGCAAGAAATGAAACTTCACCTATAGAGCATTTGGAAGTCGAAGAGAACTGGAGAATATAAAAATAAATAAATAAATAAATAAATAAATAAATAAATAAATAAATAAATAAATGCTGTAGTAGTTTGTGAAAATATTAAATGTGTTTTGAAGAAAATTTTGCAAATGGTTGATTTTAATTATTTTAAGGTGGAAGTAATTAATTATGTATTGTGGTGATAATGAATATATATTCAAATAAAAGTTCAATTTTGAGGATTTAAATTTATTTAATTTTTAATCAAATGCATGATAAAAGAAATGAAATGTAAATGCATGAAAAGGAAACAAGAGGAATTAAAGGGATTAATAATTATTTTGATTTATTCTTGAGATGTGACTTCTGGTATTCACGGGAAGAGGAAATTGAAAGGGTTTCCTGGATATTGATTTTAAGAAGGGGGTTTTCTGTGTTTGTGGGGGGATTGTTTGAATGCTGGAGAAATTTTACTTTCAATCATTTTCTATCCTTGGTTTCTTTTTTTGTTTTCTAGAGAAATTAGTGAAGAGGAAGAAAGATTTGAATCTATTACTGGAAACAATCGGCAGGGAGGAGTTGGTTCTGTGAGAGGGATTAAGCTTCTACAAATCTTCTCCAAACACAGGACGCCAGGTTCCTTCCTTTTCAATTAATTATCTTTGTAGTATCAAACTATTTTCTCTGTGTATGAAATTTTCATAGGGTTGGAAATCAAACGTTTGTGAAAGGAAATCTATTGCATTAGTTTAATCAAGGAATGGGATTGTTATTGTCAAAATAGAATTTATGTGGGGTTTTGGGCTGTTGTTTATTGAAAGGGGGTTTTTGCTTGAAATCTGGAAATGAGCACTGTTTCTGTTGTTTTGTCTTAAATATATATATATATATATATATATATATATTGTTGAAGAGCAATTTCCTTCCAATTTATTTCTGGGATTATGATGATATTCTCGATATGCCTGTATGTTACAAAATATTTCTCCTGTTCAGAAAATAGTGATTATTTTCCCTGATTTCAAAATGTTCAGATTCCTATATATATGTATAAATATATACATATACATATATATATATATATTAGATATATATATATATACATATATTTATACTTATGTTAAAATTTTGAATGAAAATTAAAATTTATTGAAACCCGTTAATTTAATTCCGTCGGCACTGTTCACATGTTTTGGTATTATATATATATATGGGTTGTGTGGTGGTTCGGCCTCGGCCATACCCACCACACCGCTGACCGGTACCGTGACAGTCTACAGACTGTCCACGGCAGTCCGAAGGACTGCCCAGTCCGTAGACTGCCCACGGCCAGGCGTTATTACCCGTGCCTTTTCGTTGGGATTAAAATTTCCCATTCGAAATTTTATGTGTTTAAACTTTATCTTAAAAAATGTGAATTCTATACTTTTATTTCTGTGTGGATTTTATTTTTATAAATATACATACATATATATATATACATATATATATACATATATATTATATATATATATTTGTATATATATATTTATATTCATATATATATTTATTTATTTATTAATTCATTTATTCAGATTCCTCTGATTTAACTGTTGCTGTATTATTTATTTTTGTAAAAAAATATATATTCTATTTTTTTTTCTGATTAAAAAAAACAAAATCTGGTATAATGGAAATAATAATAAATAGAAATAAATCTTTTGTTCATCATTATTTTTGATTTATTAAATTACCAACTTAAAGAGGATAAGTTAGTAGAAAAATCAATCACGAATATATGACAGTATTGTTTATTTAATTCTTGTTTTAGTGGGAATATTTTTGGAAATAGAATTTATTATGAAAGTAAATAAGTTATCCTTTTTATTTTTATGAAATTTCATCTTGTAGAATTGTTGGATTCTTAGAAAAAGATCTATTCTCTTTTTATATTCTCTCCTCAAAAAGAATTAAAATATATATATAGATGTAGTGGTTTTTAAAAAGATATTTATGTGTGTAAATTTTATTTAGATAGATTTAATATCTTGAGGTGGTGAGTTCTAATACGTAGTTTAAGTATTTAGAGTATTGTTATCATTTTAAAGTATAAACAATTGGTCTTAAGTGGTTTTCACAATTAATTTAAATATTGGAAGTGAGTGTTAAGTTAGTATGATGAAAGGAGAGTGGAAATAATGTTTGAACATAAGTAGTTATGAAATGATAATGAGTTAGCTACCCAATTATTAAGTAGTTTTCAATTATGTTGATAAATGAGAGGGGAAATTTAAATGTATGGGCATGGTTAGAGATTGATTAGGGCATTTTCGAATTGGATATTTTATTGGTGAAATGGAATTTTAATCTTTTGAAAATTGACTTCCTTTATATTCAATTAATGGTTGGTTTGTAAGTTCTCTTTATGGATAAGTCTTTTAGAATACTTGTGATGGTTATCATAAATTGTTTTAGTTAATTGGGTAATTTAGATGGGTAAGTTGTAAAGTCATTTAGTTCTGGTTGTTAATTGATTGGCTATTAAATATTGTTCTTGTTTGAATTTTTGGTTGTTGTTTATTATGCAAGTGTTTTTGTGGAGTTGTGAGTGGTTGAGTAATTAAGGTGTTCTCTAATTTGGTCCCTTGGATGCCTGGATGCATGCTTTTACCTCTATTGTTGAAGGATTGTTTTGGATGATCTCGTGTTGGTGTGAATGCCTTGGAGATTAATTTTGAGTCAAGGAATCCTTTGTCATCTAATTTGTGATGCAATGTAATTGGAAACTCGTGTTTTGGTTTATGAGTTGTGAATAGTTGATCTTCTTGAATTTCCAAATTATTTTGTATCTAAGTTGATTAGGTAGTCTGGATGGAGTTGTTGATTTTATTTTTCACTCATTATATTGGAATTGAAAATAGTTCTTGTGGCCTTGCAATTATTGTTGTCATTGCTATGTTGTTGATTTTTATGAAGTTGATTTGCATACCACTATAAGGGGGTTCTTGTGAGGAGAAAATTAAGGTCTCCCATGGAATGCCTAGTTGGTGGCTTTTGGTTTTATTAAGTGATTTCGTTGAATTAAAGGTTGATTTTCTTTTGTGTTTTCTTTTTTGAGGTAACACCATTGTTGATTTGTGGATGGGTCTTGATGAACCTTCCCTTTTTATGGATTTTCTGATTTACTCTCATATTTGATGAAATTTTATCCTTGTGTTGGAATTATTGGAGAAATACTCATGTTGCTTCACTTTACCCTCGTTTGTGGGTTTCATTCTTTTGGCTTCCAGAGGCTTGAGATGATTGATAATTGATGTTCCCTCTCTTTATGTGCCTTTGATGTGGCAAGTGTTTTGGTTTCATGATTTTAAAAGGGTTCTACGAGAATTGTTGAGACTTTGATTATGTATTTGTAGCGAGATGGGTAATGCCTTGCATGCTTCTCAGTTGTGATCTAATATTCTTGTTATGTTTTACAACCCTTGGTTTCTTGGTTTCTTGGTTCTTATATTGTTGGGTCTCTAGGGAGTGTGGCTCCTCATGGGGGCCGGCACCCTGCTTAAGGGGAAGGGCACAGGATAACCCACGAGTGAGTTAGTAATCAAGTGAAAACCTAATAATTAACTTAGGAGGGTTGGGTAGTAATATCATTATAAGATTTAAAAATGGATGCCTTGTCTTCATTAGTGCTTTCGTAGACTAATGGAAGGCTGAGAAGGCCGTGGTTGGCAAGGTCGTGACCTCATCTTCACGAGAGGTCTACGGCTCTGCATGAGTCACCCTATGGACCGGCACCTCCAGTTGGGAGGAAGGGCACAGGATAGCCATAGATGGGGGTCGGCACCTCCAGTTGGGAGGAAGAGCACAAGATAACCCATGTAGGACTATGCGATGACACTCTCCCCTAGTTGCCCATGTGTTTTACTTTATTGAGTTCCTCTGGAAGTAGGTTATGGGAGTTGGTTTAGATTGTTGTTTGAATTGATTTAAATTGATTATTGTTTTAATACATCTTTAGTATACTTTGTGGTCTTGTATGATCTCATTTATATTTGATTTACGATCTTGTAATTTTTATTATACTGTGATATAATGTTATTGTATCGTTTAATTGCAATTTGGAATTGTATTATGTTTATTAATTCAGTTCGATTTGGGAAGTGTTTCATGATCATCCTTTGGTTACTTGTTTACTGGTCATTGCTTTGAGTTATTTGATGGGATTTATGACTTTAAGTTATTATGTTGATTTTTGTGTGTTGTTGATTATGTCATTGTAATCATTGAGTTTTATGATACTTTTGTATGATGTTGAGTCTTGTGGTTCCCTGTTTGAATGTTCTTGGTTGAGGTCTCTTTCTTGTTAGCTCCTAGCATGGGGGGTGGGTCTTCAGACTCACATGGTCGGGTGGAACGTGCCAAGCACCCCATTGGGTCCCCAGTCGAGGATCGAGAGGTGCGGATTGGTGCGGTTGCAGTGACTCCAGAGTTGTACTTGTTTTGGAGCCAGTTATGTTGCTTTGTATTCATCTATTTTGTATCATGGTATCTTGTGTAAGGTTTCCATTTATGTTTGGAAACACTGTTGTATCATTGTACCTCTAGAACATTGTACTGTAATGTAATGTTAACTCGGTGTGATTATTGGCAATGGCAGTCATTATTCATTATGTTAAGTTAATCATGCATATGTTGTATTTATGTACTTAGATGGTTTCTTATCAATTATTTTTTTCATGTTAATGTTTAATTTGTTATGGATTATATATTTGGATTTTATTATTTATTGTCGTTGTGTGGATCTCAGTCTTGTAATGACTCCTCGTGTACCCCAAGGGATGTATGTGTTAGTGAAATCTATTTAAATGAAATTCATGTCATAACTTAATGTGTATTACATGTATGTTATGTTTACTTGTAAAAAAAAAATTGTGTAGTGATTATTGTTGATTTGTCCTTTGGGGTTCGCACGACGGGGTGTTACATTTGTTATGGAGTTGCATGATAACATTCCAAGTCTAATTAGTCATTTATTTTGCAAGATCATAAGTATATGCTTCAAATCGTATTTTCATTTCAATTGATTTCATGGAATCACTTAAAACTTGTGTGTTATTCAAAAATTTAAAAAATATGAGAGTATGATTTGTAGTTCTTCTTCATAGGATTGAGCATCCTTCAAAAATTTCACAACTCTATAATGTGTATTTATACACTTCCTTGTGATATCCTCTATATTTTTCTCTACAGGCCTTGTCTCCAATTCACTTATAGCTTATCATTTTAATGCAAAGACATATATCTTGAATGAATTAACCAAGCATCTAGAACTTCCTATAGTAAACAATGTTGCATCAATAATTTTTTTGAGGGTTATCTCTTGTAAGGATTTCATGACTTCATTCATATCTTGTGCACTTATAGTTCTAACTCTAGTTCCATGCTCAAGTTAAGCATTATCTATGTGAATTTTTTCTTCTACTACATTAATATCTTCCTTCTTTATAGCTTCTTGTTTAACTTCAACTGGAGGATTAATAGTGCTCTTTCTTTTCTTACCTATTCTCCTAGAACTGTTGGAGACTTCATCTCTAATCCTATCTTCTAATCCTAGTTTTTTGAGGTCTTTGGTGCCTTTTAGAAGAAATTTTAGATAGCCAACAACTTCTACTTAAGTCACTTCATAGTCTATTTTAGAAATCCAAATAGCTATAGTCTCAATTGCTTTAATGAAGCAATGGTTAGTAGAGGTCCAAGAAAACTAATGTTTCCTAAGTAAATTCCCAACACACTTATAGGAACTCTCATTCTTTCATTTATTCTACTTTGAAACATACAAAAGAATGTTGAAGGAGCATCATCTTGAGCATACAGACATCCATGTCTTCTCATAAATTTTTCTATATGATGTGCAATAGGTTCTATATTTTTTCACTCTACTTTTCCAATTATCAATACCTCCTTCATAATGTAGAAAATTGAGCATATTACAAATGCACCATACCTAAATGTATGCTTTTTATTCTTCTTGATCTCTAGGTTTTTCAATAAATATTGTCATAGAAATTCACAAAGGTCATAATCAACACCAATTTCAATCATCTCTTGTGCAATGTGAATGGAAATGGAAGAGACTACATTATCTCTATTTGGGTGACAGATTTTATGACCTATAATCATTGCAACATACTAAATTTCTAGATTTCTAATTGTGTCCAAAGGTATTTCTTTTTCATCATGAGTAGTACATGTCTTCTCTATTATATCTTTAATTTTGATAGATTTTTACTTTGGATCTCTTCTGAAGGATCACAATCAGTTTATACCTTTGAATGATTCCTTAGTTATCATGTACAAACCATCAATCCCATTTGGATTCATCAAGAATTTTACTTAACACCATTCTAGTATACATATTTTTGCATTCAAATTTTGAGAACTACTGAATTAGGGACTAAAGAAAATACCCAAAAATAGGTATACTGGGA
Organism: Sequoia sempervirens; assembly: GCA_007258455.2. NCBI lineage: Eukaryota > Viridiplantae > Streptophyta > Pinopsida > Cupressales > Cupressaceae > Sequoia > Sequoia sempervirens. Next base: position 703,157,015 of record VDFB02281492.1, on the reverse strand, counting down.
CTCATACACCTTTGAAGATCTAAAGAAAGTGTCCTGGAAGTAGAATTTTGAAGTGAAACTTTGTGAGCCTTTGATGATGGATAAAATAAGCCTTTTCCTATTAGTTTCATGTAGACAGGTTAGATTTATTTCTCTATATCTAAGCTTTTGTGAGCCTTGAAATATTTACATGACAAATTTTGTAACTTTTACAACTTTATAATCTTGATACTTCTGAAGGCTTCAAATCCACTTGTTCTTCAACCTATAAACCTACAATCACACAAAGAGAGATAAAAAGTATTGTTTTATTAGGGAATAAATGTTTTCCTTGGTCAAACCCCATTTAGGTAATTAAACCAAATGATGAAACAATGAAATAAGGACATGAAACAAGAAACATGAAATGATGATGCCCTGGATGAGGTCTTAGAATAAAAATTTGCTAACTAACATGATATGGCCATGAAGAATGTTGATCTTGATCTCAAATTGTATGTGGAATAATACTTGCAAATGGATCCTCAATACTACATCAACAACATTAGGTGAACAACATGCTTGATACACTATGTCTTCAACATAATCATTGATCTTGAATTACTACAATAAATGATGAAAAAATCTACCCTTGAATGCCTTAGAAATTATCTTGAATGGTCTCTTGAAGTCTTGTAATCACAAACTTGCTATTAGGAATTCTCTATTGAAAGTATTAGATGAAAATGAGGGTATGTGCAGGATCATCATGGAAAAAATAGGCACTTAAGTGGCAAAAAATTCAAAAAAATAGAGTTAAGGAACTTTACGTAAAAATTTGAATAATTTATCTATATTTTTTCAAAAATATGTAAGAATAGAATCTATAGCAAATTGAATATAGTTTCTAAACTACTATGTTTGTTTAAAAAAATAAAATCTATTTGGTGAAATTTGAAATTTCAATGTAGTAGTACTTAAATTTCAGGGAAAAAATAAGAAGTGGGTGTCTATCTAACCACCCTAACTACAATAAAATAATAATATTTTTTATAAGATTTTAGATATAAGTAGAGGACTCATGTCCCAATGTGGATTCAAAAAATGTGATACTATTTGAAAGCTATAGATGTTTTTCAATCATCCTATCAATCAAAACTTTAATCACAATTCAAATAGAAAATGAATAATAATTACTTACTAAATTCAAAGTAAAGAATAATTTATATTGGTCAAAATCCAAGAATCTCTGTTAAAAACCCTTTTCATTTCATCAATTTTTGGTAAAAAATGTCATCAGCCACATACCCATTATATTGCCACTTTTTGACCCATTATGATCTTACACATACCCATGAGTAAAATAATCTTGTATCTATACTTTTTTATGTCAAATTTTTTGAAACTACAACACTACAAGCCAACATCAGATCTAGGAGGATAAAATAACACCAAGAATTTGAATTAATTTAGGTTTAATCCACATGGGACTCATATGCCAATTTTGGCATATGAGTTCCCCTTTAACAACCTTGAGAGCAATGCATCCTTCCATCCATTCATGGGACAAACAAAACCCCTTATAATACCACCACTTGAGATCTTTGGTTACGTACATCATGAAACTAAGATACAATTTGAGCCTAATTTTCATACAATAGGTTAACCTAGTTGCTTTAGTCAAACAAACATTCAACCATTTTATGTTACCAAAGTGACAAACAATCCTATCAATTTGGAAGAGACATATGGAAAAGTATTTACAATATTGAGTAAACAAAGATGTGATACAACAAGTGAACATGAAATTCATCAACTCTTAGAGAAAATTCCTACCAAAAATACAAAAGGTTTAGGATATCAAGATCATCCTCCTAATATGAATTTCCTTCCTAAAGAACAACCAATGATTTGTAACAATGATAAGGATGAGATGATCGTCTTAGGTCCTCGTCGTCAACATGCAACTCAAGAAATTGGTGAATCTAGCAAGCACAAAAGACCTTAAAAACTAAAGAAACTATAGTTACCCTACCCACCAACTGACATTGAAAGGAGTTTATAGATACTTCTACTCTTAGGACATATTACATTACCACCCATAAGACAAGATCGAGCTCCAAATCCTAATAATACAAGGACATCACATTCTCAATATCATAGAGTTCTTCCCATAGTACTGATGAGTGTCATGCTTTACAATAAATATGTAAAAATTTGGATATCATAGAAATAGTCCCTTGAAGCATATCCTTCAACTCCTTGCATGTAATAGTTGTAGATTATTCATATTCTCAATATTACATGTTATATGCTTGCACTAAGAGGGGGAAATAATTCAATAGCCTTGTACTAGTAGTTCATTTTTCATTGTTGCTTTGGCTAGTTTTCATCCTCCTGTATATGATGAACATGATTGGAATGCAAATGACTTCTCATCTAGGTTGACTCGTATGTGCCTTACTATTATTTTTCATTATTTATTTTTCATGTGATTGCATGTGCATAATGTGATCCGTCATGCTGTCATGTTTAATGTTTCTCTCTTTGTGTCATTCTTCTAGATCTATGAGTATTTTGAGAATGATGATAGTCCTGAGCTCTCTAATATTCCCTTCAATGTGTTTGGAATTTTTATTTTTGGGAGAAACCCCTCTTCCCTTTTCATGACATAGATTTATTTGGAAACATAAGACTTGGAATAGGGCTTTCCAAGTTAGCTCTCATGTATTCTTTAATGTTAGCAGGTATCACTTTCTAAAGTAAATTATTTTCTCATAGAATTGCATTTAGAAATTTCTTTAAAGTGGGGGCATACATGCACATTATTCTTTTCACATTCCTCATGTTTCATGGTGTAGTTTTCTTACTTCATGTGATGCATCTTTAACTTTGTGGATGAAATTGGGTCTGATGTTCCTCAAGAGAGTGATCTCTCTTAGCGTACTATTTTCCTCTTAGTGGCTTGGTGTGACACACTACAACCCTTAAGCTATGAATCTTCTATTCTTTGATTGGTCCTCTCTTGGAGACATTAGGCACATTGTCCCCTAAGCTAAGACCTTACATGAACTAGGAAATAATCCTTTGAACATTCTTGAAACTACTTGGCATTTACATTTTTTTTTATATGGCCACCTTGCATAACACACTGTGCAAGTTGATCAATCATTCTTATATAAAAATTGTGATCATGAGCACTTAAAACAGAATTCGAAAGCATTCAATAGAATGCTAGCTAACTTGAAGCAAGTTGATGAACCATTCTTATAGAAAATTTGTGATTATGAGCACTTGCAAGAGAATTCAAGAGCATTCAAGATTTGTTTATCAAGTGTTTTAGAGTATCATTCAAGCATCAAGAATCATGTAAAATTCATGATGCACCATGTCTATTTTTGAGCAAACATTTGTGATGTAGGGTTTCATGATTCTTGAGCTAGCATTCATTTAAAGATGCATCACATTCAAGAGTCAAGATCTACATCCATTGGATCCACTTCATACATATTTTCAACACTTTATTTCTAGGGTTTGGTGAGTTGCAACATTACATTTTGTGCATTCATCATTCCTTTATATGATTTTATTTCATTACAAGGTTTGATTACCAAAATAGGGTTTGACCAAGGAAAACCTCTTTCTACTAACAAAGAAATTATGTCCATCTCTTTAGTGTGTGATTTTCAAATATAGGTTGAAGGAATATTGAAGAGAAATATTGGAAAGAAGTTTTCAAGTTACAAATTTTTCCAAGTTGTCACCAAGTTTATAAGATCATTAGAAGACATCTACAAAGAAAAAATTAGTATTTCAGATCCAAATACTAGGAGTTCCAAACTTGTCTTTGCTAGATTTCTATTCCTACCTATAAACCCTAATGTGGGACTAAATCACCTAGAATGGTGTACGAGTCCTAGAAGACATTAATTTTATCATTTTTTACATTTCAAGTCTTTAATGAAGCTCTTATAGGTTTTCAATTTCACACCTCTTATCTCTCATATTTTTGTTCTGATTTACATGCATTTGTAGCTCATCTAGTGAAGCTTTTCATTACATTATGATTTAACATTAGATCTTGCATATCAATAGTCTTTCCAAGCCATATGTAGCTTGGTGGTGAACCCCTCTATAGTCATTAATCATATCCTAAAACACCCATATTGTATATCTCTTTCTATAATTTCATCCATAAGCTTGAGATCTCCATGGTTTCCTTTAGTGTAATGGTTATGAAATAGGAGGTTCTCATCCACCCTACATGTTTCATCTCCCAAAAAGTTGGAACCCTATTTCCATCATTACACCAACAATGGTACACAAATCTTCAAATTCCTTTTCCCACCTTTCCCACTTCTTGAACGACTTGGACAAAGAGGATATCATGTCCTAGTGCTCCTTTTCTTACACCTCCCCTAGCTACAACACCTAATACTTGAGAACCATGCCCTCCAAAATTTGGATTCTTTCTTTAGCCTTGATCAACTGGCCCAGAAGCCACTTCATGATATCCTTTTGGATGTTAATAGTCTTTGAAATTTCATTGATTTCTTAGGAAGGGGGATGTAGGGACCCAAATCAACCTAGGTTTAGTTTCAATTTCCTCTAGATTAATGCACAGGTTAGGAGAATTTTGAGGGTTAGGGTTACAAATAGGGGGTGTTGGGAACATTAGAGATATTCACATGAGCATAACAGTGCATAGGAGAGTTGGTCGATATGGGATTCCATGATTCATCATTTGAGTTTTCAGACTTACTTGACCTAGAAGTAGAAATAGGCATGGGTTCTGACAATCAGGTGCATTTGATGGGGTCGGGGGTTTTTACATTCATAGAGGATTTTACCCAAGATCAAGTGGTATGACAGATGGTAGGAGTGGTTTCATCCCAAGTAATAGAGGGGTTGGGATCCACAGAGGGATTGGTGGGGTCATGAATGGTTAAAGTGTTCTTTCAAATAGAGGCATAGGAGGGAAGTAACGCATAATGAAACTTACAGAGACAATAAATAAGGCCCTGATGGATGTGTAATTTCTGCAATTATCCTGGAAACTTCTAATAGATTTCTCAAGTGAGGATAGAAGCCAAAAGGGGAAATTCATTTTGATATTATACCTAAGATAATTTCTATTCCCTTAGTGAAATATTTCCTAAGGGTTTCTATTTATATTTTTTTATCTAAAATCTCTTTATGAAGCTGGTTGAGAAATGTTTTCATGGTCAATATGTTGTAACATGGCCCTTTCATAGGTATTTTCAAGCCATTTTAGGATTTTCTTAATTCTTAAGGATATCAAAATTTATACCTAGTTTCTCTTATTCTTCAAATCCCTTGTAAAGTAAAAAATAATTTTAATCTTGTATTTAATAGTTTTAGGTTCATATTAAAATTTTATAATTATTGTTCATTATGGAGTTGGTGGGACATTGGTCTATATATATATATATATATATATATATATATATATATATATATATTTGTTTTTTGCATTTAGATAGTTTTTTCTCTTCTTTGTTAGGTTATAGAGTTTGAAGGATACTTAGCACATTTGCACCAAGAGTTGAAATCTTGAGTTCAATTAAAACCATGATCCTTAGCCCCCATTAATCCCTTTTTAATAGTGCTCAAATTTTATACATCCTTTCAACACCAAAGACCTTCCTCCTTACTCTTTTCAATCTCATGACACATTTTCATTTCCTAGGTCATAGATTTTTAGGTGTTCTAAGAAAATTTTCACATAGAGGAATAGTTTTGGGTTTTCCTAAAACACCAAAATCAAGAAACATTTTTCTTATGTCCTTTGTAGCCCAATTTCTCCAAATCCTTTCTATTCCTTGAATTTTAGAGTTTTAGTAGAACTGTGCACCCATGCACTTTATGTAATGTTTCCTATTTCATCAAACATGATAAACAATTAATATATTTAATCATATCCTCATTTCATTTAGTGCTCTAGATCCTCATATCTCAACTCATTCTAGAGTTTGAAATTTAATATTTTTGGTGCTCCTTTCAAGATTGTCCTAATTTTGAAATCCCTCTTCCTTTCCACCTCTTGAACCCAATTATTTATCCATTCCTCTTTTATTTCTAGACCTTTCAAGCCCTTTATAACATTTCTACAAATTCCATCTAAACTTGAAATATTTTGTTTGTTCCTATTTGAGAAAAGGATGAAAATTCTTGGATTATATATGTAAACAAAACTCCATTCCTTTCCTGAGGAAAAAATTATATAGATGTCATGTTTACACTCTAGGTTTGGATATTTTTAATAATTTGAGGATATTTAAATATTTTACCATATTCTTAAAATATATTTGTAATTATCCATAGAAAAAATTATATTGCATGAACCATTTTCATAAAAAAATAAAAATAGTTCCAACTAGTTTTGTATATGTAAATCTATATTACTTATTGTGCATATTTTTAATCATTTCAGGATATTTCAATATTTTACCATATTATTAAAATATATTTGTAATTATTTGTAGAAAAAATTATATTGTATGACCCATTTTCATAAAAAGAAAGAAAAATGTTCCAACAAGTTTTGTATATGTAAATCTATATTATTTATTGTGTATATTTTTAATATAAATATTGGTTGTGAATATTCCAGATCTCTATGTATTTCATGTGAAAATTTAGCTAAGGAAAATTAGAAGGGGAATCCTTTTTAACTTAATAGTTAAGTTGTAATGTAAAATAAAGAAAGATAGAGATCATGTACCAGGGTTTAAATGTGCATTATAACAAGCTCAATATTTTTACAAGCTCTTATACAAAGCTTGATGAACATTATCAAAGTAATTCTGCATATTGAATTATAATATCTTGTTTGAAATTAATAAATCCAATTACTTAGGATTCAAGAATTAAAATATTCTTTGAAGAGAGATGTAATTGTGTTCTCTACTTTGTTCAATTATTAACTAGTAGTGATAACTTTATGAAACCCCCCTCAAAAAATGATATAAAATCCATGCAAATATTTCATTATTTTAGGAAAAAATATTAATTTCTATTGGCAAATCTTTCCTTTTAAAAAAAAAGATATAATTTTATTGAAATTTTTTTTAGATTACTAAAATTTTGTAGAAAATTTTGGCAAATCTTGAAGAATAATAGGAAAATCATTAACTATGATAGTGAATCTATCCAATCTAAAAATAATTCTCATGGAAAAGTAGGGGCCCAAGGGTGGGAATTATTGATGGGTTGAAGGGGTAGACTATAATATTTACTTTCCATCATTATTTTAAAATATAATATAATGTCCCTCATTGTATTATGCAAGGTAAAATGTACCCATGATTTGTAATTATCATGGGGCTCAAATTTTTTTTTAGATCATTGATGTAACAACCCTCATTGTACTTTGTAAGGTAAAATTTACCCACAATCTATAATGCTCATGAGACCCAAAATTGTGGGCCCCAGGAGCATTATAGATCATGAGTGCATTTCACCTCATAGAATATAAGGGACATTAGATTATATTATAAATCAATGGTGGAAACTAAAGATTATAAATATGGTCCTAAAGCAACTAATAATTATGGAAATTTTTTGAGTTAAATTTTCTAATAAAATAAATTATTTGGTGATTTAAATAAGATTGTAATAAAATTTTGTAAAAAATTGGCAATTCAAGTCATGTTGTAGCTCGAACTATTAGCCAATTGGTGAATATTAGCCACTAAACAAATCACTATTAAATAGTCAAGAAAAATACATAAATTAGCAAGATTTTGATCTAAAATTATTAACTGTCAATAATTCCAATCAGTCCAAGTCATGGAAATAAATATGAAGAGCTTGAAATATCATGAAAGAAATTAATAACATAGGGTTCATTAATAAATCCCACTAGGGATTAATGAATCCTCCAATACATTAATCCCTCCAATATTTATAGATTTGTGGTTTACAATAAAATGCATGAAATCTATAAGTAGGAAATTTGATAGGTTACAATTTATTTGGTGAAGCTTGGTTGAACTTTTACAAGATTAGGACATAGTCCAAATATGACTATTCTTTAATATAGTCAAATTCAATTGTCAAAGGTCAATTTTGACTAGTAAAAATAAGACAAATATTTACCATTTTTAGTATAAATGAAATCTAAAATTAGAATTGACTACTAAAGAGTTTAAGAATATTTAAATAAATGATTCAACCACTCTACATTATAGATGTTGAGGTCTTTAAAAATATATACCGAAAGTCATGGAGAGAGAAGTCTAAAGTCTCCTCGTCATACCATAGTTCCTCGTAGGTTCTTTGACCTTCCTCTATGTTAATGAAGTGCTAGTTAGTCCAAGCTAAGAAATTTGTTGGTAAACTCTCTCTTCACTGTTGAGAGTTTACTTCGTAGGGATTAATCATGGTAACCGTGTCCTGAGTCTGACGTCCATTCTGTAGACTTCAAGTTAATTCGATGTAATCATTAAATCCATAAATAATCCTCGGGGATATTACATTCCAATCATTATTTAGAGAATTTCTGAACCGTCGATCTCTTGTAGTTAATTTCAGACTGAATTGTGCGCCTCAAGTGGAGTCCTGGACTTTGGTTCTTGTTAGCCAGAATCAAGCTTTCTTTAGGGTAACACTTGATAAGAAGTCTTGCCGCTTCTTGACTTGAGGGGGATATTAAGCTCTGAAATCCTGAACTAGATAACCGAGTCAATCCGAATTCATAAGCGTCTGGCATCCTTTTACAAGCAATGATTTTATGTTGGTAACCGATCCAGCAAATATGTAATCTATAATTGTTTGCGTTGATAGAAGATCCTTGGAAGACAATCTTACTAAAGTTGGACGAAGAAGCAGTTTACACAGGGTCTTATATCTGCCTAAAACTCGGTAATGTGTACATATACATCATGGAATCAGGAGTCCATATATATCATAATTCACGATAAAGCACGCATTTAACGCATTCGATGATTGACTTGAATGCTTACCGTTTACTACTGTTCACGAGTATAAAACATATTACAAGTTTATTGCCGTTACACACGGATTAAAATGCTTTCCCCTGGCTATAAGTAGCACCATAGCTAAGTCTATTTCTCACAGAATACATTACCTTTGGATATCTGTAATTGACGACATGGCCAAGGGCATATATGTGTGTCTGCTGATTTTATTGCTCACGGCGTCTTTTGCTTTTGCTTCTGGTAACATGCGTTCTTCTTCTCTTTATTCATTCTTTAGTAGCTTTATACCTAGATAGGTTTTATTTGTTGAAACCAATACAGTTGTAATGCCCGTTGTTGAAATTTTAAGAAAAAAGTCTGATATTCTTACTGATTTGTATATGTACTTGTTTCCTAGTGCCCATCGATTATGACTTGCGTGGGTATTGCAAACACTGGAGCAGTTCATTTAAGGGGCAATGTTTAATCGAAGCTTCTTGCGAGAATACTTGCGTATTTCATGAGGGTGCCGATTTCGGAGGTTGCTACTGGAGTAGAAAGGGATTTGCTTGTTTCTGTTATAGACCATGTTAGAATAGCAATACTGCGAAGTAGCCATCCTAATAAATGTTTGAGATTTCTTCGATAAGAGAATATAGATCCGAGAAAACCACTACTCTCATAACTATTGTAATCAAATAATAATATAAATTTATTCAAAACAAAATAATATAGATATTGTGTGTCTTCAATTGTCAATATTTATATTTGATTTTGTAATTTACAATAATAATTCAATAAAATTATCTTATTTATAAACAATTTGAATTTATATATCTTAACAAATTTATCCAAGTTGATTTTTTTTTAAATATCACTAATTTCTAGAGTAGAGTGGAGAGTAGAGAAAATAAAGAAAAGTTCAATGAATTAGAAATAAAAAATACAAAATCAAATAGATCATATTCATATTAGAAGGATGAATCTACAAATGTAGAAAAGACCCTAAGGTAGTGAACCAACAATTTTGAGGTTCTATGTACTTCTCTTGCACTCTTAGGGTTTTTCACTTAAAAGGAGAGAGATAGAACACTAAAATTTGATTGGTTCACTCAAATAAATGAATGCATGAAGTGGTTATGACTAAATGCAACTAAGTGATGAAATTGACTAATTATGAATGCAAAAGTAATAAAATCTGCAATATTTGAAAACACGCCGTCGTTTGCAAAAAACTAAAAAGGATGAACAAAAATGCAAATGAAACTAAACAAAAAGCTATAATTTAGAATGTGTGCACCTGTAAGATTGAAGATGACTGGAAACCACTCTAAAAATCTGAAAAAGTTAACTTTTGAGTTGACTGGGACTCATTCGCCTCCCTAGGCAAATCAATCCCAAGTCAAGGTTTTTTGCCTAAAAACTGATTTCTACTTACTAGGTACTGGAATCTACATTTAACTCTATTAGTCACCACAAATGGGACTCATTCGCCCTCCATTGTGAATCAACAATTTTTCAATTTTCTGCAAATTCAGATCTCAGACCTGCACCTTGTCACCTATATAGCATTTTTTGATGGGAATACAGATCAGGATCTTAGAAAATACCTATAAAATAGATTAAAATTTGTTGTCTAATGGGGGGTTTGCCTTTGTCAAACCCCTAATTGGGGAATCAAACCTTGAATGGATAAAATTTTGCATAAGAACTTAGTCTAAAGTGTGTCAAAGACTACGAAAATCTAAAGCATGATAAAACCCTATTCTATTGTGCTAGAATAAGATATACAAATGTGATTTGAATGATGCAAGACTTCAATTCTAGAAACCTTACAGCATATCAAAATGAATGCAAATGAGATGTAAATAAAATGCAAACCTTAATATGAAGATATAGAGAAAATGGGAGATGGAATCACTTTAAAAAAAAGTCTTTAGGTGTGATTTGCTGACTAGTTGCATCTCCTGAACCTACATTTCTTGATGATTCACCATAGGAAACCATATTCAAATATTTTCAATAGTGAATCTTGAATGAAGGATGAGCTTCAAGACCTGTATAAATTCTAGTTTGTTTCCCTAAACTTCAACATTGTTGTAGAAATTACAAATGAAACTTCTTGTGGGAGTCTTGACTTTAGAATTTTCTTTGTAAAATGACTAAGAGATGTGAAAAATGAGTATTTATAGGCATCAACACCTGGGTTTCTTGTCATTTAGACCTAAGAGGGTGACATCTATTGAAAAATTAAGTTGAATTGATTAAATTTCCACTGAAATTTGAAGTTCCCCTTAGAAGGGACTCATTCACCACCCTTGATGAATGGGTTCCACCAGAGGGCCTCATTCTCTAAAGGTGGTGAATGGGTCCCACTAGTGGTTTTTGGAGGTGGTTTTTTGGGATATGCATGAATTAAGTGTTTTTTATCAGAATTTAGATGATTTATCAAGTGAAATGGGCCTCTAGATAAAAAATAATGGGTCTTAGGGGCTCATAAATGTTATTTTGAAGGATGAATAATGTAGGGGTACTCAAAAGTAGGTCCAAATTAAGCATAAAATTGTCTCTCTTCTCAAGAGTGTCCAATTTTTTATGCCACATTTAGCCCCCACTTAAGCTCCCATCTGACTCTATGTGCATATGTAAGCTAAAGAACTCTAAACATTGCACTTTATTGTATAAATGGACACTCATTCAAAAGATGAGAGAATGAAGCACTCAATGTAGTTATCTGCAAACCCTCATTTATTAGGAACCGCATCCTGCAACACAAATTCGTTAATTGTCCAAAAATCATTTTATCTAACTCCTAGTAATTAAATTTGAGAGTATATGTATGCCCCCCCTTGATTTCGCTTTCTTTACAGGGGTGGAATCAAGGTAGCAGTCTAACCGCATTGAAAAAAGAACATCATACTGTAGGGCATTTCCAAGTACCATGCATGTGCCATAGAAAAAAGTACCCTTTTATTGATATGGGATTCTTTCATGATTAATTGGACTTAATCAGGCCTTAATCTAGTATTGTGAGGTATTTTATGCATCCACAATAGGTCTTGGAGCCTTACAAACTAAATAACATTCTTTTAATAATGTCTTATGAAGTTTTTGTGAAGTGTTGTAAGCCATTTCTACATTCTTCTAGACTCTAATAATTACAATTCTCCTAAAAATGCCTTTTTATTCATCAACAAGTCCTATTTTGAAGTGTTGTAAAGTCTTGTAACAAGCTTTCAAACTTATCTTAGCATATCTTCACTATTTATCCCTTTCTCATGCTTTATTTGATCCCTTTATGCCCTCATATGCTTAATTAAGTGTATTTTTTAGTATTATCCTGACAAACAAGATTATGTTAAATACAACATATTTCTCAACATACATTTTTTAGGTCCTAGGTTGGACCCATTCGCCATGGGTGGCGAATGAGTCCCCCTTGGCCCCAAATTCAAAATATTTTAAATTTCCTTTCAGGATTTTATTCAAAAACACTTGATGTCGTCCTGTGATGTATGAATGGTTAACTAAGCCACAAGTGTGTATAAATATATGATTTTCACCTCATTTTGAAATCTCCTATCTTCAGATATTTAGTCTCCCATTCATCTCTTAATCTCATTCACAACATTCATCAAGCAATTTAGGGATTTCACATCGGAAGTCATTAATTTAGCTTCTAAGGACATTCAACGGCAGAATCTTCATGTTACGTTGCAGAATTTCAAGATCTATTATCATGGAAATATAATCTATTCAGTTATTACATGTTTCATTCCTTTCTTTCATCATTTTGGTTTAATTACCTAAATGGGGTTTAACCAAGGCAAACCCCCATGCCTTAACAATCAACATTTTTCTTTCTCTTCTTATGTGTTTGCAGATTTAGGTCCTTTGGAAGCTTGGAAATCATTGAAGATCAAGTACCAAGGTTGTTAAATTCCTCTCTTCATTGAACAAGTCAAAAAAACAACAAAAAGTCACTTTTAGACATGAATCTAACAATTTCAGAAGTGGACACCTGTAGGAATCAAAAGTGTAGATCTAGCTCCACAAAATAAATTCTTGAATTTGTATATTCCTGTAGGTGGACTAATTCACTACCCATGGAGAATGAGTCCTGTCTATAGGCTTGAAAAGTGGTTTTGTTAGAATTCAGCTCCTGATAGTCATAAACCTTCCAACAATAGTAATCTGCCTCTAGGTGCACTTTGTTTAGTTTCATCAATTTATGTTTTCATTAGTTTAGGTTTCTATTTCATATTTGCAATCAACACTCTATTTTCTAGCATCTTGCATTAGATTAGTTCACATTCATTTATTTTCATTTGTAAGCATTCAAAGACATCTACACACACTTCACATCAATATCCCATCCATCCTTGTGTTGATCTTGATTGAACATTGTGCGTTTTGGCCCATCCTTCCCTTTTAGGTGAAAAACCCTAAAAGAGAGCAAACAAAGGATTTGGGTACCAAAATCCTTCATTTCATTTTGGTGAACTTTTTGTTTGAATCCCTTTTTTTTCTAATTTTGGAGTCCCTTAATCACCCTAGAGTTGGTTGCACTACATTTTTCTTTAGTTTGCTTGCATTCTAGAGTTTTGTTTCTGCATGAGTAAAAGTACATAATAGGATACATTTTTGCATCTTTGATCATTAAAAAGTTCTGAATTTCTGCATTTTTCATTTAGCTCTGCATGGTAGCACGTAGAATACATATAATTAGTCACAAATTTCTGAATTCTTTTTAAAAAGTCCATGCTGGGACTCATTTACCACCTTGGGTAAATCAGTCCCTTCTGATCCCTAAAATAGTATTTTATAGAACTCATAAATTTGTTTTTAGGCTTCTGTTTGGTGTCTTAACTTGTATATATCAGTCAATTACATTTTTGTAGCATGCATTTTGTTAAATTTCACTTCAATTAACTCCTTTCATGCATTGTTTCATTTCACTTTTTCCAATCATACAATATAATTTTCAAATTGTTGCATTAAACAAACATTTTAAAACTAAAAATTGCATTGCATTGTACTTTCTTTCATTTTAGAATGTTTTCTTTCAAAATATATGCTCTTGATTTGATTAAACATGGATTTTATAAGCATAATACCCCCTTTTATGAGCTTTCTTTTGACTACCATAATAGGAACTTTACAAAACAATTCATTAGTCCAATCCTCAATCTTAAATTACCCATTTGTGAGAATGGGAATGTAGACAATCATAACACACATTCTTGTTTTTCTTTCAATACCTCTCCTATTCGCGATGAAGGTCTTTTTTGTGCATGAAGTCACAAGCCTTGAAAGTATTGATTTTCCATCTCCTTATTCCCCTTTGGATGACCTTACACAACAAGACCATTAGATCATAGACACATTCCTAAATATCACCTTACCTAATCTCCATGGTCATGACAATCAAAGTTTTTCATCTCCTAATATCCCTCCTCAATGTCAAGAGGATAGGTTGGTCTTAGAAGATACCCCTATTAAGAATCATGACCCCCTTGATCCTCCCTTCCCTAATGTCCCTATCATATGGGAATATTTATTTTTATACCATAGTGGTTCTTCTCTTGATACCTCCTAAACTTGTGATGAAGCTACGTTACAAACCTCAAACATGGATGAACATGTTATAAGCTCTCCTTATAGGGTAGATAACATGAGACAAGAGAATGAGACTATGGAAATTCATCATTCCCTCCTTGATACCTTAGTAGTTTGATGTGATTTGCTGGAATCACAAGGTGGTCTTACAGAAAATACAAAGCGTGGACACAAAGCATGGAAGTTGGATCTTAAAGTGGAGTTCTTAGGATGGAAAGTTGTTATGCACCGGCTGTAGGTTCAAACAACAATCTTGGACTCCATTTTTTTGTTGGATTTGGCTTTACAATGTGCAATGAACCTTAGCATAGGTCAGTTACTAAAAAAAATGGAAAAAGGCAAAGGGGAGAAAAAGTTCATAAGTCTGAAGCTTGCTATGAATAGTTACAATGGAGTTCTTGCAATGGAGAATTCCTCAAAACAATATCCCACTTAACCAGGGATTTCACAATATCATGGAAATTGTGCTATCTTCTAAAGGCTGTAGATATTTCATCCTTCATCCACCACATACATGCATGAATCAAAGATGAATATTTGGAGCAGCTTTAAAATTAAGTCTAGGCTAACTTTGCATAGCTATCTACCATCAACAAACAACAAAAAGTATGGACTAAGGGATCATCAACAAGGCAGGAATTTTCACAATCACCCAATAGCATTCCTAAGATTTATCCAAAGAAATAAGACAGCTAACTAAACAACAATAAGATCTAAGTCAAACATCTAACATTGGAGAATGAATCAAGCAACATGGGAAAAACCAAGAAAATACACCAAGTCAATGCTATTTCTTATAAATTTCTGCAGCATGTCTTTACAACAACTCAACTCTCTCTTTGCAATTGAGAGGAGTGCCCTATTTATAGTTTTCAAAAAGTTGAATGAATGGCCAAGATTCATTCTCATTGTGTGGCCAAGATTCATTACAAAATAGGGTTTCACCTACCCCCAAATAGATCTCAATTTAAAATTACACTTTTGTCTTTATCCTATTTCATCCTCTTGTGGATGGCACTATAACTCTTTTGTCTTGTAGAAAATTGTTGTTTTCTTTGCTGTAGCTACTATTCAAGCAGGTCTTCGTCTTTGGCTGGGCTATCCTCCTGCTCCTCAGAAGCTGCGTGTTCTATGTACTTGAGGATGATGGCCTGGAGCTTGTCTATTTTGAGGATTTCACATCGCAACGCCTGGTAGCTCCATTCCTTAGCATTTTCTTCCAACCTTTTCCAATCTTCGTCATACTTCGAGTCTTGGTCCCTAAACAGCTCTGATTGGTCGAAGGCCCGGGCAGCAAAACTCAGGAGCTCCGTTGTGATTTCTCTAGCTATCCCGTCCTTCATCTTCTCCTAGAAGTATGGCTTGATCTTCTCTGGATCCATTTGCACAGTGGGCATATCATAGCCCGTCATTAGCTTAAGATATTGGGCACATTCCACCCAGATTTCCTTGATCCCTCAATGTCTGGATCCACCCTGCTCAAGATTTGCTCCAACCTCTCCTTCCGGTTGTCGAAGTCTCTGCGCCACACATCCACTAGCCAGTGATCTTCTTTTTTAAGCTCTAGCTTCTCCTCCCACGTGGCCTCAGGCATTTGAAGGATAGCTTCGATCCTTGGGACAGTGGAGTCGTAAGTTGCAGGGAAATTGGTGTAGAGCCTCTTCATGCTCTCTAGAGATTGTATCAAGTCTAAGAACTTGTTGGCTGTCTGCACAACACTACTGATTCCCATGTTTCTGACGTATGTCACTTGTCGGAACCA
This sequence comes from Sequoia sempervirens, assembly GCA_007258455.2. NCBI lineage: Eukaryota > Viridiplantae > Streptophyta > Pinopsida > Cupressales > Cupressaceae > Sequoia > Sequoia sempervirens. The sequence continues at coordinate 703,140,734 of VDFB02281492.1, read as the reverse complement.
ATCCCTGGTGGTTTTCTCCAAGTTCTTCCTTCTTTCCATTTTGTCGATTTGTTCTTTGGAGAGCAACTGTGGTGCAGCCATGGAGGTGGTAGGTAGGTCGTCTAATTAGGACCATTGTTGTATGTAGTCTGTTAACACTGCAACCTGCACCTTAAGCTCATCCTTGGAGACTTTGTCCTACTTTATCAGGTCCACCACTCTGGCCACCAACTCCTCAAGGTGCTCGACCTTATGTTCTCTTTTTGTTGTCCCTAATTCAATGGTAGAGATGTTATAACTCACCCCTGTTTGGCCAACCGTAGGTGTTGCAATTTATGCCACTTGGGAGCCAGAAGCATCCATTGTTACCTTGGATCAGACCTTGGGCTTCTTCTCCTTCTTCTTTGTGATCTGGGATCGAGCCAAGATGGCCTCCAACCTTGCCCTTGGGTCCTTTAGCATTAGGGTCGTCTTCTCAAGTTGCCTTTCTAACCATTCAGGCATAACAGACTTATCCTTGGGTGAATCACGGCTACCCTTGCCCTTCTCAGTCAAAGGCAAGACTTCTGCCTCCTTTTCTTTTTGGGGTTCTCCTTTCTCTTTGATAGCATCCTCCTCTTCATCAGAGTCATGAATGAATATGGGGCGCTTGACAGGCAACCCAACTGATGGTTACTGGATGGGACTTTCTTCTTTTGCTGCCTCTTCTTCCTTCTTCTCCTCAGTAGCCTCGGCTTTGGGGCTTTTGACAACATGGGTCTCAGCCTCAGTCAAATCCTTTTTCTGCTGCTCTTCTGGCAGTTGCCCTTCTTCACCATGTGGTGACTCTTCTATTTCCTCCCTAACGTTCTTTAGCTATTGTGCCACCTCCTCCTCAAGGTCCTCATTGAATGTCTGGATGATTTCCTTAGCACCCGAGCCGTCCTCCTCATCTTCGCTCTCAGAAGAGCCTGTCTCTTCCTCCTCATAAACCACCCTGTCGATGGTTCAGCGCTCGTACTCGGGGTGCTCATGATACTCATCGGCCTCCTCCTCTACAAATTTTGAGGCTTCCTGCTCTCTTTCCTCCAACTCTTTTGAGATTTGCATTGTGGCCTCCATAGCTGGTGGCCCTATCGGTGGTTGTGAAGGTTCGGCAGTTGCAAGGACCTAGGCAAGGGCTACTTGGAGAGTTGGATTCATTAAGATCTGGGAGAGCTCAGGGGGGAGGTTTTGCATATGTCTCGTAAGAGCTTCGGGCATAGTGGCAGTGGGAATAGGTGATGTTATTGCTACCAGAGGAAAGGATGTAATTGGCGACATGGCAGTAGAAGGAGGGGTGGTCATGCCAGAAGAAGAGTCAATGATTATTACTGACTCGGCCGGAGGCAAAGGGGCAAGATGGACAAAAATGTCCACTGCCGGTAGAGAAGTTGCGACTATGGTCAGGGAGATGGATGGTGCAACAGGAGGGGCAGGGAGAGCCAAGGGAGGTCAGGATTCTTCTGTACCAACTACTTGTTTGAGCCTTTTGGGAGATGAGACTCCTGTTTCTTTCTTTGCTTGGGCCCTCGGATCTGGAGACTGTGCGGTCTCTATTTCTTTCCTTTTTTGGGACCTGGTGACTGGAGGAGACTTGGAGGTCCTGCCAATTGACGTGGTGGTAGCAACATCCTCCGTGGCACTCGGCTCACTTTTGAGCCCCTCATAGGTTAGGATCACTCCTTGTCACTTTAGGTGCACCACCTGCCCATCGATCCACTCCTTAGTACGAGTTATGATTGGTTGGGTTATGGTGTCTAGGTCATCGACCTCATGTTCATCCCAGTTGATTGATGGTATTGGCAGGTTGGCAACTACAGGGTACCTTGGGTGCATGATCGTGGACTCATCTTCCTCGGCCTGGTCTGGTACCGGGAATGGTTGTACTCTCCTCAGGAATAGTACTGTCATGCACATGTAGTGCCTTGCATGCACCTCCTTGTCATCTTGGCAGTCATCCTAGAAATCCTCAATGTGATATTGATGGGCATAGTCCGGCCCCAGCGCTTTCCTAACGTGACCATGTGGATCCATCCATGGGTGGGCGGTGTACCAGTCCAAATGGTACTCCTTTAGCTCCTTCTCAGAGTTGCGGTGCATTGTGACATCTGCAGTCGGTACATGCCCTGGCCAAGGGTCATGGGGTAGGAGATCCCTACTATATGCTTGTTGCTGAAGATTACCTACAGGTGTTGGAGTTGTTGAGAGAGCTCCAAGAGGATGATTCTATCATTAGGGTAGCGAGGCAATCTATTCAGCCTTTCAGAGAAACCCTGGGCTCAGATGTATGTAAACTTTGGGAACTAGATTAACAGAAAAGCATATTGCTTTAGGAGCGCCCTGGAACTGTGGGAGACCCTCCTCTTGAAGTCCCTGGTGATTAACCTGATGATGTGGCCAATGAAGGCGTCGTTAACCCTGCAGTAGTATTTCTTGAAATTGCGGTATTAGAGCTACAGATATTTGTCAAATGGTTTGAGTCCTCGCTTCTGCCCCTGATCGGGTGCCACAAACAACCCACTGTATTATCTTTGATCTGCCAGGGAGTAGATGAGGTAGGAGGTCATGTAGAATTTGGAGCTCTTTTTCACGTTGACAAACTACTTGTGGAAGGAGTTGCTTATGATTCTTCCCTAGTAGAATGAAACCTTGGTTGTAACATCCTCATTTCCCCATAGGATCTGCTCAATATAGTATGTCATACACTCCTGGAAGTAGGTAGTCATTGGAAGACCCATGACCCTACTCAACATGGTTACTAGGTCGTGGTAATCCTCATGGAAATCGCTATGGAAGAGTTCGTGGGGAACCTTTGCAGCGCTGGCTCATTTTTCCTTAAGCCAATGGAGGTTGATTGACTTCTTGCACCCTATTGGATTAGCATCCCACGCCGCTTGAAATTCTTCTAATGTGGGGACCTCCATCTGTTGGAACATGGGAATGTGGAATGTCTTGGTGATCCCTTCTGGTGACATGTCTGCAAGGATGTTCCCCTCCCTATCAACAATTGTCCTAGTCTCGATCTGGTAGGCTTCTTGGCAAGCCATGACTAATTCAGGCACCATGAGACATGGAGGGAAACCGACAGCCTTAGCTATGCCACTCTACCTTATCAGTCTGGCATTCTTTGTTGTTGGGTTTACCTTGACCCTTTGCATGAATTCATTGATATCCACCTGGCCAATGTTAGTGTCTATGATTTCCTTCCAGTCGGTCGTGACCTTTGAGTGGAGTGGTTCACCTTGGAATTGGTACTTCATCTAATGCTATTCCTCTTTCCCTCAAGGGGTCCTTCCTGATTTCTTTCCCTTGTCGCCTTCAGCAGATGCCCCTGAAGTTCCTACACCCGATTCCATATATTCTGCAGGCAAGGGAAAAGTTAGTGCAATAGATTATCGAAAGCATTCATGTTAGTTCATATCTTGAAAATAACATCTACTTCAAATAATCAATCAAGGATATCATAAATTTTATCTCTAGACGTTATTGATCTTCGTTTTAGGGCATTTGGACAATCCGGGCCCGAAGGGCCAGACTTCCCTGGCAGGAATGTTGTCTAGAAGGGAAAACGCAGTGGGAAGCTCCCGGAGACTTTCCTCGGTCAAAATTTAATATGCTAAGAGGCTCATGATGAAGAAGAGCAAAAATTGGGATGTGGGTCAAGGTTAGATTCTAGATTGGGGATCATTTGGATGGATTTAAAGGGCCTCGAGGGTTTCAGGCCGGAAAGCCACCAGGAGATGGCATTTTGGATGGCAGAGAGCTGACAGATATCTGGTGGAGGAAGTCTAAGGACCTGGGCCTAGAGGGCCAAAAGGCGGCTGATGATAAGTCATTTTTCTTTCGAAGGCTGGAGCTGGCAACATCAGGAAGGCGTTTGAACTCCACCATCTGGGATGGAAGTCCTCGCACGAAAGTTCGGCAGGAGAAGTTCGGTGAGGGAAGTCCGACAGCATATTTTGTGTTTGTGAATCTTGACGGCATTCAGCAGGCCGGAGCCCGGAAGGCAGAGTTCCGGGTGAGATCTTTGTTTGGAACGATGGGCGAAGACTGGAATCCTGGGACACAGGGCCCAGCACATTGCTGGCCACGAGGAGTTTCAGCAAGAACCCACAGCCGACGGGAGCTCGAGTCCCGGTAGCCAGGCGGATGGAGTGAAATCTCCCCAATAGTGGGAAAGCGACGAACTTCTGAGAACAGAAGTCCAGACACTGAGGCCCGAGAAGTCCCACAGACACAGATGTGAAAACGCAAGACAACGACAGAACGGAAGGCGGGGCCCGGAGCCCGGAAGGCATTGATGATTTCGCCGAAAAGACCTCATCGTGGGAAATGGAAAAAATCAGACCAAAGAAACCCGATGCCCAAATCCCGGAAGTCAGAATGCAGGACGGGGTTCGCTATTAGTGATGGCGGGCGAGAGACAGACATCCAAGAATGGAAGTCCTGACACCGGGGACTGAAGGCGCTAGTGGCATAAGAATTTTGATCACCAGTGGTTAACAGTGGAAAGGAGGGCAGAGCCCAGGGAGTGGGGAGCCGGGTGACATTTGCCTTTGGAGATGGCAAAGTAGAGGCAGAACTCTGGGGACAGAGCTCCGGGGTCCAGAAGCTGGGAGGCAGGGGCAGGTTTGCAGTTGAAGCATGGCGGAATGCAAGCGGAACCCCGAGCAGGGAAACCTGATAAACCGGGCCCGGAGAGGTGGATTGCCATCGGAAGGTGTTGGAAGTTTATAGAAATTTGACAGCAAAGGCGGGTTATGGGCCTGGGGCGAATCTTTTCCCTGAGTGAAGAACAGCCACGGTAGGGAGAAGTCCCGAATCGACAAGGAGGACATTTTAGCTGTTTTGCTTGGTTTTCTACCACATGGGTTTGTTGCGTAATTTAGTGTTCTACCTCTTTATGCCTTCTTCATAATTTTTTCATTTATCTAGATCTTTGAAAATGATGAAAAAAACGCACAGGAGGGCAACCGATGGCCTACCTCGAACACGCGGAGTGGGGAGACGTGGGATCCACCTACGTTGGTCAGAATGATGCTGAGGGTGATGATAGCGACGTTGTCGAAGGCGGTGAGCTCTAGATGATAGCTTGTTCAATTCGCTCCAATCCTGTTTGTGAAAATGACTTGGGCGGATTGGGCATTTTATACCCCAACCGCCATGAATGCCTGCATTAAATGCTCGTACGGCCATGGGAAAAGGTTGGTGGAATTTGGAAATAGGTCGACGGCGGCGGCGGGAACTCCGAGACCTGGCGGCCGAGAAGATGTGGTGTGACGGCCGCCGTTTGAAGATTTCTCGTTGGTTGGTCGATGACGGCAGCAAGCGGTTTGGGGCCCGGAGGGCGGGATTCTGCCAGGGATCCGCTGTCAGGGACGGCAGAACCGTCACGGAATTCCAGAAATGGAATTCTAGACAGTCGGACCCGGAAAGGCCAATGGCAAGCAGGTGGCCTCCAACCTTCAGATGGAAAAAAGAAAAGTAGGACCCGGGGGCCAGGAAGATGCATGGAGTCTGCCGTCGCAAATGGTGAAGCCAATACGGAACCCTGGAAGTGGACTTCCGGGGCTCGGGGCCCGGAGTTGCAAGCATCGCCTGAAAGATTTTAACAAGTTTGCAAACGGCGAGAGGTAGGTCAGACCCCGGGGTCTGAAAGGACTCCTAGCGGAAGCCACAAAAATGGCAATCCCAGCGGGGAAACCCGAAGAGGGAATCCCGGACTCTCGGGCCCGAAAGGGCCCGGGGCCGTTTTCAGGGCCAAATAGCCAAAGGGAGCCCGCGAGGCACCAGAACACAACAAAACCAAAAGGGGAGGGCATGGTCAATTTATGATGGGACTTTGGAGCAACATCGACTATCTGAAACATCAAAAAAAGTGGGGAACACAAAACGAGGCGGCCCCCAAAAGGACCCGATAAGGCAAAAGAAAAGAGGGTCCCCGTTCCGAACGGGGTGTGTGTGCTAAGGGCACAACAGAGACATTGAGCATAATCTTACTTAAGATGAGACCTTGCATGAATTAAGAAAAACCCCTTTGAACAATCCTTACATTATTTTTGATCCGTAAACGTTTCGAGCACTTGCTCAGAATAGTTCACGAGTTAGATTTCAAAGACTACAATAGTCAATCTAACATCAGGATCTTTTAATTATCAATAAGAATCCAACATGTAAATTCAAATCTCTAATCTACTAAGCTCAGAAGAAAAAATGCAAGAAATCACAAAAGAATAGAACCGAGATGATAACGGAGTTCACCGAAAATCGGCTACGTCTCCGGATTCACCATAAAGAACGAATCGATCTATTGCCTTCAAGACTTGGAAACACCACAGGTTACAAAAGGAAGTCAGCTTCTGCCTTACAAGAGGCCTCTAGAAAATAGCTCCACCTATGACAAACAGCTCCCACGTCGGCAAGACATCCCTACAGAAGAACAAGAAGAAGCTTTGCAAAAGCTTTTACAAAACACAGATTCTTTGCCAAGTTACAAAATTCCTCCAAGGGATACTTAGCTTACAAGAAGAATTACTACGAGAAGAATTGGCTTGAGAAGAGAAGAATTGGATGATTTCTAAACCCAATACACCCCCTTTTTATACCACAAATTTACCCGATATGGGGAATAACCATAAGGTTATAAAATCACTCATATTTACATATAAATCAACAAACTCCCCTTTAAATAAAACAACCCCTTAAAAATAATTATTCTAAGCCCTTCATTTAATTTATTCTCTGGCTTGGGTTGTTTGAGGGTTGTTTTTGTTTGTTTTCAATTCAAACAATAGCCATTAAAAAGCTATTTTAAAAAGTAACAGGCTCCACCAAATGGTATATAGAACCCATGCCACCCATAAGTAAACTGGCATTGGTGGCTCAACGGCGACTAATAATTTTAACACCTGGCCAGTTCGGGGTTCAAAACCCCAGCCGACCTTTTGAAAACAAACTTTGAAACAAACAAACGGCAAAAGAAACTGCCACCCATTTATAGCAAAGTGGACTGCCTTTGGTGCAATGGCCCACCGGAAGATTCGCTAACGAATGGTGGGGGGTTCAAATCCCCCCAAAAACTTTTTTTTAAACCAAACAGATTACCTGCAAAGGAATTTGAGGCCACGTGTCACACCAGGAGGGTGCCACGTGGTGACATCTAACTGGCCATCGATTCTGATGTGTTCACTGACTCGGACGATGACTGTGTGCTGATGTGTCCTAGTCAGTCCAATCACCATGCCAACTCACTACCACATGTTAGAAGGCCATTCGATGAACCCATCCATGTCACCTGCTGACTGTGCATCTGTCACATCATCTATCGTACTCAGCCTGCCACGTGTCAATAGTTGATTCGCTGACCATGCTGACGTCACCTGCCACATCACTGTGCCACGTCGATATGTAAGGACTATATGGACTACCACGTGTCAACTCCCAATTGGTCCACGTCATCATCCGTACGATGACATGTCTGCCAAGCTAGCAGGATGACGTCATGTTGACGTCAGCAATCGTACCTCATGGTACCTTAGTCAACTGCAACTTTGACTAGCTATAACTCTCGCATACGTGCTCTATTTTCGACAAAATGAACGTCATTGGAATCGTGACAACGAGACCTTCGCGATGATGCTAAATTTGACCAATTTGGTGATGATGAATTTTCCACCTTTTTCCTCGTCCCTAGTAGCTGAGTTGACCAGCCTTTGACTGAGCTTTGACCGGCGATATCTTGCACAAATGGACTCCTTTTTCATCTGTTCAGGTTGCGTCGGATTTAGAATTTTGTGCTCTACATGATGGCACTACTTCCGAGAGAAACTAGAACACTTCAATTTCAGGTCCTGAAGATCCACCTAGATCAATTTTCCATAAGTATCAAAATCATTTGATTTTCTTTTATGGTGCCTTGTTAAAGATATTAGTAGGTATAAATTTAATATGGTTGAGTGGGAAGCCCACCCACTGGAATGACTTTTCCCCATAGCCATATTTGTGTTTGTGATTGCATACCAACTAGCTTATGTATCTTACCTTTTGGGATTTCTCACCTCGCGAACAACTAGTTCTATGGCCCCATAGTGAGTATGTTGTGGCCTTCTCACCCCACAGATGACTTGAAGTTCTATGTCCCTAGAGTGAGTATGTTGTGGCCTTCTCACCCCACAGATGACTTGAAGTTCTATGTCCCTAGAGTGAGTACATTTTTTTCATCCCATCTTTCTTTCTATCTTGCCTTGGCGCGATTTTGTATCTTGGGGGCTTGACCTACATCTTTATCTCTTTTGAATGTCTACTTTAGTGTGAGTTTGAAGTAAGTTAATCCTCTTATTAAAGTGGGGGCTAAATGTGCCATAGAAAAAAGTACCCTTTTCTTGACATGGGATTAATTCATGATTAATTAGACTTAATGAGGCCTTAATCTAGTGTTGTGCGGTATTTTATGCATCCACACTAGGTCTTGGACCCTTACAAACTAAATAAAATTATTGTAATGTTGTCTTGTGAAGGTTTTCTAAAGTGTTGTAAGACATTTCTACATTCTTCTAGCCTCTATTAATTACAATTAAACCAAAAATCACCTTTTTATTCATCTACAAGTCCTATTTTGAAGTTTTGTATAGTCTTGTAACAAGCTTTCATGCTTTTCTAGGCACATCTTCACTATTTATCACTTTCTCATGCTTTAATTGATCCCTTTATGCTCTCATATGCTTAATTAAGTGTATTTTTGAGTATTATCCTGATAAACAAAATTAAATACAACATATTTCCCTACACACATTTTTAGGTCCTAGGTGGGACTCATTCACCATGGGTGGCAAATGAGTCCCCCTTGGCCCAAAATTCAAAATATTTAAATTTCCTTTGAGGATTTTATTCAAAAACACTTTATGTCGACCTATAATGAGGTATGAACAGTTAACTAAGGCACAAGTATGTATAAATATGTGATTTTTACCTCATTTTGACATCTCTAATCTTCTAATCTTTAGTCTCACATTCATCTCTTAATCTCATTCACAACATTCATCAAGAAAGTTATGGATTTCACATTGCAATTCGTAAATTTAGCTTCTAAGCACATTAAGGGCTGAATCTTCATGTTATATTGCATAATTTCAAGATCTATCATCATCATAAGGTAATCTATTTCATTATTATGTGTTTCATACATTTCTTTCATTATTTTGGTTTATTTACCTAGACGGGGTTTGACCAAGGCAAACCCCCATGACTTAACAATTAACATTTCTCTCTCTTCTTGTGTGTTTGCAAATTTAGGTCCTCTGAAAGCTTGGAAATCATTGAAGATAAAATTGAAAGGTTTTTAAAGTCCTTTCTTCATTCAAAAAGTCAAAGAATAAAAAAAATGTCACTTTCAGACCCAGATCTGACAATTTTAGAAGTGGACACCTGTAGGAAGCAGAAGTACTAATCTAGGTCTACAAAATCAAATTTGAATTTGTAGATTCTTGTAGGTAGATTAATTTTTCACCCATGGCGAATGAGTCCCATCTATAGACCTGAAAAGCGGTTTTGTTATAATTCAACTCCTAACAATCACAAACTTGTTTCCTAGACTTTTCATCAGAATTAGGATTGATTCACAATGCATGGTGAAACAGTCCCAGTAGCCATTAATAGTGACTTCTGGAACATTCTAAAACTTTCTAGCAACATTAGTCTACCTCCGAGTGCACTTTGTTCAATTTCATCAATTTTTGTTTTCATTTGTTTAGGTTTCTAGTTCATATTTGCAATCAACATCGTGTTTTCCAAAATCTTCCATTAGATTAGTTTACCTTCATTTATTTTCATTTGTAAACATTTAAACATATCTACTAACACTTCACATCAATTTTCCATCCATCCTTACATTGATCTTGATTGAAACATGGTGCATTTTGGTCAATCCTTCCTCTTTTAGGTGCAAAACCCTAAAAGCAAGCAAACGAAGGATTTGGGTACCAAAATCCTTCATTTCATTTTGGTGAACCTGCTGTTTGAATCCCTTCTTTTCTGATTTTTGAATCCCTTAATCATTCTATAATTTTGTGCACTACATTTTGCATTAGTTAGCTTACATTCTAGAATTTCATTTTTACATTAGTAAAAGTGCATAATAGGTTGGATTTTTCCATCTTTAATCATTGAAAAGTTAGGAATTTCTTCATTTTTCATTTAGCTTTGCATGGTAGCACTTAGAATTCATAAAATCAGTCATAAATTTCTATTTTTTTTGAAAAAATTCCATACTAGGATTCATTCGCCACCTTGGGTGAATTAGTCCCTTCTAACCCTTGAAATAGCATTTTATAGAACTCATAAATTTATTTTTAGGCTTAGATGTTTGGCACGTCTTAAATTGTATATATCAGTCAGTTACATTTGTGTTTCATGCATTTTGTTAAATTTCACTTCAATTAACTCCTTTCACACATTGTTTCATTTCACTTTATCCAATCGCACAATATCATTTTTAAATTGTTGCATTAAACAAACACTTCAAAACTGAAAATTGCATTGCATTGTACTTTCTTTCATTTTAGCATGTTATCTTTGAAAATATATGCTCTTGATTTGATTAAACATAGATTTCATTAGCATAATATCCCCTTTTATGAGTTTTCTTTTGACTACCATAATAGGGACTTTACAAAACAATCCATTAGTCCAATCCTCAATCTTGTAACATTACCCATTGGTGAGAATGGGAATGTAGACAATCATAACACACATTCATGTTTTTCTTCTAATACATCTCCTATTATTCATAAAGGTCTTTTGGTGAAAGAAATCAAAACCCTTGAAATTTTTGATTGTCCATCTCCTTATTCCCCTTTGGATGACCTTACACAACAAGAGCATGAGATCATAGAAACATTCCTAAACATCACCATACTCAATCTCCATTGTCATGACAATTAAACCTTTTCATCTCCTAATATCCCTCCTTGATGTCAAGAGAATATGTTGGTATTATAAGATACCCCTATTAAGAATCATGACCCCCTTGATCCTCCCTTCCCTAATGTCCCTATCATATGGGAATATTTAGTTTTAGACCATAGTGGTTCTTCTCTTGATACCTCCTAAACTTGTGATGAAGCTACTTTACAAACCTCAAATATGGATGAACATGTTACAAGCTCTCCTTGTAGGGTAGATAACATGGGACAAGAGAATGAGCCTATGGACATTCATCATTCATCCCTAATCATTCCCCTATTGGAAATGAAGTTATTGTGGAAGAAAAAAGCTTTACTTTTCAAGAACATGTGGCTTGTTTTTCTCCTAAAAACTCTCCTCCTAGGGAGAATATCATGGCATTGGACTGTGGCAAACAAGTGATTCTTGATTTCCCATACATAGAGATACATCAAAACAAACCTGCTGAGGATATGAATGCACCAGTGTTCATTCGATCTCCTTTGATCAATGGACTACATACATACCCCATAGAAAATCTTCATAACCATCTCATCCTTTACCCATCTTCATTCAGTCTCACACAACATACCCCTAACTAATCATTCAAACCTAATTTCGTTGAATATGATCCTTCCCACAACATTCAAACTATCATCTGACAACATGTTGATGATTGGAATTTGTTAGATTTTGTATCCTCCTATCACAAAACCACCTCTTCCTCCTAATGAAGAAGGTATCTTGTCCAGGATTCTTCAATATCTCTTGATCACTCTTCCTCCCCAAACTTGAAAGAAATTTTATGACAATACCTCATTTTGTACATATCATAGAGTTCATGGTCATTCCACTAATGAGTGTACTACTTTGTAATGTAAAATCCAGCACTTTCAGAAGTTTGGTATGCTTCCCTATGTGGGGCCATCTAAGGCCTCTAATTGCTATTGATTTTTACTCTACCATGCATCTCATCAATCATTTTGACTCACCTTTGTCCTGCACTAAGTGGGGGAAAGGAGTTAACTAGCCTTGTCCTCGTATGTCACTTGCCATCACCTCCTTTGGCTAGTCATTAACATTTCATGAACAAATAAGAGAAATCTTGGGATTTGGATGACATGCCTTAAGTGGGCTCACATGTGACATACTACCCTCTTTCATGACATAGATTATTGGAAACATATGACTTGGCATAGGGATTTCTGAGCAATATCTCATGTTTTCTTCTTTCTCTTCTACTTTAAAGCAATTTCTCGTAGTATGGGTGCTCACAACTACTTTAAAGTGGGGGTATACATCACCACTCACATTTCATTGTGTGATTTTCTTTTTCTTGTGATTCCCTCTCTTGGAAGGATTAGGTACAATGTTTCCTAGGATGAGATCTTGTACTTGTCCTCTCCTAGAGACATTAAGCATGATGTTACTTAAGATGAGACCTTGCATGAATTAAGAAAAACCCCTTTGAACAATCCTTACATTATTTTGCATAAGTATCAAAATCATTTCATTTTCTTTTGTGGCACCTTGTTAAAGTTATTAGTAGGTATAACTTTAATATGGTTGAGTGGGAAGCCCACCTAGCGGCATAACCTTTCCCCATAGCCACCTTTGTATTTTTGAGTGCATACCAAGTAGCGTATGTATCTTACCTTTTGGAATTTCTCACCCCATGGAAAACTAGTTTTGTGGCCCCAAAGTGAGTATGTTGTGTGCTTCTCACCCCACAGATGACCTGAAGTTCTATGGCCCTAGAGTGAGTACATCTTTTTCATCCTGTCTTTCTTTCCATTGTGCCTTTGTATGATTTTGTATCTTTGGGGCTTGACCTACATGTGGATATCTCTTGAATTTCTACTTTACTGTGAGTTTGAAGCAAGTTCATCCTCTTACTAAAGTGTGGCCTAAATGTATCATAGAAAAAAGTACCCTTTGCTTGGCATGGGATTAATTCATGATTAATTGGACTTAATGAGGCCTTAATCTAGTGTTGTGAGGTATTTTATGCTTCTGCACTAGGTCTTGCACCCTTAAAAAATAAATAGAATTAGTTTAATGACGTCTTGTGAAGGTATTCTTAAGTGTTCTAAGACATTTCTACATTCTTCTAGACTCTATTAATTGCAATTCACCTAAAAATAACCTTTTTATTCATCAACAAGTCCTATTTTGAAGTGTTGAAATGTCTTCTAATAAGATTTCACACTTTTCTATCCACATCTTCACTATTTATCCCTTTCTCATGCTTTATTTGATCCCTTTATGCTTGCATATGCTTAATTAAGTGTATTTTTGAGTATTATCCTGACCAACAACATTAAATACAACATATTTCCTGACACAAATTTTTAGGTCCTAGGTGGGACTCATTCACCATGGGTGGTGGATGAGTCCACCTTATCCCCAAATTAAAAATATTTGAAATTTCCTTTCAATATTTTATTCAAAAACACTTGATGTTGGCCTGTGATGAGGTATGAATGGTAACTAAGGAACAACTATGTATAAATATGTGATTTTCACCTCATTTTGACATCTATGATCTTCTAATCTGTAGTCTCACATTCATCTCTTAGTCTCATTAACAATATTCATCAAGCAAGTTAGGGCTTTCACATTGCAAGTGATAAATTTATCTTCTAAGGACATTCAAGGGCTGAATATTCATATTATCTTGCACACTTTCAAGATCTATTATCATGGAAAGGTAATATTTTCCATTATTACTTGTTTCATTCCTTTATTTCATCATTTTGGTTCAATTACCTAAACGGGGTTTGACCAAGGCAAACTCCCATGCCTTAACAATCAACATTTTTCTTTCTCTTCTTGTGTGTCTACAAATTTTTGTCCTTTGGAAGCTTGGAAATCATTGAAGATCAAATTGAAAGGTTTTTAAAGTCCTTTCTTCATTCAAAAAGTCAAAGAAAAAAAAAATGTCACTTTCAGACCCAAATCCGACAATTTCTAAATTTGCATATTCTTGTAGGTGGACTAATTTTCCACCCACGGTGAATGAGTCCCATCTGTAGGCCTAAAAAGTGGTTTTGTCATAATTCAACTCATGATAGTCACAAACCTATTTCCTAGACTTTTCATTAGAATCGGGACTGATTCACCATGCATGGTGAAATAGTCCCAGTAGCCATTAATAGTGACCTCTGGAGCATTCTAGAACCTTCCAGCAATAGTAATCTACCTCCAGGTGTAATCTATTCAATTTCATCAATTTTTGTTTCCATTTGTTTAGGTTTCTAGTTCATATTTGCAATCAGCATCATGTTTTCCAATATCTTGCACTATATTACTTTACATTTATTTATTTGCATTTGTAAAAATTTAAACATATCTACAAACACTTCACATCAATATCCCATCCATCCTTACATTGATCTTAATTGGAACATTGTGCATTTTGGTCAATCCTTCCCCTTTTAGGTGCAAAACCCTAAAAGTGAGCAAATGAAGATTTGGGTACCAAAATCCTTCATTTCATTTTGGTGAACTTGCTATTTGAATCCCTTCTTTTCTGATTTTGGAGTTCCTTAATCATTCTAGATTTTCTTGCACTAGATTTTGCATAATTAGTTAGCTTGCACTCTAGAGTTTCATTTCTGCATGAGTTAAAGTGCATAATAGGTTGCACTTTTGCATCTTTAATCAATGAATAGTTCTAAATTTCTACATTTTTCATCTAGCTCTGCATGTTAGTACTCAAAATTCATAAACTTAGTGACAAATTTCTATTTTTTTTTTAAATGTCCATACAAGGACTCATTCGTCACCTTGGGCGAATTAGTCGCTTCTAACCCCTGAAATACCATTTTAAAGAACTCAGAAATTTAGTTTTGGGCTTCTGTTTGGTGTCTTAACTTGTATATATCACTTAGTTAGATTTTTGTAGCATGCATTTTCTTAAATTTCACTTCAATTAACTCCTTTCATGGATTGTTTCATTTCAATTTTTCCAATCATATAATATCATTTCAAATTGTTGCACTAAACAAACACTTCAAAACTAAAAAAATTGCATTGCATTTTTCTTTCTTTCATCTTAGCATATTTTCTTTATAAAGATATGCTCTTGATTTGATTAAACATGGATTTTATAAGCATAATATTCCCTTTTATGAGTTTTCTTTTGACTACCATAATAGGGACTTTACAAAACAATCCATTAGCCTAATCCTCAATCTTACATTACACATTGGTGAGAATGGGAATGTAGACAATCATAACACACATTCTTGTTTTTCTTTCGATACCTCTCCTATTAGTGACAAAGGTATTTTTGTGAAAGAAGTCACAAGCCTTGAAAGTTTTAATTTTTCATCTCCTTATTCCCCTTTGGATGACCTTACACAATAGGAGCATGAGATCATAGTCACATTCCTAAACATCACCTTACCCAATCTCCATGGTCATCACAATGAACCTTGTTCATATCCTAATATCCCTCCTCAATGTCAAGAGGATAGGTTGGTATTAGAAGATACCCCTATTAAGAATCATGATCCCCTTGATCCTCCCTTTCCTAATGCCCCTATCCTATGGGAAAATTCTTTTTCAAACCATAGTGGTTCTTCTCTTAATACCTCCTCCACTTGTGATGAAGCTACTTTACAAACCTCAAACTTGGATGAACTTGTTACAAGCTCTCCTTGTAGAGTAGATAATAGGAGAAAAGATAATGATCCTATGGAAATTAATCATTCCCTCGATCATTCCCATATTGGCAACAAAGTTATTGTGGAAGAAAAAATCCTTAATTTTCAAGAACATGTGGCTTCTTATTATCCTAAAAACTCTCCTCCTATGGAGAATATCATGGCATTGGATAGTGGCAGATAAGTGGTTCTTGATTTCCAACACTTAGAGATACATCAAAAAAAAATTGCTAAGGATATGAATGCACCACTGTTCATTTGATCCCCTTTGATCAATGGACCACATACATATCCCATAGGACATCTTCATAACCCTCTCATCCTTTACCCATCTTCATTCAGTCTCACACAACATACTCCTAACTCATCCTTCACACCTAATTCCCTTGAATATCATCCTTCCCACAATGTTCAAACTATCATCTCACAAAATTCTCATGACTTGAATTCATTAGATTTTGTATCCTCCTTTGATGAAGTAGACAAAATCTCATAATCCTCAGAGTCTTGCGTAGGCATGAAAACTACACAAAATGAATCTTTCACCCCAATCACACAACCACCTTTTTCTCTAGATCAAGAAGGTATCTTGTCCAGACTTCTTCAAGATCACTTGATCAGTCTCCCTCCCCAAACTCGAAAGAAATGTTATGAAAAGACTTAATTTTATGCATATTATAGAGTTCATTGTCATTCCACTAATGAGTGTACTACTTTGAGTAATAAAATCCATCACTTTCAGGAGTTTTATTTGGATCATACAAATCAAAGTCCTAGCATAAAATAAATAAATTTCTAGTACCATATTCTAGGAGACTATCTAATATCATGGAAATAATTTTTCAATCTATACACCAATATATGTAAACTCTTTTGAACTGGAGATATGAAGTGGATTACAACCATTCAACAATACCACCCCAACAAGGTTTGAACCTTTGTGGCAAGAACAACAATGCAACCTTTAAACCATCACACCATGCCAATATCGACATCTTTTTCATCATAGTAATTTGAATCTATTATATGAATTTTATCCTTCAACTTGCCATTTAAGAAATTTTTTAAAATATTTATTTTATATAAAATTTAAAATATACTTAAAAAGAATAACTTTTTTTAGATGTTAGCTTAGACAATGGTGATAACTGATATTATATCAAGCTAGGAATTCTCTTTCATAAAAAATCCAACCTTGTAAAATTCTCAATACTACCATATGAATATACATTCCTTTTCAAAAATTGTTTTATCCATTAGGTTTCTATCAATTAAGAATTGATACTAAGTCCCATGTATGATTTTCCTATGTGTAACTATCTTTTATATGAGAACTCCATTTCAATGTGTTCCATTTTCCCTATATTTATCTCCCTTTCTATGCATTTGTCCCTAATCTCCATATTA
This sequence comes from Sequoia sempervirens, assembly GCA_007258455.2. Taxonomy (NCBI): domain Eukaryota; kingdom Viridiplantae; phylum Streptophyta; class Pinopsida; order Cupressales; family Cupressaceae; genus Sequoia; species Sequoia sempervirens. The sequence continues at coordinate 703,123,719 of VDFB02281492.1, read as the reverse complement.
TTAATTAGTGGTCTAAAAAATATCTAGTTGATTCCCCTATGTGAAATATTGGATAAGGGTTTCTATTTGTATTTATTTATTTTAATCTAAAATCCCTTAGTGAAGCTGGTTGAGATATGTTTTCATAGTAAATATTTTGTAACATGTCCCTTCTACAGGTATTTTTAAGTTATTTTAGGATTTTTTTAATTCTTAAGAACACCAAAATTAATACCTAGTTTCTCTTAATCTTCAAATCCCTTGTAAAGTAGGGGCAGGGGGCCTAGCTCGATTGGCTAACACATCCTATTGTAGGAAAGAGGTCACAAGGTCTAGTCTTCCCCAAACTTGTGGTACTGAAGGGTGTGTTGCCCTAATGCCACCAGTCATGTGAAATTTTTTTTCCAAGCGCATTGTAGTTTATAAGGGGATGGATACCCGATTGATTCTTGTACTCTAAAAAAAAATCCCTTGTAAAGTAAAAGATGATTTTAAATTAGTAATGGCTTCTTTTAAAAATTTATATTTATTATTCATTAAATGGAGTTGGTGGGAGATTGGTCAAAATCAATTTTTTTTTTTGTGTTTTTCATTTAGGTGGTTTGTTCTTTTCATTGTTAGCTTATAGAGTTTCAAGGATATTTTGCACATTTGTGCCAAGAGTTGAAGTTTTGAGTTCAAGTAAAACCATGATCCTTAACCCCCATTGTTCCCTTTTTAATAGTGCTAAAATTTTATACATCCTTTCAATACCAGAGGCCTTCCTCCTTACTATTTTCAATTGTATGAAACCTTTTCATTTCCTAGGTCATATATTTTTAGGTGTTCAAAGAATCTTTTCACAAAGAGAGATAGTTTTGGGTTTAAACCAATAAATTTTTTTGTTGTGTGCTTTGTAGCCCAATTTCTCAAAATCCTTTCTCTTCCTAGAATTTTAGAGTTTTAGGAGAATTGTGCACCCGTTCACTTTATGTAATGTTTCCTATTTCATGAAACATGATAAGGCCTTTATATATTTAATCATATCCTTATTTTGTTTAGTCCTCTAGATCCTAATAGCTCAACTCATTCTAGAGTTTCAAGTTATATGTTTTTTTGTGCTCCTTTCAACATTGACCTAATTTTAACATCCCTCTTCCTTTTCACCTTTTGACCCCAAGTATTTATTCATTCCTCTTATATTTCTATAACTTTCAAGCCCTTTATAATATGTCTACAAGTTCCATCTAAACTTGAAATATTCTTTTGTTCCTATTTGAGAAGAGGATGGAAATTCTTAGATTATATATATGTGAACAAAACTCCATTCCTTTCCTAAGGAAAAATTTACATATAGGTCGTGTTTAGACTTTAGAATTAGATATTTTTAACCATTTGAGTATATTTCAATGTTTTACCATATTATTAAAATATATTTATAATTATTCGTAGAAAAAATTATATTGCATGAATCATTTTCATAAAAAATGTAAAAATAGTTCCAACTAGTTTTGTATATGTAAATCTATATTATTTATTATGTGTATTTTCAATATGAATATTGGTTGTGAATATTCTAGAACTATGTATTTCATATGAATATTTAGCTAGGGTAAATTAGAAGGGGAATCCTTTTTAACTTAATAGTTAAGTTGTAATGTAATGTAAGGAAAGATAGCTATCATGTACCAGTGTTTAAATGTGCATTATAATAAGCTCAATGTTTATACAACTCTTATACAAAGCTTGAATAACATTATGAATGTAATTCTACATATTGAATTATAATATCTTGTTAGAAATTGGTAAATCCAATTCTCGAGATTCAAAAATTAAAATATTCTTTGAAAAGAGATATAAATGTGTTCTATACCTTATTCAATTATTAAATAGTCAATAATAATACATAAATTAGAAAGATTCTGGATCTAAAACTATTAACTATCAATAATTACAGTTACTCCAAGCCATGGAAATAAATATGAAGAGCTTGAAATATCATGAAAGGAATTAATAACATAGGGTTCATTAATAAATCTCACTAGGGATTAATGAATCCTTCAATACATTAATCCTTCCAATTTGTATATATTTGTGGTTTACAATAAAATACATGTAATCTATAAGTAGGAAATTAGATAGGTTACAATTTATTTGGTGAAGCTGGTTGAATTTTTACAAGATTATGACATAGTTCAAATATGACTATTCTTAAATATAGTAAGTTGAATAGTCAAAGGTCAATTTTCACTGATAAAAATAAGATAAATATTTACTACTTTTGAATATAAATAAAATGTGAAATTAAAATTGACTGCTTAAGAATTTAACTATTTAAATAAATGATTTAAACACTCTACATTATAGATGTTGAGGTCTTTAAAAATACATACCGAAAGGTGTGGAGAAAGAAGTCTAGAGGCTCGTGATCATAGCCTGGTTCCAAGTAGGTTCCTTGACCTTCCTCTATGTTAATGAAGTGCTAGTTAGTCCAAGCTGAGAAGCCTGTTGGTAAACTCTCCCTTGACTGTCCAGAGTTTCCTTCGTAGGGATTTATCATGCTAACCGTGTCTTGAGACTGACCTCCATTCTGTAGACTTCGAGTTAATTCGATGTAATCAATAAAGTCACAATTAATCCTCGGGGATATTAGATTCCAATCATTATTTAGAGAATTTCTGAACCATCGATCTCTTGTAGTTAATGTCATCTTTAATTGTTTGCGTTGATAGAGGATCCTTGGAAAACAATCTTACTAAAGTTGGACGAAGAAGCACTTTGCAGAGTGGCTTATATCTGCCTAGAACTCGGTAATGTGCGCATATACTTCACGGAATCAAGAGTCCATATATATCATAATTCACGATAAAGCACGCATATAACGCATTCGATGATTGACTTGAATGCTTACCGTTTACTACTGTTCACGAGTATAAAACATATTACAAGTTTACTGCCGTTACACACGGATTAAAATGCTTTCCCCTTGCTATAAGTAGCACCATAGCCAAGTCTATTTCTCACAGAATACATTACCTTTGGATATCTGTAATTGACGACATGGCCAAGGGAATTTATGTGTGTCTGCTGATTTTATTGCTCACGGCGTCTTTTGCTTTTGCTTCTGGTAACATGCATTCTTCTTCTCGTTATTCATTACTCAGTAGCTTTATAGATAGGTTTTATGTGTTGGAACCAATACAGTTATAATGTCCGTTGTTTAAATTTTAAGAAAAAAAACTGATATTCTTAGGGCATGTCTCCATGCAGCTGCTTGACTTATTTTGGCAAGCAGTCACTGCTCAAATTTTTTAGAAATAATTCGTGGGGCTGTTGGCCCCATGAATTTTAATTTACTGCTTATTTTTAAGCAGTCATCTAAAAAAATTGTAATTATTAATTATTTTCATGTATGAATGAAAAATTGGAGAGAAATAAAAAAGAGGGAAATAAATTTATGGAACCACCTCACAGCTTTTTAATATGCAGCCACTGCTTATTTCCAGCCCCCATTTTTTTTCCACAGCTTATTTCCAATTCCTAAACAATAGCTGCTCCACTAAAATAGGTAAGATTCTAAATTATCCTTTTCGCAGAGTTTTAAATTTGCATGGGAACACTCTTGCTGCTTAAATACAAGCAAAAAATGCACTTAAACAGCTGCATGGGGACAGGGGTTACTGATTTGTAATATGTACTTATTTACTAGTGCCCATCGATTATGACTTGCGTGGGTATTGCAAACACTGGAGCAGTTCATTTAAGGGGCAATGTTTAATCGAAGCTTCTTGCGATAATACTTGCGTATTTGATGATGGTGCCGATTTCGGAGGTTGCGACTGGAGTAGAAAGGGATTTGCTTGTTTCTGTTATAAACCATGTTAGAATAGCATTACTGCGAAGTAGCCATCCTAATAAATGTTTGAGACTTCTCCGATAAGAGAATATGGATCCTTGAAAACAACTACTCTTATAACCATTGTAATAAAATAATAATATAAATCTATTCAAAACAAAATAATATAGATATTGTGTGTCTTCAGTTGTCAATATTTATATTTTATTTTCTAATTTACAATAATAATTCAATACAATTGTCTTATTTATAAACAACTTGAATTTATATATCTTAATAAATTTACCTAAGTTTAAAATATTTTTAAATATCACTAATTTCTAGAGTAGAGTGGAGAGTAGAGAAAATAAAGAAAAAATTGATGAATTAGAAATAAAAATACATCACATAGATCATATCTATATTGTAGAAGGATGAATCTACAAATGTAGAAAATATCCTAAGGTACATAATCAAGCTAGATTAAGATATCAATCAAACAAAAAAAATCATGGTGATAAATAGATAGAGGGCCTTCATTTTCCAAATTAAAAACAATTAATTATTCAACACCACATACAAATTATTAATTTTTCACTCATAGAATTAAAAATGGGAAGAGCATTTGGTACATCCCATACTACAAGGAAGGTTTGGCCTCAACCCCACAAGGCTAAGTATATAGTCTAACAACTAGGAAAGAGATTTAGTACATCCCAAACTGCACCACAGGTGCATCCACCATCCCAAGGCTTTCCACAAGTAATGAACCTACCATAACCCGATGGATCCTAATTTCAATATCTTATATGCCACTAGCGACAAGTTTGTCCAACAAAGAAGAAGTAGCTCCCAACATATACCACCTTGTGACCTTAGTGATATTGTCATCTATCTTCTTCAAAATCTCGATTAACACTTGACATCGCTCACTTTTGTGCTTATCAGTGACATCCAGTTCACGCTCTTGATATAATGGTTAGTCCCATATTATTGTTATTGGCATAGATGGGTCCTTATTTGTGTAACTGCTATGACAATATCATAACAAGGGTAGCCTGCTACCTTCACCTCTGTGAATGAAGCAAATGTTAAATAATTCCTAGCAGTAACCCAAACATTGGTCATTGGCATGGTCCAATGACTTGTTGTCATTGCTCAAATATCCTAAAATATCACACTTGGGAAGATCATATATAACATGAAACATAATAGTAATCAATAGATATGTGGTCATATAAATAAAGACCTCTAGATACGAAGTCGATTTCATAACACATAAAAGTTAGATGTTTTGGATGTTGTGGTTGTGTTGTTGATATGTAGTTTTCATTGATGCCAACACTATTAGCATTGTTCATTAGAAGATGTATATGTAGAGGATATTGAGAAAATTGTACTAAGAAGTGCTATAGGTTATCAGTGGTGAAGTGAAGTTCTTTCTATCGATGTGCTCACTATGTTGTTGTTTTGAGGTTGTGGACTAAAGGTTTTCTTGTTGAGTATTTCTAGTATATCCATGTTGAGTTTCAGAGATCCACATGAAGAGTTGATCGAGTTATGGTGATTTTCATTCTGACAGTTTTTTTGTCGCTTTAGTTAGTGTTCTTAATTGAAGATTCTATGATTTTAGTAAGTTCAGTTGTGTTGGATGATTCTCTAATGTTTCATGATGCTTGTGGATGTTTCTAGTTTATTCTCTATCTTTGTGGTATGTACACATTGATCATTATGCTCATGATCCAAGATTTTCTCTTATGTGTTCATGTTTTTCATGTTCTTGGCCGAAAAGGTGTTGTAGCGTGTTGTGGATCTTCGAGGAGAAACTAATTGAAGTGTTTTCATGTTGGAGATGTTGTTTTTTTTCTTCACTATGTTATGGCTAACCTTGGTTGATTTGCATGAATAATCTTTATTTTTTTTGGGTCAACTATTTGTAATTATTTTATTATCTTTTTTATGGCCAACTTATAGCGATTGTTTGAAGTGTGGAAGAGGTGTGAATGTGAAGTGTATGAGTCCCATGTCTGAATAAAGTTTAGATCATTTGAAGGTAGAGCAAAGAGTGAAGAAGATTGAAGAAGTGCTCATGTGCTTAACTGAAACTGTAACCAGGCATTAGCATATGTTATTTTCTGAGTTCAAATTCTGATGGTTTTAATCTAAATCTTTTGGTAAGATAGTGTGTCTTCCTTGGGTAGTAAGCCTTGTTGTATTTGAGCAGTGAGCTATGGGCAGTATGCCTAAATGCATGTGCATTCCCCATTCATATTTCCTTATAATTTTAACAAGGTATAATATTGTGGATTGACATCCACCATGGTTTTTACCCCAACAGAGTTTCCATACAAAAATTTTGGTGTTATGTGTGCTTCTAATGTGTTGCTCATTTATGCTTTCATGATTAATGATTAAATATGAGAATAAGGTTAGTAATTTGAATAAATTTGAGATTCGGTGACAACCGATTCACCCCCCCTCTCAGTTTTCTTCCCTTTGAGTTTCCAACAATTGGTATCAAAGCTTGTGGTTCCATGGAAGAAGTTTAATAGCTTGAGGTGATCCGGGATGGAAAACTTTAAGAAGGATAGTCCTAGATTTAATGGAACAAATTATTCTTTGTGGAAAGCTCGAATGGAGTTCCATCTAAGATCGATTGGTGAACCCTACTGGAGCATTACAAAAAAATATATATGTTATTCAACAAAATGGTCCTACTACTTCTATTGAGATTGGGCATGCTAAATATAATATCAGGGCTAAGGAGGCATTGTTGGGTGCTTTGACTGATACTAAGATGACAAATGTGATGGATATGAAGACTACTTATGATGTCTAAAAGAATTTAGAGACCTTGTATGAAGGTGATGCAAATGTGAAGATTGCCAAGCTACAAAGTCTGAAAGGAAAATATGAAAAATTGAAAATGGGTGATGATGAAAATGTTACTACTTTCATGCAAAGAGTAAATGAACTTGTGTGTGGTATCAAATGTATTGATGGATAGATAGATGAATCAAAGATTGTTGCTAAAGTGCTTAGATATTTTCCTGATTCTTACAAAGTCAAGGCTAGTGTTATTAAAGAACTTCAAACTGTGACAAATGTTACTAGAGATATGTTGATTGTTAAGCTTACTGCTTTTGAGTTGAGTGAATTTGGTGATGCCCCTCCTAAGGTTGAATCTTCATTTAAGGCTACTACTTCTAGAAGAGATAGACAGAGATATGATCCAGGTTAAAGTTCATCAAGAAAGACATTCAAGTATGAGGATGCAATGAAACAGTTGGATGAAGAAGAAAGAGAGCTTGAAGAACTTGAAGCATTGATTGTGAAAAGAGAATCTAGAGGACAAGGTAAGTATAAGGTAAATTTTCCTATTAAATGTTTTTCTTACAATAAGATAGGTCATTTTGCATCAAGGTTTCCTAAGAGAGTTTCCAAGACAAGATTTAACAAGCCTAAATTCCAAAAGAAGTGTTACTATGTTGCTGATGAAGGTGTAATAGATGATGAATCTGATGGACAAAATTCAAGTGAAGATGAATTTATGTTTATTGCTATCAAGGAAAATAATCTCGTGTCTATTGAATCTACTACTTGTACAAATGTTGAGAAATCCCTAGCTGCTTGAGTTGAAGAGAAAGATGAATGGGTAATTGACAGTGGTTGTTCTCATCATATGGCATGAGAGAAAAGTATGTGAATTTGGAGAAGTACGATGGTGGTGTTGTGAGATTTGGTGATAAAACAACTAGTGTGATCCATGGAAGAGGATGCATTTCTCTTGATGGTAAGCATAACATTTATGATGTCTTGTAGGTTGAAGGTTTGAAGCATAATCTTTTGAGTGTTCGTCAAATTGTTAATAAGGGATACAATCTTCAGTTCATGGAAGGTAAGTGCAAAATATTGGGAAATTCTGGAAATGTGATTGCATCAAGTACACAAACAAAAGGTAATATCTTTCATCTGAATTTTGTGACTAAGAGTTGTTTGATTGCTCAAGTTGATGAGAGTTGGTTATGGAATAGGAGAATGTGTCATGTTAACTTTGATAACATTGTCAAGATAAGTTCCACTAAAGTTGTGGGAGACCTTCCTAAGCTGATGAAACCTACTAATGCCATATGCCAAGAATGTCAGTTAGGAAAGAAAACAATAATTTCATTTTGAAGTAAACAAAAAAACTCAAATGGTTGTTGCAACTTGTGCATACTGATTTATGTGGTCCTGCTAGAACTAGAAGTTTACAAGGTTACAAATACTTCATGTTGCTTATTGATGATTATTCTAGGATGATGTGGGCTACTTTCTTAAAGGAGAAATCTAAAGATCTGGAAAAGTTCAAGATCTCTAAGGCTATGGTTGAGACAAAGACCAATTTGAAGATTAAGTTTCTGAGATTAGATAGAGGTGGAGAATTCACTTCCGATGACTTTAATTCTTTTTGTGAAGAGCATGGAATAAAGAGACAATTATTTGCACCGTGGACCCCTTAATAGAATGGAGTTGTGGAAAGGAAGAAAAAAATAGTTCTAGATGTGGCTAGAACCATGATGTTGGAAGGAAATGTGCCTCATATCTAATGGAGAGAAACTGTGAGTACTATTGTGTACACACTTAATTGGGTACAAATAAAAGGCGATATTGTGAAGACTACTTTTGAACTATGGACTAGTCAAAATCCTACTGTTAGATATTTTAAATTTTTTGGAAGAAAGTGTTATATCAAAAGAGATGAAGATATAGGAAATTTTGATGCTAGGAGTGATGAAGGAATCTTTTTGGGTTACGCTACTAAAATTAAGGCCTACCTATGTTACAACAAAAGATTGAAGAAAATAGTTGAAAGTACAAATGTTAAGGTTGATGAAGAGATAGTTGCACTATCCAGAACCTATGGATATGATTCCGATGATCAGAATGATAGTACAAGAAAAGGAAAGCAAGGTCAGACTGCAAGTCAACTTCAAATCATTCAGTGAATCAATAAAATATAAAAGGAGAAACTAATGGAAGAACAAAAGAGAGATCAGAAGAGCTTGAAGTTGAAGAACATTCTAAGAAGACTCTGAGGTATGTGAGATTGAATCATTCAGAGAATAAAATCATAGGTGATAAGAACAAAGGTGTCTAGACCAGGAGAAAAATTGTAGAAGAGTATTGCTTGATTTCAAAAACTGAGCCTAACAATGTGCATGAAGCATGTAAAGATGAGCATTAGGTTGAAGCAATGTAAGAGGAACTACAACAAATTAAGAAGAATGATACATGGATTCTTCTTCCCAGACCTAAGGATAGGAATGTAATTGGAACTAAATGGGTCTTTAGAAACAAACTGAATGGAAACTTGAGGTGAAGTGGTTAGAAAAAAAAAGCAAGACTATTTTGTAAGTGATATTCTCAAATGGAAGGTATCAATTTTGAAGAAACCATTGCCCTTGTTGCTAGAATTGAAGTTGTGAGATTGTTTGTTGCTTATGTTGCTTAAAGACTACAAGATTTATCAAATGGATGTCAAGTCTACTTTTCTAAATGGAAAATTGGAAGAGGAGGTATATGTTGAGCAACTTGATGGATTCTAGTTGACTGATCAAGAATATATGGTGTGTCGATTGAAGAAATCATTGTATGGTCTTAAGCAAGCCCCTAGAGCATGGTATGCCATATTGGATAGGTACTTGGTGAAACTTGGATTGAACAAGGGTAATGCTGATAGTAATCTATATTTCAAGAATGATGATAAATATTTGATTGTGGAAGTTTTTGATGATATCATATTTGGAGGAGATGATAGCTTGTGCATGAAGTTTTCTAATGAGATGATGAATGAATTTGAGATGTCAATGATTAGAGAGATGAAATTATTCTTGGTATTGCAAATTACTTAGTTAGATAAAGTGATTTTTATATCTCAGTCCAAGTATGTGAAGGAATTGCTAAAGAAATTTGGTATGGAAGACTCAAAGCCTGTTGGTACACCCATGGTGACTAGATGCAAGTTGACAACTGATAATGATTCTCTGAAGGAAAATCAGATGAGATATAGATCAATGATTGGTGGATTTCTTTATTTGAATCAAACTAGGCCTGATATCATGAATGTTGTATGTATTGTTGCTAGATTTCAAGCTGATCCTAAAGAATCTCATGTGACTATTGTGAAGAGAATTTTTAGATACTTGAAAGGGACAATTAATTTTGGTCTATGGTATCCCCAAGATGATGATCTTACTTTGAGTGCCTTTACTGATGCTGCTTGGGTAGGAGATGTGAATTACATTAAATGTACTAGTGGTGGAGCATTTTTCATAGGAAAGAATCTAATTTCATGTTTGAGTAAGAAGCAAAATGCTATTTCTTTATCTACTGCAGATGCAGAATAGATTGTTGTTGCTAATAATTGTACTCAAGTATTGTGGATGAAATAGATGTTGAAGGATATCAAAGTTGTGTATGATGAGCCTATTGTTATATTCTATGATACCTCAAGTGCTATTAACATTTCTAAGAATCAAGTGCCACATTGAAAGACCAAATATATATCTATCAAATTTCACTTTTTGAGAGAGAAGGTAAGTGAAAAGGAAGTCATATTGGAGTATGTGCTTACTAAGGAGAAGATTGCAGATATCTTTACAAAGTCATTGCCTAAGGATAATTTTGAGTATCTTAGAGGGAAGTTAAGGGTGATTACCCCTCTTAATCAGAACTAAGGATGCATTGCTTTGCATCAATCCACACATTTCATGATCATATTTTAATTTGGATTGATGTTGTGGTGGCTACTACTCAAGGGGAGTAGTTAGATGTTCAAAAGTTCAAATATGTGGTTTAGAGATTGTATTGAAGAGATCTTTGTCATTGATGTCAAAGGGGAAGAAGAGTAATGTTAAAAACAAAATGTTGATTATCTGGGGAGAAGAGCCTTGTGGGGAGAAGATCATGTGGAAAGAAAAGTCATAACTTAAAGGAAGAGTAAGCGTAGTTGTGTTGATATTTTTTACACATCATGTCTTGCCATCAATGTTGAAGGGGGATATTTTTGGATGTTGTGGCTGTGTTGCTGATATGTGGTTGTCATTTATGTCAACACTGTTAGCATTGTTGCATTAGAAGCTATATATGTCAAGGATGTGGAGAAAATTGTAATAAGAAGTGCTACAGGTTATCAGTGGTGAAGTTAAGTTCTTTCTGTTAGCATGTTCAGTATGTTTTTGTTCTAAGGTTGTCGACTAAAGGGTTTCTTTTTGAGTATGTCTAGTTTATCCACATTGAGTTTCAGAGATCTGCATGAAGGGTTGATCAAGTTATGGTGATTTTCATTTTGACAGTTTTTCTGTCACTTCAATTAGTGTTCCTGATTGAAGATTATGTGATTTCAGTAAGTTTAGTTGCTATAGATGCTTCTCTAATGTTTCATGATTCTTGTGGATGTTTCTAGTTTGTTCTCTATATTTGTGGCAGATCTGCATTGAATGTTGTGCTCGTGATTTGATATTTTCTCTTGCTTGTTCATGTTTCTCATGTTCTTAGTCGACAAGGTGTTGAAGAATGTTGTGGATTTTCTAGGAGAAATTAATTGAAGTGTTTTCATGTTATAGATGTTTTTTTCAGTCTTCACTATGTTATGGCTAACCTTGGTTGATTCGCATGAATAATATTTATTTGTTTTGGGCTGAATTTTTGTAATTATTTTATTATCTTTTTGTGGATGACTTATAGTGATGTAATTTTTTGTTGCAGATATATAAGAGTGATTTTTTGAAGTGTGTAAGAGATGTGAATGTGAAGTGTATGAGTTGTCTATGCAAATAAAGTTCAAATCATTCGAAGGTAGAGCAGAGAGTGATGAAGAGTGAAGAAGAGTGAAGAAGTGTTCATATGCTTAACTAGAACTATAACCAGGATTAGCAAATGTTATTTTCTCAGTTCAAATCCTAATGGTTTTAATCTGAATCTTTTTTAAGACAATGTGTCTTCCTTGTGTAGTAAGCCTTGTTGTATTTGAGCAGTGAGCTCTAGGAAGTGTTCTTGAATGCATGCGCATTCCCCATTCATATTTTCTTATACTTTTAATAGGGTATAATATTGTAGATTGACCTCCACCGTGGTTTTTCCCCTAATAGGGTTTCCACATAAAAATATTTGTGTTATGTGTGCTTCTAATGTGTTAATCATTTATTCTTTCATGATTAATGGTCATATCTAAGAATAAGGTTAATAAGTTGAATACATTTGAGATTTGGTGACAATTGATTCACCCCCCCTCTCAGTTGTCTCCCCTTTGAGTTTCCAACAACATGGAACCAACACAAGATGGACTTTACCTAGGACATATATATATATATATATTCAAATACCAATTATTAAATATTCAATCTCTTACTTCACCTTGATTATTGTATAGAAGCATATTATGTATTTAATATGTTAATAAATTTCCTTAACTTGATCATCCACATTTGGTACCAATTGCAACCTCAAACTAAATCTTATGGAGGAGGAAAGTTCAAACCAATTAGAAAAACCCTAGTACCTTGTACTTATCCTGCCAAACCCTCCCCCTTTGGACTTGAGGTCACAAGAACATCCTTCACGCAAGGACCACCTATGTACCTCTTTCGTAATGAATCAAAGTCAGCCATAGTTCTTGTTACAAGGTTTCTCTCAAGGGAAACATATGCATTGTTTAACAATATAGTAAACCTATATCGTGACACATCCATCCACTTATATAAAAATATTAAACTAAGCCTCACCATAGTTATTACTGCTAGTTTAATGTGGGCATCCCTAAACCCCTTACAATTTCCTATCAAAGATATTGTGCCACCTTTCGCAACCTAATGATGGTACCACATAATTTAAAACATAGGGTTCTATTTAGGCTTAGAGTGTGATAGCATATATACACTATCATTGGGTAATCTTAGATATCATGTGTAATGGTTTTTAATATCTTAAATCAATATATTATACCAATGAGAAACCCCTTAAACATTAATATAAGAGGATAAAATTGTAAGAATAATTATCTCAATTAAGATACATTTTCTAATAGTAAGGGTAGTAATACTCAAGATCTGTTGACAATGTGGTAATAATGTGAAGCCCCATGCTGGCTCCAAAAGGTATTTGACTAGTATGATCAAGCATCATGATCCCATTAATTTTTTTTAACATCAATATCTATTAGAATAAGTTAGGCCTTAAGAAGGTCATACAAAATTATGTAAACTTTAACGACATAACACAATAGTTATAAACATTCTCATACAATAGTCGATACACAATTCAACTCTAGATGGTTGACATCACTATATCCATTGGTTCAACATCTAAATATATATACATTAAATAATAATATATTATTAATCGATTAATATCTTCCATTATCTTGTGAAACCCATTAATTCTAAAATAATCTTAATTCTTGAAATATGAAAAGTTCCTTTTAGCCACTTATAACTAAATATGAAATTATTGGTAACCAATAATACATCAGTATATTTTATACTATTTGAGTGGAATTGAATTTATCACTAAATCTTTACATAAGCATTGAAATAAATGATAGTTTCATTCCATTTAATCATTGCAATAATCTGGTACCAATCCCTTAGTTCAATTGATGGTTCATATGATACTTAAGAGTTTTATAGACTTCATGTAGTAGTATAAATGCTATATATATATATATATATATATATATATCCAAACTTAGATGTGGATTACTCAAAGGATTCGATCTGTAATAATGTTGAAATATGAATACAATATGGCTTTAGTTCATAAGCTACATAATTTGTTCATAACGAACATTTATACTAATTATGAACTTGATGGTTATGATGGAACTTGAAAAAAAAAATATGTTCCATCTAGAATCCTTGTTATATTTGAATGTTGGGATAATATCTAAGGACTTAGGGTTCTGGTTTTCATCACTATTTAAGGGTTATTGTATTGGATTGGAGTACTTTCTTATGAAACTCTTGGCTCTGAATGCTTGAAAAATGGTATATTTTGTTGTTAACTTATTGTTGCCTGTTTTTGGTTACTTTAAAACATCTTATGTCATTCACTGTCATCAGGTAACTAGTCCCCCGTCCCTAGGTCTAAGTGTCTTAATTTTTATAATGTTAAGTAAAGAGCCTTTTTGGCCTTTACATCCTTTGCATTTTACGACTTAGGATTTTTTGAGCTGCTTCTATCATATCATCCTAGAGAGTCCCCTTCATTAGAACAACTTATGAGGACATGCTTCCAAGTCTTCACTTAAGTCCTATCAACCTTTTATCCTTATCACTCATCGTTGATTACTTCAAAAGTGTATGTTTCAAATTGGCGACAAGCATTATTTATTTATTTTCTCTCATCGCAAAGAGCTACTAGAGCTCTTGATATCAATGTGTGATGAGTGATGTTCCTTGTATCATTGAGGGATCACTTATCACTAATGGATTTTGAGCCTTGAGTATTGTAATAGTGATAGGCAATGGCCTCTGGCCTTATGTTCTTATCTTCATCACTCATCACGGATGGTCATGAAATGAAAAATTTCAATTAGCGATGACTAATATGATGGGTTTCCTGTGCATTGCATATCGTGGATATATTTTAAGTGCTAAGTTATATATTAGCGATACACAATACACAATAGATCTCTCATCACTAATTGCTTGAAAATTGTATGAGCAGAATTAGTGATGAGCGATGGCTTGTTGTTTTTTGTAATTTATTGCTCATTATAGATTCAGTTCAGAGCTTAAGTTCCAAAATAGCAATGATCAATGAGATTCTTTGATAGGTTTCTTTTGCTAATTTGAAAATATCTTATGTGCGATGTCTTTTGTACCATTGATTTTCATGCAAGTGTATGTGTCTAAATCTAGTCTCTTCACTGTATCTCCCGTAACTAATGGGATCCAAGGTGTGATGTTTTAATTAGCAATGAGCGATGGGAAATTGAATGTGATCAAAGATGGGCCACAGATCCAAGGGATGAGATTTCATCGCATGGATACTTACATATGTTTCATAGAAAAAAGGACCCTTTGCTTGACATGGGAATAATTCATGATAAATTGGACTTAATGAGGCCTTGATTCAAGTGTTGTGAGGCATTTTATGCATCCACACTAGGTCTTGGACCCTTTCAAATTCATTTAACGATGTCTTATAAAGGTGTTGTAAGATACTTTCATGCTTTTCTAGACTTACTATTTTCCCATAATTCAACATTATATATTTAAATACATCCTCACATTAATCTAGAAGGCTTTTAAAATAAACTTAATGTTAATCTAGTGTTGTAATGTGTATTACATGTTCACATTGGATGTTGTGCCTTTCTAGGCTATGTGGACCTCATTTTAATATTGTAAAGTGTATTTAATCATACTTTCACATTGATTTTTGTGTCCCAATCCCTAATTGGCATTTACATCATCACTAATAGGCACCTATTAACCCATATTGTGCATCCCAAGGCATAATTTGATCAAATAACCAACATAGTCATCATATAAACCTGATTTTCTTACTTCATAGCATTCTAGCTAGCAGAAATGGCCCCTGTGGGACCCATTCATCATTAGTGGAAAATGAGTCCCATTTGAGCCATCTTTGGGGGTATGAGTGAGAAAAATTAGGGTTTTTATTCAAATTTTTTTTCATGTCAGCCCTAGGGCTCCAATTTCTAGAAAAATAAGGTGAATTTCCTATAAATACAAACTTATAAACCCTAATTCATCATAACTTAACTTCACTCATCATTTTTCTTCCATCTCAAGTCAAGCAAGCTAGGGTTTTGTTATTCTAAGTCACCAAGGTAGCACTTTTCAGACATTCAAGGAAAAAATCTTCATGTTTTATTGCAGACATTCAAGTTCAGCCATCATGGAAATCTAACAACTCCATTGTTTCATGCTTCATTACATTTTTTCATCATTTTGGTTTAATTACCTAAGAAGGGGTTTGACCAAGGCACACCCCTATGCCCTAATATTCACCATTTCTTTCTCTTTCATTGTGTGTTTGCAGATTTAGGTGCTTGGATGGATTGGAGATTATTGAATATTATTTTGCAAACTTGTTGAAGTAATCTCCACTTTTTCAAGGCCAAAGATGACACAAAAATTTATTTACAGCTTGGAAAATTAGTGTTTTAGATTGAGACACCTGGAGGTGCAAATTAAGTAGATCGAAAGCTACAAATTCCAGTTTTGAGTTTTCAGAAAAGCTAGAATGGACTAATTCACCCAGACTGGAAAATGAGTCCCACTATACCTATTTCCTTAATATTTTTTGGAGATGCAGATACCCTTTGGGCTAAAACAGACCTTAGAGCAGTTTTCTAGAAATAGGACTGATTCACCCAGAATGGCGAATGAGTCCCACCAGGCCTAAGTTTTATCATCAGTAGCATTCCAAAAGTCATTTCCAATCCTCATCCATGTATCAAGTGGACACTTCCAGTTTCATTCATTTTTGTTATGTTTTGCATTCATTCCTAGTTTATTGTTGCATTACACAATGTGTTTTCAAACAATTCATATTTCATTAGTTTTGCATATTTAATCAGTCAATTTCATTATTTTATTACATATAGAACATCTCATTTAGGCATAATAACATCATACATTACATAATTTGAATGAACCCTTTAGCATTTTTGCTCTAATCTCTCTCCTTTTAGGTGAAAAACCCTAGAAAAGTTAGTCCATAGAAAGCCAAAAATCTATGGTTCATTTTGGTGAACCTTATTTCTGAACATCTTATTTTCTGATTTTGAGTCCTTCATCCTAATCCTAGCTTGCATTGAAGTTGCATTAGACTTGGATTGGTTAATTTGCATCAAGGGTTTCAAATTTTTGTATTAGGAAAAAGTGCATTTGGCTTGCATTTTTGCATACAATTTCCTTAAGCAATCTCTAAAATTATGCATCTCCATCTTAGGAGTGCATATTACAACATCAAACCCATCAAAACACTTCAAAATTTTTGATTTTTTTGCAAAAAACTAGTACTGGGACTCATTCACCATATTGGGCGAATTAGTCCATGTCCAGATTTTTAACTATTTGATACTACATAGAAACCTCATTTTTGTGCTTCCTAAGCCTCCTAGTATCATATATTATAACTTCGAAAAGTTTCTGGAATGTTTTTTTTGTGCATCTAGCTCAAAAACATTAGTTTAGATTGCTCATTCTTCAAAGCACTTCATTTGCACACATCTTTCAATTTTAAAATTCTTACATTTATGCAATTTTGCATAACATTGATAAAAGTACTTTCCACTTTTGCATATACAGTGTTTCTATTCCTAAAACTTTGCATAAGTTTGTTAAAATTACTTTTCATTCTTGCATGTACATTGTTTCCATTTTCCAATTCTTCCATATAGTGGGTAAGAATGTTTTCTGTCTTTGCATATACATTGTTCATATTGTTGAAACATTGCATGAAATGGTTACATGTGATTTTCATTCTTATTCAAAAAATCCTAGTACCTTGCATATGTAGACATGTTAAGAAACACTTCATATCCCCTCCCTATGATAGTATTTTGGTGAAAGAGACTACAACTTGGGCCATTCCTAAAAATCATCCTTTTTCTTCTCATAATATCTCTCCTCTTGGTGATGAAGATATTTCCATAGAAGAATCAATTAATGAAAGTTTTGAGAATCCTAGTTTTTTCTCTCCTTTTACCTCTTTTAGTGGAAAAAACATTCACAACCAACGTAACACAACATTAGATGATCATGACAAAAACATTTGTTCTTCTCCTAGTATCTCTCCTAGTAGTGAAGTAGACACTTTGTTGTTAGAAAACACAATCGATGAAGGTCATGGCTATCTTAGTTGTCCCCCTTCACCTAGGGAAACCCCTCTTGAAAAAAAATCATCAACCATTGATCATTCCCCTACTTGTGATGTAGTCCTTTTAGAAGAACCAACTTATGAATGTCACAAACATTTGGCTTGTTGTTCTCCTAAAAAATCTCCTCCTAGGAAGACTCTCATGGTGCAAAAACATATGAAAATTGACACATCTCCTTTTACCACTAAACCTTCCCTAAGAGAAGGTATGCAAGTGACATTCAAATCCCCTTCACCAACATATCATGCTAATCAAGACAAAAATTTTGAGGTTATGACAACACAAGTGGGATATCATTTAATTAGGAGATTCCTATGTCACCTTCCCTTAGTGAAAAACACAAAAAATTCAGAGATGTCTCAAAATCAATGATGCAATCTACACATAACAATGTTTTTCAACCACTAAGTTGTAACTTAGTTACTCAAACATCTAGAGGACCACACATCACTCTTACACCATTACTTTTTCCTCAAAAAGCACCTAGTGTTGAAGATCTTAGAAAGACTGCTACTAATATATCTGTATGGGAACTCATTCAACTCTCACCGACAATCAAACTTATTTTTCATGAAATGTTGCAAATACAAAAGGAAGAGACACAATCTTACATAAAACCAAATCATTTAACATCCTCCCCTCATCCATTGCAAGCCACCCAGTCAGACATCACATTCCCTAAACATGAATTAACCTCACTTGAGATTCAAAACAAAAATGATCCCTTGATCATAAAGGTGATCATTAATGAAAATCTAGTTAGGCACACTCTCATCGAAAATGGATCATAAATTAATGTTTGTAGCATGGACCTCCTACACAAGCTTGGCATGCACAAAAAGTTCATTCAACTTAATGATGCTCATATTCGTGGCTTTAACAATGTTCATAGGAAACCACTTGGGATGATCACATTACCTATTGAGGTAAGACCTATAGTGTTTCCTACCTCTATTCATATCATGCAAGGACCCCTTCCATAAAATCTTATCCTCGGGAGACCATGGATTCATGCTATGAAGGGAGTCCCATCTACCCTTCACCGTGTCATGAAATTTGAATACAACAAGATATACATGATTGATACAAATGAGCGAAGCTATGTGTCAACTAATCACAACACTTCCAACTCACCTAATCCTTTCATTCCTAAATAAAAAATTGAACTACACCCTTTGATGTCAACACTTCACCTACAAAAAAACTCTTTTGTGATACTTGGGGGTCATTATATTCTACACCTACTTTCCGTAACATTTCCAAAATCTCACCCTCATGGTCCAAAGATTCATATACAAATGATTCATTTTCAGACACAAGTCCTAGTAGTGATTGGAGTTTCACACCTACCTTTAAAGGAGGGTATCCAATATCTCAACCTCCACCCAACCAACCTTGTGTTACTTTCACTCAACTTAGTTATACCAAAGCACCCCATGGTGGTGATGGGGGCATAAAACTCCCATCCCTCATGAAGCAATGGCATAACATTAACAAGGATTTGTGTTCTTATATAGCAACCAATCCTTCTCACAAACACACCCCCCCCACATGGATGTAATGAACACATGACAAAATATGACATATCATACTTATCTCCACTTTCATCCAAGGCTTTGCACAATAATAACATTCAACCTCTCAAGGAGTGTGGTGGTATTCCTTATGTGGGAGCACCTAATTCCTATACTTAATACTCACTTTCATCCATTGTAGGATCACCTTTATCCTTCACTAAGTGGGGGAAAGGGTTTCAATAGCCTTGTCCTCATATGTCACTTGTCATTGCCTCCTTTGGCTAGTTTTTAATATTTCATGAATACATAAGAGCAAGCTTGGGATGTGGATGACATGCCTTAAGTTGGCTCGCATATGACATACTTCTCTTTTTCATGACATAGCTTATCATAAACATATGACTTGGCATAGGGATTTATAAGTAGGTTATCATGTCTCCTACTTTACAGCAATTTCTCAAAATACAGGTTCTTGTAACCACTTGAAAGTGGGGGCATACATCACCTCTCACATTTCATTGTGTGATTTATTTCCTCTTGTGATGTGTTATTTTCTTGGTAGAGTCATTGGGCTTGATTCCCTCCAAGAGCATGATACTTCTTTTGACTTATCCTCTCTTGGAGACATTAATCATGATGTTCCCTAAGATTAGACCTTGCATGAACAAAGAAAAATCCCCTTTAAGAAAATTTTGACATGACATTAAAAACATTTACAAAAAGCGTTTTCCTTTGTGGTTCCTGGTTAAAGTTATCATGAGGTATAACTTTAATATGGTTGAGCGGGAAGCCCAACTAGTGGCATGACTTTACCCCATAGCCACCTTTGTGCTTGTGAGTGCATACCAACTAGAGTATGTATCTTACCTTTTCGGATTTATCACCCCATGGATAGCTAGAAGTTCCATGGCCCAAGAGTGAGTATACTTTTGCGTTTTTTCACCTGACGGATAGCCAAGAGTTTCATCACCCCATAGTGAGTACACATTTCATTTCTGAACAAACAAACCTAGATTTGATTCACAACTAGTTGTAAAAATGATCAAAGCTTGATCCACCTCACTTTCATTCCTCTTAGTTCTTGTCATTGCATGATTTTGTATCTTGATGGTTGACTTAGGATCTTGGATCCTCTGGGCTTCACCACCTCCTTTAATCTTTTTCATTCTTTGTCATCTACATCTATACACTCGGATCTCTCTCGAATGTCTACTTTAGTGTGAGTTTGAAACAAGTTCATCCTCTCACTAAAGTGGGGTATAAATGTGCTGTAGAAAAAAGGACCCTTTGCTTGACATGGGAATAATTCATGATAAATTGGACTTAATTAGGCCTTTATTCAAGTGTTGTGAGGAATTTTAGGCATGCACACTAGGTCTTGGACCCTTTCAAATGTATTTAATGATGTCTTGTAAAGGTGTTGTAAAGTGTTGTAAGAGACTTTCATGCTTTTATAGACTTAATAAACCTATTTTCCCCTAATTCAACATTATAAAATATATTTAAATACATCCTCACATTAATATATAAGGCTTATAAAATAAACTTAATGTTAATCTAGTTTTTTAATGTGTATTACACGTTCACATTAGATGTTGTGCCTTCCTAGGTTCTATGGACCTCATTTTCGTGTTGTAAAGTGTATTTAATCACACTTTCACATTGATTTTTCTATCCCAAGCCATAATTGAAATTTACATCATCACTAATAGGCCCCTATTAACCCATAGTGTGGATCCCAAGACCTAATTTTATCAAATAACCAACATAGTCATCAAATAAACCTAATTTTCTTACTTTGTGGCATTCCAGCTAGCAAAAATGGCCTATGTGGGACCCATTCACCATTAGTGACGAATTAGTCCCATCTAGGTGGGACCTATTCACCATTAGTGGTGAATGTGCCCCATTTGATCCATTTTTAGGGTATGAGAGGAAAATTTTTGGGTTTTTATTCATTTTTTCTTCACGTTGGCCCTGGGCGTCCAATTTAAGGGAAAATAAGGTGAATTTCTTATAAATACAGCCTTACAAACCCTAATTCATCATAACTTAACTTAGTTCATCATTTTTCTTCCATCTCAAGTCAAGCAAGGTAGGTTTTTGTTATTCTAAGTCACCAAGGAAGCACTTTTTAGACATTCAAGGGAAAAATCTTCATGTTTTATTTCAAACATTCAAGTTCAACCATCATGAAAAGGTTAAAACTCCATTGTTTCATGCTTCATTACATATTATCATCATTTTGGTTTAATTACCTAAAAAGGGGTTTGACCAAGGCAAACCCCTATGCCCTAACATTCACCATTTCTTTGTCTTTCACTGTGTGTTTGTAGATTTAGGTGCTTGGATGGCTTGGAGATTATTGAGGATTAGTTTGAATTTTTTTTGAAGTAATCTTCACTTTTTCAAGGCCAAAACTGACACAAACATTCATTTATAGATTCAAAAATAATGGTTTCAGACTGGGACACTTGGAGGTGCAAATTGAGCAGACCGAAAGCTACAAATTTCATTTTTGAGTTTTTAGAAAGCCAAAATGGGATAATTCAGCCAAAGTAGTGAATGAGTCTCATTGTACCTATTCCCTAGAGATTTTTGGAGATTCAAACACCCATTTGGCTAAAATGGGACCCAAGTAGTTTTCTAAAATTGGGACTTATTCGCCCAGAATGGCGAATGAGTCGCACTAGGCCTAAGTTTTAGCATCAACAACATTCCAGAAGTAATTTTCAATCCTCATCCATGTTTCAGGTGCACACTTCCAATTTCGTTCATTTCTGTTAAGATAGGTAACGACTATTGCTAGAAAAGGCAACATGGTAGAATTCGAAGGGCATCATATAAAGAAAAAAGGAAAGTAGCGGGATGAATGGAGAACCGTTGATATGACTTTAAAACAAGATGATCTAAAGGTCTAAAATTCATCATGGTAATACTCTCATCACTAATTACACCCTAATATTTGGGGGAGAATAAGGATGAGCGATGAAGTATATGAGGAACTGTTCTCTCCAAAACTTTGGTCTTATGTACTTCACCAATATTAATGAAGGAGCACGAATTGAGTTGGCAATGCATGTTAATTGTCAGATCGTGTATGATTAATTAGGATTAAGGGAGGACATGGTAGCATTTTGGGTGGCTTCACTATTTTCTAGGAACAAGTTGCTAATGGCTGAAAAATTATGCTCATGATAGCCATAAATGAAAATTTAAATGCTTTAAGATTGATGGCCCAGATTCAAAGTTGAGCTAATAAGTTATCAACTCACTCGTTCGAGGAGTTATTGAATCATTAATTTTTGCATGCTCCAGTCTCCAATGAATGTGAGGTGTGGGTTAGTGAAGAAGTGTGAAGGTGTTAATTCTCCGCAAGTTAAATAGTGAATGATCTTGTCCTAGGTGAGTTAGTTTTCAATTTTTCTCTCTATTGTTCATGCTCTAGTCTATTTAGGAATTTATTTTCTCATACTAGGTCTAATTGTTAGGGTTTATAGGTGTGTTTCATTGCAACTTTGATTTAGCATCTTTTGAATTGTCAACTTCTATTCATTTTAAAGATGGGAAAGACTGGTGTGCCAATTCAACCCATTAGGACGTCTAACTGGTTTAATGTGTTCAAGTGTTATGAGGATATGTATGTAACTGAGCAAGAAAACTAGACATCCCTTAAGGTTTCAAAGGGTAAGAGGAGGGCTCGAGGTCGTAAGAAGAAATAAATTTTCCAGATTAGCTACAACTTGAGAAACAAGACCATTCAAAAAGAAATGGTCAAGTTTAAGGGCAAGGATTTGGCTTAGCCAACGAAGAAGGATAGAAAAAAGATAAGAGTCATAGCACCTTCCTAGGAAAACATAATTCTCCCATTGTGCTCTCTGATAGTCCTTTGGATGTTGAAGGTGACACTGACTTGAGATATGGCCAATATATTCTCTCTCTGGTGCCATATGGGAGCTCTAATGATGATGTGGTAATGGTTCCTTTGATTTCATCATGAACAAGGAGTGATGAAGCATTTTCTGATGCAAATGACTTGGAATAGGGTCTTCTTCTTGTTTTTGTTTTCGATGACACGATGGTCTTTGTATAGGAGGTATTTGTTTCAATATGTCTATGGTTTTGGTCTTTTACTCTTCCATGCTGATGTGGAGGTCCTCCAGCTAATATAATGCATAATCTATTTTGGTCAACATGGACGCGGTGACAATGACTAATATCCTACACATGTGTTCTATCTGTTGTCCTCCCCTATTCTCAAACGATTGTATAAAACCACCAGCGAGTATTTTGAAGAATCGGTTGAAATTAGGTTTTTGAAATGAAATGAAATTAAATTGTAACTCAGTTGGATGCTTGTTTCTCCCTTGTTTATAAAGGGGATTTCATGGCTGAAGTTTGAAATTTAAAAAAAAATTGAGTTGAAGAAAGGTCCAGGTGAAAGCTATGCTCAAGAAGTAAATAGAATGTAAATAGATAAATTAGTGAATATATCAGAAGCTAGTCTAGGGTATAAGTTATACTAACTGATGATCTTAAATATAGTCTTACAAAGCAATATCACTAATGAAATAGAATATTAGTTCTAAAATATTGCTCTTCTGTGTATTTTTGTGCAAATTTTGAATGAAATTGTTAATTATAATTTCATTTTTCTTTTGTCATTTGCACTGAATGAGTGGTTTTTTTTGTGCTTCAATTCAATGAGTTGATTTATTGCTAAAATAAGAGTGTTAGTTTTTGGGAAAAGGATATAGGATTTTGTAAGGAAGCAATGTTTTAAAATGCAAAGAGTTGGATGCTACAAAGTAGCATGATGATAGTCCAATGATTACTAATGTTCAATTATAGATGTATTACTGATTGGTTGCAAAGTATGACTCCATTGTTCCCTCAGATAGGGCACTGGTTTTTCTATTATTTTATCTTGTGGTTTATTGAGCTAGTAATGAATCTAGCTAAATATTTAGATTGGGAATGAATTCATAACATACTTTAAATTACACTGCACCAACTTTTAGTATAAGTGTATTCCCTGAAAAAAATAGCAACTTAATAAGAGGTTTTCTAGGCCTTATACGATGTTGGTTTCTTGAGGAATACATCTTTGTGATGAAATTCTCTTGATCAAGTTGTGATATTATGATCATAAATAGGATTAACCTCCTAGGTTTCACAGAGCCCAAAGAGAAGAAGTGAGGTTTTTAATGATTCACTTAAGTGTTGGCAACTCCTCATCCTTGTTGATAATTGAGTTCTGGCAGATTCATAGATAAGGACTGAGATTAAGTTGGGTTCTTAAAAAATAACCAAAAAAATGGTGACTCCACTAGGCAAAACTTTTTAATTTGGTTTTAGACTGTCAGAGAGTTATTAAAATGTTGAAATATTATTTGTAACCAAAAGTTAAAAATTGTGGAGTCTTATTTGTCCATCTGAGTCACCAACAGAAATGGTGACTCCACTAGGGAGTTACTTGGGAAAATATTTGTAGTACATTAGTTTTCCTTGATAGAGTCATAGAGGTTCTTAATACAAATTTCTCATTGATAGTAAGTGGCGACTTTGAAGAACTCTATAACAGTGAAAATATTGAAGGACAAGAAATCTTAAAGTAAAATCAACTAGTGGAAGCGACTTCATATGGTTGAAGTTTGATCCTCTACAAAGAAGGTGGTGACTCTATGCAAAGAACCTGATAAAGTGTGATATCTACCAATATATCCAAGTATTTTCCCCTTGTTTTGACTTAAAAGAATAAATAATTGTGTTTAAAAGCCATTTTAGAAATGTGGAAGAAATACTTTATTCCTAATTTAGTGAGTTAAAGCACTAAGGATGGAATACTGAAAGATTTTGATAAAGGAAAAAATGGGTTTTACAAGGACCCAAAACCATAGAGTTTACAAGCTAGAAAAAAATAAACCAACAGAGTTCACTATGAAAGGAAAGTTACAAAACAAAAAAAAGAAAAAAAGGACAACAACCACCAACCAAGAACCAGCAAAAAGCTAGGAAGAAGCCAACACCAAGCACTACCAAAGCTAATCTAAGTACTTTAAAGTCTTAGCAACCTCGACTTCAATTTTGTACATTGCGTGAGCCACCTTTTCTAGATATTTGATCTCCTGAGGTGAAGAATCTACTTTTCTCTTTAGGTTGGCTCTAGTCCTCTTCGAGGGGACAAAATCCTATTTCTTACTTTTATCCTTGTCTGCTTCCAAGTCCATAAACATTGACCCCTATAGGTATTTTCTAGCTTCTCCATGATGGTGCTCAAGGTAGTAGCAGTTTGTTTCACAAATTTGTGGCTATGCTCCATGATGGTGTTCATAGTTTCCCTGATTTTTCCAATTTCCCCTTCTAGATGCTTAATATTTTTCTCATTTTCCTTCTTCATCTTGTCCATGACGTCAACTATTCTTTGAAGGAACTCAACCATCAACCTCTTCTCTTCTATGGTCCACAAAACCCCAGTAGCATTCTGTGACACACCTTTAGCTTCCATCTCATCCAGCTTTCTAGTGACAACCCTATTTTTTAAGCTGAGGTCCTTTATCTCATGAAAAACACACTTCATGATCTTGAAGTAGTCAACAACCCCATTTCTAGCAATTGCATAGTGACAATTATGTTGCATACATCTAAGTTGAAAACTGTAATATCTAAGTGGAATGGAAGAATTATGGTTATTTTTGTAATAGTGCCTTTTAAAGGTGTTAAGACATAAAATACATTTATGTCGGGGATTTACTATAGGGTTAACATTTGAAGAGTAAAGTACAATAGACGTGCACCATTCCCCTATATTCTCTAGTACAATATAAAATACAAAAAGGTCAGTCATGCAATTGCTAAAACACCCACAAAGAAAGTTCTCTATTGTGAGATATAAGTCTTTGAGCTTTGGAGGTATCAAAGGTTCTCCTAACAAGATTTATGATGATATTAGGAAATAATTACCAATATTTATAGGGGAAAAATAAGAGTCAACTTCCAAGCACTTAAATGTATTCATAGATGTGATGGGTGATTTTGAAATAAATCATGAGGATGTTGTCATGAAGTTGATTGCTCAGTCATTAAAAGAGGATGCCCAAGATTGGTACTCATATCTACTAGAATGATCTATAGTTTCATGGGATACTTTTATGGTAGCATTTATAGAATAATTTGGTGAAAGGATTAGTCCCAATGAGATAAGAAGAATACTTAGGGAAAACAAACCAGATGATAAAGAGTTAGTTCCTTCTTTTAATCTGAGATTGATGAAAGCAGTAAACGATATGCCTGAGTATTTGAGACCCAGTGATTCAGAATATTTAATTACATAATTACATTCTTTTGAAAGTAAAATGAGTTATTTGATAAGGGATAAAGATCCTACAACATTGCAACAAGCATATTATATTGCTATGGACATAGAAAATACTATTAAATACTCAATGATGAAAGGGTATATGGATGCAACTGTTTGTTCTCCTAATACACATTAAAAAGATGAAATAAATAGGGAAGAAAAGGATGATCAATGTAAAGGTAATCTTGATGTTTCATTTTTTTCATTCTCACAACATATTGATCTTGAGAAAAGTCAAGAAAATTTCCAGTAGTGTTCAGATAATAATGACTAGGAATTGATAATTCAAAGATTGTTTAGTATGAAGAGGAGTAAAGAGGAATCACCATATGAATTACTAGCAAGGTTTCTGGATTCTTTGTTAAAAATCCTTAAAATGTTGAGAACTAAGGATTTAGTTTTCATTGACTTATTCTATGACATCTATGAGCTAGGGTTTAGTACCTTTCCTAAGGAATTAAAGCCTCAATATTTTGATTAAATAATTGATTGGATTAGAATTGCTGAGGAAGCAAAGCATGATTATGAACAAATAGTGAGGTTTCAAAATGGAAAGAATGCTAGCCTTAGTAACAAAGATCAAGAGTTCACTCAAAAGATGAATAGGAATGTGTATGAAGGTGAATGTATGCATACCAATACAAATGATGATATTTTCATATTTGCAGATACTGTTGGTGTGTTATTAAAGGTTGATAACCAATGTAATGGAGGTGAAAATGCTAATTATTCTCATAAGGAATACAAATCTCTATATGAGGAAAACTTGAAAGCACCTCTATTGCTCAAAGAATTTGATTGT
Organism: Sequoia sempervirens; assembly: GCA_007258455.2. Taxonomy (NCBI): domain Eukaryota; kingdom Viridiplantae; phylum Streptophyta; class Pinopsida; order Cupressales; family Cupressaceae; genus Sequoia; species Sequoia sempervirens. Next base: position 703,096,350 of record VDFB02281492.1, on the reverse strand, counting down.
GCCAATACTCATGAAATTCTACATTTACTAGTAGATAAACTTATTGCATATGATAGAATCTTGAAGAGTACTCTAACTATTTCAAAATTTGAACATCCTAATGATCTGATTAGTGTTAAATTTGAAGACAAGAGTGCTTATATTAAAACTCTAGAACTTGATTTTAATGATGGGATGGGTATTGATAGTTAGTAGGGTTAGGTTTCTGAATGTTTACATGAAGTATAATTAGGATGTCTAGATCTTGAAACATAGATAGATATGGTTTTTTTTTTACCAAAATTCTATTGAAGAAGGAAATGAAAAGGTCTACTCAGAAGAATAGAAAATATGTTCAATTTTCCATCATGAATCAGTAGACATATCATTTGAAAACACATGTAAAAACCCTACTTCTAATCATATCATTTCTAAGTTAGTTTATTCATCTTTTTAAAAATTATGTTTTTTCTAGTTGACAGATGATGTCTGGGAAGAAGAATCAAATTATGATATTGGTCCTGAAGCATAAATCATTTCTAATATTTAGAATGATATAAATAATTCCTTTTATAAGAAGGATTTTTCTTTAAATAAAAATGAAAGTGCCCTAGAGAATGAGAATTTATTTTTCAAGAAAATGAAGAATTGGGCAACATAATTGATTTATATTGTTTTGAGGCTTATGGACACCAACTTGAAAAGGATCCTATATATTAGTATTTTTGTTTACTACACAAATTGGGTATGGTGTTGATACTAATGAATCTGATATTAGTAAAATGGACTATGGATGTTTCACTTTCCCAAGCCAATTAAGTGAGCATTTGATGAAATATAATGATAAGTTGAGTTAGGTGGAGTGCTACACTAATCATATATTTCAATTAATACTTGATTCCAACACACAGAGGGAAATAAATGGGAGAGATAAGTGCAAGATCAGGCACATTTCTATAATGGTTGAATACAATAGTTGCAACATGATCAGCTGCTGGATTCTTCATGAATGTGTTTAGCCTGGGCATGGTGTAGATAGTGGAAAATAGGGTTTTTGACAAAGGTAAACACCAGTTTTAAGACTGATCTTGTCCTATAATTTATGTAAATAATGTACATATGTTGTTTGGTTTTTGTTCTCTTGCTTGGTCCTTGGTTTTTGTTTCTGTTCTTGGTCTGCTTTACTTGAGATTCTATATTCTTGCTCTGTTCATTGAGGAACAAATGTCCCCAACTAGAGCCATTGATGGAACTTGCAAAAAAAAATTATGTTCCATCTCAAATCCTTGTTATATTTGAATGTTGGGATGATATATGAGGGCTCAGGGTTCTTCTTGTCATCACTGTTGAAGGGTTATTGTATTGGATTGGAGTCCTTTCTTGTCAAACCCTTGGCTCTGAATGCTTGAAAAATGGTCTATTTTTTTGTTAACTTATCATTGCCCATTGCTGGTTACTTTAAAACATCTTATGTCATTCACTATTGTCAGGTAACTGGTCCCCCACACCTAGGTCTAAGTGTCTTAATTTTTATAAGGTTAATTAAAGAGCCTTTTTGGCCTTAACATCATTTGTATTTTATGACTTAGGATTTTTTTAGCCCCTTCTATCATATCATCCTAGAGGGTCCCCTTCATTAGAACAACTTATGATCACATGTTTACAAGTCTTCACTTAAGTCTCGTCAGCCTTTTATCCTTATCGCTCATCACTGATTACTTTAGAAGTGTATTTTACGAATTGGCGATAAGCGATGAGTGTTATTTCTTTCTTTTGCACATTGCAAATAGCTATTGGAGCTCTTGATATCAATGTGTGATGAGCGATGTTCCTTGTATCCTTGAGGGATCACTTACCACTAATGGCTTTTGAGCCTTGAGTATTGTAATAGCGATAAGCGATCACCTCCATCCTTATGTTCTTATCTTCATCGCTCATCATGAATGGTCACGAAATGATAAATATCAATTAACAATGAGTGATATGATGGGTTTCACGTGCATCACGTATTGCGGATATGTTTTAAGTTTGAAGTTCTATATTAGTGATACACGATACACAATAGATATCTCATAGCTAATTTCTTGCAAACTATATGAGGAGAATTAGCGATGAGTGATGGCTTATTGGTTTTTTATTTGATCACTCATCGCCAATTTATTTTAGAGCTCAAGCTCCAAAATAGCAATGAGAAATGAGATTCTAGGAAAGGTTTCTTTCACTAATTTGAAAATATCTTATGTGCAATGTATTTTGTACCATTGATTTTCAAGCAGGTGTACGTGTCTTAATGTGGTCTCTTCACTTTATCTCCTGTTGCTAATGGGTTCCAAGGTGCGAAGTTTTAATTAGTGATGTGAGATGGGAAATTGAATGTGATCCAAGATGGGCCATAGATCCAAGCACTGAGATTTCTTCGCATGGATGCTTACATCACTGATGAAGCTAATGAGGGACAAGATGCATTAGTGATAGGTAATGGCTATTGTTGGAAAAGGTAATATGGTAGAATCCAGAGGACATCATATAAAGAAAAAAGGAAAGTAGTGGGATGAATGGAGAACCATTGATGTGGCTTTAAAAAAAGATGATCCAATAGACTAAAATTCATCATGGTAATACTCTCATTACTGATTACACCCTAAGGTTTGGGGGAGAACAATGATGAGTGATGAATTATATGAGGAACTATTCTCTCCAAAATTTTTGTCTTATGTACTTCACCAATATTAATGAAGGAGCGCGAATTGAGTTGGCGATGCATGTTAATTGCTAGATTGCATATGATTAACTAGGATTAAGGGAGGATGTGGTAGCATTTGAGGTGGCATAACTATTTTCTAGGAACAAGTTGCTAATGGCCAAAAATGATGCTCATGATCACCATAGATGAAGTTTTAAATGCTCTAAGATTGACGACCCAAATTCAAAGTCGAGCTACTAAGTTATCAACTAGCTCACATGATGAGTTATTGAATCATTAATTTTTGCATGCTCCTAAATGTCAATTTAATGCAGATTGTTTGTTGCTCATCTTCACCATCTTACCAGTTTGTAGTGAATGTGAGGTGTGGGTTAGTGAAGAAGTGTAAAGGTGTTAATTCTCCTTGAGTTAAATAGTGAATGTTCTTATCTTGGGTGAGTTATTTTTCAATTGGGATCTCTATTGTTCATGCTCTAGTCTGTTTAGGAATTCCTTTTCTTGTACTGGGTGCAATTTTCTGGGTTTGTAGGTGTGCTTCCCTGTAGCTTTGATTTAGAGTCTTTTGAATTGCCAAATTTTGTTTATTTTAAAAACATGGGAAAGACTGGTGTGCCAATTTAGCCCATTAGGAGGTCTAGACGGCTTAATGTGTTCGAGTGTTATGAGGATATGTTTATAACTGAGTAAGCAAACTAGGCATTCCCTGAGGTTTCAAAGGGTAAGAGGAGAGATCGAGGTCATAAGAAGAAACCCATTGTCTAGAGTACCTACAACTTGAGAAACAAGACCATTCCAGAAGAAATGGTCAAGTTTAATGGCTTGGAGCTCGCTTAGCCAGTGAAGAAGGCCAAGAAAAAAGATAAGAGCCATAGGGCCTGCTTGGGAAAACATAATTCTCCCACTATTCTCTTTGATAGTCCTTCGAATACTAAAGGTGACACTGACTCAGGATATGGCTAGTACATTCTCTCTTTGGTTCCATATGGGAGCTATGATGATGATGTGGTAATGGTTCCTCTGATATCATCATGAACAAGGAGTGGTCGAGTATTCTCTATTACTGATGAGTCAAAATAGGGTATTTTCCTTGTTTTTGTTTTTGATGACATCGCAGTCTTTGTATAAGATGTATTTCTTTCAATATGTTCATGGTTTTGGTATTTTACTCTTCCATGCTGATGTGGAGGTCCTTCGACTACTATAATGCAACATCTTTTTTTGTTCAACATTGACGTAGTGATAGTGACTAATATCCTACAATTTTTTTGTCTTTTGTCCTCACCTCTTCTCAAATTATTGCATAAAATTTCTTGGGGAGTCATTCGAAGAATCAGTTGAAATTAGGTTTTTGAAATGAAATTGTAACTTAGTCAGATTCTTGTTTCTCCCCTATTTATAAAGGGGATTTCATGGTTGAAGTTCGAGAGTTCAAAAAATTTTGAGTCCAAGAAAGGTCTAGGTGAAAGTTGTGATCATTAAGCAAATAGAATGTAATTTGATAAATTAGTGAGTATATCAGAAGCCATTCTACGGCATAACTTATAATATATGATGATCTTAAATTTAGTTTTACAAAGCAATATTAGTAATGAAAGAGAATATTAGTTCTTAAACATTACTCTCCTATATATTTTTTTGCAAAGTATGAATGAAATTGTTCATTATAATTTCATTTGTCTTCTGTAATTTGCACTAAATGAGTGTGTTTGTTTGTGCTTTAATTAAATGAGTTTGTTTAATGCTAAAATGAGATCATTAGTTTGAGGGAAAAGGATATAGGATTTGGTAAGGAAGAAATGATTTAAAACATAAAGAGTTGGATGCTACAAAGTAACATGATGGTAGTCCAATAATTACTGATGTTCAATTATAGTTGAATTATCGATTGATTACAAAGTATGACTCCATTGTTCCCTTAGATAGGGCACTAGTTTTTCTATTAGTTTATCTTATGGTTGATTGAGCTAGTAATGAATTTGGTCGAAGATTTAGAATGGGAATGAATTCATAACATACTTTAAATTACACAGCACCAACTTTTAGTATAAGTGTATTCCCTGAAACAAATAGCAACTTCATAAGAGGTCTGCCAAGCCTTCGATGATGTTGGTTTCTTGAGGAATACATCTGTGTGAGGAAATTCTCTTGATCAAGTTGAGATATTATGAGCATAAATAGGATTACCCTGTTGGGTTTCACATAGCTGAAAGAGAGGAAGTGAGGTTTTTAATGCTTCACTTAAGTTTTGGCCAATCCTCACCCTTGTTGATAATTGAGTTCTTGAAGATTCATAGGTAAGGACTGAGATTAAGTTTGGTTCTTAAAAGGTAACCAACAGGTTAGCAGTAAGGTGTTTGAAGATGTCGCATGGCATGATTACGTAAGGTTAATCTCTTAACTCGATCTCAACAACACTATCAAGTTAAATGATTGTTTAGTTCCATTTAGCATATAATTTTATTATAGTTCATTAAAACTATAATATCCTTTCTTATTCAGATGATGATTTCCATAGCAAGGTTATACTACATAAGAGGTTAATAGACATTATGAAATCCATTAAAATTTTTGTCCACTACTATATAGAGGGTTACCAAGTATATCAAACTAAAGAGTAAAAGGATATATTTAGAGGGTTTTCTGAAACCCAAAAAGAGTGTTTAAATACATTAAATAATTCAAGGAGATAATGCTTGTAGAAAAGGGAAAATACCTATTTTAGTCAACTTCCCATAATTCCTCAGATTTGTAATATTTATTATTAGCCTATCCCTTATCAAAGAGCAATGATTGTGGAGTTAATAAAACTAGCGCTTGCACCTTAGCAAGGTGCAAGGGTTACGTCGATAGGAGGGTATACTATGGTAGTGTATGGCCAACACAATTTAGTTCATGATATACAAAATGCGTGCTATGAAAAGTCAAAATGTTGGTGAGCAATTTTGCAGTGGAACTTTTTTTGTTTTTGAAAAAATATACAGTACAATTGTTGGTGTTTGAGGGTGAGGGGCTACGATATATGCCATTTGGCTTCAATGCCTATAAAGCAAAAGGAATGGAATGGTTAGCTGGGAATATTTTTTGTTGACATGTACAATGATTGCTCCATGTGCAATTTATTATAACACTAATAAGGGGGAATTATTTTTTTTTGCCAATAAAATTAAAAAGGTACTCAAAGGACATGCACATTGTTGACGGAATGTTTAGTTTTGTAAAAGAGAAATTGTTGATATAAGAATAAGTAGGAGCGACGTGAGGGAGAAAGGGTAAAGAGTTGTGTACCTTGGCTTTTTAGAGATAGTTGTTGTAATCGGGCTTCCTCTTCTTTTCTCATAATTGTGTATGGGTGGTTATGCATTTTTGAGTATCTCTCAAAGGAGAACATTGCCTGAATACGAAGGTTGTTCAATGATTTTACTCTGGATATAGCTGTAAATGTTAGTCCTTGTCGTTATGTTTTTCCAATGTCGACAGTTGCTCTGGAAAGCGTCAGGCCTTGGGATTTGTGTATGGTAATAGCCCATGCCATTGTGAGTGGAATTTGTCTACGGCTGCCCAATGATACAGGTACTATTGGTAAGCTTTTGGGGTCCTTTTCATTCGATGTTGGCCCACTATAATGATCGATCCTTGCCACTATATAAAGTGGAACATTTGGTGGTCTAGAACCAAGGCTGTAAACTATCTCAACAACTTCACCTAGAGCTCCATTTACAAGGTCTGCATGTGTCCATATGTTGGTTGTCAGCATGATGCGTTGCCCTCTACAAAGCAATACATGCTTTTCAAGTTGTTCATCAGTAGTTGCATTATCTGCTTCAGTCCTGCTAGTAGTTGCAACACTTATTGCAATTGGACGGTTTAACAATTTTAACATTCTTCTATTGTGAAGTCAAACTAAATCATTGGTAGCAAATAAGTGCATTGAATTGTCGAACATTTCTTTTTCGATAGAGGTGAGATGCTTGTCTGTGCGTGTTTGTAAAAGTTCCCAATCCTCTTGTGATGCTTTTGCATTGCGTATGTTTTGCAATAGTTGACAAAATTGCCATTGTTCTGGAGTCTCACCTTGTTGACGAAACACTGTGTCTAAGGTGACAACGGTCGTGAACAGGTCCCATAGTGTTTTTGCATTTGAGTGTGATGTGTAAATAGGCTTGTCCATTACAGGCGGGAGCTGTGCAAGGTCACCAATCAGGATTATTGACACCCCACTGAAATAAAGATGTTGTCGATGTGGGAAGGCCTCACGTAGTCTTGCATTTATCTTCAGTAGCAACTTTGGTCCTATGAAGCTCATCTCATCAATCAATATATATCTTATGTGTTTCATCTCTTCCTTGAAATGTTATTAATGATTGTCCTTGCAATGGGTGCATTTCTTTGACAGGGATTCAAAGCATTGAATGTATAGTTGATGCATGTATATTAAATGCAACAACCCCTATAGGAGCCAATGTGAGTAGTTGGCTTTGCTGGTGCATATTGTAACTATCAAGTGCTTTTCTTATTCGAGCAATCAAGTATGATTTCCCTGTACCTACTGTCCCTTGAATAATCATGTGCAATGGTTTATTTGAGTGATGCTTGCTATGGTTGATAATATGTGTGAGTGCTAGTTTTTGTTTGGAAGATAATATATAGTCTGGGACAACATACTTACTTGGAGCATGCCTTTCATGGTTACATGTTTTTTTCATGTTTATGAATTGTGTGGCAATTTCGTGAAGTTCCTGGGGCACTGCATGTTGTTCCCATTTATAGCTGCTATCAAACTCACGCCTGCCAAGCAGGTCAAGCTCATGTACGTTGATATTGTTTGAGGGGCCCATTTGTGAAAATAATTCCCATTCATTCATTTCAAGTATGCCCCTTGTGTCCACCTCAATTTCGCTATTTGATTCTGCATCGCTGGTGTTTTCATCTGAGGGGGCGGTGTGGGGGACATGCCATACATCATATTTGGATGCATTCATTTGCTTCAAATTTGCAAGTATTGTATCCTTAGTTATCCCTATGTCAATTTCGAAGCTTCGAAAGTGCTTGTACAGTAGAAGCTCACTCCAACAAAATGTTTCAAACTGGTTTGACTCCTCATTTGGGATGGTGTAGAACTTTGGGAAAACATTGACAATCGCTTTGACCTTTCTTTCTTTCCACTTGCATCCCTTGCGATTCGCAGAGTACGTGAAAGACCATGCAGATTCAAGTAGCGTTGTTGTTTCAAAATCAAGAGGTCGATTAATGTACAAATGAAGGTAGCTAGGCTGTAGATGGCTTTCATGTGGTCCTCTTGCTATTCGATGGAACATTTTTTTGCCAACATTCAAAGACGTAAACGGCCGATTACAAACAATAAGCGAAAGTTTTTGAAGCATATGGCATGTTTCTTGTGCTCCAATATCACGCTCTGCCATGATTTCTACCATGAACTTTTGGTATGCTGCAAGGGCCGGGACATCTATTTTTTGGGTTGCAGATATTCATGCTAGCATATCAGTACAAGTCTCAGATGCTCTCTCTACTTTTGATGCATATTTGGCAATGTATTTCAAAACAACTGCTCGTGAAATGACAGGCTGACAATCTATGTTGATTCTCCATATTGAAATCATTTCTGGATTGTGTATGTTTAGCCTATCATAATTCTGTGCAGGTTCATATTGTTTCGTCCCACAATTGTCACATGATAGTGTAGATATAAGTTTCTCTTTCCATGGAGCTTTGTATCGACACTCTAGTTTTTTCCCTTTCTTTCGCAAGCATGTCCCCTCTCTACATTTTGTGTGCCTCTGGACATGATTGATGATCTCTTTGTAGTCATGAGAGGGGTCTGTAGCAAATATACCTGTTGTGTCGAGTAGGCAAGGATCATCTTGGAAAGATCAGAAAATCAAGTTGTCTCTTGCTGATGCAGAACGGGGGTTCCAAGCACTGACATACTTGTCAAAGAATTTCCTTGCCTGTTCAACAGCAACACTATCATCCCAATCAAGTATATCCATGTTTGGTGCATCATGGAGCCAAAGGAAACCATGTACATGTGCGGTGCCGCGGTGCTGCCACTCATACCTGTACCAGTAATCTTTTGCGTTGAGGAGTTTCTCAATAACCTCTTCACGAAACATTGTGAATCGTTGATGCAAGTATAATGATGTGGTGTGGGGGTTGTTGACTACATTTTCTAAACGCTGTTTATTTGTTTGCATTCCTACCGGTACACCATCTGAGATCAAACATTGCAGGTCCGGACACTTTGTGTCAGCTACACTTAATGTGAAGAATAGAGTGGGAGACCCTATTTGGCTGATCATATTTGTTAGCTCAGCATGACACTTGTTCCAATATGGTCTTGTACCCCGCATTGAAGAGCTAAAGTGCATGAGCTCTTGAGCTAATTGTGTGTTAGGTAAGTTTTTCAAGTGTGCTCGGAGGTCCTCAATAGTGGCTGGCATGTCTTTTTCTGCATTTTTTTTAATGAAAACTGCAACAAGCCCCTGGCTACGATGGTGCATCATAAGATTAAGCATGAAATATCAGAACCTTGGATGCCTTCCAAATCTATGGTCATGAAATCTCATTAAGTGGAGTGCATACTCATGCATCTGTACTTCCCTAATTTGTGGTTGCATTTGTAGTGCAACTCCAGTTGGAAAGAGTGTTGGAAATACCATATCAAGCAACCCCTCAGTATTGTATTCATTTATTGGTGATGAGTTTATTTCAGGCCAGTCTATAATGTTGTTAGTGTTGTCGTCAAGGTCTAATGTTTTCTTAATAATTTCTAACTCACGGCATCTATTTGGAAGTCTAGCCATAAATGACGATGTGTGTACTGTGTTGCGTTCAATATCATCCCATCAGAGTCAATTTCATTATTTTGAACCACCATGTCTTCATTGGTTTCAACGGTGTGTAGCATATTCATTATGTTTGTTCTTTCTTCAGGAAATTACTCTAAGTGCTCAAAATTAATTGCAACATCATGATAGTACGGGTCATATTTGACTTTGTATTGCAACGCATCTCTGATATGACTTCTACTGACATAACAATCATAATAATGACCTTCTACATGTAATCTTCAAACTATGAGAACATCCAACTCTTGTATTCTTCGTGGAAGAACTTTTTAAATGTCGGTGATATCTTGTGGGAAGCTGATCGTGTGGCCACTATATCTATACTGGCCTCCAAGAGTGTGGGTGACTTGTAGTACTGGGCTGACTCTGGCAATGAGCATTTCCTCCACTTGGGTGAGTCTTTTCAAAACAAATGGTTGCTCTCCTGGGTCCATGTTGTTGAGTGCAGAGAACCGATGGATGCCTCTCTCAGCGAAACATCTTTTACAAGTTGCATTAGAACCTGATGAGTGGACAAGCATGCCTGGGTAACATTCCTTGCATACAATGCATGTTTTTCGGTTGGACAGTGCATCTATTCTCTGACAAATTTTTTCATTGCCATCATGAAGTTATCATTGTCATTGCATATTGTTCCATGTTGATGTAGGCATGTTTGTTTCTGTAAAGAGCTATTGTGCTTTTCTGCATTTATTTCCTCTCTATGATGCTTATAGTAAGCTCGACTTCTCTCACAGTCTTGCATTCTTCGGGCTTCTGTTTGTTGGGGGCTATTTTGACTCTCATGCAATATTTTTTGTCGCCTTCGAGTAGCTATCTCTTCTCTATGGCGAGCATAGTAGGCCCGATTTCTTTCTCAGTTTTTTTGTCTTCTTACCTCCTTATTATATGGGTCACTTGCATTGTTCCCTGTTGAGGAGTCTGCCATATGCGGGTCTGGACATAGTAGGGTAGATCAAGAATACAGCATAGCAAAAAAAGATGAAACCAAAATGCTTGCATAGCCAAAATGTAGATGAAAATGTAAAGATACTCCTCATTGGTTCGCGAATGCATGTTGCAATACGAGAACGAACAAAATTTGGAGGTAGTAGACAAAGGTGCATCTGTAAGCTTGTAAATGAACATGGGCATTTTTTTTTTAAATAAAGGAAAACAATATTTTTACATATTTGTATCCATTTAAAGGCATTAACACGGTAGTTTTTTTGATAAAAAATAAATTGACATAGTTCTTTACAACATGAGTTTTTTTTTGTGAAGCATACCATCCATAGTCATACTACACTTGTAAAGAGAGCGTGGCAACTATATTAGGCTATGTAGTATGACTACAGCGATCCTTAGAGTTGCACAACCAGCTCTGGTACAACATCGGGTTCAATGGGGGGAGAAGCCTTTACATTGCACATTTCTTGGATATTTTTAAGCAAAAAGCTATTCTCTTCAATGTAATCTAGTTGTTCGACACTGGCAATGGTTGCTTTTAAGCGTTCCTCTGCATTGTACATTTCAAGGTTACAACGCAATGTGAATACATAATGTTTGTTCAAGACACTCTTAATCACCTCCTCCACATTTCTATCAGCAGCTTGTTCAAATTGTAGATTGTAGAGTTTGTCTACAGGCATGCCCATGAGTTGTGTCGCCCCTTCGTCGAATGTGATTGCCCATATTATATTTGTGTGGTCCTGCAACTTGACTTGAAGTATATATCTATAGTCACAGGTGTCAATTATTGCATTACATTTTCCACAAAACCACTTTCCATCATTTGTCTGCGATAGTCTTTTCTTACAAGGCTTGTTACTTGAGCGGGAAGGGCATGTTGGATAATAGAAGAGTCAGTTTTTATGAATCGTGTTGTTGCCACCAACATGCACTGTAGAGGGTGTGTTGTATTTCGAGCCTCTTCACGAATGGCATTGATCGTAAGCCTTCTAGTAGGTGGGGGCATGTGAAAGGAGCTAGTAGACAAAGCCTGAATTGTACAGTCTTTTTCTTTGAACCATGTTTTAATCCGTTCTGACTCTTCTATTTGAGGGTCTATCGATAGTCTTGTAGTGGATGAGGTGCTGATCACCTTTCCATTGAATTCAGACACATGACCATTCCTAATTGCGAGAACTGGAGCTTCACGCATGAGGTATTTCTCTTGCAGCTGTGCACCCTCCTTTTCGGCGGACGAGCCCCATAAAGTAACATTTATATTTGTGTTGGACATGTCAATAATTGTTAAAGTCCGTCGTGTGACCTCTGTCCCATCTCTTCTCCTGATGGTGGTGCATGGATGCACACAAGTGACAATTCCAATTGCATCAACATTCGAACCGTTGCTTTTGCTCATCAATGCATTGAGGGGTGTGAAAGAGAATTGCTCTTTAGGGATGGAATCATCATCTTCATAGAGGGAAACCCTTGAGTCAGGGTTAAGAGAAATTTCCAACCCACTATTAAGCTTGTTATAGACTCTATTAGCAGGTCGAACCGTGCCTCCAGACAATGTGTATGTAGCTCATGCGATAATTTTATCACAATGGGTGTGAGCTGCTTCATTGAAGCATGTCACATGTGTCTCTGTTCCTTCACAATCTATGATATCAAAGGTGAAGATATGGCCACTTCCTTTCTATGTGGTGTAGCTACGTATTTCAGATTTCACAGTTACACGACCTTTAACAGTCCACCTTGGCTGAAATGGATTCAAGTTTTTGATAGGCGTTATTGTCAATGGTGCCTCCTTCGGCAGGGTCGGGTTGACACCAAATAGGAGACGTCGAGGAGGAGTCTTTCAGGAAGGCAAGGGTTTTTTGAAGATGTGGCCAAGCCAGAGGATTCTCCTATTGAGCGCCCAAGTTGTTGAAGGTCTTTGTGCATAGGAAAACTGGCTCCCCAACAATAGCATGTGTTGTGTGCACAATTTCAAGGTCGACAATAACAATCCACCTTAATATTTAAAGCAAGACAAAGTATAAGTAACAAAATCTAAGAGGAGAGTAGGTCTCACTTATTCTTGTGCGATATAGAAATTAGTTCATAAACATACCGTGTGCTACCTGTTTGAGGACAACTGTATCTTTTCAACTATGCAATGGAGCTAGGTGCAAGCACATTGGATTCTATGAAGGAGTTGTACTTAGTTGGTAAGGATTCTTTGTGCTTGTGCACACCATCAGAGATTTCCAACCTATATCGATTGATGTGTGTATATTCGAAGCCAAAACTTGAGATAGCTATGACTTGGACATGAGGTTCCAAAGCGACATTTCCTCCATGCATCAATCTAATTGCATCTGGAGTCAATAAGCTTGCCATGGTGCAAGGCAAGGAGAGGATCCTGCAGAAATGTATTGGATGTAAGCCGATTGTGTGAAGAAGTCAATAGAACAACCCTTCCAGCAAACTACATCAACTTATTGGTAGATAAAGTCGAGTAGTCAAAAAAAGATTCAAGGAACTAAATTGAAATGGGTGCAAGTAGCAACACAGCTAGGGGAAAGTCAGTTATGCACATTTTTTTTATAAACATCTACCTCATTATGTGGAGCAAGGAAAGGGAAAATAGACACTCTCTATGCAATTTACCATCAGCTATACTAATTTTTAGTCAGTTGCATACATGGAATATGTATAGTTTTGATTGCAATAGCTCAAAGATGCATCTGTATAGTTCAATTAGAATAGATTGAAGGTACATGAAGCCAAGAAGACAAAAAATTAACGCGTAGAAACATTGAGTCAATTGCTATATTGGTAGATGCATATGTACAATGGAAAGGACCAAAGGAAAAAGTAGTAGAGTGGGGGGGGGAAGGAGTTGTACATTCTTTCCACTGCATAGTAGATTTTCCAACACCAGATATAAGGTTTAACTACTTTGTTGTGCTAGGAAAATAGAAGGGGTCAGATGATTAGCAGCCATTGTATACATTATATATCAGAGGAAAGCCATGCTGCCCAGCTTTACAAAAAATCGTAAGTCGATGTTGTCGTGTTGTGTCAAAAGCAAAACCATTATCCCCAACACCACAAAAAAAACAAGTAGCTATCTTAAGCAAGCTATTTACAATCTACTTTATGTCTGCTAGGAGTTTTAGAAAGTCTTCCTTAATCCTAGTACCATTTCCCATTCCATACAATGCATCATACTTCATTGCTCGAAGGAAGTCGCAGTACGCATCAAGAACAAAATAAGTTGTATGGAATTTTTGGACTGCCTGTTGCACCATCTCGATGTCATGGTTTTCCACTTGGAAGGGTTCTTCGCATGTCTTCTTAGCATCTTCAATAGTGTCTTCACAACCTCTCACAATGTTCTCTGCGAGGACTGCAACGTTGCTTTGGTACACGCCAGGCCAAATAACAGAAGAAGAGTCTGAAGGTGAGGGAGGACCAGCATTAGCTTTTGATCCTGTAATGTCTCCCTCAGACGAGCTACTAGATATCGTGATAATGTCTGCTGGTGGGTGAAAGTTTGCCATCACCTGGGGAGTTTCGTAACAGGAACATCTTTAAGTAGTTGATAACAATAAAAGTTGCATGTGTGTGATTTGTAAAAGGATATTTGGAAATGGGGTGGGAACATGACAACCATAGTAGAAACAAAATCTTCATCGAGAAATGCTTTGAAAATGAAATAATGATTCTCTTTATGAGCATGCTTGGAATCAATGAAGGGAGATATTTTATTAGTTCAATCAAGTCATATATTTGTAATTAGATGAACAAATAAGAATTAGCATTTTTAAACAGAAATAAAATTATTCTATCTAAGGAACAGATTAAAAGTTAAACAACATTTTTTAAAAAATAGCATACAACAATATAGAAACATACAAATTCCCTTATATGCATAACCAAGTTCAACAAATATAAATATAGATTAAAAGTAAATTCAAAATCCATATATATAACTATTATAAATTCATACACAATAATTTTTTTTTTTGTTAAAACCTAGAGGATATAAAGTGATGTAATTTATGGAAGAAGAATTGGCTACCCAATAATTGAACATGTGAAAAGTTTATGAGCATCGTTCATTTACCTAATTTCTCCACACATATCTAAACACCATGAATAACAATATACTACTTAGGAAATTAGTAATCCATCAAGTAAATATTTGACAAAAAACCATGAGCCAACCTGTCGGTATACGACAAGTACTCCTACGAAGGTACTTCACTGGGGAGAAAACAATAAGGGAAAGTACTCTACCCAGGGCAAGGAATTCAATCTTCACAATAGAGAATATTAGAGGAGGCCCCTTTGCTTAACATTTGTAAGGCACCAACCAAGTGACCATAAAACAAATATTTATAACCAACTACACTATTTCCCATAATACTATTTACCTGAAGCCATCAAATAATAACCATTAAACCAAGCAATGCACTAATACGGGAAAAAGTGATGCAAAAATGATTAAAATGATCTTACATGTTTGATGGTTCTAAAAGAGGTGGAAAAGAAGTTAAACCATCTTACAATGTACTTCTATTTTAGTTTTCCATCACCTGGGGAGTTTCGTAAGAGGAACATCTTTTAGTATTTGATAGCAATAAAAGTTGCATGTGTGTGATTTGTAAAAGGACATTTGGAAATGGGGTGTGAACATGAAAACCATAATAGAAACAAGATCTTCATCGAGAAATGCTTAGAAAATGAAATAATGATGCTCTTTATGAGCATGCTTGGAATTGACGAAGGGAGTTATTTTATTAGTTCACTTAGTCATATATTTGTAGTTAGATCAACAAATAAAAATTAGCATTTTTAAAAAAAGGGGAAAAAATATTCTATCTAAGGAATGGATTTAAAGTTAAACTACATTTTTTTAAAATAGCATATAGCAATAAAGAAACATACACATTCCCTTATATGCATAATCAAGTTCACCAAATATTAACCCTAAACTTGACAACAAACCTAAATGTAAACCTAATCCTAATGCTAACCCTAACCCTAAGTTTGATGCTAGCAACCCCAATTATTACCCCAACCCTAACTATATCTATTAACCCTAAACTTGACAGCAAACCTAAATGTAACCCTAATCCTAATGCTAACCCTAACCCTAAGTTTGATGCTCTCTCTCTCTCTCTCTCTCTCTCTATATATATATATATATATATATATACATGCTAGAGATATAGTTAGGGTTAGGGTAAAGAGATATATCTTTGAATTATGTATTTGATTTTTTGATTTTTTTTCTTAGATCATAATCCACCAAATAACAATAATAGTATTTATTGATAGTAATGTTATTAGTATACCACCAATTAACAACAACGTTTTTTATTTATGAAATAATATTACTAAATATAATGTGTACCATTAATTGTAGCCCATTACTATACTACCCTTTTTTTGTTTGTATTAATTACAAATTTCACCACTATAATTATTATTAATTCTTTCTATGATAGTACGAATATTTTACTCAAAAGTCAAATATTCCTTACTACCAAGATTTCACATTTTATTTTATTTTATTTTTATACATGGGGTAAAAACCCTTGAGTATTCACATTCCCAACGTACAGTAATAGTATTTTTTTCTTTACCTCAGTCTAAACATAAATAATATTATCCCAAACATATAACTCTTTGAAAATGGCCACCATATACTCTTTAAAATAGCCAATTTAATCACTGGTAATATTATTAATTATCTCACCAAACAATATAGCTAAATCATTAAGCTTATACTTATGCTAATGTTTAAACTGAGTTTAATGTCAATTTAGCTTACAAAAATTACTTCTATCTATATAAAAAAAGGTTGGCAGTTTTAGGTTATTTGAATGTTTTTTGAAAGATTTTTTAGTTGGAGCCTATCAATCAACACAGAAGTCCTCTTAATTGATATTTATAATAAACGCAATTTGGAATTGGCTATCAATCCCAAACTCCCATTTAGCTTATTAACTTATTCCTAGCTGTGTGATTTAGGGGACCATTTTTTTTACTCTAGAACTATTCATTTACAAACCTGACAATTTTTTATTTTTTTCACAACATACATTAGGAACCTAACACTTTCGCAGTGGCCCACCATTATACAACACAACTCCTAAGCCTATCACTATATTGGTAATAATACATTTGAATGAGGTACAACTCAAGGTTTAATTAGCGATGGGTTCATGTTGGGTGACTCCTTATAGACGAGTTTCTTGGAGGGTAAAAATCAAATTCCTTCCAACGACTTAAATGTCTAAGTTTGGACAATTTAGTTTACTACAAGAATGGTTGACTCTAAAATAGTTATTTTAATATTCATGTTGGGGGGGGGGCAACTTAAGAATCTCTACATCCAAAATACTTAGATGTAACTGACTTGTTTTTTTTTAGTGCAACTTATTATTAAATCTTTCAAATCTAGCATGAGCCCCAAATAACATTTATTAATTGAATAATTTAGGCTTTGCATATAAGGCATTGCATAATGGGCTAGGTAGATTAAATAATTATTCTAGGCTGGGTTTCTACCCAACAACATGGTGATGATTTAATATAAAGTGTTTTGCTAGAGGCTACTAAACCATATTTAAAAAAATCATGTAAAATAACTATTTCACAAAACATTACTTTATAGGGTGTGTGCAAACTAACTGAGCAATGAGTCCAAAAAGTTGGATAAGGTAATTAGCTTAAATTCGACAAAGCTATTATAGTTAAGAGGGTTGAGAATATGCAATATCCATATTTTACAAAAGGGCAAGAAAAATACAACTAACAATTATTAATCCTCTCTTTACAATGACAATGTTAATATCTTAATACTTCTCTTTGTAATAATATTTCCTTAATATTAACAATTTTAAACTCAAAATAAAATATCTCTTTCCTATATACAACGTATTTATTTATTTAACTAACTACTTATTCATCCCTTATATATATATATATATATAATTACATCAATGATGAATACTATAATTAATTAATAACAGTATTTACTTCTATCTTTTAAATTTATTTACTATAGAATGGGAAATTTCCTTTCTTTTAAAGAAAATTCGGTTCTACCTAATTCTTTACCCTTTCTTTCAAAAAACAAAATTAATCCTTTTTAGTTTAGATACTTCCCTTCTTCACGGGATGCGGGAACATATCCTTCTTTTATTTATTGTTGTCATTATTTAAATGACTGAAGGAAATGGGGTCATATTTTTATTTATCTTTGATTAGTTTATTTGATATTTTAATCAAAGCTTTGAGATCAAATCTCTAATTTTCCTTTTTGATTGATTTATCTTTCTGATCAAATATGTTTATCTCTTTATTTAATTCATCTTTACTTTATTCAAATATTTGAATTATCTTTTACATTTGGTCTTTTAATTTGTTTAAATATTTGATTAGTTTATTTGATATGTTAATCAAATCTTTGTGATAAAATCTTTTTATTTATTTATTTATTTCATCTTTTAGTTTATTCAAATATTTGAATTATCTTTTATTTTGATTTATTTATTCGATCTTTAATTTATTTATGATAAGGTTTTTTATTTCATCTTTTTGATTTGTCTTTGTAATTCTTATTTATTTACTTGATTTCTAGGTTTTCTATGGTAAATATATATTTATATCTTTGTGATTTATGTTTGATTTTTCCTTTTGATCAAATCTTTTTTGATTTATTTTTTAAGTTATTTATAATAAATATTTTATTTTTTGTTGTGATTTATCTTTGATTTCTTTTTTAAGCAAATCTCTTTGATTTTTATTTTTTTATTTCAACAAATCTCTTTGATTTGATTTTTTTGTTTCATCAAATCTCTGTGTTTTGCTTTTTTTGGTTCATTAAATCTCTTTGTTCTGATTTTTTGTGTTTTGTTGATTTTTGGTTTTTTGTTTCATCAAACCTCTTAATCTCTTTGATTTTGATTTTTGAAAATATTTAAAACTTGTCTCGGGATGATGTTTCAAATTATTGGTCTCCTATATTTAAATACATATTTTAAAAATAATAATTGAACTACAAACAATATTTTATCAATATCTAGATTCATAATAGATACAAATAAATTATTATTTTTTTATAGAGAACTAATAACATTTGGAAAGATTGTCCTTCAAATCTAGTAAAAAAATGAAAAAGAATTCCTTAAAAAAGATAGTAATTTGCTTTATTTGCAATAGCACAACTTTTTTAACCAATCATTCCTTGAAAAAAACTTGTTTAACCAATCATTCCTTAAAAAGTGGAGTGTGAATAATTAGGAAATGTTATAAATGCTACTGAGTTACAATGATTGAAATGCATATTGAGTTGGAGTAACCCATAAGAGTAAAGATGGAAATTAGGACTTTTTGTTTTCTGATTATCATGTTCGTAGCTGGGGCTGGATCTGGTTGTGATTGTTGTGATTTGAGTGTAGGAGAGCGTGCGTCCATTTACATTGTGCACATGGACAAAGCTTCCATGCATATTGAATTCAATTCACATGTGGATTGGTATCAATCAATCCTACAAACAGTGAAAGGAGTAGACACAGAGGACGATTTGTTCCTCTACGTTTATGACACTGCCATGGATGGCTTTAGCGCGATGATGACAGATACTAAAGTTCTAACACTGGAGGACATGGCTGGGCATTTATATTCCTTCCCCGATTGCAGAGGGGACATTGGATACCACACATTCCCCTAATTTTTTTGGGACTCAACGCTGACCATGGGCTTGTGCCTATCTCTCGGTTTGCCCAAGATATCATCATAGGCATCCTGGACAGTGAAATTCGGCCCGAGAGTAGCTGATGAAATTAAGGCCGTATAGAAATAATGGTTAACTCCATTTCTGACAGCCTTAAGGACTTTGGCTCTAGGTTGTAGATTTGTTAATTTACTTTTAGATGGCAATTAATAAGCAACAGTGAGAAGGACGACGAAAGTCACATCTCAAGCTCATGAATCGACTAATTCTGGAAGCGCCATACAACACAACACACTATGCATTTCATACATAATAGCATTATTGATACTCTACCAACAACTGAAACATCGATTTCTGAGCATAACAGGTATGATTACAAGCATTGTAACTAAGCTAAATAGCAAGATGATACAACTGATTACAAATTTTATCAGCCTGTTATGAAGGTAATTCCATCCCAAATTCAGCTATGATTTAAACCAAATACCAAAAACTACCCCACAAATTCAAATGCACTTTAAATCAACAAGTAATACAAATCATCAGGCGTCTTGTTAAGGCAGAAACGTTAAATGGGTCTAGTCTCTAAGATACGTAAAAGTAACAATGGGCTGTAAATTTCAATGATGCTGTATAGTTGGCTTGAAAAGGAAAGGCGAGTTACAATGGCTATCTTAAGTAGAGTGAGATAATCCATTTAAATCGTGAGAGTGAATACAAGCTGTAAAAGTAATAGTAATAGTAACAGTAGCACCATGATTAATAACTTTCAATACATAGAAGATTCATCTACACATTCGACTGAAAAATGACGAGTAGGACTGCACAAACTAACTCATAAGTGGAAGAAAGGAACCTGGAGTTAGTAACCTGAGTAACACTCTAAAATCTGCAGTTGCAATATGCTAGCAGCACAAAATGACTAGGAAGTTGTAGATATCTCAGCTTGAATTTGAAGAGGACGCCCAGCAACGCAAGAGCCAATACTCACAGCCTTCTTTAACACTCGAATCTCCTATAAAATGATCCATCTAGTCAGAAGCAACACAGAAAATGGCACTCTCCAGATGCTCACAAGCCACAACAACGAAACAAATCTGCTTGTTCGCTGCACACAAAGTGTAAAGTTTGAAGGCATGTTAAAGCAGCCTGCATTTATTATCTAACAAGTATTTGGTGACTTTGTAAATGCCAGGCAACACACGCAGACCAGGGGAGTGGTGCAGAACGGTGCAAACGGATCCCACCCATACCTGGTGACACCAAAAAAGGATGAATGGCCATGCCTCAATGAAATATGGGAATTTGCTAAAGGCGAGGACAGTGGATACGACAATTTGCTGACGGCGAGCACAATGAAACTTTAATGACCTTCTGCAGGAAAAAAATGTCGTCGACCTATCTCAGGTGAGAATCCAACCGGAATATCAGACATGAGACTTTCCCAGTCAATTTCCTACCTATAATAGCCTAACGGCTAATTAGTCTGCAAGAATAAGTAGAGTAGCCATGATCAAAATAATTATTCCCTATCCCAATTTCTATTTATAAAATCTAATATCAAAACTCAATTAATAACAGTAGAAGTTGCATCATAGTTCATTGCCTAGGTAGTGTTATGATTTATAGTCTACACTCAGCTGATCTATTAATAGAGCTCGACATTTAATTCTTTTAATTTTTTTTTAAAGAAGACATTTCGTTAATCAATGTTTTAAGAAATTACTATGCCTCATATAGCAATAGTTGCCTGGTGGCTGGCCTATAGCTAAGACTGAGCAAACCTTGGAGATAAAATGTTACCATCCTCTTCATTTTGAGTGCAACAAGTTTATTCGGCTTCCAAACTATACCCAAAACTATTCACCACTTCCCTGATATGTTGCCCCTTTCATCAAAGGCAAGGAGGGTGCTGGCATCAATTATGGAGTTTGGCTTTACACCTACTAATCACCCATTTCGTACATATCTTGTAATCTTTTCATTCCACATGAAACCATGTTTCCTTTAGATATTTCATCCAGCTTGGACATGACTTATCATTGCTCCCATATTTTTGTATATATCTCTATCACGACCATTGCATTGACTTCCACCTTTGCCTTCTACTCCCTCATTGAATTATTATCCTCCTCTCCCACCACCTTCTTTCTCCTCCTATTCTTCCTAAAAGAGATCTCCAATTGGAAGATTAATCAAGGGTTCAGAGTCTTTGTTAGTGCATCGACCTCGATTCACAACTATAATTTCTCTTTTGTATCTCTCCCTCATTCACACCTCTAAATATCCGCACCATTTTCTCTTCATTAATCTCTCCAAACACTTCCCTTTTTGCACATTTTCTTCACTCATTTCTTCCACTCAGTCATGAAAGAGAAGCTAAGGGGATTCAAGAATATTTTAAAATCCACTCTGCACCTTCTTTTTCATGTGACCTGTCATTTTAGTGCCAATTAAAGGATCATTGCATACCATATTAACAGAATAGACATGCCTTTCCCCTCTCTTGCGTCATACTCAGTAAATACTAGTTGTCTTTAGACATAGACAAGAATAAATGGCAATATGTTTTCTTCTTACATCACGACATTATTGAGACTCCTTTTTCTTTTTTTAAAATTATTTTTAAAACTACATCACCCAACTTGGATGATGCTAGTGAGGGATGCGACACTACTTTCTTTAAAAAAAATATTTAATTTGAAATTATATTAGAACCCATAAATATCCTTAAATAATCTAAATTAAATGTACTAAATACATCAAAATATTTTTATTATTTAAAACAAAATAGTCCTAAATTTAAAATATTTATCATACTATTTTTTAAAATAATCAATGAAAATATGTAAAACTATTAAATTATTTAGAATAAGTTATTTATATATATATAAAGAATTTATTAAGAAGGCTCATTGATATCAATAAGTAAACTATTAATTATTCATACTTACAATCTTGAAATAATCATTGAAGAGTACAGTTAGGAACACATTTTTTTAATTAATGAGATTAAAATATTTTAATTTTAGAATATTTATATTATTCAAAAATGTCTTTAATTTATATTATTAAATATGAATGCAAATATATCAAATGATCAATAGTTAAATCATGACATTGTTGTTATAATCACCAAGGTTCAAGCTCCTTTTGACCCATTTTTACTATAGGAATCATTCTCTAGTTGATCCATTATACTCATAGGTTTTAACTATTTGTGTGAAAAGATCTATTGGAAAGCTAGTTAGCATCTAGCCTACTTAGTAGATTCCTATTCATAATACACTTAAGCTCTCTCAGAGGACATATAGAGTCTTTCCTCACTTGACATTGTTGAGACAATTGTTCTCACGTTTTGAGACACCTCTTGCATGGTCACGTGTCATTCACTAGAACACTTGTCATGTGAGTTAACAAGTGTTCTGCCTTTGAGGGTTAGTTTGTCATTATGTTTCACATGACTACCTTCACTACCTTTCCTATTTAAGCAATATCATATTGTATATTTCAATCAAATATTTTATTAATATCTTTAATAATTTAAATTATGTGATAGAATTTAGTAGATCATGGAGATGAGAAACAATAACAATAAACAACAATGCATAAATTTTATTTCATTGAAACAAATTATAATGAGTACAAATCCTTGCATATATAGGAATGGAAGATGCAATCCACTTATGAGGTGGATTTATAGGTGCCACAAGATGTGGCACAAATGAGTAGACAAGTTTCCTATAGGTGTCAACCTTAGGAACACTTATAGTTTGCAAATGAACAACCTATTTCACCAAGTCATCAACCTTGATGCCAAGTGTTGAGTGATCTTTGACGTGAGATAGAAATTTTTCCAACCTAAAAAGGGTACCACATGAGGTTTACTGAATAACTTGGTAAACTCTACCAACATAAAAGTTACACATTCAATTAGAGAAGATTTTGTCTAACCTCATAAAAAAAATTACACTTAATTATAGAGAATAGGTTATTTATTCACTATAATACCTCCCCTTAAGTGATAATTTGGGAGATCACAAAAGTGCAAATAGATAGAAATGGGTTTTTCCTATAGGCCATATTAGGTACCCATGTACAAAATATTCTCTCACAAAAGAAGAAAAAGGAAAAAACACGGTACAAAAAAAATCCTCCCAAAAAAAGAGAATTAGAAGGATTTAAGGCCTTTTAAAAATATATCCCTTGATGATAGGGACATGATGATGAAGAATTCTTGAAGCATGTAGAAGTTGTAAAATCACTCAATGATGAAGTAGTGTCTTATGAAATTAATGGATCTCTATGAAATGTGGATGAAGATGAGAGATACAAAACACCACGTGAGTGATTATTGGAGAACTACTCAACCATGTACATAAATTCAATCAAACTCTATGAAGTAGATAATATAGATAGTACTATTAGAATCTCTAAAAAGATGATCCATTGAAATGTTCCCCCACATGAAAGATCAAGATAGAAGTTTCATGTAATCTCCAAAAAAGAAGAATCCTCCACTTCTTCATTGAAAGAAGCATTAGCATAACAAATCATAGTACCCCCTTGATGCTAAGAGAATACAATTAAAACCAACTGAAATAGAGAGTGTGCAAGGAATATAGAGATGTATAAGAAACTAAGAAAGGGTGTCCTTGAAGGAACACTCATAGGGGTAAGAATCATAAGGATTAGAATTGTGATGGTATAAATGCCCATTACAGTTTATAATTCAGGGTAAGTATAATAATTTCTCGGATTCCCTTCACACATTTAGTTTTGTGGCACTTTATATGAGTGTATTTACAAGAATAGTAGTTGTTTTTGAAAAAGGAAAAATAGGTTTTGAATGGACACGAAACCATGTACAGTAGGTTTTGAATGGACCCAAAACCATCAAGTCTTAAGTGGACCCAAAGCCCACCCCAAGGAGAATAGGCTGCTCAAAGAAAGAAACAAAAACATCCAGTAGCTCACCAGGGAAGAAAAAACTCCAGCAACCTGCCACAAGCCAGCAGGTTGCCCAGAAAAACAACCAAGAAATCACATAAATCTTTGCATCATTGGTTTTGACGGGACCAACAACCCACTACACTCAATAGTTATAGACAAGACCACCAGCCCATAACACAAGGTTTTGACAGGGACCTTAAACCCAAATATGCAACTTTTCACAATACAAATCATGATCAAAGCTCCACTAGCCAAAGTAGTAGAGTCCAGCAATCCACTCCTTCCATCTTTATAGGACAGGTAAACACAGGAGCATAGAGCACTAGTAATATCCTTTAAAAGATATATATTCTCTCCACCTCTAAAGGAAAGAACTCCAAACTTCTCATAGATGCAACATTCAAAAACCTTGGGATTGAATAACTCAAAGATCTGGTTCCTAATCAAAATCTCCACCTCCATAGAAGATAAAGAAAAGAACACAGCATGTAGGTCCTCATCAAAACCTAGGCCACCATAAAACAGGGCTTCAATAGCCCCCCAACAGCCTTTCCAAGCACAACTAGCAACATCCCACTCCACCTCTATAGGAGAAAAGTCACTTTCGGCCTCCACCATCTCCCCCTCAGTAGAAGATAGGACCACCTCCATAGGAAAGACCAGAAAAACCCAAGGCTGCGCCAAAAGAGACTTGAAAAGAAAAGCCATGGAACTAAGAAGGCGAGGGACAAAAATACCCCCACCGCAACAATACCCAAAGGTCACAAATAGTAAAAAGAGAAACATAGACCAAAAAAGAAAACACCCCAAAGAGGCCCCAAAGGACTCCAAGGTAGACACACCTCTCCCAGAAAAACAAAAAATGCTTTAGGGAACAAGGAGAGACAAGAAACAACAAAACCAACATTTTCCTACCAAAGGGACAAAGCAAAAGTAGAGGCAAACAAAGCAGCCCTCAGATAAGAAAACCCTACAGAAAAAACACCAACAACGACACCCCCACACAGTAAAAGGAAACCAGATGAAAACAGGGGCCAAAGAGGAGTAGAGAAACTACCAGATTTCTGTGACTCAGACTGAGAGAAAACGATGGCAAAAAAAGCCCTAAAATACACATTTTTGAAGCTCATCCATTTAGGGCAATGCCATCCACCACACAATCCCACAAAAAAATAGGAAGCTTCCAAACTGCCAAGCAATAAAAGAAGATCAAAAGAAGGCGGGGATCCAAGATTAAGAAAGAAGCCGACCCATCTATAAACCGCCAACACAAACAGAGGAGGAAGGTCCACCCACTAGAGAGGAGAAAGAGACCACCCCTCGGAAGTAGGTGCACGAACCACCTCAAGAGAACCGACGCCAGGCGCAACACTAGCCTCAACCATGGTCCAAGCTTTCCACGGATGCCCAGCCAACCTCAGAGAGAGAGACAGGCACTGACAGACAACCAAAGCCTTCCTCTTCCCACCAAAAAACCCTGAAGCCAGCCCACCATGAACAGGGTAGACCCCAATAGCACGATTCCTCCCGCCGTCATTATCTTCTTCGTCTGAATCTTCATCTCCTGCCTACGCAAAATTTGAACTACTTCGTCCGCTTCCTTTCCCGCCCGAGCGCTCCATATAATGAGGTTGATTAAGAAGACATAGATTAATTTATGTATTGTAAACTTTATTAAAAGAGAAAAAACATAAAAGATGAAACCATAGTTTATTGTGTTTAGTTACCTTTGAGGTGAGATGGAAAGTTTTCCAACCTAAAAAATGTAGCAATTTAGACAATATGTTGTCTAACCTAATCAACCTAGTATAGTGTATCTATATTAATTATTTACTAGAACATTAGGGTCATTGTGTGCAACTATTTTTGTGGAAGTAACAAGTTTTTTTTTTGATGATATTGTTAGAAATCCTAACGTGGTATAAAATTCATTCATGAAAAACCCTTCCCAAAATCTTGCATCAAGCCTAACTAGAGTTCCATGTGATTTTATTTACATATAAATGTCTATTGTTTGAAGGTTTCATCCATTCTTAGTTCCCTCCATTTAACTTGGCCTCCATGAAGCTTGGCAACTTCACTGCATTTCAAAAACTCTCAATACTTTTTCATGCTCCTTACACTAGCATCCATACATAGTTCTCAAAGTCCATAGTGCACATCTTCCAACATTTCCAACAAACCAACATTGTTCATACACACACAAACTAGCTTTTGCAAAAAAGGAGAGTTTTTCATTTTTATTGAGATTTTTTGGTAAAAGGAGGGACAAATTGGTCATACAAACCCTCCAAACATAGCACCAAGGCTCTAGTTATCAAGCCTTTTTCTCTTCCGAGTTCCATCGACTAGCTCATGCAACTTGCACAATATTATTGACTTTTGTTGCAAGTATACAATAGAAACTTTCATGCTTTTTGTAGGGAAACAATACATTGTGGAGGAGATTCCAAGAAAATTGCTAAAACATTACACAACTTTCATTCATCATTAGAAACCCCCATGGATCTCATGAACCAAATTTTCACCCTTATGAAATCCCATCAATAGCTTATTTCAAGTCAATTTTCTCACCAACCTGCAATGAGTTGAGAATAATTGTTGACAATGAAGGTTTATCTTATGCCAAATCATAGATAATCTATAGTTAACTAGAGTGAAGGATTTTTTTTATGAGGATGCATGCATAGAGACAACTATTTTCTATTTTTTCCATCAGATTACTTTGAAGATCATCAAATGCGAGTTAATACTCTTCATTCCCTATTCATGAATTGGTCAAACTCATTTGATAGTTTGAATGCACAAACATTTACTTCTTATCATTTACTAATTACCATTTCATTATATTTTTTTAATATTTATAAATCCTAAGCTCTTTAGTTGTTAGTCAAACTACCAATTTATAACCAATTTTGTATAGGGGACCTCTTTTTTTTTTAAATAACTTGCAAATGGAGGTTTTTTATTTTATATTTTCCCACTTTATTGAGATCTGAAAGGAATACTTAATATATGTCTTCATTATATACCTCATGATATAAACTTGTAAGAACTCCAAATAATAAATAATTTTATGAATGCACTCACATAATGTGCCACAACAACTGAATGTGTGTTCGTTAGGGAGGGAATTTTGTATTTAGAATGAATCATAAAGTGTAATGTGGGGTTATGTAGTTCCTTTATTTTCCATCACAATAATAGATCCTCGTGATTCTCACCTCATATGTGTGGTGCCTTGAATTTTCATCAAAATAATGGATCCTCGTGATTCTTGCCTCATGTGTGTTTCCCTTCATGCACACCACTTTTTAGTTTCTTGTACATCTTTTGCACCAAATTCTAGGTTTGAATTACTATGCACACTTTTGTGCCCAATTTAAGTTGGTCTTATTAAACATCCTCTTATTAGTATTAAGGGGGGATTATATCAGTGTTATAATAATGCTTCTTTCAATGGAGCAATAGAGGGACCTTCTACTTTGGGGGGTCTCATAGTCCTTCTATAGTTATCTCTTGTATGGTGATTATTTCAATGGATCATATTTTATGAGATCCTAGTACTTATGTAAAGCACCATGATGTGCATTTTAGTCATGCAATACATGTAACTCATGCATTTATTTAACATACTAGGTAGAATCATATACTATCTATATTTTTAACATCACAAGAATATATGTATTCATGGTTGAGTAGTCTTTACTCATATAATGCTTTCTATATATTATCTTGATCCACATTTCTTAGAGGTTCATTATTCCATAAAACACCAATTCATCTTTGGTAGAGTTTACAATATTGACATGCTTTAGGACCTCTTCATCATCATATTCCTATCTTCATCAGACATATTTTAAGGAGATCCTACCCTTTTATTTCTCTTATATGGAGAGGAGGTTCATTCCCATTGGGTTTTTTCCTATTTATCCATTTGTGAGAGATCATTATTGTATGAGTACCTTACTAGGCCTTGTCACCGAGAATTATCTTTTTATTGTTTATCTTTCTCCAAAATTATCATGTAAGGGGGTTTTTAGTGTGAAAATAGGTATTATTAAACTAGTTAGCATTTTGTGTACTTAGTAGATTCCTATCCACACTGCATTTAATCTCACTTAGAGAGTTTTTATATTGTTTTCTCACCTCATGTTGTTGAGACAAGTGAACTATTACTTTCTAAGACACCTCTTGCATGGTCACCCACCACCAAATTAGAAAGAAAGATGATATATTTTTGAAGGAATGTTTAGGAACCAAATTTCTAAACAATTTACTTTCTATCAAGTTACCTACTTATAATGCAACAGGTCACCTAGCTACCATAATTAATTGTGGATTCCCTCTTTTCATTTGAGCTATTTAGTTTTGGTATGGTTATTATTGGGCTATGGATCTAATATTTCTACATTTCTATAGGCTATTTTTTTATGCCTAACTAAATGTAAATGATGTTTGAATAATTTTGAGGGGGTTATTTTTTGAGTGGCTTCCAAACACTTCAAATTTGTATGGTAGACAAATACATTTGGTCCAACCAACCTTTTATATTTTATATTCATGTAAATTAGAGGATCATATTAATGCAAGTAAATTATGCATTTGAATATCTCCATATTAGTACATATATCTTTTCAAATATTTGCATACATAGTTGGAGATTTTTTTATATCAAAATTGTTGGCATGAGTGTAACTATGAATGAGATGAATGTAACAACATTCTAAAATTATTGTAAGCTTTGTAATAACCTCTCTCATATAAATATGATTACATATAGCTCTATGTTGGATAAATAAACAAGAACCTCCATTATATTTTAATAATATTGGACATATAAAAAATATAAGACACATTGTTCTTGTTTCTAATTTTTTATGTGCTATACTATGCATTTATGAAAGAATGAGAATTTTTTCATTGATGATGTTGTTGGAAACATGAGCATTAAATTATTGTCAATGATGTCAAAATTCTATCCATATATGAATATCATGTTGTGAGTCATTGAGGCTAGCTCTAATAGGTTTTAGGAGTGTTTGTAGAAGACAATTTTTTCTAAGAGGTTTGATTCAGGTTAAGATGGTTGCAAATGGAATTTGACTAAGTGTCGATACTATTGATTTAGTGTAATAGTGCTTCAGTTTCTGGGTTTGCACCAGTTTGCAAATGAAGGCATCACTCTATGATTCTAACATTATTTTTCTAGATGTTATATTTATATGATCCCATGTTTTAATCATGTTTTGGATATTCAATTGAAATATATGAGAAAGAAAAGTTTTTCTAGAAAATTATCGTTATTCTTTATATGGTGAATTTGTGTGGGAGAGTCTACACTTATCTACGGATAGGTGTTTGGCTTTACAAATTAAAGGAGATGTTGAAAAATGGAATTTATTTAGGAATTATAGTTGCCATCAAGATTTGAGGTCCATACGTCCTTATGTTGATACATAGTTGAATGATTTTTCTATTAGGTCTCATGTCATACCAACCTAATAAGTTTGAAGGTATGCAAAGGTTAAATAAGGATTGTGATTTTATGTGGGATGTAATATAGGTCCATGCCCACCTATTTTAAGTTATTTTGAGGATTTAATATTGGTACAAGACATGTCTAAAATTTTTGGAGCCAACAAGTTATATTTTGAGTAGTACATCTAATTAGGCTGACCTAATTGATGTTAGAGCTGATACGGATATATATGTTAGATCCTTAATTTTTTTATGGATGAAATGAATATATGATTTGTCACGTGAAGATTTGACATGTAAATATTATTAGAGTAGTGTGAATTTAAGTTGATAATTTTGATTAGAAGATCGAAATGATACGAATGTAGAGGAAAGTGAAGTGTTTTGATCTAATTTAGATGAAGTGTGTAAATTTAGTCTATTGAGCTCTATTGGAATTATATTTCAAAAATATGATAGATGCAATTGGAATTGTTCAAAATAGACTATGAGCCACAATCTCTCTTCTATAATTTTCTTTATGGGTAGTGAATCCACTTGGATAGTGAGTCCACCTATACTAAGAGCTTCTATTGAAGACTTAGAGTATTAAAAGGGGAGAATGAACTAGTATTTCTCTAAAAAAATTAAACATGACCCATCCAATTAACTAAATAGAAATAATTTCAATGAAGTATGAAAGAATGAATATAACTGCATAATCATATGACATATGAACAATGGTATTTTAAAGTAGAAAACCTAAAAAGGGAGAAACCATGGTGAGGGTTACCTCACAATATATAATATCTAGATATCAAATATTATAGAAAGGCTCACTAACAAGATACACTATCCAAAAAAAAGGCTCACATCCCACTAAGAAAGAACAAAGAAGGATTTGGTAACACTTCCTATTTGAAATGATACAATTTAGCATCTATCATATTCCAGATTATAGCTCTATTGAAGTATAAGGATGATATTCACCCTTATCTGAATCAATACTTTGATCTATTCACAATATGCTTAATACTACACTACACACATGTATGTGAATCACTATACATGTCATATATCACATGTAATCTTCTTTTCTTCATCAATTTCACATATCAGTCTCTTTTTCATTCTCTCTATCACACCATCTCCACTCCTAACCTCCGGTGATGATCTCCTATATATATCTAGATCATGTGTAACTTCAATTAGGTTAGACCAATTATAAGTAACATATAAAATTAAGGATTCCATACTCAAAGAATTTTATCCTCACTTAGAACCTAAATTCAAAATTCAATAAATCCCATATAAGATAGAATTACTCACATACCCTCCACAAAACATAAAATATGTTCAATTGGTCCAAAATAGATCTAAACACAAAATATTCAAGTGTACATGTAATTATCCAAAATGTGCAACCTCAAACCTTGATCTCCCTTTGGATTCCCATTTAGTTGATATTTATCAATTTATCTTCATGATTGCAAAAAAGAAAAATTATTCACGAAGAAGTGGAAAATCTCCTACACTGGTACATTGTACAAAATATAACAATGATATACTGGACTACACACTATCATTCATATTTTTTTGGAAACTTTACTCAAAGTCACAAAACCTTGAATACTACTACATCTGATGAACTAAAATTTTTAGTTTTAATAATATAATATTATACCAACATGTCGTGAAGTGTAGACCTAAAAAATAATGCACTCAACCGCCAAAATTTCAGAGGAAATTTACTTATTCAAATTTTTGATAAGCCATACCTTTTTTATCAACTTGATCTATATATAAGTTACCAAAAATACTCCCACACTATGCTAGGATGATCATAAAAATGTTGACATCAATGGCAACACTCTATCAAGCAATGTATATACACTTCATGCTAATGTTGCCTAAACCACATCATTAATGACAAGCTTCCAAATTCAAACAATCTCCCCATTTTTTATTGATGGAAACATGGATATCAAAAACATTTTGGAGGGATTGATTCAAAAAATTGTTTCCCCCTTTCACATATCTCTCCAAAAGGTTTTCTAGCTATCTCTTCTAAAATATAAACTTCCCAAAATGTTTTGACATAATTTTTTTTCACTATCTCTCCACCTTTGAAATCAATGGCAAAGGGGTCACAATAACTCAGTATACTACCTTTAGATACATATTGATTCCCCTTCAATAAAAAAAAACCTTTTATGCAAATAAGGGATTTTGAAAACTTAGTAAAATTACATAGAAGTAAGAATTGTCAACCTAAATTGAGTTTCTTCAATATGTCTTTTAAAGTAGATATTCCTTCTTCCCAAATCCTTTTTTCTTTTTCTAGAGCCCTGCAGTGTAATTCAAGCTCCATTATTGTGTCTTCTCCTTCTTCCATAGCACTCAGGTTGATATTTATCCTTGATTGTTTTTTAGTACTAGAAAGGACACATGAGACAATTTTATACTTCATATTTACTAAGTCTATTAGCATCACATATTGTCTGATTGTTTCTTCTCTCTGATTATGCAAGGAAAATAATTTGTTATGGAGTTGCATGATAACATTCCAAGTCTAATTAGTCATTTATTTTGCAAGATCATAAGTATATGCTTCAAATCCTATTTTCATTTCAATTGATTTCATGGCATCACTTAAAACTTGTGTGTTATTCAAAAATTTAAAAAATATAAGAGTATGATTTGTGGTTCTTCTTCATAGGATTGAGCATCCTTCAAAAATTTCATAACTCTATAATGTGTATTTGTACACTTCCTTGTGATATCCTCTATATTTTTCTCTACAAGCCTTGTCTCCAATTCACTTATAGCTTATCATTTTAATCCAAAGACATATATCTTGAATGAATCAACCAAGCATCTAGAACTTCCTATAGTAAACAATGTTGCACCTTTTTGAGGGTTATCTCTTGTAAGGATTTCATGACTTCATTTATATCTTGTGCACTTATAGTTCTAACTCTAGTTCCATGCTCAAGTTAAGCATTATCTATGTGAATTTTTTCTTCTACTACATTAATATCTTCCTTCTTTCTAGCTTCTTGTTTAACTTCAACTGGAGGATTAATAGTGCTCTTTCTTTTCTTACCTATTCTCCTAGAACTGTTGGAGACTTCATCTCTAATCCTATCTTCTAATCCTAGTTTGTTGAGGTCTTTGGTGCCTTTTAGAAGAAATTTTAGATAGCCAACAACTTATACTTAAGTCACTTCATAGTCTATTTTAGAAATCGAAATAGCTATAGTCTCAATTGCTTTAGTGAAGCAATGGTTAGTAGAGGTCCAAGAAAACTAATGTTTCCTAAGTAAATTCCCAACACACTTATAGGAACTCTCATTCTTTCATTTATTCTACTTTGAAACATACAAAAGAATGTTGAAGGAGCATCATCTTGAGCATACAGACATCCATGTCTTCTCATAAATTTTTCTATATGATGTGCAATAGGTTCTATATTTTTTCACTCTACTTTTCCAATTATCAATACCTCCTTCATAATGTATAAAATTGAGCATATTCAAATGCACCATACCTAAATGTACGTTTTTTATTCTTCTTGATCTCAAGGTTTTTCAATAAATATTGTCATAGAAATTCACAAAGGTCATAATCAACACCAATTTCAATCATCTCTTGTGCAATGTGAATGGAAATGGAAGAGACTACATTATCTCTATTTGGGTGACAGATTTTATGACCTATAATCATTGCAACATACTAAATTTCTAGATTTCTAATTGTGTCCAAAGGTAGTTCTTTTTCATCATGAGTAGCACCTATCTTCTCTATTATATCTTTAATTTTGATAGATTTTCAGTTTGGATCTCTTCTGAAGGATCACAATCATGTTATACCTTTGAATGATTCCTTAGTTATCATGTACAAACCATCAATCCCATTTGGATTCATCAAGAATTTTACTTAACACCATTCTAGTATACATATTTTTGCATTCAAATTTTGAGAACTACTGAATTAGGGTCTAAAGAAAATACCCAAAAATAGGTATACTGGGACTCATACACCTTTGAAGATCTAAAGAAAGTGTCCTGGAAGTAGAATTTTGAAGTGAAACTTTGTGAGCCTTTGATGATGGATAAAATAAGCCTTTTCCTATTAGTTTCATGTAGACAGGTTAGATTTCTTTCTCTATATCTAAGCTTTTGTGAGCCTTGAAAAATTTACATGACAAATTTTGTAACTTTTACAACTTTATAATCTTGATACTTCTGAAGGCTTCAAATCCACTTGTTCTTCAACCTATAAACCTACAATCACACAAAGAGAGATAAAAAGTATTGTTTTATTAGGGAATAAAGGTTTTCCTTGGTCAAACCCCATTTAGGTAATTAAACCAAATGATGAAACAATGAAATAAGGACATGAAACAAGAAACATGAAATGATGATGCCCTAGATGAGGTCTTAGAATACAAATTTGCTAACTAACATGATATGGCCATGAAGAATGTTGATCTTGATCTCAAATTGTATGTGGAACAATACTTGCAAATGGATCCTCAATACTACATCAACAACATTAGGTGAACAACATGCTTGATACACTATGTCTTCAACATAATGATGGATGTTGAATTACTACAATAAATGATGAAAAAATCTACCCTTGAATGCCTTAGAAATTATCTTGAATGGTCTCTTGAAGTCTTGTAGTCACAAACTTGCTATTAGGAATGCTCTATTGAAAGTATTAGATGAAAATGAGGGTATGTGCAGGATCATCATGGAAAAAATAGGCCCTTAAGTGGCAAAAAAAAAAAAAAATAGAGTTAAGGAACTTTACGTAAAAATTTGAATAATTTATCTATATTATTTCAAAAATATGTAAGAATAGAATCTATAGCAAATTGAATATAGTTTCTAAACTACTAGGTTTGTTTAAAAAAATAAAATCTATTTGGTGAAAATTTGAAATTTCAATGTAGTAGTACTTAAATTTCAGGGAAAAAATAAGAAGTGGGTGTCTGTCTAACCACCCTAACCACAATAAAATAATAATATTTTTTATAAGATTTTAGATATAAGTAGAGGACTCATGTCCCAATGTGGATTCAAAAAATGTGATACTATTTGAAAGCTATAGATGTTTTTCAATCGTCTTAATCACAAGACAATTAGAAATTGAAAATGAATAATAATTACTTATTAAATTCAAAGTAAAGAATAATTTATATTGGTCAAAATCCAAGAATCTTTGTTAAAAACCCTTTTCATTTCATCAATTTTTGGTAAAAAAAGTCATCAGCCACATACCCATTATATTGCCACTTTTTGACCCATCATGATCTTGCACATACCCATGAGTAAAATAATCTTGTATCTATACTTGTTTATGTCAAATTTTTTTAAACTACAACACTACAAGCCAACATCAGATCTAGGAGGATAAAATAACACCAAGAATTTGAATTAATTTAGGTTTAATCCACATGGGACTCATATGCCAATTTTGGCATATGAGTCCCCCTTTAACAACCTTGAGAGCAATGCATCCTTCCATCCATCCATGGGACAAACAAAACCCCTTATAATACCACCACTTGATATCTTTGGTTACTTACATCATGAAACTAAGATACAATTTGAGCCTAATTTTCATACAATAGGTTAACCTAGTTGCTTTAGTCAAACAAACATTCAACCATTTTATGTTACCAAAGTGACCAACAATCCTATCAATCTGGAAGAGACATATGGAAAAGTATTTACAATATTGAGTAAACAAAGATGTGATACAACAAGTGAACATGAAATTCATCAACTCTTAGAGAAAATTCCTACCAAAAATATAAAAGGGTTAGGATATCAAGATCCTCCTCCTGATATGAATTTCCTTCCTAAAGAACAACCAATGATTTGTAACAATGATAAGGATGAGATGATCGTCTTAGGTCCTCATCGTCAACATGCAACTCAAGAAATTGGTGAATCTAGCAAGCACAAAAGACCTTAAAAACTAAAGAAACTATAGTTACCCTACCCACCAACTGACATTGAAAGGAGTTTATAGATACTTCTACTCTGAGGACATATTACATTACCACCCATAAGACAAGATCGAGCTCCAAATCCTAATAATACAAGGACATCACATTGTCAATATCATAGAGTTCTTCCCATAGTACTGATGAGTGTCATGCTTTACAATAAATATGTAAAAAGTTGGATATCATAGAAATAGTCCCTTGAAGCATATCCTTCAACTCCTTGCATGTAATAGTTGTAGATTATTCATATTCTCAATATTACATGTTATATGCTTGTTTAAAATAATCTCAAAATGCAAGGAGCTCTTTCTCTTCACCTACCTTGGCTCATTCTTCGCTTGCACTAAGAGGGGGAAATAATTCAATAGCCTTGTACTAGTAGTTCATTTTTCATTGTTGCTTTGGCTAGTTTTCATCCTCATGTATACAATGAACATGATTGGAATGCAAATGACTTCTCATCTAGGTTGACTCGTATGTGCCTTACTAGTCTTTTTCATTATTTATTTTTCATGTGATTGCATGTGCATAATGTGATTTGTCATGCTGTCCTGTTTGATGTTTCTCTCTCTTTATGAAATTCTTCTATTTGTACCTACATTCTTCTCTATGTCATAAATATTTTACCTTTTCCTTTATGTTTTCTTTGTCTTATGTTTTCCTTTTGGGGATGACATAAGGAATCAAGACATTCTTGTCTCTTCCATGTTGACACAAAAGTTTTTCCTTTACCTTTTCTTTATCTTGTGTTTTCCTTTTGGGCATGTTGCAAGGCGTTAAGACCTTTAGGTCTCTTCCATGTGGAACTGAAAGGATTTTCTTTTCTTTTTGCTCTCTTTGTGTCATTCTTCTAGATCTATGAGTATTTTGAGAATGATGATAGTCCTGAGCTCTCTAATATTCCCTTCAATGTGTTTGGAATTTTTATTTTTGGGAGAAACCCCTCTTCCCTTTTCATGACATAGATTTATTTGGAAACATAAGACTTGGCATAGGGATTTCCAAGTTAGCTCTCATGTATTCTTTAATGTTAGTAGGTATCACTTTCTAAAGTAAATTATTTTCTCATAGAATTGCATTTAGAAATTTCTTTAAAGTGGGGGCATACATGCACATTATTCTTTTCACATTCCTCATGTTTCATGGTGTAGTATTCTTACTTCATGTGATGCATCTTTCACTTTGTGGATGAAATTGGGTTTGATGTTCCTCAAGAGAGTGATCTCTCTTAGCATACTATTTTCCTCTTAGTGGCTTGGTGCGACACACTACAACCCTTAAGCTATGAATCTTCTATTCTTTGATTGGTCCTCTCTTGGAGACATTAGGCACATTGTCCCCTAAGCTAAGACCTTACATGAACTAGGAAATAATCCTTTGAACATTCTTGAAACTACTTTGCATTTACATTTTTTTTTATATGGCCACCTTGCATAACACACTGTGCAAGTTGATCAATCATTCTTATATAAAAATTGTGATCATGAGCACTTAAAAGAGCATTCGAAAGCATTAAATAGAATGCTAGCTAACTTGAAGCAAGTTGATGAACCATTCTTATAGAAAAATTGTGATTATGAGCACTTGCAAGAGAATTCAAGAGCATTCAAGATTTGTTTATCAAGTGTTTTAGAGCATCATTCAAGCATCAAGAATCATGTCAAAGTCATGATGCACCATGTCTATTTTTGAGCAAACATTTGTGATGTAGGGTTTCATGATTCTTGAGCTAGCATTCATTTAAAGATGCATCACATTCAAGAGTCAAGATCTACATCCATTGGAGCCACTTCATACATATTTTCAACACTTTATTTCTAGGGTTTGGTGAGTTGCAACATTACATTTTGTGCATTCATCATTCCTTTATATGATTTTATTTCATTACAAGGTTTGATTACCAAAATAGGGTTTGACCAAGGAAAACCTCTTTCTACTAACAAAGAAATTATTTCCATCTCTTTAGTGTGTGATTTTCAAATATAGGTTGAAGGAATATTGAAGAGAAATATTGGAAAGAAGTTTTCAAGTTACAAATTTTTCCAAGTTGTCACCAAGTTTATAAGATCATTGGAAGACATCTACAAAGAAAAATTTAGTATTTCAGATCCAAATACTAGGTTGAGAGGATTGACTAGAGATTGAAGAGAAAATTCAAGTCCTATTTTTTTTAGATAATTTAAACTAGACTGATACAAAAATTTTGTCATATGATTCCTAGTACAATGAAGTTTAGATATTTCAGGAGTTCCAAACTTGTCTTTGCTAGATTTCTATTCCTGCCTATAAACCCTAATGTGGGACTAAATCACCTAGAATGGTGTATGAGTCCTAGAAGACATTAATTTTATCATTTTTTACATTTCAAGTCTTTAATGAAGCTCTTATAGGTTTTCAATTTCACACCTCTAATCTCTCATATTTTTGTTCTGATTTACATGCATTTGTAGCTCATCTAGTGAAGCTTTTCATTACATTAGGATTTAACATTAGATCTTACATATCAATAGTATTTCCAAGCCATATGTAGCTTGGTGGTGAACCCCTCTATAGTCATTAATCATATCCTAAAACACCCCTATCGTATATCTCTTTCTATAATTTCATCCATAAGCTTGAGATCTCCATGGTTTCCTTTAGTGTAATGGTTATGAAATAGGAGGTTCTCATCCCCCCTACATGTTTCATCTCCCAAAAAGTTGGAACCCTATTTCCATCATTACACCAACAATGGTACACAAATCTTCCAATTCCTTTTCCCACCTTTCCCACTTCTCGAACGACTTGGCCAAAGAGGATATCATGTCCTAGTGCTCCTTTTCTTACACCTCCCCTAGCTACAACACCTAATACTTGAGAACCATGCCCTCCAAAATTTGGATTCTTTCTTTAGCCTTGATCAACTGGCCCAAAATCCACTTCATGATATCCTTTTGGATGTTAATAGTCTTTGAAATTTCATTGATTTCTTAGGAAGGGGGAAGTAGGGACACAAATCAACCTAGGTTTAGTTTCAATTTCCTCTAGATTAATGCACAGGTTAGGAGAATTTTGAGGGTTAGGCTTACAAATAGGGGGTGTTGGGAACATTAGAGATATTCACATGAGCATAACAGTGCATAGGAGAGTTGGTTGGTATGGGATTCCATGATTCATCATTTGATTTTTCAAACTTACTTGACCTAGAAGTAGAAATAGGCATGGGTTCTGACAATCAGGTGCATTTGATGGGGTCGGGGGTTTTTACATTGATAGAGGATTTTACCCAAGATTAAGTGGTATGATAGATGGTAGGAGTGGTTTCATCCCAAGTAATAGAGGGGTTGGGATCCATAGAGGGATTGGTGGGGTCATGAATGGTTAAAGTGTTCTTTCAAATAGAGGCATAGGAGGGAAGTAACGCATAATGAAACTTACAGAGACAATAAATAAGGCCTTGATGGATGTGTAATTTCTTGCAATTATCCTTGGAAACTTCTAATAGATTTCTCAAGTGAGGATAGAAGCCAAAAGGGGAAATTCATTTTGATATTATACCTAAGATAATTTCTATTCCCTTAGTGAAATATTTCCTAAGGGTTTCTATTTATATTTTTTTATCTAAAATCCCTTTATGAAGCTGGTTGAGAAATGTTTTCATGGTCAATATGTTGTAACATGGCCCTTTCATAGGTATTTTCAAGCCATTTTATTTTCTTAATTCTTAAGGATATCAAAATTTATACCTAGTTTCTCTTATTCTTCAAATCCCTTGTAAAGTAAAAAATAATTTTAATCTTGTATTTAATAGTTTTAGGTTCATATTAAAATTTTATAATTATTGTTCATTATGGAGTTGGTGGGAGATTGGTCTATATATATATATATATATATATATATATATATATATATATATATTTGTTTTTTGCATTTAGATAGTTTTTTCTCTTCTTTGTTAGGTTATAGAGTTTGAAGGATACTTAGCACATTTGCACCAAGAGTTGAAATCTTGAGTTCAATTAAAACCATGATCCTTAGCCCCCATTAATCCCTTTTTAATAGTGCTCAAATTTTATACATCCTTTCAACACCAAAGACCTTCCTCCTTACTCTTTTCAATCTCATGACACATTTTCATTTCCTAGGTCATAGATTTTTAGGTGTTCTAAGAAAATTTTCACATAGAGGAATAGTTTTGGGTTTTCCTAAAACACCAAAATCAAGAAACATTTTTCTTATGTCCTTTGTAGCCCAATTTCTCCAAATCCTTTCTATTCCTTGAATTTTAGAGTTTTAGGAGAACTATGCACCCATGCACTTTATGTAATGTTTCCTATTTCATCAAACATGATAAACAATTAATATATTTAATCATATCCTCATTTCATTTAGTGCTCTAGATCGTCATATCTCAACTCATTCTAGAGTTTGAAATTTAATATTTTTTGTGCTCCTTTCAAGATTGTCCTAATTTTGAAATCCCTCTTCCTTTCCACCTCTTGAACCCAATTATTTATCCATTCCTCTTTTATTTCTAGACCTTTCAAGCCCTTTATAACATGTCTACAAATTCCATCTAAACTTGAAATATTTTGTTTGTTCCTATTTGAGAAAAAAGGATGAAAATTCTTGGATTATATATGTAAACAAAACTCCATTCCTTTCCTGAGGAAAAAATTATATAGATGTCATGTTTACACTCTAGGTTTGGATATTTTTAATAATTTGAGGATATTTAAATATTTTACCATATTCTTAAAATATATTTGTAATTATCCATAGAAAAAATTATATTGCATGAACCATTTTCATAAAAAAATAAAAAATAGTTCCAACTAGTTTTGTATATGTAAATCTATATTACTTATTGTGCATATTTTTAATCATTTCAGGATATTTCAATATTTTACCATATTATTAAAATATATTTGTAATTATTCGTAGAAAAAATTATATTGTATGACCCATTTTCATAAAAAGAAAGAAAAATGTTCCAACTAGTTTTGTATATGTAAATCTATATTATTTATTGTGTATATTTTTAATATGAATATTGGTTGTGAATATTCTAGATCTCTATGTATTTCATGTGAAAATTTAGCTAAGGAAAATTAGAAGGGGAATCCTTTTTAACTTAATAGTTAAGTTGTAATGTAACATAAAGAAAGATAGAGATCATGTACCAGGTTTTAAATGTGCATTATAACAAGCTCAATATTTTTACAAGCTCTTATACAAAGCTTGATGAACATTATCAAAGTAATTCTGCATATTGAATTATAATATCTTGTTCGAAATTAATAAATCCAATTACTTAGGATTCAAGAATTAAAATATTCTTTGAAGAGAGATGTAATTGTGTTCTCTAATTTGTTCAATTATTAACTAGTAGTGATAACTTTATGAAACCCCCCTCAAAAAATGATATAAAATCCTCGCAAATATTTCATTATTTTAGGAAAAAATATTAATTTCTATTGGCAAATCTTGAAGAATAATAGGAAAATCATTAACTATGATAGTGAATCTATCCAATCTAAAAATAATTCTCATGGAAAAGTAGGGGCCCAAGGGTGGGAATTATCGATAGGTTGAAGGGGTAGACCATAATATTTACTTTCCATCATTATTTTAAAATATAATATAATGTCCCTCATTGTATTATGCAAGGTAAAATGTACCCATGATTTGTAATTATCATGGGGCTCAAATTTTCTTTTAGATCATTGATGTAACAACCCTCATTGTACTTTGTAAGGTAAAATTTACCCACAATCTATAATGCTCATGAGACCCAAAATTGTGGGCCCCAGGAGCATTATAGATCATGAGTGCATTTCACCTCATAGAATATAACGGACATTAGATTATATTATAAATCAATGGTGGAAACTAAAGATTATAAATATGGTCCTAAAGCAACTAATAATTATGGAAAATTTTTGAGTTAATTTTTCTAATAAAATAAATTATTTGGTGATTTAAATAAGATTGTCATAAAATTTTGTAAAAAATTGGCAATTCAAGTCATGTTGTAGCTCGAACTATTAGCCGATTTTGGATTCCCAAATTTCAACTATTAGCCAATTGGTGAATATTAGCCACTAAACAAATCACTATTAAATAGTCAAGAAAAATACATAAATTAGCAAGATTTTGATCTAAAATTATTAACTGTCAATAATTCCAATCAGTCCAAGTCATGGAAATAAATATGAAGAGCCTGAAATATCATGAAAGAAATTAATAACATAGGGTTCATTAATAAATCCCGCTAGGGATTAATGAATCCTCCAATACATTAATCCCTACAATATTTATAGATTTGTGGTTTACAATAAAATGCATGAAATCTATAAGTAGGAAATTTGATAGGTTACAATTTATTTGGTGAAGCTTGGTTGAACTTTTACAAGATTAGGACATAGTCCAAATATGACTATTCTTTAATATAGTCAAATTCAATTGTCAAAGGTCATTTTTGACTAGTAAAAATAAGACAAATATTTACCATTTTTAGTATAAATGAAATCTAAAATTAGAATTGACTACTAAAGAGTTTAAGAATATTTAAATAAATGATTCAAACACTCTACATTACAGATGTTGAGGTCTTTAAAAATACATACCGAAAGTCATGGAGAGAGAAGTCTAAAGTCTCCTCGTCATACCATAGTTCCTCGTAGGTTCTTTGACCTTCCTCTATGTTTATGAAGTGCTAGTTAGTCCAAGCTAAGAAATTTGTTGGTAAATTCTCTCTTCACTGTTGAGAGTTTACTTCGTAGGGATTAATCATGGTAACCGTGTCCTGAGTCTGACGTCCATTCTGTAGACTTCAAGTTAATTCGATGTAATCATTAAATCCATAAATAATCCTCGGGGATATTACATTCCAATCATTATTTAGAGAATTTCTGAACCGTCGATCTCTTGTAGTTAATTTCAGACTGAATTGTGCGCCTCAAGTGGAGTCCTGGACTTTGGTTCTTGTTAGCCAGAATCAAGCTTTCTTTAGGGTAACACTTGATAAGAAGTCTTGCCGCTTCTTGACTTTAGGGGGATATTAAGCTCTGAAATCCTGAACTAGATAACCGAGTCAATCCGAATTCATAAGCGTCTGGCATCCTTTTACAAGCAATGATTTTATGTTGGTAACCGATCCAGCAAATATGTAATCTATAATTGTTTGCGTTGATAGAAGATCCT
This sequence comes from Sequoia sempervirens, assembly GCA_007258455.2. Classification (NCBI taxonomy): domain Eukaryota; kingdom Viridiplantae; phylum Streptophyta; class Pinopsida; order Cupressales; family Cupressaceae; genus Sequoia; species Sequoia sempervirens. The sequence goes on along the minus strand of VDFB02281492.1, from coordinate 703,053,508 downwards.
TGGAAGACAATCTTACTAAAGTTGGACGAAGAAGCAGTTTACACAGGGTCTTATATCTGCCTAAAACTCGGTAATGTGTACATATACATCATGGAATCAGGAGTCCATATATATCATAATTCACGATAAAGCACGCATTTAACGCATTCGATGATTGACTTGAATGCTTACCGTTTACTACTGTTCACGACATATTACAAGTTTATTGCCGTTACACACGGATTAAAATGCTTTCCCCTGGCTATAAGTAGCACCATAGCTAAGTCTATTTCTCACAGAATACATTACCTTTGGATATCTGTAATTGACGACATGGCCAAAGGCATATATGTGTGTCTGCTGATTTTATTGCTCACGGCGTCTTTTGCTTTTGCTTCTGGTAACATGCGTTCTTCTTCTCTTTATTCATTCTTTAGTAGCTTTATACCTAGATAGGTTTTATTTGTTGAAACCAATACAGTTGTAATGCACGTTGTTGAAATTTTAAGAAAAAAGTCTGATATTCTTACTGATTTGTAATATGTACTTGTTTCCTAGTGCCCATCGATTATGACTTGCGTGGGTATTGCAAACACTGGAGCAGTTCATTTAAGGGGCAATGTTTAATCGAAGCTTCTTGCGAGAATACTTGCGTATTTCATGAGGGTGCCGATTTCGGAGGTTGCTACTGGAGTAGAAAGGGATTTGCTTGTTTCTGTTATAGACCATGTTAGAATAGCAATACTGCGAAGTAGCCATCCTAATAAATGTTTGAGATTTCTTCGATAAGAGAATATAGATCCGAGAAAACCACTACTCTCATAACTATTGTAATCAAATAATAATATAAATTTATTCAAAACAAAATAATATAGATATTGTGTGTCTTCAATTGTCAATATTTATATTTGATTTTGTAATTTACAATAATAATTCAATAAAATTATCTTATTTATAAACAATTTCAATTTATATATCTTAACAAATTTATCCAAGTTGATTTTTTTTTTTAAATATCACTAATTTCTAGAGTAGAGTGGAGAGTAGGGAAAATAAAGAAAAGTTCAATGAATTAGAAATAAAAAATACAAAATCAAATAGATCATATTCATATTAGAAGGATGAATCTACAAATGTAGAAAAGACCCTAAGGTAGTGAGCCAACAATTTTGAGGTTCTATGTATTTCTCTTGCACTCTTAGGGTTTTTCACTTAAAAGGAGAGATATAGAACACTAAAATTTAGGTGGTTCACTCAAATAAATGAATACATGAAGTGATTATGACTAAATGCAACTAAGTGATGAAATTGACTGATTATGAATGCAAGAGTAATAAAATTTGCAATATTTGAAAACACACCATTGTTTGCAAAAAACTAAAAAGGATGAACAAAAATGCAAATGAAACTAAACAAAAAGCTATAATTTAGAATGTGTGCACCTATAAGATTGAAGATGACTGGAAAGCACTCTAAAAATCTGAAAATGTTAACTTTTGAGTTGATTGGGACTCATTTGCCACCCTACGCAAATCAATCCCAAGTCAAGGTTTTTTGCCCAAAAACTAATTTCTACTTACTAGGTACTAGAATCTACAGTTAACTCTGTCAGCCACCACAAGTGGGACTCATTCGCCCTCCATTATGAATCAACAGTTTTTCAATTTTCTACAAATTCAGATCTCAGACCTGCACCTTGTCACCTATATAGCACTTTTTGATGGGAATCCAGATCGAGATCTCATAAAATACCTATAAAATAGCTTAAAATTTGTTGTCTAATGGGGGGTTTGTCTTGTTCAAACCCCTAATTGGGGAATCAAACCTTGAATGGATAAAAATTTGCATAAAAACCTAGTCTAAAATGTGTCAAAGACTACGAAAATCTAAAGCATGACAAAACCCTATTCTATTGTGCTAGAATAAGATATACAAATGTGATTTGAATGATGCAAGACTTCAATTCTAGAAACCTTACAACATATCAAAAGTAATGTAAATGAGATGTAAATGAAATGCAAACCTTAATATGAAGATATAGAGAAAATGGGAGATGGAATCACTTTAAAAAAAAGTCTTTAGGTGTGATTTGATGACTAGTTGCATCTCCTCAACCTAGATTTCTCCATGATTCACCATAGGAAACCATCTTCAAATATTTTCAATATTGAATCTTGAATGAAGGGTGAGCTTCAAGACCTGTATAAATTCTAGTTTGTTGCCCTAAACTTTAACTTTGTTGTAGAAATTGCTAATGAAACTTATTGTGGGAGTCTTGAATTTAGAATTTTCTTTGTAAAATGACTAAGAGATGTGAAAAATGGGTATTTATAGGCATCAACACCTAAGTTTCTTGTTATTTAGACCTAAGAGGGCGACATCCATCAAAAAATTAAGTTGAATTGATTAAATTTCCACTCAAATTTGAAGTTCCCCTTAGAAGGGACTCATTCACCACCCTTGGTGAATGGGTTCCACCAGAGGGGCCTCATTCTCTAAAGGTGGTGAATGGGTCCCACTAGTGGTTTTTGGAGGTGGTTTTTCGAGATACGCATGAATTAAGTGTTTTTAATCAGGATTTAGATGATTTATCAAGTGAAATGGGCCTCTAGATAAAAAAAATAATGGGTCTTAGGGGCTCATAAATGTTATTTTGAAGGATGAATAATGTAGGGGTACTCAAAAGTAGGTCCAAATTAAGCATAAAATTGTCTCTCTTCTCAAGAGTGTTCAATTTGTTATGCAACATTTAGCCCCCACTTAAGCTCCCATATGACTCTATGTGCATATGTAAGCTAAAGAACTCTAAACAGTGCACTTTATTGTATAAATGGACACTCATTCAAAAGATGAGAGAATGAAGCACTCAATGTAGTTATCTGCAAACCTTCATTTATTAGGAACCTCATCTTGCAACACAAATTCGTTAATTGTCCAAAAATCATTTTATCTAACTCCTAGTAATTAAATTTGAGAGTATATGTATGCCCCCCCTTGATTTCGCTTTCTTTACAGGGGTGGAATCATGGTAGCAGTCTAACTGCATTGAAAAAGGAACATCATACTGTAGGGCATTTCCAAGTACCATGCATGTGCCATAGAAAAAAGTACCCTTTTATTGATATGGGATTAATTCATGATTAATTGGACTTAATCAGGCCTTAATCTAGTGTTGTGAGGTATTTTATGCATCCACAATAGGTCTTGGACCCATACAAACTAAATAAAATTCTTTTAATAATGTCTTATGAAGTTTTTTTGAAGTGTTGTAAGCCATTTCTACATTCTTCTATACTCTATTAATTACAATTCACCTAAAAAATGCCTTTTTATTCATCAACAAGTCCTATTTTGAAGTGTTGTAAAGTCTTGTAACAAGTTTTCACACTTTTCTTGGCATATCTTCACTATTTATCCCTTTCTCATGCTTTATTTGATCCCTTTATGCCCTCATATGCTTAATTAAGTGTATTTTTTAGTATTATCTCGACAAACAACATTATATTAAATACAACATATTTCTCAACATACATTTTTTAGGTCCTAGGTGGGACCCATTCACCATGGGTGGCGAATGAGACCCCCTTGGCCCCAAATTCAAAATATTTTAAATTTCCTTTTAGGATTTTATTCAAAAACACTTGATGTCGTCCTGTGATGAGGTATGAACGGTTAACTAAGCCACAAGTGTGTATAAATATGTGATTTTCACCTCATTTTGAAATCTCCTATCTTCTGATCTTTAGTCTCTCATTCATCTCTTAATCTCATTCACAACATTCATCAAGCAAGTTAGGGATTTCACATTGCAAGTCATTAATTTAGCTTCTAAGGACATTCAATGGCAGAATCTTCATGTTATGTTGTAGAATTTCAAGATCTATTATCATGGAAAGATAATCTATTCAGTTATTACATGTTTCATTCCTTTCTTTAATCATTTTGGTTTAATTACCTAAATGGGGTTTGACCAAGGCAAACCCCCATGCCTTAACAATCAACATTTTTCTTTCTCTTCTTATGTGTTTGTAGATTTAGGTCCTTTGGAAGCTTGGAAATCATTGAAGATCAAGTTCCAAGGTTGTTAAATTTCTCTCTTCATTGAACAAGTCAAAGAAACAACAAAAAGTCACTTTTAGACATGAATTTGAGAATTTCAGAAGTGGACACCTGTAGGAATCAAAAGTGTAGATCTAGCTCCACAAAATAAATTCTTGAATTTGTATATTCCTGAAGGTGGACTAATTCACTACCCATGGAGAATGAGTCCCATCTATAGGATTGAAAAGTGGTTTTGTCAGAATTCAGCTCTTGATAGTCAAAAACCTTCCAACAATAGTAATCTGCCTCTAGGTGCACTTTGTTTAGTTTCAAAAATTTATGTTTTCATTAGTTTAGGTTTCTATTTCATATTTGCAATCAACACTATGTTTTCCAGCATCTTGCATTATATTAGTTCACATTCATTTATTTGAATTTGTAAGCATTCAAAGAAATCTACACACACTTCACATCAATATCCCATCCATCCTTGTATTGATCTTGATTGAACATTGTGCATTTTGGTCCATCCTTCCCTTTTAGGTGCAAAACCCTAAAAGAGAGCAAACAAAGGATTTGGGTACCAAAATCCTTCATTTCATTTTGGTGAACTTTTTGTTTGAATCCCTTTTTTTCTAATTTTGGAGTCCCTTAATCACCCTAGACTTGCTTGCACTACATTTTTCTTTAGTTAGCTTTCATTCTAGAGTTTTGTTTCTGCATGAATAAAAGTACATAATATGATACATTTTTGCATCTTTGATCATTAAAAAATTCTGAATTTCTGTATTTTTCATTTAGCTCTACATGGTAGCACTTAGAATACATAAAATTAGTCACAAATTTCTGAATTTTTTTTAAAAAGTCCATATTGGGACTCATTTACCAGCTTGGATAAATCAATCCCTTCTGACCCCTAAAATAGCATTTTATAGAACTCAGAAATTTGTTTTTAGGCTTCTATTTGGTGTCTTAACTTGTAAATATCAGTCACTTACATTTGTGTAGCATGCATTTTGTTAAATTTAAATTCAATTAACTCCTTTCATGCATTGTTTCATTTCACTTTTTCCAATCATACAATATAATTTTCAAATTGTTGCATTAAACAAACACTTTAAAACTGAAAATTGCATTGCATTGTACTTTCTTTCATTTTAGCATGTTTTCTTTCAAAAGATATGCTCTTGATTTGATTAAACATGGATTTTATAAGCATAATACCCCCTTTTATGAGCTTTCTTTTGACTACCATAATAGGGTCTTTACAAAACAATCCATTAGTCCAATTCTCAATCTTAAATTACCCATTTGTGAGAATGGGAATGTAGACAATCATAACACACATTCTTGTTTTTCTTTCAATACCTCTCCTATTTGCGATGAAGGTTTTTTTTGTGCATGAAGTCACAAGCCTTGAAAGTATTGATTTTCCATCTCCTTATTCCCCTTTGGATGACCTTACACAACAAGACCATTAGATCATAGACACATTCCTAAATATCACCTTACCTAATCTCCATGGTCATGACAATCAAATTTGTTCATCTCCTAATATCCCTCCTCAATGTCAAGAGGATAGGTTGGTCTTAGAAGATACCCCTATTAAGAATCATGACCCCCTTGATCCTTCCTTCCCTAATGTCCCTATCGTATGGGAATATTTATTTTTAGACCATAGTGGTTCTTCTCTTGATACCTCCTAAACTTGTGATGAAGCTACTTTACAAACCTCAAACATGGATGAACATGTTACAAGCTCTCCTTGTAGGGTAGATAACATGAGACAAGAGAATGAGACTATGGAAATTCATCATTCCCTCCTTGATCATTCCCCTACTTGGAAACAAAGTTACTGTGGAAGAACAAAGCCTTACTTTTCAAGAAAATGTGGCTTTTTTTTCTCGTAAAATCTCTCCTCCTAGGGAGAATATCATGGCATTGGACTGTGGAAAACAAGTTGTTCTGGATTGCATGCACATAGAGATACATCAAAACAAACCTGCTAAGGATATGAATGCAACACTATTCATTCGATCACCTTTGATCAATGGAACACATACATATCCCATAGGACATCTTCATAACCCTCTCATCCTTTACCCATATTCATTCAATCTCATACAACATACCCCTAACTCATCCTTCACACCTAATTTCCTTGAATATCATCCTTCCCACAACGTTCAAACTATCATCTCACAAAATTCTCATGATTCAAATTCATTAAATTTTGTATCCTCCTATGATGAAGAATACAAAATCTCACAATCTACAGAGTTTTATGTAGGCATGACAACTACGCACGATGCATCTTTCACCCTAATCACACAACCACCTTTTCCTCTTGATCAAGAAGGTATCTTGTCTAGACTTCTTCAAGATCACTTGATCGCTCTCCCTCGCTAAACTCGAAAGAAATTTTATGACAAGAATTCATTTTATGCATATCATAGAGTTCATTTTCATTCCACTAATGAGTGTACTGCTTTGAGTCATAAAATCCAACACTTCCAGAGTTTGGTATGCTTCCCTATGTAGGTTCATCTAATTCTTCTAATTGCTATTGATTTTTACTCTAGCATGCATCTCATCAATCATTTCAGATCACCTTTGTCCTATAGTAAGTGGGGGCAAGGGGTTCGCTAGCCAAGTTTCCTTGTATGTCACTTGTTGTTGCCTCATTTGGCTTGTAATTAAATTTTCATGAGAAAATAAGAGCAAGCTTGGGATGTGGATGATATGCCTTAAGTGGGCTCGAGTGTGACATACTACCCTATTTCATGATGTAGCTTATTGGAAACATATGACTTGGCATAGGGATTTCTGACTAAGCTCTCATGTCTTCTTCTTTCTCTTCTACTCTAAAGAAATTGCTCACAGTACGAGTGCTCACAACTGCTTTAAAGTGGGGGAATACACCACCACTCACATTTCAATTTGTGATTTTCTTTTTCTTGTGATTCCCTCTCTTGGAAGCATTAGGTAGAATGTTTCCTAGGATGAGATCTTGTACTTATCCTCTCGTGGAGACATTGAGCATAATCTTACTTAAGATGAGACCTTGCATGAATTAAGAAAAACCCCTTTGAACAATCCTTACATTATTTTCCATAAGTATCAAAATCATTTGATTTTCTTTTATGGTGCCATGTTAAAGATATTAGCAGGTATAAATTTAATATGGTTGAGTGGGAAGCCCACCCAGTGGAATGACTTTTCCCAATAGCCATATTTGTGTTTGTGATTGCACACCAACTAGCATATGTGTCTTACCTTTTTGGATTTCTCACCTCACGAACAACTAGTTCTATGGCCACATAGTGAGTATGTTGTGGCCTTCTCACCCCACAGATGACCTGAAGTTCTATGGCCCTAGAGTGAGTACATCTTTTTCATCCCATCTTTCTTTCCATCTTGCCTTTGCATGATTTTGTATCTTGGGGGCTTGACCTACATGTTTATCTCTTTTGAATGTCTACTTTAGTGTGAGTTTGAAGTAAGTTAATCCTCTTATTAAAGTGGGGGCTAAATGTGCCATAGAAAAAAGTACCCTTTTCTTGACATGGGATTAATTCATGATTAATTAGACTTAATGAGGCCTTAATCTAGTGTTGTGAGGTATTTTATGCATCCACACTAGGTCTTGGACCCTTACAAACTAAATAAAATTATTGTAATGATGTCTTGTGAAGGTTTTCTAAAGTGTTGTAAGACATTTCTGCATTCTTCTAGCCTCTATTAATTACAATTAAACCAAAAATCACCTTTTTATTCATCAACAAGTCCTATTTTGAAGTTTTGTATAGTCTTGTAACAAGCTTTCATGCTTTTCTAGGCACATCTTCACTATTTATCACTTTCTCATGCTTTATTTGATCCCTTTATGCTCTCATATGCTTAATTAAGTGTATTTTTGAGTATTATCCTGATAAACAAAATTAAATACCGCATATTTCCCTACACACATTTTTAGGTCCTAGGTGGGACTCATTCACCATGGGTGGCGAATGAGTCCCCCTTGGCCAAAAATTCAAAATATTTAAATTTCCTTTCAGGATTTTATTCAAAAATACTTGATGTCGACCTATAATGAGGTATGAACATTTAACTAAGGCACGAGTATGTATAAATATGTGATTTTTACCTCATTTTGACATCTCTGATCTTCTAATCTTTAGTCTCACATTAATCTCTTAATCTCATTCACATCATTCATCAAGAAAGTTATGGAGTTCACATTGCAATTCATAAATTTAGCTTCTAAGCACATTAAGCATTGAATCTTCGTGTTATATTGCATAATTTCAAGATCTATCATCATCATAAGGTAATCTATTTCATTATTATGTGCTTCATTCCTTTATTTCATCATTTTGGTTTATTTACCTAAACGGGGTTTGACCAAGGGAAACCCCCATGACTTAACAATTAGCATTTCTCTCTCTTCATGTGTGTTTGCAAATTTAGGTCCTTTGGAAGCTTGGAAATCATTGAAGATAAAATTGAAAGGTTTTTAAAGTCCTTTCTTCATTCAAAAACTCAAAGAATAAAAAAAATGTCACTTTTAGACCCAAATCTGACAATTTCAAAAGTGGACACCTGTAGGAAGCAGAAGTGTAGATCTAGGTCTAGAAAATCAAATTTGAATTTGTAGATTCTTGTAGGCAGACTAATTTTTCACCCATGGTGAATGAGTCCCATCTGTAGGCCTGAAAAGTGGTTTTGTCATAATTTAGCTCCTAACAATTACAAACTTGTTTCCTAGACTTTTCATCAAAATAAGGATTGATTCACCATGCATGGTGAAACAGTCCCAGTAGCCATTAACAGTGACTTCTGGAACATTCCAAAAATTTCTAGCAACATTAATCTACCTCCGGGTGCACTCTGTTCAATTTCATCAATTTTTGTTTTCATTTGTTTAGGTTTCTAGTTCATATTTGCAATCAACATTGTGTTTTCCAAAATCTTCCATTATATTAGTTTACATTCATTTATTTTCATTTGTAAACATTTAAACATATCTACTAACACTTCACATCAATTTGCCATCCATCCTTACATTGATCTTGATTGAAACATTGTGCATTTTGGTCAATCCTTCCTCTTTTAGGTGCAAAACCCTGAAAGCAAGCAAACAAAGGATTTGGGTACCAAAATCCTTCATTTCATTTTGGTGAACCTACTGTTTGAATCCCTTCTTTTCTGATTTTTGAATCCCTTAATCATTCTAGAGTTTCTTGCACTACATTTTGCATTAGTTAGCTTGCATTCTAGAATTTCATTTTTACATTAGTAAACGTGCATAATAGGTTGGATTTTTCCATCTTTAATCATTGAAAAGTTAGGAATTTCTTCATTTTTCATTTAGCTTTGCATGGTAGCACTTAGAATTCATAAAATCAGTTATAAATTTCTAATTTTTTTGAAAAAATTCCATACTAGGATTCATTTGCCACCTTGGGTGAATTAGTCCCTTCTAACCCTTGAAATAGCATTTTATAGAACTCAGAAATTTATTTTTAGGCTTAGATGTTTGGTGTCTTAAATTGTATATATCAGTCAGTTACATTTGTGTAGCATGCATTTTGTTAAATTTCACTTCAATTAACTCCTTTCACGCATTGTTTCATTTCACTTTATCCAATCACACAATATCATTTTTAAATTGTTGCATTAAACAAACACTTCAAAACTTAAAATTGCATTGCATTGTACTTTCTTTCATTTTAGCATGTTATCTTTCAAAATATATGCTCTTTATTTGATTAAACATAGATTTCATAAGCATAATATCCCTTTTTATGAGTTTTCTTTTGACTACCATAATAGGGACTTTAGGAAACAATCCATTAGTCCAATCCTCAATCTTGTAACATTACCCATTGGTGAGAATGGGAATGTAGACAATCATAACACACATTCATGTTTTTCTTCTAATACATCTATTATTCATGAAGGTTTTTTGGTGAAAGAAGTCAAAACCCTTGAAATTTTGGATTGTCCATCTCCTTATTCCCCTTTGGATGACCTTACACAACAAGAGCATGAGATCATAGAAACATTCCTAAACATTGCCATACTCAAATCTCCATGGTCATGATAGTTAAACTTGTTCATCTCCTAATATCCCTCCTCGATGTCAAGAGGATATGTTGGTATTATAAGATACCCCTATTAAGAATCATGACCCCCTTGATCCTCCCTTCCCTAATGTCCCTATCGTATGGGAATATTTATTTTTAGACCATAGTGGTTCTTCTCTTAATACCTCCTAAAATTGTGATAAAGCTACTTTACAAACCTCAAATATGGATGAACATGTTACAAGCTCTCCTTGTAGGGTAGATAACATGGGACAAGAGAATGAGCATATGTACATTCATCATTCCATCCCTAATCAGTCCCCTATTGGAAATGAAGTTATTGTGGAAGAAAAAAGCTTTACTTTTCAAGAACATGTGGATTTTTTTCTCCTAAAATCTCTCCTCCTAGGGAGAATATCATGGCATTGGACTGTGGAAAACAAGTGATTCTTGATTTCCCATACTTAGAGATACATCAAAACAAACCTGCTGAGGATATGAATGCACCAGTGTTCATTCGATCTCCATTGATCAATGGACCACATACATACCCTGTAGGAAATCTTCATAACCATCTCATCCTTTACCCATCTTCATTCAGTCTCGCACAACATACCCCTAATTGATCATTCAAACCTAATTTCATTGGATATGATCCTTCCCACAACATTCAAACTATCATCTCACAACATGTTGATGATTGGAATTTGTTAGATTTTGTATCCTCCTATAATGAAGAAGAAAAAACCTCACAATTTATAGAGTCTTGTGTAGGCATGAAAACTACGCACGATGTATCTTTCACCCCAATCACAAAACCACCTCTTCCTCCTAATGAAGAAGGTATCCTGTCCAGGATTCTTCAATATCTCTTGATCACTCTTCCTCCCCAAACTTGAAATAAATTTTATGACAATACTTCATTTTGTGCATATCATAGAGTTCATGGTCATTCCACTAATGAGTGTACTGCTTTGTGATGTAAAACCCAGCACTTTCAGAAGTTTTGTATGCTTCGCTATGTGGGGCCATCTAAGTCCTCTAATTGCTATTAATTTTTACTCTACCATGCATCTCATCAATCATTTTGACTCACCTTTGTCCTGCACTAAGTGGGGGAAAGGAGTTAACTAGCCTTGTCCTCATATGTCACTTGCCATCACCTCCTTTGGCTAGTCATTAACATTTCATGAACAAATAAGAGAAATCTTGGGATTTGGATGACATGCCTTAAGTGGGCTCACATGTGACATACTACCCTCTTTCATGACATAGATTATTAGAAACATATGACTTGGCATAGGGATTTCTGAGCAATCTCTCATGTCTTCTTCTTTCTCTTCTACTTTAAAGCAATTTATCATAGTACGGGTGCTCGCAACTACTTTAAAGTGGGGGTATACATCACCACTCACATTTCATTGTGTGATTTTCTTTTTCTTGTGATTCCCTCTCTTGGAAGGATTAGGTACAATGTTTCCTAGGATGAGATCTTGTACTTATCCTCTCCTAGAGACATTAAGCATGATGTTACTTAAGATGAGACCTTGCATGAATTAAGGAAAACCCTTTTGAACAATCCTTACATTATTTTGCATAAGTATCAAAATCATTTCATTTTCTTTTGTGGCACCTTGTTAAAGTTATTAGTAGGTATAACTTTAATATGGTTGAGTGGGAAGCCCACCTAGTGGCATAACTTTTCCCCATAGCCACCTTTGTATTTTTGAGTGCATACCAAGTAGCATATGTATCTTAGCTTTTGGAATTTCTCACCCTATGGAAAACTAGTTTTGTGGCCCCAAAGTGAGTATGTTGTGTGCTTCTCACCCCATAGATGACCTGAAGTTCTATGGCCCTAGAGTGAGTACATCTTTTTCATCCTGTCTTTCTTTCCATCGTGCCTTTGTATGATTTTGTATCTTGGGGGCTTGACCTACATGTGGATATCTCTTGAATTTCTACTTTACTGTGAGTTTGAAGCAAGTTCATCCTCTTACTAAAGTGCGGCCTAAATGTATCATAGAAAAAAGTACCCTTTCTTGGCATGGGATTAATTCATGATTAATTAGACTTAATGAGGCCTTAATCTAGTGTTGTGAGGTATTTTATGCATCCACACTAGGTCTTGCACCCTTACAAAATAAATAGAATTAGTTTAGTGACATCTTGTGAAGGTATTCTTAAGTGTTCTAAGACATTTCTACATTCTTCTAGACTCTATTAATTGCAATTCACCTAAAAATAACCTTTTTATTCATTAACAAGTCCTATTTTGAGGTGTTGTAAAGTCTTGTAATAAGCTTTCACACTTTTCTATGCACATCTTCACTATTTATCCCTTTCTCATGCTTTATTTGATCCCTTTATGCTTGCACATGCTTAATTAAGTGTATTTTTGAGTATTATCCTGACCAACAACATTAAATACAACATATTTCCCGACACAAATTTTTAGGTTATAGGTGGGACTCATTCACCATGGGTGGTGAATGAGTCCACCTTATCCCCAAATTAAAAATATTTGAAATTTCCTTTCAATATTTTATTCAAAAAAACTTGATGTTGGCTTGTGATGAGGTATGAATGGTAACTAAGGAAAAAATTTGTATAAATATGTGATTTTCACCTCATTTTGACATCTATGATCTTCTAATCTTTAGTCTCACATTCATCTCTTAGTCTCATTAACAATATTCATCAAGCAAGTTAGGGCTTTCACATTGCAAGTCATAAATTTACCTTCTAAGGACATTCAAGGGCTGAATATTCATATTATCTTGCATACTTTCAAGATCTATCATCATGGAAAGGTAATATTTTTCATTATTACTTGTTTCATTCCTTTATTTCATCATTTTGGTTCAATTACCTAAACGGGGTTCGACCAAGGCAAACCCCCATGCATTAACAATCAACATTTCTCTTTCTCTTCTTGTGTGTCTGCAAATTTTGGTCCTTTGGAAGCTTGGAAATCATTGAAGATCAAATTGAAAGGTTTTTAAAGTCCTTTCTTCATTCAAAAAGTTAAAGAATAAAAAAAATGTCACTTTCAGACCCAAATCCGACAATTTTGAAATTTACATATTCTTGTAGGTGGACTAATTTTCCACCCATGGCGAATGAGTCCCATATGTAGGCTTGAAAAATGGTTTTGTCATAATTCAACTCATGACAGTCACAAACCTATTTCCTAGACTTTTCATCAGAATCAGGACTGATTCACCATGCATGGTGAAATAGTCCCAGTGGACATTAATAGTGACTTCTAGAGCATTCCAGAACCTTCCAGTAATAGTAATCTACTTCTAGGTGCACTCTGTTCAATTTCATCAATTTTTGTTTCCATTTGTTTAGGTTTCTATTTCATATTTGCAATCAACATCATGTTTTCCAATATCTTGCACTATATTAATTTACATTGATTTATTTGCATTTGTAAATATTTAAACATATCTAAAAACACTTCACATCAGTATCCCATCCATCCTTACATTGATCTTGATTGGAACATTGTGCATTTTGGTCATTCCTTCCCCTTTTAGGTGCAAAACCCTAAAAGTGAGCAAATGAAGATTTGAGTACCAAAATCCTTCATTTCATTTTGGTGAACTTGCTATTTGAATCCCTTCTTTTCTAATTTTGGAGTTCCTTAATCATTCTAGATTTTCTTGCACTAAATTTTGCATAATTAGTTAGCTTGCATTCTAGAGTTTCATTTCTGCATGAGATAAAGTGCATAATAGGTTGCACTTTTGAATCTTTAATCAATGAATAGTTCTAAATTTCTACATTTTTCATCTAGCTTTATATGTTAGCACTCAAAATTCATAAACTTAGTGACAAATTTCTAATATTTTTAAAAAAATTCCATACAAAGACTCATTCGTCACCTTGGGCGAATCAGTCACTTCTGACCCCTGAAATAGCATTTTAAAGAACTCATAAATTTGTTTTTGGGCTTCTGTTTGGTGTCTTAACTTGTATATATCACTTAGTTAGATTTTTGTAGCATGCATTTTCTTAAATTTCACTTCAATTAACTCCTTTCATGCATTGTTTCATATGAATTTTTCCAATCATATAATATCATTTTCAAATTGTTGCACTAAACAAACACTTCAAAACTAAAAAAATTGCATTGCATTTTTCTTTCTTTCATCTTAGCATATTTTGTTTCAAAAGATATGCTCTTGATTTGATTAAACATGGATTTTATAAGCATAATATTCCCTTTTATAATTTTTCTTTTGACTACCATAATAGGGACTTTACAAAACAATCCATTAGCCTAATCCTCAATCTTACATTACACATTGGTGAGAATGTGAATGTAGACAATCATAACACACATTCTTTTTTTTCTTTCGATACCTCTCCTATTAGTGACGAAGGTATTTTTGTGAAAGAAGTCACAAGCCTTGAAAGTTTTAATTTTTCATCTCCTTATTCCCCTTTGGATGACCTTACACAACAAGAGCATGAGATCATAGTCACATTCCTAAATATCACCTTACCCAATCTCCATGGTCATCACAATGAACCTTGTTCATCTCCTAATATCCCTCCTCAATGTCAAGAGGATAGGTTGGTATTAGAAGATACCCCTATTAAGAATCATGATCCCCTTGATCCTCCCTTCCCTAATGCCCCTATCCTATGGGAAGATTCTTTTTCAAACCATAGTGGTTCTTCTCTTAATACCTCCTCCACTTGTGATGAAGCTACTTTACAAACCTCAAACTTGGATGAACATGTTACAAGCTCTCCTTGTAGAGTAGATAACAGGAGAAAAGAGAATGATCCTATGGAAATTCATCATTCCCTCCTTGATCATTCCCATATTGGCAACAAAGTTATTGTGGAAGAAAAAATCCTTAATTTTCAAGAACATGTCGCCTCTTATTCTCCTAAAAACTCTCCTCCTATGGATAATATCATGACATTGGACTGTGGCAGACAAGTGGTTCTTGATTTCCAACACTTAGAGATACATCAAAACAAACTTGCTAAGGATATGAATGCACCACTATTCATTTGATCCCCTTTGATCAATGGACCACATACATATCCCATAGGACATCTTCATAACCCTCTCATCCTTTATCCATCTTCGTTTAGTCTCACACAACATACCCCTAACTTATCCTTCACACCTAATTCCCTTGAATATCATCCTTCCCACTACGTTCAAACTGTCATCTCACAAAATGGTCATGACTTGAATTCATTAGATTTTGTATCCTCCTTTGATGAAGTAGAAAAAATCTCGTAATCCTCAAAGTCTTGCATAGGCATGACAACTACACAAAATGTATCTTTCACCCCAATCACAAAACCACCTTTTTCTCTAGATCAAGAAGGTATCTTGTCCAGACTTCTTCAAGATCACTTGATCAGTCTCCCTCCCCAAACTCGAAAGAAATGTTATGAAAAGACTTAATTTTGTGCATATTATAGAGTTCATTGTCATTCCACTAATGAGTGTACTACTTTGAGTAATAAAATCCATCACTTTCAGGAGTATTATTTGGATCATACAAATCAAAGTCCTAGCATAAAATAAATAAATTTCTAGTACCATATTCTAGGAGACTATCTAATATCATGGAAATAATTTTTCAATCTATAAACCAATATATGTAAACACTTTTGAACTGGAGATATGAAGTGGATTACAACCATTCAACAATACCACCCCAACGAGGTTTGAACCTTTGTAGAAAGAACAACAATGCAACATTTAAACCATCACACCATGCCAATATCGACATCTTTTTCATCATAGTAATTTGAATCTATTATATGAATTTTATCTTTCATCTCACCATTTAAGAAATTTTTTAAAATATTTATTTTATATAAAATTTAAAATATACTTAAAAAGAATAACTTTTTTTAGATGTTAGCTTAGACAATGGTGATAAATGATATTATATCAAGCTAGGAATTCTCTTTCATAAAAAATCCAACCTTGTAAAATTCTCAATACTACCATATGAATAGAAATTCCTTTTCAAAAATTGTTTTATCCATTAGGTTTCTATCAATTAAGAATTGATACTAAGTCCCATGTATGATTTTCCTATGTGTAACTATCTTTTATATGAGAACTCCATTTCAATGTGTTCCATTTTCCCTATATTTCTCTCCCTTTCTATGAATTGTCCCTAATCTCCATATTATTAATTAGTGGTCTAAAAAATATCTAGTTGATTCCCCTATGTGAAATATTGGATAAGGGTTTCTATTTTTATTTATTTTTCTTAATTTCTAAAATCCCTTAGTGAAGCTGGTTGAGATATTTTTTCATAGTCAATATGTTGTGACATGTCCCTTCTATAGGTAATTTCAAGTTATTTTAGGATTTTTTTAATTCTTAAGGACATCAAAATTAATACCTAGTTTCTCTTATTCTTCAAATCCCTTGTAAAGTAGGAGCAGGGGGCCTAGCTCAATTGGCTAACGCATCCTATTACAGGAAAGAGGTCACAAGGTCTAGTCTCCCCTCAAACTTGTGGTACTGAAGGGTGTGTTGCACCAATACCACCAGTCACGTGAAAAAAGTTTTCCAAGCGCATTGTAGTTTATAGGGGGATGGATACCCGATTGATTCTTGTACTCTAAAAAACAATCCCTAGTAAAGTAAAAGATGATTTTAAATTAGTATTGGCTTCATTTAAAAATTTATATTTATTATTCATTAAATGGAGTTGGTGGGAGATAGGTCAAAATCAATTTTTTTTCTGTGTTTTGCATTTAGGTAGTTTGTTCTTTTCATTGTTAGGCTATAGAGTTTCAAGGATATTAAGCACATTTGTGCCAAGAGTTGAAGTTTTGAGTTCAAGTAAAACCATGATCCTTAACCCCCATTGTTCCCTTTTTAATAGTGCTAAAATTTTATACATCCTTTCAATACTAGAGGCCTTCCTCCTCACTATTTTCAATTGTATGAAACCTTTTCATTTCCTAGATCATATATTTTTAGGTGTTCTAAGAATCTTTTCACAAAGAGAAATAGTTTTGGGTTTAAACCAAGAAACTTTTTTGTTGTGTGCTTTGTAGCCCATTTCTCCAAATCCTTTCTCTTCCTAGAATTTTAGAGTTTTAGGAGAATTGTGCACCCATGCACTTTATGTAATGTTTCCTATTTCATGAAACATGATAAGGCCTTAATATATTTAATCATATCCTTATTTTGTTTAGTCCTCTAGATCCTATTATCTCAACTCATTCTAGAGTTTCAAGTTTTATGTTTTTTTGTGCTCCTTTCAACATTGACCTAATTTTGACATCCCTCTTGCTTTTCACCTTTTGACCCCAAGTATTTATTCATTCCTCTTATATTTATATAGCTTTCAAGCCCTTTATAACATGTCTACAAGTTCCATCTAAACTTGAAATATTCTTTCGTTCCTATTTGAGAAGAGGATGGAAATTCTTAGATTATATATATGTGAACAAAACTCCATTCCTTTCCTAAGGAAAAATTTACATATAGTTAATGTTTAGACTTTAGAATTAGATATTTTTAACCATTTGAGTATATTTCAATGTTTTACCATATTATTAAAATATATTTATAATTATTCATAGAAAAAATTATATTGCATGAATCATTTTCATAAAAAATGTAAAAATAGTTCCAATTAGTTTTGTATATGTAAATCTATATTATTTATTATGTGTATTTTCAATATGAATATTGGTTGTGAATATTCTAGAACTATGTATTTCATATGAATATTTAGCTAAGGTAAATTAGAAGGGGAATCCTTTTTAACTTAATAGTTAAGCTGAATGAGCAAATCGTTGGTGAGATCACTGGTCTTTCGACTGAGGGCGTGAAATTTTATCAGGATCATCGGTTCTCTGATGAAGCGGTTATCAGATTTCCTAAAAAAGATAAGGAAAAAGCTAAACTGGTTAAGGTTGCCAATAGCTACTTTGATGTGGAGTCCATTAAATCAATTTGGAGGAAAGTTCTGAGAGTCATTATGGAGTACATCACGGTGGATGGGCGCCTCACTAGGGCGTATGGTTATCACTTTGCCATTTTGAACCACTTCCGCCACAAGGTTCATATCTCTTTGCCTTTTTATTTATTCTCTTCTCTAAAGAATTGCCTCGATGAAGTTGAAAGAAACCCTAGGCGGACTTCTATTATTCACCCTGGTCTAGTCAGGCTCATCTATGAGCATTTTCAAAATTTACCTGCTTTACCCAAAAATGTTGCTATTGAGGAATTGGAAGATGAGGATATGGAAAGTAGCAAGGAGAATGATCCCCTGGCCCCTCCTGCTTTTTCCCTTGTTGAGTCTAAAACCACTGTTCCCCAGTCCCTCTCTTGTCAGAATGTCCTTATGGGGTATGCTCTGCCTCTTTGTCCTAGTCCGCAGCCTTTTCTTGGTGGCCCCATCCCAGGTTTTGTTTCACCGTCTTGTCTTAATCCCTAGCCGTCTCTTGGTTGCTCTACCACAGGTTTGGTCTCTGGTTTTAAAGGTATCTCGGTTATGAAATTGGTTTCGTACTCTGGGAATTCTCTAGAAATTCATTCTGATAAACCTATGGTCAGTAAAGAGTCAGACCCTACTACTTCTGTGTCTGGAAGATTTGTGAAGGACCCTATTTAGGGTGATATTAATTTTTCCCTGAATAACCTTAGGCCTGAGGACATAATGGGTGTGGCAGAAAAAAGTACTTATGGTTTTTTAGCTGTTCTTAAGTGGGCCTAGAAGGAGGTTTGTGATTTGAATGATCGTAATAGGGATCTCAGCAATAGAGTCAGGGATTTGGAGCAGAAGGTTAGCTGGAGTTTCAATGAGAAGGATGGACAGGACACCTCCTTACCGAGGAAAGGACAACAGTTCCAGGAGGAAAGATTAACAATGTTGGAGAGCAATATGTCCAAGATTGCCCAAAAGATCAGGGCCACTGTGGCAAATAATTATAACATTGCTAGGCACAACACCATTATTATCAATGCTATGGTGGAAAAGTTGGAAAAAAATCAAAAGGGCTCTTTGGTCGTGGACTTGGACGCGGACAGAGGTTGTAGCAGAGTTGCTAATAAAGGGGTTTTGACTCGCACTCGGGCTAATACAAAGAGGAAGGCCCCTGCTTCTCCACAGATGGTTCAAATACTTAAGCAGGGGTTAAAGGATATGAGTGAAGTTGAAAAGGAAGCCGAGGAATTGATGAATACCTTGGAGTAGTGCTGTTGCTGTTGTTTCTGGCTTTTTGGTAGTCCTTTTTTGGGGCCCTGTTGTCTCTCTTTGCTGTCATTTCCTTTTTTGGGACAGCTGTCTGTTTGTTCGAACTTTGTTTGATCTATCTTTGTTTGTTTTAACTCTGTGGTTTCAGGTCCTTGTAAAACCTATTTTTTCCTTTTCAAAAACTTAATAGTTAAGTTGTAATGTAATGTAAGGAAAGATGGCTATCATGTACTAGTGTTTAAATGTGCATTATAATAAGCTCAATGTTTATACAACTCTTATACAAAGCTTGAATAACATTATGAATGTAATTCTACACATTGAATTATAATATCTTGTTAGAAATTGGTAAATGCAATTCTCGAGATTAAAAAATTAAAATATTCTTTGAAGAGAGATATAAATGTGTTCTATACCTTATTTAATTATTAAATAGTCAATAATAATACATAAATTAGAAATATTTTGGATCTAAAACTATTAACTATCAATAATTACAGTTACTCCAAGCCATGGAAATAAATATGAAGAGCTTGAAATATCATGAAAGGAATTAATAACATAGGGTTCATTAATAAATCCCACTAGGGATTAATGAATCCTTCAATACATTAATCCTTCCAATTTGTATATATTTGTGGTTTACAATAAAATACTTGTAATCTATAAGTAGGAAATTAGATAGGTTACAATTTATTTGGTGAAGCTTGGTTGAATTTTTACAAGATTATGACATAGTTCAAATATGACTATTCTTAAATATAGTAAGTTGAATAGTCAAAGGTCAATTTTGACTGATAAAAATAAGATAAATATTTACTACTTTTTAATATAAATAAAATGTGAAATTAAAATTGACTGCTTAACAATTTAACTATATTTAAATAAATGATTCAAACACTCTACATTATAGATGTTGAGGTCTTTAAAAATACATACCGAAAGGTGTGGAGAAAGAAGTCTAAAGGCTCGTGATCATAGCCTGGTTCCAAGTAGGTTCCTTGACCTTCCTCTATGTTAATGAAGTGCTAGTTAGTCCAAGCTGAGAAGCCTGTTGGTAAACTCTCCCTTGACTGTCCAGAGTTTCCTTCGTAGGGATTTATCATGCTAACCGTGTCTTGAGACTGACCTCCATTCTGTAGACTTCGAGTTAATTCGATGTAATCAATAAAGCCACAAATAATCCTCGGGGATATTAGATTCCAATCATTATTTAGAGAATTTCTTAACCATCGATCTCTTGTAGTTAATTTCAGACTGAATTGTGCGCCTCAAGTGGAGTCCCGGACTTTGGTTCTTGTTAGCCAGAATCAAGCTTTCTTTAGGGTAACACTTGATAAGAAGTCTTGCCGCCTCTTGACTTTAGGGGGATATTAAGCTCTGAAATCCTGAACTAGATAACCGAGTAAATCCGAATTCATAAACGTCTCGCATCCTTTTACAAGCAATGATTATATTTTCGTAACTAACCCACCAAATATGTCATATATCATAATTCACGATAAAGCACGCATATAACGCATTCGATGATTGACTTGAATGCTTACCGTTTACTACTGTTCAAGAGTATAAAACATATTACAAGTTTACTGCCGTTACACACGGATTAAAATGCTTTCCCCTTGCTATAAGTAGCACCATAGCCAAGTCTATTTCTCACAGAATACATTACCTTTGGATATCTGTAATTGACGACATGGCCATGGGCATATATGTGTGTCTGCTGATTTTATTGCTCACGGCGTCTTTTGCTTTTGCTTCTGGTAACATGCATTCTTCTTCTCGTTATTCATTACTTAGTAGTTTTATAGATAGGTTTTATGTGTTGGAACCAATACAGTTATAATGCCCGTTGTTTAAATTTTAAGAAAAAAAAACTGATATTCTTACTGATTTGTAATATGTACTTAGTGGGTATTGCCAACACTGGAGCAGTTCATTTAAGGGGCAATGTTTAATCGAAGCTTCTTGCGATAATACTTGCGTATTTGATGATGGTGCCGATTTCGGAGGTTGCGACTGGAGTAGAAAGGGATTTGCTTGTTTCTGTTATAAACCATGTTAGAATAGCATTACTGCGAAGTAGCCATCCTAATAAATGTTTGAGACTTCTTCGATAAGAGAATATGGATCCTTGAAAACAACTACTCTTATAACCATTGTAATAAAATAATGATATAAATCTATTCAAAACAAAATAATATAGATATTGTGTGTCTTCAGTTGTCTATATTTATATTTTATTTTCTAATTTACAATAATAATTCACTACAATTGTCTTATTTATAAACAATTTGAATTTATATATCTTAATAAATTTACCTAAGTTTAAAATATTTTTAAATATCACTAATTTCTAGAGTAGAGTGGAGAGTAGAGAAAATAAAGAAAAAATTGATGAATTAGAAATAAAAAATACATCACATAGATCATATCCATATTGTAGAAGGATGAATCTACAAATGTCGAAAATACCCTAAGGTACATAATCAAGCTAGAATAAGATATCAATCAAACAAAAAAAATCGTGGTGATAAATAGATAGAGAGCCTTCATTTTCCAAATTAAAAATAATTAATGATTCAACACCACATACAAATTATTAATTTTTCACTCATAGAATTAAATACTCGTATCTTTTACATTTACTTGTAAAATCTCCATCTCAAGCAGAACAATGTTTTTTGCATTCAATAGCATCAACTACCAACTTAACTAACCAATCATCTCTCATTTAAGATTGATGTGCTAATATCAAAAATTCTCCGTTCATCCTTGTGATAACAAATTGACATCAAAACTTTTATGCTTACACTTAGAAGTGTCAAGCTCCTATAGTTGGGGTCATCCCTAGACACAAACCTCAACCTGGAGGGTGCATGGTGACCTTGCTTGTGTATCCCCTTGTGGGAATCAGAGGCTTCATAGTTCACCCCACATTGTTAGAGGGAGATCAATCTTTCCTCTTATTTGAAATCTATGATCTTTCCTTTAATCCACATCTATTAATTAAATACATGTAAGCTATCAACTTAGCCAATAATAATATAATGATAATAACTTTGATAATAACTTGCCATCAATTATTGGGTCCATACCAAACATTACAATACATTAGTTGTACAAACATTTACAATATTCACAAGGGTTATATCACACCATAATAAAAAAAATCATACAAAATGGCTATCATGAGCATATCTTCATATGCAGAAGTTGGATAGCTCATACACATCCCAGTTACTATACTAACTAGATCACACACAAATCAAAATTACAATAGTGATTATATCATATGTACTTCATAAGTACAACAATGATTGTATTATATGCATATCAAATTTACATTAGTGACTAGCACCAACATATAATGCAAATACACAGTCACAAGCCCCAACACACAACACTTATACATAGTGACGAGCTCAATCATACATCACAAATATAAAATAATGAGCTCCAACATACATCACAAATACATAGTGGTTAGATCCAACATACATCACATACACATAATGATGAGCTCCAAAATACATCTCATCCACAATGGGTGACTAACACATAACAATGGATAACACACACGTCCATAATGCATCCCATATAGAGATAATATTGGTGAATCAGGTACTACACTGTGGGTCTTATTCTTTCCTCTAGTCTTCTATACTAATAGGAAAATGGGAAGATCATTTGGTACATCCCATACTACAAGGAAGGTTTGGCCTCAACCCCACAAGGCTAAGTATATAGTCTAACAACTAGGAAAGAGATTTAGTGCATCCCAAATTGCACTGCAGGTGCATCCACCAACCAAAGGCTTTCCACAAGTAGTGAACCTACCATAACCCGATGGATCCTAATTTCAATCTCCTATATGCCACTAGCGACAAGTCTATCCAACCAAGAAGAAGTAGCTCCCAACATATACCACCTTGTGACCTTAGTGATATAGTCATCTATCTTCTTCACAATCTCAATTAACACTTGACGTCACTCAATTTTGTGCTTATCAGTGACAGCCAGTGCACCCTCTTGATATAATGGTTAGTCCCATATTATTGTTATTGGCATAGATGGGTCCTTATCTGTGTAACTGCTATGATCATATCATAAAAAGGGTAGACTACTACCTTCACCTCTATGAACAAAGCAAATGTTAAATAATTCCTATCAGTAACCCAAACATTGGCCATTGGCATGGTCCAATGACTTGTTGTCACTATTCAAATATCCTAAAGGATCACACTTGGGTAGATCATATATAACATGAAACATAATCATAATCAATAGATATGTGGTCCTATAAATAAAGACCTCTAGATATGAAGTCAGTTTCATAACACATAAAAGTTACATGTGTTGGATTTTGTGGTTGTGTTGCTGATATGTGGTTTTCATTGATGACAACACTATTAGCATTGTTGCATTAGAAGTTGTATATGTCGAGGATATTGAGAAAATTGTACTAAGAAATGCTACAGGTTATCACTGGTGAAGTGAAGTTCTTTCTATTGATGTGTTCACTATGTTTTTGTTCTAAGGTTGTGGACTAAAGGGTTTCTTGTTGAGTATATCTAGTTTATCCATGTTGAGTTTCAGAGATCCACATGAAGAGTTGATCGAGTTATGGTGATTTTCATTCTAACAATTTTTTTGTCACTTTAGTTAGTGTTCCTAATTGAAGATTTTGTGATTTTAGTAAGTTGAGTTGTATTGGATGCTTCTCTGATGTTTCATGATGCTTGTGGATGTTTCTAGTTCATTCTCTATCTTTGTGGCATGTAAGCATTGATTGTTATGCTCTTGATCCAATATTTTCTCTTGTGTGTTCATGTTTTTCATGTTCTTGGCTGACAAGGTGTTGTAGTGTGTTGTCGTTCTTCACTATGTTATGGCTAACCTTGGTTGATTTGCATGAATAATATTTATTTGTTTTGGGTCGACTGTTTGTAATTATTTTATTATCTTTTTGTGGCCAACTTATAGCAATGTAATTTTCTTGTTGCATATATATATAAGTGATTATTTGAAGTGTGGAAGAGGTGTGAATGTGAAGTGTATGAGTGTTGTGTGTGAATAAAGTTTAGATCATTTGAAGGCAGAGCAAAGAGTGAAAAAGAGTAAAGAAGTGTTCATGTGCTTAACTGAAACTGTAACCAGGAATTATAAAATGTTATTTTCTTAGTTCAAATTTTGATGGTTTTAATCTGAATCTTTTGGTAAGATAGTGTATCTTCCTTGGGTAGTAAGCCTTGTTGTATTTGAGAAGTGAGCTATGGGTAGTATGCCTGAATACATGTGCATTCCCCATTCATATTTCCTTATACTTTTAATAGGGTATAATCTTGTGGATTGACATCCACCATGGTTTTTACCCTAATAGATTTTCCACATAAAAATCTTTGTGTTATGTGTGCTTCTAATGTGTTGTTCATTTATATTCTTTCATGATTAATGATTAGATATGAGAATAAGGTTAATAATTTGAATAAATTTGAGATTCTGTGACAACTGATTCACCCCCCCTCTCAGTTTTCTGCCCTTTGAGTTTCCAACAATTGGTATCAAATCTTTTGGTTCCTTGGAAGAAGTTTAACAGCTTGAGTTGATCCGAGATGGAAAATTTTAAGAAGGATAGTCCTAGATTTGATGGAAAAAAATATTCTTTGTGGAAAGCTCTAATGGAGTTCCATTTGAGATCGATTGGTGAACCCTACTAGAGCATTACAAAAAAAAAAATGTTATTCAAAAAAATGGTCCTACTACATCTACTAAGATCAGGGATGCTGAATATAATATCAGGGCTAAGGAGGCATTGTTGGGTGATTTGACTAATACTGAGATGAAAAATGTGATGGATCTGAAGACTTCTTATGATGTCTAAAAGAATTTGGAGACCTTGTATGAAGGTGATGCAAATGTGAAGATTTCCAAGCTACAAAGTCTGAAAGGAAAATATGAAAAGTTGAAAATGGGTGATGATGAAAATGTTACTACTTTCATGGAAAGAGTAAATGAAATTTTGTGTGGTATCAGATGTGTTGGTACAAATCAAAGTTTTTTGCTAAAGTGCTTAAATATTTTCCTAATTCTTACGAAGTCAAGGCTAGTGTTATTGAACAACTTCGAACTATGACAAATGTTACCAGAGATATGTTGATTTCTAAGCTTATTGCTTTTTAGTTGAGTGAATTTGGCAATGCCCCTCCTAAGGTTGAATTTGCATTTAAGGCTACTACTTTTGGAAGAGATAGATAGAGATATGACCTAGGTGAAAGTTCATAAAGAAAGACATTCAAGTATGAGGATGAAATGAAATAGCTGAATGAAGAAGAAAGAGAGCTTGAAGAACTTGAAGCATTGATTGTGAAAAGAAAATCCAGAGGACAAGGTAAGTATAATGTAAATTTTCCTATTAAATGTTTCTCTTGCAATAAGATAGGTCATTTTGCATCAAGGTGTCCTGAGAGAGTTTCCAAGCCAAGATTTAACAAGCCTAAATTCCAAAAGAAGTGTTACTATGTTGTTGATGAAGGTGTAACAGATGATGAATCTGATAGATGAAATGCAAGTGAAGATGGATTTGTGTTTATTGCTATCAAGGAACATAATCATGTGTCTTCTGAATCTACTAGTTGTACAAATGTGGAGAAAGTCGTAGCTGCTTGAGTTGAAGAGAAAGATGAATGGGTAATTGATAGTGGTTGTTCTCATCATATGGCATGAGATAAAAGTAAGTTTGTGAATTTGGAGAAGTATGATGGTGGTGTTGTGAGATTTGATGATAACACTGCTAGTGTGATCCATGGAAGAGGATGCATTTCTCTTGATGGTAAGCATAACACTGATGATGTCTTGTAGGTTGAAGGTTTGAAGCATAATCTTTTGAGTGTTGGTCAAATGGTTAATAAGGGATACAATCTTCAGTTCATGGATGGTAAGTGCAAAATATTGGGAAATTCTAGAAATGTGATTGCATCAGGTACACAAACAAAAGGTAATATCTTTCATTTGAATTTTGTAACTAAGAGTTGTTTGATTGCTCAAGTTGATGAGATTTTGTTATGGCATAGGAGAATGTGTCATGTTAACTCTGATAACATTGTGAAGATAAGTTCCACTAAAGTTGTGAGAGATCTTCCTAAGCTGATGAAACCTACTAATGCCATATGCCAAGAATGTCAATTAGGAAAGAAAACAATAATTTCATTTCAAAGTAAACAAAAAAAATAAAATGGATTGTTGCAACATGTGCATAATAATTTATGTGGTCCTGCTAGAACTAGAAGTTGACAAGGTTACAAATACTTCATGTTTCTTATTGATGAGTATTTAGGGATGATGTGGGCTACTTTCTTAAAGGAGAAATATAAAGTTATCAAAAATGTTCAAGATCTTTAAGGCTATGGTTGAGACAAAGACTGGTTTGAAGATTAAGTGTTTGAGATTAGATAGAGGTGGATAATTCACTTCCGGTGACTTTAATTCTTTTTGTGAAGATCATGGAATAAAGAGACAATTATCTACACTGTGGACCCCTCAACAGAATGGAGTTGTTGAAAGGAAGAACACAATAGTTCTATATGTGACTAGAATCATGATTTTTGAAGGAAATGTGCCTCATATCTAATTGAGAGAAGCTATGAGTACTATTGTGTAGACACTTAACTAGGTACAAATAAAAGGCGATACTATTAAGAATACTTTTGAACTATGGACTGGTCAAAATCCTAGTATTAGATATTTTAAAATTTTTGGAAGAAAGTGTTATATCAAAAGATATGAAGATATAGGAAAGTTTGATGCTAGGAGTGATGAAGGAATCTTTCTGGGTTATGCTACTAAAATTAAGGCTTACCGGTGTTACAACAAAAGATTGAAGAAAATGGTTGAAAGTGAAATTGTTAACATTGATGAAGAGACAGTTGCACTATCCAGAACCTGTGGCTATGATTCTGATGATCAGAATGATAGTACAAGCAAAGGAAAGCAAGGTAAAACTGCAAGTCAAGTTCAAATCATTTTGGTGAATCAATAAAATATAGAAGGAGAAAATAATGGAAGAACAAAAGAGAGATCAAAAGAGCCTGAAGTTGAAGAACATTCTAAGAAGACTCTTAGGTATGTGAGACTGAATCAATTAAAGAATCAAATCATAGGTGATAAGAACAAAGGTGTCCAGACTAGGAGAAAAATTGTAGAAGAGTATGGCTTGATTTAAAAAATTGAGCCTAACAATGTGCATGAAGCATGTAAAGATGAGCATTAGGTTTAAGCAATGAAAGAGGAACTGCAAACAATTAAGAAGAATGATATGTGGATTCTTGTTCCTAGACCTAAGGATAGGAAAGTAATTGGAACTAAACGGGTATTTAGAAACAAACTGAATGGAAACTTGAGGTGAAGTGGTTAGAAACAAAACAAGACTGGTTTGTAAGGGATATTCTCAAATGGAAGGTATTAATTTTGAAGAAACCATTGCCCTTGTTGCTAGAATTGAAGTTGTTAGATTGTTTGTTTCTTATGCTGCTTAAAGACTACAAGGTTTATCAAATGGATGTCAATTCTACTTTTCTAAATGGTGAATTGGAAGAAGAGGTATATGTTGAGCAACCTGATGGATTCTAGTTGACTAATCAAGAATATATGGTGTGTCGATTGAAGAAATCATTGTATGGTCTTAAGCAAGCCCCTAGAGCATGGTATGCCATATTGGATAAGTACTTGGTGAAACTTGGATTTAACAAATGTACTGCTAATAGTATTCTATATTTCAAGAATGATGATAAATATTTGATTGTGGAAGTTTTTGTTGATGATATCATATTTGGAGGAGATGATAGCTTGTGCATGAAGTTTTCTAATGAGATGATGAATGAATTTGAGATGTCAATGATTGGAGAGATGAAATTATTCTTGGGATTGCAAATTACTTAGTTAGATAAAATGATTTTTATATCTTAGTCCAAGTATGTGAAGGAATTACTAAAGAAATTTGGTATGGAAGACTCAAAGCCTATTGGTACACCCATGGTGACCAGATGCAAGTTGACAACTGATAATGATTCTCCAAAGGAAAATCAGATGAAATATAGATCAATGATTGGTGGATTGCTTTATTTGAATCAAACTAGGCCTGATATCATGAATGTTGTATGTATTGTTGCTAGATTTCAAGCTGATCCTAAAGAATCTCATGTGACTATTGTGAAGATAATTTTCAGATACTTGAAAGGGACAATTAATTTTGGTCTATGGTATCCCAAAGATGATGATATTACTTTGAGTGCCTTTACTGATGTTGCTTGGGTAGGAGATGTGAATGATAGGAAAAGTACTAGTGGTGGAACATTTTTCTTGGGAAAGAATCTAATTTCATGGTTGAGTAAGAAGCAAAATGCCATTTCTTTATCTACTGTAGATGTAGAATAGATTTTTGTTGCTAATAATTGTACTCAAGTACCATGGATGAAACCAATGTTGAAGGATATCAAAGTTGTGTATGATGAGCCTATTGTTATATTCTATGATAACTCAAGTGCTATTAACATTTCTAAGAATAGAGTGCTACATTCAAGACCAAATATATATCTATCAAATTTCACTTTTTGAGAGAGAAGGTAAGTGAAAAGGAAGTCATATTGAAGTATGTGCTTACTAAGGAGAAGATTGCAGATATCTTTACAAAGTCATTGCCTAAGGATAATTTTGAGTATCTCAGAGGGAAATTAAGGGTGATTACCCCTCTTGATCAGAACTAAGGATGCATTGATTTGCATCAATCTACACATTTCATGATCATCTTTTAATCCAGATTGATGTTGTGGTGGCTGCTACTCAGGGGGGGTAGTTAGATGTTTAGAAGTTCAAATATGTGGTTCATAGATTGTATTTAAGAGATCTTTGTCATTGATGTCAAAGGGGGAGAAGAGTAATGTTAAGAGAAAAATGATGATTATCTGGGGAGAAGAGCCTTGTGTGGAGAAGATCATGTGGAAAGAAAAGTCATAACTTAAAGGAAGAGTAAGCATAATTGTGTTGATAGTATTTTTCACATCATGTCTTGCCATCAATGCCAAAGTGGGAGATTGTTGGATGTTGTGGTTGTGTTACTGATATGTGGTTTTCATTGATGTCAACACTATTAGTATTGTTGCATTAGAAGCTGTATATGTCAAGGATGTGGAGAAAATTGTAATAAGAAGTGCTATAGGTTATCAGTGGTGAAGTGAAGTTCTTTCTGTTAGTGTGTTTAGTACATTCTTGTTCTAAGGTTGTGGAATAAAAGGTTTGTTTTTTAGTATGTCTAGTTTATCCATGTTGAGTTTCAGAGATCCGCATGAAGACTTGATCGAGTCATGGTGATTTTCATTCTGATAATTTTTCTGTCACTTCAGTTAGTGTTCCTGATTGAAGATTCTATTATTTTAGTAAGTTTAGTTGCTATAGATGCTTCTCTAATGTTTCATGATGCTTTTGGATGTTTCTAGTTCATTCTCTATCTTTGTGGTAGGTCTACATTGATCGTTGTGCTCATGATCCGATATTTTCTCTTGTGTGTTCATGTTTTTCATGTTCTTACTTGACAAAGTGTTGAAGCATGTTGTGGATCTTCTAGGAGAAATTAATTGAAGTTTTTTCATGTTGGAGATGTTTTTATTGGTCTTCACTATGTTATGGCTGACCTTGGTTGATTTGTATGAATAATATTTATTTTTTTGGGCTGACTTTTTGTAATTATTTTATTATCTTTATGTGGCTGATTTATAGTGATGTAATTTCATGTTGAAAATGTATAAGAGTGATTGTTTGAAGTGTGGAAGAGATGCAAATGTGAAGTGTATGAGTCCTATGTGAAAATAAATTTTAGATCATTCGAAGGTAGAGTAGAGAGTGAAGAAGTGTTCATGTGCTTAACCAGAACTGTAACCAGGCATTAGCAGATGTTATTTTCTCAGTTCAAATCTGGATGGTTTTAATTCAAATATTTTTGTAAGACAATGTGTCTTCCATGTGTAGTAAGCCTTGTTGTATTTAAGCAGTGAGCTCTAGGAAGTGTTCTTGAATGCATGTGCATTCCCCATTCATATTTTCTTATACTTTTAATAGGGTATAATCTTGTAGATTGACCTCCACTGTGGTTTTTCCCCTAATAGGGTTTCCACATAAAAAATATTTGTGTTATGTGTGCTTTTGATGTGTTGTTCATTTATTCTTTCATAATTAATGATCATATATGAGAATAAGGTTAATAAGTTGAATAAATTTGAGATTCGGTGACAACTGATTCACCCCCCCTCTCAGTTGTCTCCCCTTTAATTTTCCAACAACATGGAACAAACAAGAGATGGACTTTACCCAGTACATATATATATATATATACATATTCAAATACCAATTATAAAATAGTCAATCTCTTACTTCACCTTGATTACTGTATAGAAGCATATTATGTATTTAATATGTTATTAAATTTCCTTAACTTGATCATACACATTTGGTACCAATTTCAACCTCAAACTAAAGCTTATGGAGGAGGAAAGTTCAAACCAATTAGAAAAACCCTAATACCTTGTAGTTATCCCCCCAAACCCTCCCCCTTTGAACTTGAGGTCACAAAGACATCCTTCACACAAGGACCACCTATGTACCTCCTTCCTAATGAATCAAAGTCACCCGTAGTTCTCCTTACAAGGTTTTTCTCATTGGAAACATATTCATTATTTAACAATATCGTAAACCTATATCATGACATATCCACCCACTTATATAAAAATATTAAACTAAGCCTCACAATAGTTATTACTCCTAGTTTAATGTGGGCATCCCTAAACCCCTTACAATTTCCTATTAAATATATTGTGCCACCTTTCGTACCCTAATGATAGTACCACATAATTTAAAACATAGGGTTCTATTTAGGCTTAGAGTGTGATAGCATATATACATTATCATTGGGTAATATTAGATATCACATGTGTAATGGTTTTTAATATCTTAAACCAATATATTATACCAATGAGAAACCCCTTAAACATTAATATAATAGGATAAAATGGTAAGAATAATGATCTTAGTTAAGATACATTTTCTAATAGTAAGGGTAGTAATACTCAAGATCTGTTGACAATGTGGTAATAATGTGAAGCCCCATGATGGCTCGAAAAGGTATTTGACTAATATGATCAAGCATAATAATCCTATTAATTGTTTTTAACATCAATATCTATTAGAATAGGTTAGGCCTCAAAAAGGTCATATAAAATTATGTAAACTTTAACAATATAACACAATAGTTATAAACATTCTCATACAATAGTCGATATACAATTCAACTCTAGATGGTTGAAATCACTATATCCAATGGTTCAACATCTAAATATATATACATTAAATAATAATATATTATTAATCGCTTAATATATTTCATTATCTTGTGAAACCCATTAATGCTAAAATAATCTTAATTCTTGAAATATGAAAAGTTCATTTTAGCCACTTATAACTAAATATGAAATTATTGGTAACCAGTAATACATCAGTATATTTTGTACTATTTGAGTGGAATTGAATTTATCACTAAATCTCTACATAACCATTGAAATAAATGATAGTTTCATACCATTTAATCATTGCAATAATTTGGTACCAATCCCTTAGTTCAATTGATGGTTCATATGATACTTAAGAGTTTTATAGACTTCATGTAGTAGTATAAATGCTATAGATATATATTCCCAAATTAGATGTGGATTGCTCAAAGGAGTCAATTTGTAATAATGTTGAAATATGAATAAAATATTGTTTTAGTTCATAAGCTACATAATTTTTTCATAACTACCATTTATACTAATTATGACCTTCATGGTTATGATGGAACTTGCAAAAAAAAAATTATGTTCCATTGAGAATCTTTGTTATATTTCAATGTTGGGATAATATCTAAGGGCTTAGGGTTCTGGTTTTTATCACTATTTAAGGGTTATTGTATTGGATTGGAGTACTTTCTTATGAAACCCTTGGCTCTGAATGCTTGAAAAATGGTCTATTTTGTTGTTAACTTATTGTTTCCCATTGTTGGTTACTTTAAAACATCTTATGTCATTCACTGTCATCGCGTAACTGGTCCCCCATGCCTAGGTTTGAGTGTCTTAATTTTTATAATGTTAAGTAAAGATCCTTTTTTGCCTTTACATCCTTTGCATTTTATGACTTATGATTTTTTGAGCCGCTTCTATCATATCATCGTAGAGAGTCCCCTTCATTAGAACAACTTATGAGGACATTCTTACAAGTCTTCACTTAAGTCCTATCAACCTTTTATCCTTATCACTCATCATTGATTACTTCAAAAGTGTATGTTTCAAATTGGTGACAAGAAATATTTCTTTATTTCCTCTCATCGTGAATAGCTACTGGAGCTCTTGATATCAATGCATGATGAGCGATGTTCCTTGTATCATTGAGGGATCACTTATTGCTAACGGATTTTGAACCGTGAGTATTGTAATAGCGATAAGAAATGGCCTATGGCCTTATGTTCTTATCTTCATCACTCATCACGGATGGTCATGAAATGAAAAATTTCAATTAGTGATGACCAATATGATGGGTTTCCTGTGCATTACATATCATGGATATATTTTAAGTGCTAAGTTCTATATTAGCGATACATGATACAAAATAGATCTCTCATCACTAATTGCTTGAAAATTGTATGAGCAGAATTAGCGATGAGAGATGGCTTGTTATTTTTTGTATTTTATTGCTCATAATAGATTCAGTTCAGAGGTTACGTTCCAAAATAGCAATGAGCGATGAGACTCTTTGAAAGGTTTCTTTTATTAATTTGAAAAGATCTTATGTCTGATGTCTTTTGTACCATTGATTTTCATGAAAATGTATGTGTCTAAATCTGGTCTCTTCACTATATCTCCCGTCACTAATGGGATCCAAGGTGTGATGTTTTAATTAGTGATGCATAATGGGAAATTGAATGTGATCAAAGATGGGCCATAGATCGAAGGGATGAGATTTCATCACATGGATACTTACATATGTGTCATAGAAAAAAAGGACTCTTTGCTTGACATGGGAATAATTCATGATAAATTGGACTTAATGAGGCCTTGATTCAAGTGTTGTGAGGAATTTTATGCATCCACACTAGGTCTTGGACCCTTTCAAATGCATTTAACAACTTCTTGTAAAGGTGTTGTAAGACACTTTCATGCTTTTCTAGACTTACTATTTTCCCATAATTCAACATTATATATTTAAATACATCCTCACATTAATCTAGAAGGCTTTTAAAATAAACTTAATGTTAATCTAGTGTTGTAATGTGTATTACATGTTCACGTTGGATGTTGTGCCTTTCTAGGCTATGTGGACCTCATTTTAATGTTGTAAAGTGTATTTAATCATACTTTCACATTGATTTTTGTGCCCCAATCCCTAATTGGCATTTACATCATCACTAATAGGCACCTATTAACCCATATTGTGCATTATGAGGCATAATTTGATCAAATAACCAACATAGTCATTATATAAACCTGATTTTCTTACTTCTCAACATTCTAGCTAGGAAAAATTGCCCCTGTGGGACCCATTCACCATTAGTGGCGAATGAGTCCCATTTGAGCCATCTTTGGGGGTATGAGTGGGAAAAATTAGGGTTTTTATTCAATTTTTCTTCATGTCAGCCCTGGGGTCCAATTTATAGAAAAATAAGGTGAATTTCCTATAAATACAAACTTATAAATCCTAATTCATCGTAACTTAACTTCATTCCTCATTTTTCTTCCATCTCAAGTCAAGCAAGATAGGGTTATGTTATTCTAAGTCACCAAGGTAGCACTTTTCAGACATTCAAGGGAAAAATCTTCATGTTTTATTGTAGACATTCAAGTTCAACCATCATGGAAAGGTAAAAAAATCCATCGTTTCATGCTTCATTACATTTTTTCATCATTTTGGTTTAATAGCCTAAAAAGGGGTTTAACCAAGGAAAACCCCTATGCCCTAATATTCACTATTTCTTTCTCTTTCATTCTGTGTTTGCAAATTTAGGTGCTTGGACGGCTTGGAGATTATTAGAGATTAGTTTGAAAACTTTTTGAAGTAATATCCACTTTTCCAAGGCCAAAACTGACACAAAAAGTCATTTATAGCTTGGAAAAATAGTGTTTTAGACCGAGACACCTGGAGGTGCAAATTGAGCAGACCGAAAGCTACAAATTCCATTTTTGAGTTTTCAGAAAATCTAGAATGGAATAATTCACCCAGAGTGGAAAATGAGTCCCACTATACCTATTTCCTAAATATTTCTGGAGATTCGGACACCCTTTGGGCTAAAACAGGCCTTAGAGTAGTTTTCTTGAACTAGGACTGATTCACCCAGGATGGCGAATGAGTCCCACCAAGCCTAAATTTTAGCATCAAAAGCATTCCAAATTTGATTTCCAATCCTCATCCATGTCTTAGGTGGACACTTCTAGTTTCATTCATTTCTGTTATGTTTTGCATTCATTACTAGTTTATTGTTGCATTACACAATGTGTTTTCAAAAAAATCATATTTCATTAGTTTTGCATATTTAATCAGTAAGTTTCATTATTTTATTACACATATAACATCTCATTTAGGCATAATAACATCATAAATTACATAATTTGAATGAACCCTTTAGCATTTTTGCTCTTATCTCTCTCCTTTTAGGTGAAAAACCCAAGAAAAGTTAGAGAGTGCATAGGAAGCCAAAAATCTATGGTTCATTTTGGTGAACCTTATTTTTGAACATCTTATTTTATTATTTGGATTCCATTTTCATCCTAATCCTAGCTTGCATTTAAGTTGCATTAGAGTTGCATTGGTTAATTTGCATCTAGGGTTTCAAATTTTTGTACTAGGAAAAAGTGCATTTAGCTTGCATTTTTGCATACAATTTCCTTAAGAAATATCTAAAATTCTGCATCTCCATCTTAGGAGTGCATCTTACAACATTAAACCCATTAAAAACACTTCAAAAATTTTATTTTTTTTGCAAAAGACCAGTACTGGGACTCATTCGCCATATTGGGCGAATCAGTCCATGTCTAGATTTTTGAC
This sequence comes from Sequoia sempervirens, assembly GCA_007258455.2. NCBI lineage: Eukaryota > Viridiplantae > Streptophyta > Pinopsida > Cupressales > Cupressaceae > Sequoia > Sequoia sempervirens. The sequence goes on along the minus strand of VDFB02281492.1, from coordinate 703,018,071 downwards.
TGTCTAATACTACATTAAAACCTCATTTTTATTCTTCCTAACCCTCCTAGTATCATATATTATAATTTTGGAAAGTTTATAGAATGTTTTTTTTATGCATCTAGCTCAAAAACATCATTTTAGATTACTCATTCTTCAAACCACTTCATTTGCACACATCTTTCAATTTGAAAATGCTTACATTTCTACAATTTTGCATAACATTGATAAAAGTACTTTCCACTTTTTCATATACAATGTTTCTATTCCTAAAAATTTGCATAATTTTGTTAAAATTACTTTTCATTCTTGCATGTACATTGTTTTCATTTCCCAGTTCTTCCATATAGTGGATAAGAATGTTTTTTATCTTTGCATATACATTGTTCATATTGTTGAAACATTGCATGAAATGGTTACATGTTCTTTTCATTCTTATTCAAACAATCCTAGTACCTTGCATATGTATACATGTTAAGAAACACTTCATATCCCCTCCCTATGAGATTATTTTGGTGAAAGAGACTACAACTTGGGCCATTCCTAAAAATCATAATTTTTCTTCTCATAATATCTCTCCTCTTGGTGATGAAGATATCTCCATTGAAGAATCAATTAACGAGAGTTTTGAGAATCCTAGTTGTTTCTCTCCTTTTACCTCTTTTAGTGGAAAACACATTCACAACCAACATAACACAACATTAGATGATCATGACAACAACATTTGTTCTTCTCCTAGTATCTCTCCTAGTAGTGAGCCATATACTTTGTTGTTAGAAAACACAATCGATGAAGGTCATGGCTATCTTAGTTGTCCCCCTTCACCTAGGGAAACTCCTCTTGAAAAAAAATCATCAACCATTGATTATTCCCCTACTTGTGATGTAGTATTTTTAGAAGAACCAACCTATGAATGTCAAAAACATTTGGCTTGTTGTTCTCCTAAAAAATTTCCTCCTAGGGAGACTCTCATGGTGCAAAAGCATATGAAAATTGACACATCTCCTTTAACCACTAAACCTTCCCTAGGAGAAGATATACAAGTGACATTTGAATCCCCTCCACCAACATATCATGCTAATCAAGAAAAAAAAATTGAGGTTATGATGACACAAGTGGGATCTCATTTAATTACTAAGATTCATAAGTCACCTTCCCTTAGTGAAAAACACAAAAAAATCAAAGATGTCTCAAAATCAATGATGCAATATACTCATAACAATTTTTTGCAGCCACTAAGTTGTAGTTTAGTTACTCAAACATCTAGAGGAACACACATCACTCTTATACCGTTACTTTTTCCTCAAAAAGTGCCTAGTGTTGAAGATCTTAAAAAGACTGCTGCTAATATATTTGTATGGGAACTCATTCAACTCTCACTGAAAATCAAACTTCTTTTTCACAAAATGTTGCAAATACAAAAGTAAGAAACACAATCTTACATAAAAAAAAATCATGTAACATCCTCCCCTTGTCCATTGCAAGCCACCCAGTCAGACATCACATCCCTAAACATGAATTACCCTCACTTGAGATTCAAAACAAAAATGATCCCTTAATGATAAAGGTGATTATTAATAAAAATATAGTTAGGCACACTCTCATCGACAATGTATCATAAATTAATGTTTGTAGCATAGACCTCCTACACAAGCTTGGCATGCACAAAAATCTCATTCAACTTAATGATGTTCATATTTGTGGCTTTAACAATGTTCATAGGCAACCAATTGGGATGATCACATTACCTATTGAGGTAAGACATGTAGTGTTTCCTACCTCTATTCATATCATGCAAGGACTCCTTCCATACAATGCTATCCTCGAGAGACCATGGATTCATGCTATGAAGGGAGTCCCATCTACCCTTCACCATGTCATGAAATTTGAATACAACAAGATATACATGATTGATACAGATGAGCAAAGCTATGTGTCAAATGATCACAACACTTCCAACTCCCCTAATCCTTTTATTCCTAAATTAAAAAATTGAACCTATACCTATTGATGTCAACTCTTCACCTACAAAAAAACTCTTTTGTGATACTTGGAGGTTGTTATATTCTACACCTACTTTCCATAACATTTCCAAAATCTCACCCTCATGGTCCAAAGAGTCATATACAAATGATTCATTTTTAGACACAAGTCCTAGTAGTGATTGGAGTTTCACACCTACCTTTAAATGAGGGTTTGCAATATCTCAACCTCCACCCAACCAACCTTGTGTTACTTTCACTCAACCTAGTTATACCAAAGCACCCCATGGTCATGATGAGGGAAATAAAACTCCCATCCCTCATGAAGAAATGACATAACATTATCAAGGATTTATGTTCTTACATAGCAACCAATCCTTCTCACAAACACACACCCCCCACATGGATGTAATGAACACATGAAAAAATCTGACATATCATACTTATCTCCACTTTCATCCAAGGCTTTGCACAGTAATAATATTCAACCTCTCAAGGAGTGTGGTGGTATTCCTTATGTGGGAGCACCTAATTCCTATACTTAATACTCACTTTCATCCATTTTAGGCTCACCTTTTTCCTTCGCTATGTGGGGGCAAGGGTTTCAATCGCCTTGTCCTTGTATGCCACTTGTCATTGCCTCCTTTGGTATTTTTTAATATTTCATGAATACATAAGAGCAAGCTTGTGATGTGGATGACATGCCTTAAGTTGGATCGCATATGACATACTTCTCTTTTTCACGACATGGCTTATTAGAAACATATGACTTGGCATAGGGCTTTCTGAGTAGGTTGTCATGTCTCCTTCTACTTTAAAGCAATTGCTCACAATACAGGTTCTTGCAACCGATTTAAAGTGGGGGCATACATCACCACTCACATTTCATTGTGTGATTTCTTTCTTCTTGTGATGTTTTCTTTTATTGGTGGAGTCATTGGGCATGATTCCCTCCAAGAGAATGATACTTATTTTGACTTATCCTCTCTTGGAGACATTAATCATGATGTTCCCTAAGATGAGACCTTGCACGAACAAAGAAAAATCCCCTTTAACAAAATTTTGACATGACATTCAAAACATTTACAAAAAGATATTTCCTTTGTGGTTCCTTGTTAAAGTTATCAGGAGGTATAACTTTAATATGGTTGAGCAGGAAGCCCACCTAGTGGCATGAATTTTCCCCATAGCCACCTTTGTGCTTGTGAGTGCATACCAACTAGCCTATGTATCTTACATTTTGGGATTTCTCACCCCATGGATAGCCAGAAGTTCCATGGCCCTAGAGTGAGTATACTTTTGAGTTTTCTCACCTAATGGATAGCCAAGAGTATCATCACCCCATAGTGAGTACACATTTCATTTCCAAACAAACAAACCTAGATTTGATTCACAACTAGTTGGAAAAATGATCGAAGCTTGATCCACCTAACTTTCATTCCTCTTAGTTCTTGTCATTGCATGATTTTGTATCTTGATGGTTGACTTAGGATCTTGGATCCACTGGGCTTCACCACGTCCTTTGATCTTTTTCATTCATTGTCATTTGCATCTATACACTTGGATCTCTCTTGAATGTCTACTTTAGTGTAAGTTTGAAACAAGTTCATCCTCTCACTAAAGTGGGGGCTATATGTGTTATAGAAAAAAGGACCCTTTGCTTGACATGGGAAGAATTCATGATAAATTGGACTTAATAAGGCCTTTTATTCAAGTGTTGTGAGGAATTTTAGGCATCCACACTAGGCCTTGGACCCTTTCAAATGTATTTAATGACATCTTGTAAAGGTGTTGTAAAGTGTTGTAAGATAATTTCATGCTTTTCTAGACTTAATAAACCTATTTTCCCCTAATTCAACATTATAAAATATATTTAAATACATCCTCACATTAATATAGAAGGCTTATAAAATAAACTTAATGTTAATCTAGTTTTGTAATGTGTATTACACATTCACATTGGATGTTGTGCCTTCCTAGGTTGTGTGGACCTCATTTTTATGTTGTAAAGTGTATTTAATCACACTTTCACATTTATTTTTGTGTCCCAAGCCATAATTGAAATTTACATCATCACTAATAGGCCCCTATTAACCCATATTGTGCATCCCAATACATAATTTGATCAAATAACCAACATAGTCATCAAATAAACCTAATTTTCTTACTTTGTGGCATTCCAACTAGCAAAAATGGTCTTTGTGGGACCCATTCACCATTAGTGGCGAATTAGTCCCATCTAGGTGGGACCCATTCTCCATTAGTGGTGAATGAGTCCCATTTGATCCATTTTTAGGGTATGAGTGGAAAAAATTAGGGTTTTTATTCATTTTTTCTTCATGTTGGCCTTGGGGGTCCAATTTACGGGAAAATAAGGTGAATTGCCTATAAATACAGCCTTAAAAACCATAATTCATCATAACTTAACTTCATTCATCATTTTTCCTCCATCTCAAGTCAAGCAAGCTAGGGTTTTGTTATTCTAAGTCACCAAGGAAGCACTTTTCAGACATTCAAGGGTAGAATCTTCATGTTTTATTTCAAACATTCAAGTTCAACCATCATTGAAAGATAAAAACTCCATTGTTTCATGATTCATTACATATTTTCATCATTTTGGTTTAATTACCTAAAAAGGTGTTTGACCAAGGCAAACCCCTATGCCCTAACATTCACCATTTCTTTCTCTTTCATTATGTGTTTGTAGATTTAAGTGCTTGGATGGTTTGGAGATTATTAAAGATTAGTTTAATTTTTTTTTGAAGTAATCTTCAATTTTTCAAGGCCAAAACTAACACAAAAATTCATTTATAGATTCAAAAATAAGGGTTTCAGACCGGGACACTTGGAGGTACAAATTGAGTAGACCAAAAGCTATAAATTCCATTTTTGAGTTTTTAGAAAGCCATAATGGACTAATTCTCCCATAGTGGTGAATGAGTCCCATTTTACCTATTTCCTGGAGATTTTTGGAGATTCGAACACCCATTTGGCTAAAATGGGACCTGAAGTAGTTTTCTAGAATTGGGACTTATTCACCCAGAATGGTGAATGAGTCACACTAGGCCTAAATTTTAGCATCAGAAACATTCCAGAAGTCATTTTCAATCCTCATCCATGTCTCTGGTGCACACTTCCAATTTCATTCATTTTTGTTAAGTTTTTCATTCATTCTAAGTTCATTATTGCATTACATAATGTGTTTTCAAACATTTCATATTTTATTAGTTTTGAATGCTTAACCAATCAATTTCATTAATTTATTGGATATAAAACATATCATTTAGGCATAATAACATGATACATTACATAATTTGAATGAACCCTTTAGCATTTTTGCTTCTATCTCTCTCCTTTTAGGTGAAAAATGCTAGAAGAGTTATAGAGTCCATAGGAAGCCAAAAATCAATAGTTCAACATCATTGATGAAGTTGACAAAGGACAAGATGAATTAGAGATAGGTAATGACTATTGCTAGAAAATGCAACATGGTAGAATCTGAAGGATATCATATAAAGAAAAAATGAAAGTAGTAGGATGAATGGAGAACTGTTCATATGACTTTAAAACAAGATGATCTAAAGGATTGAACTTCATCACGGTAATACTCTCATCACTAATTACACCCTAAGATTTGGGGGAGAATAATGATGAGCGATGAAGTATATGAGGAACTGTTCTCTCCAAAACGTCGGTCTTATGTACTTCACCGATATTAATGAAGGAGAATGAATTGAGTTGGCGATGCATGTTAATTGTCAGATCGCATATGGTTAATGAGGATTAAGGGAGGACATGGTAGCATTTAAGGTGGCCTTGCTATTTTCTAGGAACAAGTTGCTAATGGCTGAAAAATTATGCTCACAATAGCCATAAATGAAATTTTAAATGCTTTAAGATTGACGACCCAAATTCAAAGTTGAGCTACTAAGTTATCAACTCACTCGTTTGAGGAGTTCTTGAATCATTAGTTTTTGCATGCTCCAATCTCCAATGAATGTGAGGTGTGGGTTAGTGAAGAAGTGTGAAGGTGTTAATACTCCCCAAGTTAAATAGTGAATATTCTTGTCCTGGGTGAGTTAGTTTTCAAATTTTCTCTCTATTGTTCATGCTCTAGTCTATTTAGGAATTTATTTCCTCATACTAGGTCTAATTTTAAGGGTTTATAGGTGTGTTCCCTTGCAACTTTGATTTAGCATCTTTTGAATTGTCAACTTCTATTCATTTTAAAGATGGGGAAGACTGGTGTGCCAATTCAACCCATTAGGACATCTAACTAGTTTAATGTGTTCAAGTGTTATGAATATATGTATGTAACTGAGCAAGAAAACTGGACATCCCTTGAGGTTTCAAAGGGTAAGAGGAGGGCTCAAGGTCGTAAGGAGAAAGAAATTTTTGAGAGTAGCTACAACATGAGAAATAAGACCATTCCAAAAGAAATGGTCAAGTTTAAGGGCAACGATTTGGCTTAGCTAGTGAAGAAGGATAGAAAAAAGATAAGAGTCATAAGGCCTTCCTGGGAAAACATAATTATCCCAGTGTGCTCTCTGATAGTCCTTTGGATGTTGAAGGTGACATTGAATCGATATATGGCAAATATATTCTCTCTGGTGCCATATGGGAGCTTTGATGATGATGTGGTAATGGTTCCTCTGATTTCATCATGAACAAGGAGTGATCGAGCATTCTCTGATGCTAATGACTTGGAATAAGGTCTTCTCCTTGTTTTTATTTTCGATGACACGATGGTCTTTGAATAGGAGGTATTTGTTTCAATATTTCTATGGTTTTGGTCTTTTACTCTTCCATGCTGATGTGGAGGTCCTTTGGCTAATATAATGCATAATATTTTTTGTTCAACATGGACATGGTGACAACGACTAATATCTTGCACATGTTTTTTGTCTGTTGTCCTCCCCTATTCTCAAATGATTGTATAAAACTGCTGGTGAGTCTTTTCAAGAATTGGTTGAAATTAGGTTTTTGAAATGAAATGAAATTAAATTGTAACTTAGTCGAATGCTTGTTTCTCCCTTGTTTATAAAGGGGATTTCATGGCTGAAGTTTGAGATTTAAAAAAAAATCAAGTTCAAGAAAGGTCTAGGTGAAAGCTATGCTCAAAAAGCAAATAGAATGTAAATAGATAAATTAGTGAATATATCATAAGTTAGTCTAGGGTATAAGTTATACTGACTGATGATCTTAACTATAGTTTTACAAAGCAATATCAATAATGAAAGAGAATATTAGTTCTAAAATATTGCTCTCCTTTGTATTTTTGTGCAAATTATGAATGAAATTGTTAATTATAATTTCACTTTTCTTTTGTCATTTGCATTGAATGAGTGGTTTTCTTTGTGCTTCAATTCAATGATTTGATTTAATGCTAAAATAAGACTGTTATTTTTTGGGAAAAGGATATAGGATTTTGTAAGGAAGCAATGTTTTAAAATGTAAAGAGTTGGATGCTACAAAGTAGCATAATGATAGTCCAATGATTACTGATGTTCAATTATAGATGTATTACTAATTGATTGAAAAGTATGACTCCATTGTTCCCTTAAATAGGGCATTGGTTTTTCTATTAGTTTATTTTGTTGTTGATTGAGCTAGTAATGAATCTAGCTAGAGATTTAGGTTGGGAATGAATTCATAACATACTTTAAATTACACTGCACCAACTTTTAGTATAAGTGTATTCCCTCAAAAAAATAGCAACCTCAAAAGAGGTTTTCTAGGCCTTATACGATGATGGTTTCTTGAGGAATACATCTTTATGAGGAAATTATTGACATCAAGTTGAGATATTATGATCATAAATAGGATTAACCTCCTGGGTTTCACAGAGCCCAAAGAGAAGTGAGGTTTTTAATGATTCACTTAAGTGTTGGCAAATCCTCACCCTTGTTGATAATTGAGTTCTGGAAGATTCATAGATAAGGACTGAGATTAAGTTGGGTTCTTAAAAAATAACCAAAAAAATGGTGACTCCACTAGGGAAAACTTTTTAATTTAGTTGTAAACTATCCGAGAGTCATTAAATAATTGAAATATTATTTGTAACCAAAAGTTGAAAATTGTGGAGTCTTATTTGTCCATCTGAGTCACAAACAGAAATGGTGACTCTACTAGGGAGTTACTTGGGAAAATATTTGTAGTACATTAGTTTTCCTTGATAGAGTCATAGAGGTTCTTAATACAAATTTATCATTAATAGTGAGTTGCAACTTCGAAGAACTCTATACCAATGAAAATATTGAAGGACAAGAAATCTTAAAGTAAAATCAACTAGTGGAAGCGACTTCATATGGTTGAAGTTTGATCCTCTACAAAGAAGGTGGTGACTCTATGCAAAGAACCTGATAAAGTGTGATATCTACCACTATATCCAAGTATTTTCCCCTTGTTTTGACTTAAAAGAATAAATAATTGTGTTTAAAATCCATTTTAGAAATGTGGAAGAAATACTTTATTCCTAGTTCAGTGAGTTAAAGCACTAAGGAATGAAATACTGACAGATTTTGATAAAGGAAAAAATGGGTTTTACAAGGACCCAAAACCACAGAGTTTAGTAGCTAGAAAAAAATAAACCAATAGAGTTCACTATGAAAGGAAAGTTACGAAATAGAAAAAAGAAAAACAAGACAACAACCACCAACCGAGAACTAGCAAAAATCTAGGAAGAAGCCAACACCAAGCACTACCAAAGCTAACCTAAGGACTTTAAAGTCTCAGCAACCTCAGCTTCAAGGTTGCATATCGCCTGGCCCATCTTTTTCAAATCCTGGATCTGCTGAGGTGAAGAATTTGCTTTTGTCGTTAGGTTGGCTCTAGTCCTGTTCAAGGGGACAAAATACTCTTTCTTACTTTTATGCTTGTCTGCTTCCAAGTCCACAAAAATTGACCCCTGTGGGTATTTTCCAGCTTCTCCACCATGGTGCTCAAGGTAGTAGTAGTTTGTTTCACAAATTTTTGGCTATGCTCCATGATGGTGTTCATAGTTTTCCTGATTTTTCCAATTTCCCCATCTAGATGCTTAATATTTTTCTCATTTTCCTTCTTCATCTTGTCCATGAGGTCAAATGTTCTTTGAAGGCACTCGACCATCAACCTCTTCTCTTCTACAATCCATAAAACCCCAGCAACATTATGTGACACACCTTTAGCTTTCATCTAATCTAGCTTGCTAGTGATAACCCTATTTTTTAAGCTGAGGTCCTTTATCTCATGAAAAACCCACTTCATGATCTTGAATTTATCAACAACCCCATGTCTAGCAATTGCATAGTGACAGTTATGTTGCATACATCTAAGTTGAAATCTGTAATATCTAAGTGGAATTGAAGAATTATGGTTATTTCTGTAATAGTGCCTTTTAAAGGTGTTAAGACATAAAATACATTTATGCTAGAAATTTACTATAGGGTTAACATTTGAAGAGTAAAGTACAATAGAGGTGCACCATTCCCCTATATTCTCTAGTAAAATATCAAATACAAATATGTCAGTCATGCAATTGCTAAAACACCCACAAAGGAAGTTCTCTATTGTGAGATATAAGTCTTTGAGCTTTGGAGGTATCAAATGTTTTACTAACAAGATTTATGATGATATTATAAAATAATTACCAATATTTACAGGGAAAAAATGAGTCAGCTTCCAAGCACTTAAATGTATTCATAGATGTGATGGGTGATTTTGAAATAAATCATGAGGATGTTTTCATGATGTTTTTTGCTCAGTCATTAAAAGAGGATGCCTGAGACTAGTACTCATATCTACAATAATGATCTATAGTTTCATGGGATACTTTTATGATAGAATTTATAGAATAATTTGGTGAAAGGATTAGTCCCAATGAGATAAGAAGAATACTTAAGGAAATCAAACAAGATGACGAAGAGTTAGTTCCTTCTTTTAATCTGAGATTGATGAAAGTAGTAAATGATATTCCTAGGTATTTGAGACCTAGTGATGCAGAATATTTAATTACATATTTAATTTCTTTTGAAAGTAAAATGAGTTATTTGATAAGGGATAAAGATCCTACAACATTGCAACAAGCATATTATATTGCTATGGACATAGAAAATACTATTAAATACTCAATGATGAAAGGGTATATGGATGCAATTGTTTCTTCTGCTAATACACATTAAAAAGATTAAATAAATAGGAAAGAAAAGGATGATCAATGTAAAGGTAATCTTGATGTTTAATTTTTTTCATTCTCACAACATATTGATCTTGAGAAAAGTCAAGACAATTTACAGTAGTGTTTAGATAATAATGACTAGGCATTGATAATTCAAAGATTGTTTAGTATGAAGAGGAGTAAAGAGGAATCACCATATGAATTACTAGAAAGGTTTCTCGATTCTTTGTTAAAAATCCTTAAAATGTTGAGAACTAAGGATTTAGTTTTCATTGACTTATTCTATGACATCTATGAGACATGGTTTAGCACCTTGCCTAAGGAATTAGAGCCTCAAGATTTTGATTAAATAATTAATTGCATTAGAATTTCTGAGGAAGAAAAGCATAATTATGAACAAGAAGTGAGGTTTCAAAATGGAAGGAATGCTAGCCTTAGTAACAAAGATCAAGAGTTCACTCAAAAGATGAATAGGGATGTGTATGAAGGTGAATGTATGCATACCAATAAAAATGATGATATTTTCATATTTGCAGATATTGTTGGTGTGTTATTAAATGCTGATAACCAAGGTAATGGAGGTGAAAATGTTGATTATTATCATAAGGAATACAAATCTCTATATGAGGAAAACTTGAAAGCACCTCTATTGCTCAAAGAATTTGAATGTGCCAATAGTCATGAAATTATACATTTACTAGTAGATAAACTTATTGCATATGATAGAATCTTGAAGAGTAATCTAACTATTTCAAAATTTGAACATCCTAATGATCTGATTAGTGTTAAATTTGAAGACAAGAGTGCTTATATTCAAACTCTAGAACTTGATTTTAATGATAGGATGGGTATTGATAGTTAGCAGGGTTGGGTTTCTGAATGTATATGTACATGAAGTAGAATTAGAATGTCTAGATCTTGAAAAATAGATAGATATGCTTTTTTTTACCAAAAATCTGTTGAAGAAGGAAATGAAAAGGTCTACTCAGAAGAATAGAAAATATGTTCAAATTTCCATCATGAATCAGTAGACATATCATTTGAAAACACATGTCAAAACCCTACTTCTGATCATATCATTTCTAAGTTAGTTTATCCATCTTTTGAAAAATTAAATTGTTTCTAGTTGAGAGAGATGATATCTCAGAAGAAGAATCAAATTATGACATTGGTCCTGAAGCATAAATCATTTCTGATATTTAGAATGATATAAATGATTCATTTAATAAGAAGCATTTTTCTTTAAATAAAAATGAAAGTGCCCTAGATTATGAGAAATTTATTTTTCGAGAAAATGAATAATTGGGAAACATAATTGATATATATTGTTCTAAGGCTTATGAACACCAACTTGAAAAGGAGGTTGTATATCAATATTTTTTGTTTACTACAAAAATTGGGTATGGTGTTGATACTAATGAATCTGATATCAGTAAAATGGACTATAGATGTTTCACTTTCCCAAGCCAATTAAGTGAGCATTTGATGAAATATAATGATAAGTTGAGTTAGGTGGAGTGCTACACTAATCATATATTTCAGTTAACACTTGATTCCAACACATAGGGGGACATAAATGGGAGAGATAAGTGCAAGATCAGGCACATTTCTATAATGGTTGAATACAATAGTTGCAACATGATCAGCTGGTGGATTCTTCATAATAATGTTTTTAGCTTGGGCATGGTGTAAACAGTGGAAAATAGGGTTTTTGAAAAAGGTAAACACCAGTTTTAAGATTGTTCTTGTCATGTAATTTATGTAAATAATGTACATATGTTGTTTGGTTTTTGTTGTCTTTCTTTGTCCTTGCTTTTTGTTTATGTTCTTGGTCTACTTTACTTGAGATTCTAGATTCTCACTTTGTTCATTGAGGAACAAATGTCCCCAACTAGAGCCACTGATGGAACTTGCAAAAAAAAATTATGTTCCATCTCAAATCCTTGTTATATTTGAATGTTGGGATGATATATGAGGGCTCGGGGTTCTTCTTTCCATCATTGTTGAAGGGTTATTGTATTGGATTGGAGTCCTTTCTTGTGAAACTCTTGGCTCTAAATGCTTGAAAAATGGTCTATTTTGTTGTTAACTTATCATTGCCCATTGTTGGTTACTTTAAAAAATCTTATGTCATTTACTATTGTTAGGTAACCGGTCCCTCATGCCTAGGTCTAAGTGTCTTAAGTTTTATAAGGTTAAGTAAAGATCCTTTTTGGCCTTAACATGCTTTGTATTTTATGACTTAGTAGTTTTTTAGCCAATTCTATCATATCATCCTAGAGGGTCCCCTTCATTAGAACAACTTATGAGCATGTGCTTACAAGTCTTCACTTAAGTCCTATTAGCCTTTTATCCTTATCACTCATCACTGATTACTTTAGAAGTGTATGTTATGAATTAGCGACAAGTGATTAGCGATATTTCTTTCTTTTGCTCATTGCGAATAGCTATTGGAGCTCTTGCTATCAATGTGTGATGATCGATGTTCCTTGTATCCTTGAGGGATCATTTATCACTAATGAATTTTGAGCCTTGAGTATTGTAATAGCGATAAGCGATGGCATCCAACCTTATGTTCTTATCTTCATCACTCATCACGAATGGTCGCAAAATGATAAATATCAATTAATGATGAGTGATATGGTGGGTTTTACATGCATTGCATATCATGGATATGTTTTAAGTTCTAATTTCTATATTAGTGATACATGATACACAATAGATCTCTCATCACTAATTGCTTGCAAACTATATGAGGAGAATTAGCGATGAGTGATGGCTTTTTGTTTTTTCATTTGATCGCTCATCGCTGATTTATTTAGAGATTAAGCTCCAAAATAGAGATGAGAAATGAGATTCTAGGAAAGGTTTCTTTTGCTAATTTGAAAATATCTTATGTGCAATGTATTTTGTACCATTGATTTTCAAGCAAGCATACTTGTCTTAATGTGGTCTCTTCACTTTATCTCCTGTTGCTAATGGGTTCCAAAGTGTGAAGTTTTAATTAGCGATGTGAGATGGGAAATTGAATGTGATCCAAGATGGGCCATAGATCCAAGCACTGAGATTTCTTCACATGGATGCTTACATCACTGATGAAGCTAATGAAGGACAAGATGCATTAGTGATAGGTAATGGCTATTGTTGGAAAAGGTAATATGGTAGAATCCAGAGGACATCATATAAAGAAAAAAGGAAATTAGTGGGATGAATGGAGAACCATTGATGTGGCTTTAAAAAAAGATAATCAAACAAACTGAACTTCATCACGGTAATACTCTCATCACTTATTACACCCTAAGGTTTGGGGGAGAACAACGATGAGTGATGAAGTATATGAGGAACTATTCTCTCCAAAATTTTGGTCTTATGTACTTCATTGATATTAATGGAGCGCGGATTGAGTTGGTGATGCATGTTAATTGCCAGATCACGTATGATTAATCAGGATTAAGGGAGGATATGGTAGCATTTACGGTGGCATCACTATTTTCTAGGAAGAAGTTGCTAATGGCCGAAAATGATGCTCATGATCGCCATAGATGAAATTTAAATGCTCTAAGATTGACAGCCTAAATTCAAAGTTGAGCTACTAAGTTATCAACTAGCTCACATGACGAGTTATTGAATCATTAATGTTTGCATGCTCCAAAATGTCTATTTAATGCAAATTATTTGTTGTTCATCTTCACCATCTTTCTAGTTTGTAGTGAATGTGAGGTATGGGTTAGTGAAGAAGTGTAAAGGTGTTAATTCTCCTTGAGTTAAATAGTGAATGTTCTTATCTTGGGTGAGTTAGTTTTCAATTGGGCTCTCTATTGTTCATGCTCTAGTATATTTAGGAATTCCTTTTCTTGTACTAGGTGTGATTTTCTGGGTTTGTAGGTGTGCTTCCTTGTAGCTTTGATTTAGATTCTTTTGAATTGCCAAATGTTGTTCATTTTAAAAGCAAGAGAAAGACTGGTGTGCCAATTTAGCCCGTTAGGAGGTCTAGACGGCTTAATGTGTTCGAGTTTTATGAGGATATATTTATAACTAAGCAAGAAAACCAAGCATCACCTGAGGTTTCAAAGGGTAAGAGGAGAGCTCGAGGTCATAAGAAGAAATCCATTGTCTAGAGTACCTACAACTTGAGAAATAGGACCATTCCAGAATAAATGGTCAAGTTTAAGGGAAAGGAGCTCTCTTAGCTAGTGAAGAAGGCCAAGAAAAAAGATAAGAGTCATAGGGCCTGCTTGGGAAAACATAATTCTCCCACTATGCTCTCTGATAGTCCTTTGAATACTGAAGGTGATACTGACTCAGGATATGGCCAGTATATTCTCTCTTTGGTTCCATATGGGAGCTCTGATGATGATGTGGTAATGGTTCCTCTAATATCATCATGAACAAGGAGTGGTTGAGTATTCTCTAATACTAATGATTCAGAATAGGGTCTTTTCCTTGTTTTTGTTTTTGATGACACCGTGGTCTTTGCATAAGATGTATTTGTTTCAATATGTTCATGGTTTTTGTATTTTACTCTTCCATGTTTATGTGGAGGTCCTTCGACTAGTATAATGCAACATCTTTTTTGTTCAACAATGATGTGGTGATAGTGACTAATATCTTGCAAATGTTTTTTTTCTTTTGTCCTCACCTCTTCTCAAATTATTGCATAAAATTTCCTAGTGATTCATTTGAATAATTAGTTGAAATTAGGTTTTGAAATGAAATGAAATGAAATTGTAACTCAGCTGGATTCTTGTTGCTCCCCTATTTATAAAGGGGATTTCATGGCTGAAGTTTGAGAGTTCAAAAATTTTTTAGTCCAAGAAAGGTCTAGGTGAAAGCTATGATCATTAAGCAAATAGAATGTAAATTGATAAATTAGTGAGTATATCAAAAGCCAGTCTAGGGCATAACTTATAATATATGATGATCTTAAATTTACTTTTACAAAGCAAATCAGTAATGAAAGAGAATATTAGTTCTTAAATATTAATCTCCTATATATTTTCCTGCAAATTATGAATGAAATTGTTCATTATAATTTCATTTGTCTTATGTAATTTGCACTCAATGAGTGGGTTTGTTTTCACTTTAATTCAATGAGTTCATTTAATGCTAAAATGAGATCATTAGTTTGAGGGAAAAGGATATAGGATTTGGTAAGGAAGAAATGATTTAAAACATAGAGAGTTGGATGCTACAAATTAACATGATGATAGTCCACTAATTACTAATGTTCAATTATAGTTGTATTACCGATTGATTGCAAAGTATGACTCCATTATTCCCTTAGATAGGACACTAGTTTTTATATTAGTTTATCTTATGGTTGATTGAGCTAGTAATGAATCTGGCCGAAGATTTAGAATGGGAATGAATTCATAACATACTTTAAAATACATAGCACCAACTTTTAGTATAAGTGTATTCCCTGAAACAAATAGCAAATTCGTAAGAGGTCTGCCAAGCCTTCGATGATGTTGGTTTCTTGAGGAATACATCTATGTGAGGAAATTCTCTTGATCAATTTGAGATATTATGAGCATAAATAGGATTACCCTGTTGGGTTTCACATGGTTGAAAGAGAAGAAGTGAGGTTTTTAATGCTTCACTTAAGTTTTGGCCAATCCTCACCCTTGTTGATAATTGAGTTCTTGAAGATTCATAGGTAAGGACTAAGATTAAGTTTGGTTCTTAAAAAATAACCAACATCTTAGCAGTAAGGTGTTTGAAGATGTTGCATGGCATGATTACATAAGGTTAATCTCTTAACTTGATCTGAACAACACTATCAAGTTAAATGATTGTTTACTTCCATTTAGCATATACTTTTATTATAGTTCATTAAAACTATAATATCCTTTTTTATTCAGATGATGATTTCCATAGCAATGTTTTACTACATAAGAGGTTAATAGACATTATGAAATCCATTAAAATCTTTGTCCACTACTATATAGAGGGTTACCAAGTATATCAAACTAAAGTGTAAAAGGATATATTTAGAGAGTTTTGTGAAACCCAAAAAAGAGTGTTTCAATACATTAAATAATTCAAGGAGATAATGCTTGTAGAAAAGCGAAAATACCTATTTTAGTCAACTGCCCATAATTCCTCAGATTTGTAATATTTATTATTAGCCTATCCCTTATCAAAGAGAGCAATGACTGTGGAGTTAATAAAATTAGTCTACAAGAATAAGTAGAGTAGCCATGGTCAAAATAATTATTCCCTATACCAATTTCTATTTATAAAATCTGATATCAAAACTCAATTAATAACAGTAGAAGTTGCATCATAGTTCATTACCCAGGTAGTGTTATGATTTATAATCTAGCAATAGTTGCCTGGTGGCTGGCCTATAGCTAAGACTGAGCAAACCTTGGAGATAAAACGTTACCATCCTCTTCATTTTGAGTGCAACAAGTTTATTCGGCTTCCAAACTATACCCAAAACTATTCACCACTTCCCTGATATGTTGCCCCTTTCATCAAAGGCAAGGAGGGTGCTGGCATCAATTATGGAGTTTGGCTTTACACCTACTAATCACCCATTTCGTACATATCTTGTAATCTTTTCATTCCATGAAACCATGTTTCCTTTAGAGATTTCATCCAGCTTGGACGTGACTTATCATTGCTCCCATATTTCTGTATATATCTCTATCACGACCATTGCATTGACTTCCACCTTTGCCTTCTACTCCCTCATTGAATTATTATCCTCCTCTCCCACCACCTTCTTTCTCCTCCTATTCTTCCTAAAATAGACCTCCAATTGGAAGATTAATGGAGGGTTCAGAGTCTCTGTCAGTGCATCGACCTCAATTCATAACTATAATTTCTCTTCCGTATCTCTCCCTCGTTCACACCTCTAAATATCCTTTTCTCTACATTAATCTCTCCAAACTCTTCCCTTTTTGCACATTTTCTTCACTCATTTCTTCCACTCAGTCATGAAAGAGAAGCTAAGGGGGTTCGAGAATATTTTAAAATCCACTCTGCACCTTCTTTTTCATGTGACCTGTCATTTTAATGCCAATTAAAGGATCATTGCATACCATATTAACAGAACAGACATGCCTTTCCCCTCTCTTGCGTCATACTCAGTAAATGCTAGTTGTCTTTAGACATAGACAAGAATAAATGGCAATATGTTTTCTTCTTACATCACGACATTATTGAGACTCCTTTTGCCTTTTTAAAAATTATTTTTAAAACTACATCACCTAACTTGGATGATGCTAGTGAGGGATGCGACACTACTTTCTTTAAAAAAAATATTTAATTTGAAATTATATTAGAACCCATAAATATCCTTAAATAATCTAAATTAAACGTACTAAATACATCAAAATATTTTTATTATTTAAAACAAAATAGTCCTAAATTTAAAATATTTATCATACTATTTTTTAAAATAATCAATGAAAATATGTAAAATTATTAAATTATTTAGAATAAATTATTTATATATATATAAAGAATTTATTAAGAAGGCTCTTTGATATCAATAAGTAAACTATTAATTATTCATACTTACAATCTTGAAATAATCATTGAAGAGTACAGTTAGGAACACATTTTTTTAATTAATGAGATTAAAATATTTTAATTTTCGAATATTTATATTATTAAATATGAATGCGAATATATCAAATGATCAATAGTTAAATCATGACATTGTTGTTCTAATCACCAAGGTTCAAGCTCCTTTTGACCCATTTTTATTGTAGGAATCATTCTCTAGTTGATCCATTATACTCATAGATTTTAACTATTTGTGTGAAAAGATCTATTGGAAAGCTAGTTAGCATTTAGCCTACTTAGTAGATTCTTATTCATAATACGCTTAAGCTCTCTCAGAGGACATATAGAGTCTTTCCTCACTTGACATTGTTGAGACAATTGTTCTCACGTTGTGAGACACCTCTTGCATGGTCACGTGCCATTCACTAGAACACTTGTCATGTGAGTTAACAAGTGTTCTGCCTTTGAGGGTTAGTTTGTCATTGTGTTTCACATGACTACCTTCACTACCTTTCCTATTTAAGCAATTTCATATTGTATATTTCAATCAAATATTTTATTAATATCTTTAATAATTTAAATTATGTGATAGAATTTAGTAGATCATGGAGATGAGAAACAATAACAATAAACAATAATGCATAAATTTTATTTCATTGAAACAAATTATAATGAGTACAAATCCTTGCATATATAGGAATGGAAGATGCAATCCACTTATGAGGTGGATTTATAGGTACCACAAGATGTGGCACAAATGAGTAGACAAGTTTCCTATAGGTGTCAACCTTAGGAACACTTAGAGTTTGCAAATGAACAACCTATTTCACCAAGTCATCAACTTTGATGCCAAGTGTTGAGTGATCTTTGATGTGAGATAGAAATTCTTCCAACCTAAAAAGGGTACCACATGAGGTTTACTGAATAACTTGGTAAACTCTACCAACATAAAAGTTACACATTCAATTAGAGAAGATTTTGTCTAACCTCATAAAAAAAATTACACTTAATTATAGAGAATAGGTTATTTATTCACTATAATACCTCCCCTTAAGTGATAATTTGGGAGATCACAAAAGTGCAAATAGATAGAAATGGGTTTTTTCTATAGGCCATATTAGGTACCCATGTACAAAATATTCTCTCACAAAAGAAGAAAAAGGAAAAAACACGGTACGAAAAAAATCCTCCCACAAAAAGAGAATTAGAAGGATTTAAGGCCTTCTAAAAATATATCCCTTGATGATAGGGACATGATGATGAAGAATTCTTGAAGCATGTAGAAGTTGTAAAATCACTCAATGATGAAGTAGTGTCTTATGAAATTAATGGATCTTTATGAAGTGTGGATGAAGATGAGAGATACAAAACACCACATGAGTGATTATTGGAGAACTACTCAACCATGTACATAAATTCAATCAAACTCTATGAAGTAGATAATATAGATAGTACTATTATAATCTCTAAAAGGACGATCCATTGAAATGTTCCCCCACATGAAAGATCAAGATAGAAGTTTCATGCAATCTCCAAAAAAGAAGAATCCTCCACTTCTTCATTGAAAGAAGCATTAGCATAACAAATCATAGTACCCCCTTGATGCTAAGAGAATACAATTAAAACCAACTGAAATAGAGATTGTGCAAGGAATATAGATATGTATAAGAAACTAAGAAAGGGTGTCCTTGAAGGAACACTCGTAGGGGGTAAGAATCGTAAGGATTAGAATTGTAATGGTATAAATGCCCATTACAATTTATAATTTAGGGTAAGTATAATAATTTCCCAGATTCCCTTCACAGATTTAGTTTTGTGGCACTTTATATGAGTGTATTTACAAGAATAGTAGTTGTTACAATATCTACATGTTTATTATAATGAGGTTGATTAAGAAGACATAGATTAATTTATGTATTGTAAACTTTATTAAAAGAGAAAAAACATAAAAGATGAAACCATAGTTTATTGTGTTCAGTTACCTTTGAGGTGAGATGGAAAGTTTTCCAACCTAAAAAATATAGCAATTTAGACAATATGTTGTCTAACCTAATCAACCTAGTATAGTGAATCTATATTAATTATTCACTAGAACATTAGGGTCATTGTGTGAAACTATTTTTGTGGAAGTAACAAGTTTTTTTTTTTTTATGATCTTGTTAGAAATTCTAACGTGGTATCAAATTCATTCATGAAAAACCCTTCCCAAAATCTTGCATCAAGCCTAACTAGAGTTCCATGTGATTTTATTTACATATAAATGTCTATTGTTTAAAGGTTTCATCCATTCTTAGTTCCCTCCATTTAACTTGGCCTCCACGAAGCTTGGCAACTTCACTGCATTTCAAAAACTCTCAATACTTTTTCATGCTCCTTACACTAGCATCCATACATAGTTCTTAAAGTCCATAGTGTACATCTTGCAACATTTCCAACAAACCAACATTGTTCATACCCACACAAACTAGCTTTTGCAAAAAGGAGAGTTTTTCATTTTTATTGAGATTTTTTGGTAAAAGGAGGGACATTTTGGTCATACAAACCCTTCAAACATAACACCAAGGCTCCAGTTATCAAGCCTTTTCCTCTTCCGAGTTCCCTAGACTAGCTCATGCAACTTGCACAATATTATTGATTTTTGTTGCAAGTATACAATAGAAAATTTCATGCTTTTTGTAGGGAAACAATACATTGTGGAGGAGATTCCAAGAAAATTGCTAAAACATTACACAACTTTCATTCATCATTAGAAACCCCCATGGATCTCATGAACCAAATTTTCACCCTTATGAAATCCCATCAATAGCTTATTTCAAGTCAATTTTCTCACCAAATCGCAATGAGTTGAGAATAATTGTTGACAATGAAGGTTTCTCTTATGCCAAATCATAGATAATCTATAGTTAACTAGAGTGAAGGATTTTTTTTATGAGGATGCATGCATAGAGACAACTATTTTCTATTTTGTCCATCAGATTACTTTGAAGATCATCAAATGCGAGTTAATACTCTTCATTCCCTATTCATGAATTGGTCAAACTCATTTGATAGTTTGAATGCACAAACATTTACTTCTTATCATTTACTAATTAGAATTTCATTATATTTTTTAATATTTATAAATCCTAAGCTCTTTAGCTGTTAGTCAAACTACCAATTTATAACCAATTTTGTATAGGGGGCCTCTTTTTTTTTAAAATAACTTGCAAATGGAGGTTTTTTTATTTTATATTTTCCCACTTTATTGAGATTTGAAAGGAATACTTAATATATGTCTTCATTATATACCTCATGATATAAAATTGTAAGAACTCCAAATAATAAATAAGTTTATGTATGCACTCACATAATGTGCCACAACAACTGAATGTGTGTTCGTTAGGGAGGGAATTTTGTACTTAGAATGAATCATAAAGTGTAATGTGGGGTTATGTAGTTCCTTTATTTTCTATCACAATAATAGATCCTCGTGATTCTCACCTCATATGTGTGGTGCCTTGAATTTTCATCGAAATAATGAATCCTTGTGATTCTTGCCTCATGTTTGTTTCCCTTCATGCACACCACTTTTTAGTTTCTTGTACATCTTTTGCACCAAATTCTAGGTTTGAATTCCTATGCACACTTTTGTGCCCAATTTAAGTTGGTCTTATTAAACATCCTCTTATTAGTATTAAGGGGGGATTATATTAGTGTTATAATAATGCTTCTTTCAATGGAGCAATAGAGGGACCTTCTACTTTGGGGGGTCTCATAGTCCTTCAATAGTTATCTCTTGTGTGGTGATTATTTCAATGGATCATATTTTATGAGATCCTAGTACTTATGTAAAGCACCATGATGTACATTTTAGTCATGCAATACATGTAACTCATGCATTTATTTAACATACTAGGTAGAATCATTATACTATCTATATTTTTAACATCACAAGAATATATGTATTCATGGTTGAGTAGTCTTTACTCATGTAATGCTTTCTATATATTATCTTGATCCACATTTCTTAGAGGTTCATTATTCCAGAAAACACCAATTCATCTTTGGTAGAGTTTACAATATTGACATGCTTTAGGACCTCTTCATCATCATATTCCTATCTTCATCAGACATATTTTAAGGAGATCCTACCCTTTTATTTCTCTTATTTGGAGAGGAGGTTCATTCCCATTGGGTTTTTTCCTATTTATCCATTTGTGAGAGATCATTATTGTATGAGTACCTTACTAGGCCTTGTCACCGAGAATTATCTTTTTATTTTTTATCTTTCTCCAAAATTATCATGTAAGGGGGTGTTTAGTGTGAAAATAGGTATTATTAAACTAGTTAGCATTTTGTGTAATTAGTAGATTCCTATCCACACTGCATTTAATCTCACTTAGAGATTTTTTATATTGTTTTCTCACCTCATGTTGTTGAGACAAGTGAACTGTTACTTTCTAAGACACCTCTTGCATGGTCACCCACCACCAAATTAGAAAGAAAGATGATATATTTTTGAAGGAATGTTTAGGAACCAATTTTCTAAACAATTTACTTTCTATCAAGTTACCTACTTATAATGCAACAGGTCACCTAGCTACAATAATTAATTGTGGATTCCCTCTTTTCATTTGAGCTATTTAGTTTTGGTATGGTTATTATTGGGCTATGGATCTAATATTTCTACAATTCTATAGGCTATTTTTTTATGCCTAACTAAATGTAAATGATGTTTGAATAATTTTAAGGGGTTATTTTTTGAGTGGCTTCCAAACACTTCAAATTTGTATGGTAGACAAATACATTTGGTCCAACCAACCTTTTATATTTTATATTCATGTAAATTAGAGGATCATATTAATGCAAGTAAATTATGCATTTGAATATCTCCATATTAGTACATATATCTTTTCAAATATTTGGATACATAGTTGGAGATTTTTTTATATCAAAATTGTTGGCATGAGTGTAACTATGAATGAGATGAATGTAAAAACATTCTAAAATTATTGTAAGCTTTGTAATAACCTCTCTCATATAAATATGATTACATATAACTCTATGTTGGATAAATAAACAAGAACCTCTATTATATTTTAATAATATTGGACATATAAAAAATATAAGAAACATTGTTCTTGTTTCTAATTTTTTATGTGCTATACTATGCATTTTTGAAAGAATGAGAATTTTTTCATTGATGATGTTATTGGAAACATGAGCATTAAATTTTTGTCAATGATGTCAAAATTCTATCCAGATATGAATATCATGTTGTGAGTCATTGAGGCTGGCTCTAATAGGTTTTTGGAGTGTTTGTAGAAGACATTTTTTCTAAGAGGTTTGATTCGGTTAAGATGGTTGCAAATGGAATTTGACTAAGTGTCAATACTATTGATTTAGTGTAATAGTACTTCAGTTTTTGGGTTTGCACCAGTTTGTAAATGAAGGCATCACTCTATGATTCTAAAATTATTTTTCTAGATGTTATATTTATATGATCCCATGTTTTAATCATGTTTTGGATATTCAATTGAAATATATGAGAAAGAAAATTTTTTCTAGAAAATTATCGTTATTCTTTCAACAGTGAATTTGTGTGGGAGAGTCTACACTTATCTATGGATAGGTGTTTGGCTTTAGAAATTAAAGGACATGTTGAAAAATGGAATTTATTTAGGAATTATAGTTTCCATCAAGATTTGAGGTCCATACGTCCTTATGTTGATACATAGTTGAATGATTTTTCTATTAGGTCTCATGTCATACCAACCTAATAAGTTTGAAGGTATGCAAAGGTTAAATACGGATTGTGATTTTATGTGGGATGTAATATAGGTCCATTCCCACCTATTTTAAGTTATTTTGAGGATTTAATATTGGTACAAGACATGTCTAAAAAATTTGGAGCCAACAAGTTATATTTTGAGTAGTACATCTAATTAGGCTGACCTAATTGATGTTAGAGCTGATACGAATATATATGTTAGATCCTTAATTTTTTATGGATGAAATGAATATATGATTTGTGACGTGAAGATTTGACATGTAAATATTATTAGAGTAGTGTGAATTTAAGTTGAAATTTTTGATTAGAAGATTGAAATGATACGAATGTAGAGGAAAGTGAAGTGTTTTGATCTAATTTAGATGAAGTGTGTAAATTTAGTCTATCAAGATTTATTGGAACTATATTTCAAAAATATGATAGATGCAATTGGAATTGTTCAAAATAGACTATGAGCCACAATCTATCTTCTATAATTTTCTTTATGGGTAGTGAATCC
Organism: Sequoia sempervirens; assembly: GCA_007258455.2. NCBI lineage: Eukaryota > Viridiplantae > Streptophyta > Pinopsida > Cupressales > Cupressaceae > Sequoia > Sequoia sempervirens. The sequence continues at coordinate 702,994,165 of VDFB02281492.1, read as the reverse complement.
ACTTGGATAGTGAGTCCACCTATACTAAGAACTTCTATTGAAGACTTAGAGTATTAAAAGGGAGGATGAATTAGTATTTCTCTAAAAAAATTAAACATGACCCATCCAATTAACTAAATAGAAATAATTTCAATGAATTATGAAAGAATGAATATAACCGCATAATCATATGACATATGAACAATGGTATTTTAAAGTAGAAAACCTAAAAATGGAAAAACCATGGTGAGGGTTACCTCACAATATATAATATCTAGATATAAGATATTATAGAAAGGCTCACTAACAAGATACACTATCCAAAAAAAAGGCTCACATCCCACTAAGAAAGAACAAAGAAGGATTTGGTAACACTTCCTATTTGAAATGATATAATTTAGCATCTATCATATTCCAGATTATAGCTCTATTGAAGTATAAGAATGATATTCACCCTTATCTGAATCAATACTTTGATATATTCACAATATGCTTAATACTACACTACACACATGTATGTCAATCACTATACATGTCATATATCACATGTAATCTTCTTTTCTTCATCAATTTCACATATCAGTCTCTTTTTCATTCTCTCTCTCACACCTGCTCCACTCCTAACCTCCGGTGATGATCTCCTATATATATCCAGATCATGCGTAACTTCAATTAGGCTAGACCAATTATAAGTAACATATAAAATTAAGGATTCCATACTCAAAGAATTTTATCCTCACTTAGAACCTAAATTCAAAATTCAATAAATCCCATGGTATAAGATAGAATTACTCACATACCCTCCACAAAACATAAAATATGTTCAATTGGTCCAAAATAGATCTAAAAAAAAAATATTCAAGTGTACATGCAATTTTCCAAAATGTGCAACCTTAAACCTCGATCTCCCTTTGGATTCCCATTTAGTTGATATTTATCAATTTATCTTCATGATTGCAAAAAAAAAAATTATTCACGAAGAAGTGGAAAATCTCCTACATTGGTACATTGTACAAAATATAACAATGATATACTGGACTACACACTATCATTCATGTCTTTTTAGAAACTTTACTATAAGTCACAAAACCTTGAATACTACTACATCTGATGAACTAAAATTTTAAGTTTTAATAATATAATATTATACCAACATGTCATGAAGTGTAGACCTAAAAAATAATGCACTCAACTACCAAAATTTTAGAGGAAATTTACTTATTAAAATTTTTGATAAGCCATGTACCTTTTGGATCAACTTGATCTATATATAAGTTACCAAAAATACTCCCACACTATGCTAGGATGATCATAACATTGTTGACATCAATGACAACACTCTATCAAGCAATGTATATACACTTCATGATAATGTTGCCTAAACCACATCATTAATGACAAGCTTCCAACTTCAAACAATCTCCCCATTTTTTATTGATGGAAACATGGATATCAAAAACATTTTGGAGGGCTTGATTCAAAAAATTGTTTCCCCCTTTCACATATCTCTCCAAAAGGTTTTCTAGCTATCTCTTCTAAAATATAAACTTCCCAAAATGTTTTGACATAAATTTTTTTCACTATCTCTCCACCTTTGAAATCAATGGCGAAGGGGTCACAATAACTCAGTATACTCCCTTTAGATACATATTGACTCCCCTTCAATAAAAAAAACCTTTTATGCAAATAAGGGATTGTGAAAACTTAGTAAAATTACATAGAAGTAAGAATTGTCAACCTAAATTGAGTTTCTTCAATATGTATTTTAAAGTAGATCTTCCTTCTTCCCAAATCCTTTTTTCTTTTTCTAGAGCCCTACAGTGTAATTCAAGCTCCATTATTGTGTCTTCTCCTTCTTCCATAGCACTCTGGTTGATATTTATCCTTGATAGTTTTTTAGTACTAGAAAGGACACATGAGACAATTTTATACTTCATCTTTACTAAGTCTATTAGCATCACATATTGTCTGATTCTTTCTTCTCTCTGATTTTGCAAGGAAAATAATTTGTTATGGAGTTGCATGATTCCATTCCAAGTCTGATTAGTCATTTATTTTGCAAGATCATAAGTATATGCTTCAAATCCTATTTTCATTTCAATTGATTTCATGGCATCACTTAAAACTTGTGTTATTCAAAAATTTAAAAAATATGAGAGTAGGATTTGTGGTTCTTCTTCATAGGATTGAGCATCCTTCAAAAATTTCATAACTCTATAATGTGTATTTGTACACTTCCTTGTGATATCCTCTATATTTTTGTCTACAGGCCTTGTCTCCAATTCACTTATAGCTTATCATTTTAATCCAAAGACATATATCTTGAATGAATCAACCAAGCATCTAGAACTTCATATAGTAAACAATGTTGCATCAATAATTTTTTTGAGGGTTATCTCTTGTAAGGATTTCATGACTTCATTCATATCTTGTGCACTTATAGTTCTAACTCTAGTTCCATGTTCAAGTTAAGCATTATCTATGTGAGTTTTTTATTCTACTACATTAATATCTTCCTTCTTTCTAGCTTCTTGTTTAACTTCAACTGGAGGATTAATAGTGCTCTTTCTTTTCTTACCTATTCTCCTAGAACTGTTGGAGACTTCATCTCTAATCCTATCTTCTACTCCTCATTTGTTGAGGCCTTTGGTGCCTTTTAGAAGAAATTTTAGATAGCGAACAACTTCTACTTAAGTCACTTCATAGTCTATAGGTACAAGAAAACTAATGTTTCCTAAGTAAATTCCCAACATACTTACAGGAATTCTCATTCTTTCATTTATTCTACTTTGAAACATACAAAAGAATGTTGAAAGAGCATCATCTTGAGCATATAGACATCCATGTCTTCTCATAAATTTTTCTATATGATGTGCAATAGGTTCTATATTTTTTCACTCTACTTTTCCAATTATCAATACCTCCTTCATAATGTAGAAAATAGAGCATATTACAAATGCACCATACATGAATGTATGATTTTTATTCTTCTTGATCTCTAGGTTTTTCAATAAATATTGTCATAGAAATTCGCAAAGGTCATAATCAACACCAATTTCAATCATCTCTTGTGCAATGTGAATGGAAATGGAAGAGACTACATTATCTCTATTTGGGTGATAGATTTTATGACCTATAATCATTGCAAAATACTAAATTTCTAGATTTCTAATTGTGTCCAAAGGTAGTTCTTTTTCATCATGAGTAGTACCTGTCTTCTCTATTATATCTTTAATTTTGATAGATTTTCAGTTTGGATCTCTTCTGAAGGATCGCAATCATGTTATACCTTTGAATGTCCTTAGTTATCATGTACAAACCATCAATCCCATTTGGATTCATCAAGAATTATACTTAACACCATTCTAGTATACATATTTTTGCATTTAAATTTTGAGAACTACTGAATTAGGGTCTAAAGAAAATACCCAAAAATAGGTATACTGGGACTCATACACCTTTGAAGATCTAAAGAAAGTGTCCTGGAAGTAGAATTTTGAAGTGAAACTTTGTGAGCCGTTGATGATGGATAAAATAAGCCTTTTCCTATTAGTTTCATGTAGATAGGTTAGATTTCTTTCTCTATATCTAAGCTTTTGTGAGCCTTGAAAATTTTACATGACAAATTTTGTAACTTTTACAACTTTATAATCTTGATACTTCTGAAGGCTTCAAATCCACTTGTTCTTCAACCTATAAACCTACAATCACACAAAGAGAGAGAAAAAGTATTGTTTTATTAGGGAATAAAGGTTTTCCTTGGTCAAACCCCATTTAGGTAATTAAACCAAATGATGAAACAATGAAATAAGGACATGAAACAAGAAACATGAAATGATGATGCCCTGGATGAGGTCTTAGAATTCAAATTTCCTAACTAACATGATATGGCCATGAAGAATGTTGATCTTGATCTCAAATTGTATGTGGAACAATACTTGCAAATGGATCCTCAATACTACATCAACAACACTAGGTGAACAACATGCTTGATACACTATGTCTTCAACATAATGATTGATCTTGAATTACTAAAATAAATGATGAAAAATTCTACCCTTTGAATTCCTTAGAAATTATCTTGAATGGTCTCTTGAAGTCTTGTAATCACAAAATTGCTATTAGGAATTCTCTATTGAAAGTATTAGATGAAAATGATTGTATGTGCAAGATCATCATGGAAAAAATAGGCCCTTAAGTGGCAAAAAATTCAAAAAAATAGAGTTAAGGAACTTTACGTAAAAATTTGAATAATTTATCTATATTATTTCAAAATAATGTAAGAATAGAATCTGTAACAAATTGAATATAGTTTCTAAACTACTAGGTTTGTTTAAAAAAATAAAATCTATTTGGTGAAAATTTTAAATTTCAATGTAGTAGTGCTTAAATTTTAGGGAAAAAATAAGAAGTGGGTGTCTATCTAACCACCTGAACCACAATAAAATAATAATATTTTTTATAAGATTTTAGATATAAGTAGAGGACTCATGTCCCAATGTGATGCATTTTTTTGTAATTTTTTCCAAGTAAATATTTAATTATGAATTTTTTTATTACAACTTTCAAAAAATATAAAAACGCGTATGTTTGACCACCTTCACTTGGTCAAAACTTCATGAAATTCAATTTTTCTTTTTTTAATCCTATGGTATGTGAAGCATAGAATGTGACGCATGTTTGGATTCAAAAAATGTGATACTATTTGAAAGCTATAGATGTATTTCAATCATCCTATCAATCAAGACTTTAATTACAATTCAAATAGAAAATGAATAATAATTACTTATTAAATTCAAAGTAAAGCATAATTTATATTGGTCAAAATCCAAGAATCTCTGTTAAAAACCCTTTTCATTTCATCAATTTTTGGTAAAAAAAGTCATCAGCCACATACCCATTATATTGCCACTTTTTGACCCATCATGATCTTGCACATACCCAAGAGTAAAATAATCTTGTATCTATACTTGTTTATGTCAAATTTCTTGAAACTACAGCACTACAAGCCAACATCAGATCTAGGAGGATAAAATAACACCAAGAATTTGAATTAATTTAGGTTTAATCCACATGGGACTCACATGCCAATTTTGGCATATGAGTCCCATTAGGCTAGGCTTTCGAACGTACTTTTTAAAGAAATGCTTAGATTGATGTGAAATCAAGATCAAGGGCCCAAAAATTAGGTGGGATTCATATGCCCAATTTGGCATATGATTCCCATATCGCTAAATATTGGCCACATAATCTAAAAACACCTAAATTATGATTGGATGTTGGTAAATGTCAAGATTATCCTTTGTAAGATGCATTACTTCAAGCTTCTGGATGAAAAATAAGGCGAAATAAGGAATATAGAAGCCCAAGTTATTAATGAAACCCTAGAATAGTGTGAAAGTGTCAGGATACACTTTATAACACCATAAACAAGGCACCAATAGTTCCATTTAGTTTACAAGGTTCCTAAATTTAATGTGAAGGTGTAAGTGAATACACTTTACAACACTAAATTAAGGAAAAGTTAGGTTCATTTAGTTTAAAAGGACCCTAAATCCAATTTGTTTGCGTAAAAAAAATTACAACACTAGATCAAGGCAACATTAGGTTCATTATAACATTAATTATTCTAAAATTAGGTGTGATAATGTAAGCCACAACATTTTTCTACACTATAATATATGTATATATATACATGTACAGAAATAGGTTTCTACCTTTTACAAGATGGAACTTGGGTTTAGGACCTATTTCACTCTATTTAATTGAATGATACCTTAGATATCTCAATCAAGGGAGAGAATGGGGGAAAGAGATCTATAATAAGGTGTCCTACGGTGTGATTGAAGGATAAAAGGGGGTTCACCACTTGTAAGAGAAGGGGACCAACCATGTTAAATGCCCCAAGTCATGGAGAGACAAGAGAGGAAGGATGCCCTAACTTACCTAACTCTAAAGAGGTGTCTTGAAATGAGGGATGAGAATTATGAGGACTAAAAAGTCCTTCCATCACTCTGCAGACTCAAAATATAGAATGGGGCTAGGAAAGCAAGTTTTTCGGTTCACCACTGGACCTTAGGTAGCTCTTTACCCAAGGACACAAGTACGGTTCCAAGATGATAGCATGGCATGCTGGAGTCTCTCAGGTGAACTAGAATATGTATGATTAGAGGATAAAAAATACATTAAGAACTGACAAAAAATAAGTTGATGACCTTGCTATTGGTTTCTAAGGGAACACAACAGAACTATAATGTAGGAAAGATACAAATGAATATGGTAAACTAAGTATATCAAAGCTAAGGTGACAAAGATAATCTCACAAAGATGCTCATTCATCAGTTATCTCCAAAAAGCAAGCCCACCTACACACAAGAAAGAGGGAAAATCATTGGGGGTTGTATAGGGGTCTACATTAGCTAGGCCCCCATTTTGGTGTTTCCACCTTGATGAATATCCAAGGTAGCAATGATAGAGAAATCCATGATAAAGAAGTACAAAAGGAGAAAAAGTATATCACACCACAAAATAGTATTAAGCTACTCAACCAAATCGTAAAGGAGAGGAGTGAAAATGCTTACCACCCCGACCAAGAGCTCACTAGCCAATGATGGAGAAAAAGAGCTTGAACAATCACCACAACCTCAACTGTGATGAAGGGAGGTCTTGAAAGTCCTCAAGCCCTTGCTGCAATGATGGTTTCACACTTTCTTTACAAAGTTGATGGAGTGTTGTTGCTATGGCTATGGAGTGCCAAAATGTTTTTTGAAGGCTAAGAATAAGAGTGAAATTTCTAAAAATTGTGAAGAAGATTGCTAGATGATGTGAAGGAGATGAAATAAATGAAGGAAGATTTTTTTTGAAGGAAGAAAGAGAGAATATGCCATTTTTTTGGGCCAGTTGGTCAAAGAGGGACATTACAAACCATTCCCAATAGGAAGTGTAATGCCTTTGCCAGGTTTAGACACAAGAATGCATTAGGGATGTAAGCGCACCATGCGGATGTCTATACATCACACACATGTCCACAATAGATATTCTTCTACTGATGCAAAAGATATATGACAAGTGAAATGAAGGTAGCAGGTTGATGTCAAATTTCACCTTTGGATTTGGTTTTCTAAGGTGAGGTAGAGTAAAAGGGGAATTTACATTAGGAGTGAAAATTTTATCATATAAATTTCCCCCCAACTTTGGTGAGCATGAATAATGATGAGTGCTTTAGTAAAGTAGATTGAAGAGTGAATAGAGTTATAAATTTATACCTAAACCATCAAGGAAGCAAATCACAATTTGGCATGCTTGAAAGCAGAGGGTAGGAAAAAGAATTCATAGCCTTGTAGAACTATCAATCTATATAATGAAAGCATCTTACATGCCTCTAGAACTACAAGGCAACAACCCCCAAGATCTCTCACATGATAGAAGCCCCAAGAAGTAAGCACCTCATAGGCCTACAAACCTACAAGGAAGGTATCCTCCAAGATATATCACATGAATGAAACTTAGAAAATCCCCTTACAAACTGCCAGATCTGGAAGTTGGCATCCCCCAAGATCTCTCACATGGAGGAAGGCAAGAAAGTGCCTTATAAATCTATAGACCTGTAAGGAAGGTGTCCTCCAAGATCTCTCACATGGAGGAAACCTAAAAAAGTTTCTTATAGACCTGTAGACCTGCAAGGAGATTTCCCACACGATCTCTCACATGAATGAAACCTAGAAATTCTCCTTAAACCTACAACGAGGTGTCCCCCAAGATCTCTCACAAGGAGGAAACCCAAGAAATGGGACTCCACATAGTCCAAAAGTGGCTTCACAGGTGTGCTTGTAAAGTGGCATGGCTACCCACAGATAGAACATGTTAGAAAGTGGCCACACAAGCAAATAAGCAGATAGTCACATAAATCATCAAAAATTTGGGAAAATTTCCAAGGGGTCCCTTAGGAACCTGACATAAAGAATGGGTCCACTCAAGGGACACACTGTTTGAAAGTATGAAAGAGATGTTTCTTTCTTGAATCGATTAATCATCAGGGAATCCTATTGAAATATATTCACTTCATCAAGGAATTTGAAAGGAAGAAGATTACCCCATGTGAGGGGTAGGTCAAAGCTTATCTCACCTCAAATGGAAGGTTTCCAAATTCTTTCTTTATGAACCCATGAAGGAAAAAATTTCCATTAGGGTTGCATGTCGAGAATGTGATTCTTTGCAAATAATTTTGTGAAGATTCTTGAGAAAAGAGTCATTGGAAATGAATGCATTTTCTAAAAATTAAAGAATCATAGAAGTGGAATTGTTACATATGAGAGGGACAACTCAACCAAAGAACAAAGAATGATAAGAAAAGAGAAAAAAGGAAATGAACACAAAGGGCACAAGGGTAGCTAATATTTTGAGGTCAGAACTCCTCATAAATATATATAAGTATAATAATAGGATTAAAAATGAACTTTTGTCAACCCCCTACTATATCAGACCATGTGAAGAATGCACAAGAAGACAAAGTAAAAATAAAAAATTGGGTCAACATGGAAGGCAAGGCTAAATTCCCCCAACACTTTACATCATCCCTAATTTTGTCAAAAAATCAAATCACAAACATGGAAGAATGATGATACAGATAGAAAAAGGCTTACAACACAAAAACTACACTTGTATCTAAGCATGAATGAGGGTGACAAGGGTCATCTAGGAACACATGCACGACCATGGGGAACACATCACAATACATAGACACATCTATTCTAGAGATAAATAAGGGGCCTCCCCTAACACTGATCAACCAAGTGGTCATCTGATTACCACTCTAGATCATTTTAGGGGGAAGGATGACAAGCATGTAGTGGTGGAATGTTAAGAGGAGGAGATTTTGACCCTCCCAAAACAAGGGTAAAGGAAGAAGCCCTGCAAGGTCTCCTCCAATAAGCTCTTATGAAGCTAAGGTCAAGAATTTTGTGAAGATCACTAACAGGTCTAGAAATTCATCCAGACAGTTAAACATGCACTTTATAGAAGTGCCATGTTTTACCTCAATGGATAGAGAAGACTATGCTTGAGATTCATTGGTAGGCTCACTGAGTGATTTGGGAGTGGTGAAAAAATCAAGAGAAGCCAAGACTAGTTATGTCACTAGGAAAAAACAAGTCAGCATAGGACAACCTTTTGGGGAAGGTGGAATTCTCTTACATCATCCATCACTAGAAGTACTACTCTCCACCTTTTGCTCCATCAGGGGATATGATCTCCCCACAAATGAGGCAAGAGGTGTCAAGGAAGAGGAGGAGGATAAAACCACAATAGATACCACTGAAGTGTTCATCATATTTATAGGTTTCAAGAAGGAAAATAAATGTTGAAGGGACACCAACAAAGGTGGCTTCAACAAAGGAGCAATGAACATTTGCACATTTTTTGGGTCAGGTGCATTTATACTCATAGTGGAAGTTGGAAGTGAGACTAAACTAGATTGGACTAAGTAGAGGGGAGGAGAGAGGAGGATGTGATAGGAGGCCCTGATATAGGGGTAATCATCTCCTCTTCCTTCCTTTGCAAGGAAACCTACTTAGCCATGAGAGCCTTTCACTAGCATTTGTAATCACATGCAAGGTGGTTTCTATGACTCTTTGATCTAGAGGTCAGAGGTTGGAAAGGAACAAAAGGCTCCCACTCAACCATGGGAGTGTCCTCCATATTTGTTTCTAGTAGAGGGACAAACTACTAAATGGGAATGAGAGGATTGGGTTGAGAAATAATGGCGGGAGTTAGCTCTCATGCCTCAGAAGTGGGCCTCATATCATTTACTACCTTGGAATAAAAAAAAGTGGGAAGTCGTGAAGGTCGAGACAAATATGACTCCCCACTAGGGCCTTTCTTCCTACTATACCAAATGGGCCTAGGCTCTGTGGGAAGGTAGGAAGCTCAAATGTGGAAATCATGGACTTTTACCAAGTGGGAACCATAAGATTCTCTCCTAAACATTGAACATAATGTTAAGGTGCCACAATAGGGTGAGAGGAAGCGTTACACTAGAAAGTGGAAGAGGAAGAAGGAGGATCTCAGGACTGCTTCTCTTCTTCGATTCTAGGTACCTTGGTTGCATCACTATCAGCTTTTAAGAAAGCCCTATGTGAAACAACATAAGGTGATAGAGGGTATCTCACTCTAAGAATCAAGCACCCTGTCTTGTAGTTTTAATAATTTTAGTACAAAAGGTCCTTCCTAGGTAGAAGGGAACCAACAGGCATTAGCCAAGAGTAATCCCAAGAGTAGCTACCATGACCAACTAGTGGTTTATAACTGGTATTATTAATCACATACACGGGACCTCATGGATAAATTTTAGAAATTTATGCACAACTAAGGGTATGAAATTCATAGCTAATATACACCATGAATCTAGGGTTTTGAAAGACAAGAAATTTAAATGATATGTAAGAATTATCTAAATGACTTAGAACTGTATTCAAATTACAACAATAAACTAAGAAATCAAAGAGGCACACTTAGAAACATGAAGAGGATTGGCTGAATATTCAGAATCTTAAAAAATGTTGATTTGAATGCTCATTGAAACTCACATGCCAATAGGGTCAATTTAGTTCCAATTTTGGGTTTTGGGTTGGAACAAAAATGTGGAACTGTTGAATCACGATCTAGAGAAAAAGTTTAAAATTAGGCATACTGGGACTCATATGTCACAAATAGAGGTTTTTTCCCAATATTAGGGTTGCTCCAAACCTCTAATATCCTCTATTTCTCTACTGTAGCTTCCCTCCCATGAAATCTCTAATTCTAAAATATTGAATTTTTCCTTGTAGGTGAGTTTTTGGGGTCTTACAAACAAGGTGACAACTTTGACAACTTGCAAGTTTCCTCCAATATTTCTCTTCAATGAATCTTCAATATAAACCACCTATATCTACAATCACACATCAAAGAGAGGGGAATTTTTTTGTTTTTTGTAATAATTGATATGGGGATATATGCTTTCATATGATTTAGGAAATAGAGCAAAACCCACTTTCCAATCATTTCATTGAAGAGAAACCCTAGATATCTCAATCCAATGAAGAAAAGGGAAAGATATCTGACAATAGGGCTACCCTAGGGTTTGATTATAAACTAATGAGGGATTCACCACCAAGCTAGGGCTTGGAAAGACTAATGAGATGCAGAATCTAATGACAAAACCTAGTGATGCATGAAACTTGAATGAATGACCTAGAAATGCATATAAATTATAACAAAAAGTTGTAAAATTAGAGCCATGCACCTGGAAACTTGAAGAGGCTTGAATAAGGATTGGAAATGCTAAGAACACTAATTTTGAGGCTGATTGGGACTCATACACAAGTTTGAGCAATTTAGTCCTAGACTAGGTTTTTCGCACAAAACTAGAATCTGACAATGTTGATTTTGAATCTCTAAAAGACCTAAAACTTAGATGTATTGGAACTCATACACCAAAGGTGGTGTATTATTCCCAGTGTTTTTTTTTCAGAATTTATGACTTGATTCTTTTCTACAATCTCTTCTCTTTCTATTCCACTTTTTTTTAACCTGAAACCTTGATTTTAGACTTGTAGATGACTTTTTGTGAAGATATAAACCTTGAAAATGAGGGGAGAACTCCAAAAAAAAATTCCAAGCTTCTAACCTAATCTTCAAGTGATCTTCAAGCTCCAAGACACCTAGATTTACAATCACACATGTAAAGAGGAGAAAAAATTGTTGATTGTTAGTGAATGGGGATATGCCTTGGTCAAATCCCTTTGAGGTAATTAAACCAAATAATGTGATGATGAAGTAAGGAAATGAAACATGAATAATTATGATACCTTGAATGATTTCTTGTAAATTATGTCTTGTAAATTAGCAATCTAACATGAAATGGCCATGAAGGATGTAGATCTAGATCTTGAGATAAGTGTAGAACAATGCTTGACCATGGATCTTGAATGAAACATCATAACACTAGCTAAATAACATTCTTGATGCTTGATATGCTTGACATGATGATAGATATTGTATTGTTACAACAAATGGTGAATAATCTTCCCTTGAATGCCTTAGAAATGATCTTGAATGCTCTCCTGATGGTCTTGTAAGGTTTTGGAATTATTAACCATTGAATTAATTACTTGATATGATGAATACTTAGTCTTTCTTAGGTGAAATAATGATTTGAAAGCTTGTTTATATAGGAAATGCATCTAAATTACCATTTATTAGATCCTAAAGGTTGACATTCAAGAAATATAAATTTAAAACCCTCATTTCCTACTCAAAACTCAAAAAAGGAGCCCAATGGGACTCCTATGCCATTTGTAGTATATGGGTCCCACATAGCCTTTTTAGTGAGAGAAAATGTTGGGAAGTAAGGAAATTAAGTTTATTTGAGGTCTATTTCAATATTTCTATTTAAATATGCCTTGGGATGCATAATAAAGGGTCCTAAAGGCCTATTAATGATGATATAAAGGTTATAAATGTAAGGGGACCCAAACTTCAATGTGAAAGTGTAAATAAATACATTTTACAACATCAAATTAAGGAAAAAATAGGTCTTTTAGCTTAACAGGGTCCTAAACCCAATGTGAAAGTGTACAACACATTACAACACTAGATTTGGTCCATTTAGTTTACAAGCATCCTAAATTTAATGTGAAGGTATAAATAAATACACTATACAACACTAAATTAAGGAAAAGTTAGCTTTATTTACATTAAAATGGCCCAAAACCTAATGTGGATGTGTAAAACTCATCACAACACTAGATCAAGACAATATTAAGTCCAATTTATCATTAATTATTCCCAAATTAAGTAAGGAATAGGCATACTTTTTCCATCATTACATCTAGTCCTCACTTTAGTGAGAGGATGAGCTTCCTTCAAACTCACACTAGACATTTAAGAGGGGTCCAACTATACCGATGTAGAAGATGGAGGATGAACAAGATCAAAGGAGGTTGCCAAGCCCCTAGGATCTAGGATCCTACATCAAAAAAACATAAGCAACAAAGTACATGCACAAATTTTATGATATACAACATCAAGATACACAAAAATACAATTTCAATAACTAAAAGAAAGAAAAAAATAAACAAACAAAAATAAAAAGAGGTGGATCAGTCCTTGATCATTTTTCCACCATGATGTGGATTAGTTCTAAGTTGTTTTTCCAAAAATGCATGTTCACTATGAGGCAGCAAAACTTTAGGTTGTTTGCTTGGTGAGTATCCAAAGTGTGGCTTGGTGAGAAATTCATGCCTTTATATCAACTTCTCACTGTATAATGAGAATGTCATGCCCACATTGAGGCTTCTCATCATATGTGAACCATACCAAAGCTATACCTCCTAATAACTTTGATAAGGCACCAAACAATAATGATCTACAAGCTTCATGAGACAAGATTAACTTTGTATGATTGGAGCTCATGAGAAAACAATGAACTTTAAGCTTCATGAGGTAAGCAAAACTTCATATGCTTGCAATTCATGAACAACAAGATGGCACCACAAACAAGAAAAGTGTGTTATGCAAGGTGGCCATATAAAAAAAAGTATAAGGTGCATTCAAAGAGATATTACTTAATTTGTGCAAGGTCTCTTCTTAGGGAACATTGTGCCTAATGTCTCCGAGAGATGAAAAGTCAAAGAAATTTTTGAAAAACAAGGTGAAGAAAGCTTGCAATATGAACTTAAATGTGTGAATGTAAATATGAAATATATAGATTAACCTTAGCCTTAGTGTGAAGAAAGAATGAGAGAGAGAGAGATAGAACAATATAACACATGCAACAACAGATTTACGTGGAGAAACCCTGAAGGGAAAAAAATCCACCACCGAAAGAGAGGCAAGTATATTACTGATAATCTTCAATATTACATGCAGCAATAGACTTCTCTTATCATTCCCTGTAAATCCAGCAGCACCCTGTTACCTTGCAAAACTGAATTCTTGATAACACTAGCTCAAGGCCCCAATTTATAGAGATTTGTGAGGATGAAAACCACCATGGTTTCACCAAACAATAGGCAGCAATACCACTGAAAGAGAGGCAAGTATATTACTGATAATATTCAATATTACATGCAGAAATAGACTTCTCTTATCATTCCCTGTAAATCCAGCAGCACCATGTTACCCTGCAAAACTGAATCCTGATAACACTAGCTCAAGGCCCCAATTTATAGAGATTTGTGAGGATGAAAACCACCATGGTTTCACCAAAAAATAGGAAGCAATACCACCTAGAAAAACCCACGCCTCCCTCCTTGAAATGGTCAAAAAATACCAAAAATAGCCTCTTACAAATGCTCTTACAGCTGTCATAAGGCATCTTTTACACATGGGCGCCTGGGGTTTAAAAATAGCATATTTTGTCATAGGGAATCTGTCATACTGTCATAGCATCTTATGACAACTTGCATGCATGTCATAGATGCTCTTAGAACACCCTATTTTGACCCACAACCTTATTTTAGAAGATTCCAAGGTGGGAAACCTAGCTAATTTATCCTTTTCCATAAGGATAAACGGTAACGGTAACACTGCATTTACATAGTCTCTTTCACCACTGTTGGTCAAATAGTTTCACCTCTTATGGGTAAATGTACAAAACACTTTAGGAGAATAATAAGTTAAAGGATTTACAAGGTTGATGACACCTAAATCCTAACATTCTCGCACTTGACATCATACATTGTAAATTACACCCATAGAGATACAATTACATAGAATTAAGTACAGTGATCAAGGCCCATGGCCTTTCTGCACCAAGACAACTTTTCCATGGTGACTGGCTTTGTAAGAGAATCTGCAACATTATCCAAAGTGTCAACTTTTTCAATCAAGACTTTTCCATTCTCAACCATTTCTCACACAAAGTGATACTGAACATCAACATGCTTAGTACGAGCATGATACATAAGATTTTTAGCCAAACATATGGCACTCTGACTATCACATCCGATCCTCACTATCCTGCAATCAAAACCAATACCATTACCAAGTCTCTATAACCAAACTACCTCCTTAGAGGCATGTGTAGCAGCCATATACTCTACTTCAGTGGTAGACAAAGCAACTGTAGGTTGTCTTTTACTCATCCAACTCACTGCTCCTCCAAACAAAGTAAACACATAGCCACTAGTGGACCTTCGACTATCCAAGTCACTTGCCCAATCTACATCAACAAAACCCTGTATGTCCAATGACCTATCAACATTGTCAGTACCATGATAAACCAAATAGTAATCAGAAGTGCCTTGCAAATATCTAAATACCCTTTTGACAAAAGTCCAATGTTCTTTACCAGGGTTAGACATAAACCTGCTTAGAACTCCCACTGCTTGGGCTATATCTGGTCTAGTACAAACCATTGCATACATTAAACTACCCATAGCACTAGCATAAGGAACTTTAGACATTTCATCAATATCATCATCCAACTTAGGACACATGTCTAAACTCAACTTAGTACCAATAGGAAATGGAATATTTACTGGTTTACAATCCTGCATATGAAACCTTTGCAAAATAGTGTTAACATACTTGCTCTGACTTAACCAAAGCTTTTTGTGAATCCGATCCCTAATGATTTCCATCCCAAGAATATATTTAGCAGCCCAAAATTCTTTCATATCAAATGTGCCAGAAAGCTGAGTTTTAAGTTCCCTAATCATTGCCTTAGTATTACCAATGAACAACATATCATCCACATATAAGACAATAATTAGTATCTGATCATCAATAACTTTAAAGTAAACACAGTGATCCTCTTCACTTCTAACAAAACCCATATTTAATGCAAATGCATCAAACTTTTGGTACCACATCCTAGGTGACTGTTTCAAACCATATAGAGACCTCTTTAACCTGCAAACCAAGTGTTCTTTTCCTTTCACAACAAAACCGTCAGGCTGTTGCATATAAATTTCTTCCTCTAGATCCCCATGCAAGAAAGCAGTTTTAACATCCATTTGTTCTATTTCTAAATCATAAGCAGCAGCAATGGATAAAATGAATCTAATAGAGGTTAACTTAGCAACAGGAGAGAATATTTCACCAAAATCAACTCCCTCTCTCTGGGAGTAGCCCTTGGCCACTAATCTGGCCTTGTACCGTTCCAACTTTCCGTCTGCACCAAACTTCTTTTTATATATCCACTTACAACCAATGGCCTTTCTTCCTTTGGGAAAACTAACAAGATCCCAGGTGTCACAGTTTTTCAAAGACATCATCTCATCATGCATGGCCTGCATCCAAGACTCACATTCTTCTAAAGAGAGAGCCTCCCTGAAAGATCTAGGTTCATCATTAGTACATAACAAAGCAAATTTACAACGAAAATCAGGTGGGCTATACCTGTCAATTGGATTTCGTTGTCTTGTGGATCTTCTCAAAGGTGGAGTAAGAGGTTCCTCCTCATGTTCATCCTCATTGTTTTCAACTTCTTCTGTTACAACGGATTCGTCAAAACTCTCTTCTTCTTCTCCATCTTCTTGTCCATCTCTCTGTTCTTCCACATGTGCATCTTCTTGCTTAGTTTCAAAATGCACTATTTTTTACTTTTCCTTTGGTTGCACATCTTCAGAGTTAGCTCTAAATTCCCTGAAAATAACATCTCTAGAAAATATCATCTTTCGTGTTAGTGGATTCCAAAGTTTATAACCTTTAACATTTTCACCATAACCTACAAAGATGCATTTCTGAGATTTGGGATCCAATTTAGGCCGCTTCTCTAGAGGCACATGAACAAAATCCTCACAACCAAAGACCCTTAAATGTGAAACTGAAGGCTTTTTACCTAACCACATTTCATAAGGAGTTTTATCAACAAGAGCTTTACAAGGAGATCTATTAATTAAATAACAAGCAGTACCAACAGCCTCTGCCCAAAGGCATTTGTCTAACTTAGCACTACTTAACATGCTCCTAGCTCTTTCCATTAATGTACGGTTCATTCTTTCTGCTACCCCATTTTGTTGGGGTGTGTAAGGTGTAGTCTTTTGCCTAACAATTCCTGCATGTTTGCAAAACTCATCAAATTCCTTAGAACAATATTCACCCCCATTGTCAGATCTCAATACTTTTATCTTATAATCTGTTTGCTTTTCAACCAATGCCTTAAATTCCTTAAATTTGGTGAAAAATTCTAATTTTGAATGCATAAAATAAATCCAAGTATATCTTGAGTAATCATCAATGAAGGAAACATAATAACGAGATCTACCCAAAGAATCTATATCCACTGGACCACAAACATCCGAATGAATAAGTTCTAACAATCCATTAGCTTTATTAGTTCCTTTAGGAAATGATGAGCTGTTTTGTTTACCAAACAGACAATCCTCACATAAATCATTTTTACCAATAGAATAATCAGAAATACCGTCTACTAGTTTCTTATCAAGTATGGTCCTAAGACCTTTTTCACCAATGTGACCCAATCTAAGGTGCCACAACATACATGCATTTTCAGTGCTAGTTACAAAAGAGGAGTTACAAAAACTATAGGAATGTAGCATAAATAAATTCCCTGTCTGAGATCCTTTAGCAACCACCAAACTTCCCCTTACCATCCTGCAACCAGACTTGTCAAATGTCACATGCATCCCAGAATCATTCAACTTGGAAACTTAAATTAAACTTTTTGTAAGTCCTTGAATATGTAAAACATCATCAAGGGTTTTAACCCTCCCATCACTGAAACACAACTTTACCTTTCCTTTACCAATAACCTTTTGTGAGCTATTATCACCCATGAAGACCTCTCCTCCATCATATTCTTTGTATGTAGAAAACCACTCCTTATGAGGAGTCATATGGAAGGAAGCACCTGAATCAATAAGCCAAGCATCATTACAAACTGTGTTAGCTGAACTAATCAAAGCATCAGAATCACCGTTATCAGAGGACTTTTCTGTGGAGGAATCTGCATTCTTTTTCTTGTTTCTACATTCCTTCTTCACATGTCCTCGTTTACCACAGTTCCAACACTTCACTCTGCTCTTTCCAGGGGTCTTAGGTAGTCCTTTAGACTTATCCTTCTTCTTATCCCCTTTAGGCTCTTTCTCCTTCGGCCTACCTTGCACATGCAAGGCATCTTGGGAGCCACTACGCATGGTCTTTCTCCTCATCTCCTCTAAAAGAAGTATGGGAATAATAGTATCCAACTTAGGTTCTGCACCACCACTTGTTATAGCAATAACTAAATTTTCCCAAGATTCTGGCAAAGAGCAAATCAATAAAATGCATTTATCCTCATCTTCTATTTTAACATCAATAGATGCAAGCTGACTTATAATCAAATTAAAAGCATTCAAATGTTCAGCAATAGATTCACCATCCTTCATCTTTAATGAATACAAACTTCTTTTGAGATACTACTTGTTAGACAAACTCTTAGTTTGGTAGATTTCACCTATCTTCCTCCAAAGCTTGTATGTTGTGTCTTTTGAAGAGACATTCAGGAGGACAAAATCTGTGAGACACAATTGAATAGTCCCTTGAGCCTTCTTGTCTAACTTATTCCAATCTTCATCTGACAAGGTTGAAGTAGATGGCTTCTTTTCAACTGAAACTGGTAACCACTGATCTCTTTCCTCAAGAAGATCCTCCACTTTCAACTTCCACATCTCGTAACCAGTTCCCTTGAACTTCTCAATATCTAGATTAGAGGTGGAGGCCATGGTATGCAATCTTTCACAAAGCTGCAAAACCCAAAACAAAAAATCTCCCACTGTAGCAAAAAACCTTCAACACTCTAAAAGGAAAGCATCCCTTCCTTAATAGAACCATTAGCTCTGATACCAAATGTTGAAAAACAAGGTGAAGAAAGCTTGCAATATGAACTTAAATGTGTGAATGTAAATCTGAAATATATAGATTAACCTTAGCCTTAGTGTGAAGAAAGAATGAGAGAGAGAGATAGAACAATATAACACATGCAACAACAGATTTACGTGGAGAAACCCCGAAGGGAAAAAACTCCACCACCGAAAGAGAGGCAAGTATATTACTGATAATCTTCAATATTACATGCAGCACTAGACTTCTCTTATCATTCCCTATAAATCTAGCAGCACCCTGTTACCCTGCAAAACTGAATCCTGATAACACTAGCTCAAGGCCCCAATTTATAGAGATTTGTGAGGATGAAAACCACCATGGTTTCACCAAAAAATAGGCAGCAATACCACCTAGAAAAACCCATGCCTCCCTCCTTGAAATGGTCAAAAAATACCAAAAATAGCCTCTTACAGATGCTCTTACAGCTGTCATAAGGCATCTTTTATGCATGGGCCCCTGGGGTCTAAAAATAGCATATTCTGTCATAGGGAATCTGTCATACTGTCATAGCATCTTATGACAACTTGCATGCATGTCATAGATGCTCTTAGAACACCCTATTTTGACCCACAACCTTATTTTAGAAGATTTCAAGGTGGGACACCTAGCTAATTTGTCCTTTTCCATAAGGATAAATGGTAACGGTAACACTGCATTTACATAGTCTCTTTCACCACTGTTGGTCAAACAGTTTCACCTCTTATGGGTAAATGTACAAAAACACTTTAGGAGAATAATAAATTAAAGGATTTACAAGGTTGATGACACCTAAATCCTAACAGAAATATCATGCTCCTAGAGGAAATCAAACTCAATGACACCACCAAGAAAAAGAAGCACTGTGAGAAAGAAAGAAAATCGCTTAGTGAAACATGAATGTCAATGTATGCCCCCACTTTAAAGCAGTTTCTAATACCATTGTTGTGATAAATTGCTTTAAAGTAAAAGAAATGAAAGATTATTCAAAAATCCCTATTCCAAGTCATATTTTTTTGAATTGAACTACATCATGAATAAGTTTATCACATGCAAGTCAAATTTAGGAATGTTTTCCACATCCAAAGCTTTCTCTTATATGTACATGAAAGGTGATCAACTAGCCAAAAGAGATAATTAAAAGTGACATATGAGGAGAATGCTATTTAACCCCTTGCCCTGACATAGTGTAGGACAAGGATGAGCTTAAAGGAAAAGAGGAGCTAGGCTCTTCAACCCATGGAAGAGCACTATAATCATTAAGATATTGATTTTTTTTACGCAAAGCCTTACATTCATTAGTAGAATGACCATAAACTCTATGATATGCTCAAAATGAAGTCTTGTAATATAATTTTTTTCATGTTCTTGTTGAAAAACAAGGTGAAAAAAGCTTGCAATATGAACTTAAATGTGTGAATGCAAATATGAAATATGTAGATTAACCTTAGCCTTAGTATGAAGAAAGAATGAGAGAGAGAGATAGAACAATATAACACATGCAACAACAGATTTACATGGAGAAACCTCGAAGGGAAAAAACTCCACCACCGAAAGAGAGGCAAGTATATTACTGATAATCTTCAATATTACATGCAGGAATAGACTTCTCTTATCATTCCCTATAAATCTAACAGCACCCTGTTACCTTGCAAAACTGAATTCTTGATAACACTAGCTCAAGGCCCCAATTTATAGAGATTTGTGAGGATGAAAACCACCATGGTTTCACCAAACAATAGGCAGAAATACCACCTAGAAAAAAATACGCCTCCCTCCTTGAAATGGTCAAAAAATACCAAAAATAGCCTCTTACAGATGCTCTTATAGCTGTCATAAGGTATCTTTTATGCATGGGCGCCTGGGGTCTAAAAATAGCATATTCTGTCATAGGGAATCTGTCATACTGTCATAGCATCTTATGACAACTTGCCTGCATGTCATAGATGCTCTTACAACACCCTATTTTGAACCACAACCTTATTCTAGAAGATTCCAAGGTGGGACACCTAGCTAATTTATCCTTTTCCATAAGGATAAATGGTAATGGTAACACTGCATTTACATAGTCTCTTTCACCACTGTTGGTCAAACAGTTTCACCTCTTATGGGTAAATGTACAAAACACTTTAGGAGAATAATAAAATAAAGGATTTTCAAGGTTGATGACACCTAAATCCTAACATTCTCCCACTTGACATCATACATTGTAAATTACACCCATAGAGATACAATTACATAGAATTAAGTACAGTGATCAAGGCCCATGGCCTTTCTGCACCAAGAGAACTTTTCCGTGGTGATTGGCTTCATAAGAGAATCTGCAACATTATCCAAAGTGTCAACTTTTTCAATCAAGACTTGTCCATTCTCAACCATTTCTCACACAAAGTGATACTGAACATCAACATGCTTAGTACGAGCATGATACATAGGATTTTTAGCCAAACATATGGCACTCTGACTATCACATCTGATCCTCACTATCCTGCAATCAAAACCAATACCATTACCAAGTCTCTGTAACCAAACTGCCTTCTTAGAGGCATGTGTAGCAGCCATATACTCTGCTTTAGTGGTAGACAAAGCAACTGTAGGTTGTCTTTTACTTATCCAACTCACTGCTCCTCCAAACAAAGTAAACACATAGCCACTAGTGGACCTTCGACTATCCAAGTCACCTGCCCAATCTGTATCAACAAAACCCTGTATGTCCAATGACTTATCAACATTGTCAGTACCATGATAAACCAAATAGTAATCAGAAGTGCCTTGCAAATATCTGAATACCCTTTTGACAAAAGTCCAATGTTCTTTACCAGGGTTAGACATAAACCTGCTTAGAACTCCCACTGCTTGGGCTATATCTGGTCTAGTACAAACCCTTGCATACATTAAACTACCGACAGCACTAGCATAAGGAACTTTAGACATTTCATCAATATCATCATCCAATTTAGGACACATGTCTAAACTCAACTTAGTACCAATAGGAAATGGAATATTTATTGGTTTACAGTCCTACATATTAAACCTTTGCAAAATAGTGTTAACATACTTGCTCTAACTTAACCAAAGCTTTCTGTTAATCCGATCCCTAATGATTTTCGTACCAAGAATATATTTAGCAGCCCCTAAATATTTCATATCAAATGTGCTAGAAAGCTGAGTTTTAAGTTCCCTAATCATTGCCTTATTGTTACCAATGAACAACATATCATCCACATATAAGACAATAATCAGTATATGATCATCAATAACTTTAAAGTAAACACAGTGATCCTCTTCACTTCTAACAAAACCCATATTTAATGCAAATGCATCAAACTTCTGGTACCACATCCTAGGTGACTGTTTCAAACCATATAGAGACCTCTTTAACCTGCAAACCAAGTGTTCTTTTACTTTCACAACAAAACCGTCAGGCTGTTGCATATAAATTTCTTCCTCTAGATCCCCATGCAAGAAAGCAGTTTTAACATCCATTTGTTCTATTTCTAAATCATAAGCAGCAGCAATGGATAAAATGAATCTAATAGAGGTTAACTTAGCAATAGGAGAGAAAATTTCATGAAAATCAACTCCCTCTCTCTGGGAGTAGCCCTTGGCCACTAATCTAGCCTTGTACCGTTCCAACTTTTCGTCTGCACCAAACTTCTTTTTATATATCCACTTACAACCAATAGCCTTTTTTCCTTTGGGAAAACTAACAAGATCCCAGGTGTCACAGTTTTTCAAAGACATCATCTCATCATGCATGGCCTACATCCAAGACTCACATTCTTCTGAAGAGAGAGCCTCCCTAAAAGATCTAGTTTCATCATCAGTACATAACAAAGAAAATTTACAACGAAAATCAGGTGGGCTATACCTGTCAACTGGATTTCATTGTCTTGTGGATCTTCTCAAAGGTGGAGTAAGAGGTTCCTCCTCATGTTCATCATCATTGTTTTCAACTTCTTCTATTACAACGGATTCGTCAGAACTCTCTTGTTCTTCTCCATCTTCTTGTCCATCTCTCTGTTCTTCCACATGTGCATCTTCTTGCTTAGTTTCAAAATGCACTATTTTTGAATTTTCCTTTGGTTGCACATCTTCAGAGTTAGCTCTAAATTCCCTGAAAATAACATCTCTAGAAAATATCATCTTTTGTGTTAGTGGATTCCAAAGTTTATAACCTTTAACATTTTCACCATAACCTACAAAGATACATTTTTGAGATTTGGGATCCAATTTAGACTGCTTCTCTTGAGGCACATGAACAAAAGCCTCACAACCAAAGACCTTTAAATGTGAAACTGAAGGCTTTTTACCCAACGACATTTCATAAAGAGTTTTATCAACAAGAGTTTTACAAGGAGATCTATTAATTAAATAACAAACAGTACCAACAGCCTTTGCCCAAAAGCATTTGTGTAACTTAGCACTACTTAACATGCTCCTAGCTCTTTCCATTAATAAACGGTTCATTCTTTCTGCTACCCCATTTTGTTGGGGTGTGTAAGGTGTAGTCTTTTGCCTAACAATTCCTGCATGTTTGTAAAACTCATCAAATTCCTTAGAACAATATTCACTCCCATTGTCAGATCTCAATAATTTTATCTTATAATCTATTTGCTTTTCAGCCAATGCCTTAAATTCCTTAAATTTGGTGAAAACTTCAGATTTTGAATGCATAAAATAAATCCAAGTATATCTTGAGTAATCATCAGTGAAGGAAACATAATAATGATATCTACCCAAAGAATCTGTATCCACTGGACCACAAACATCTGAATGAATAAGTTCTAACAATCCATTAGCTTTATTAGTCCCTTTAGGAAATGATGACCTATTTTATTTACCAAACACACAATCCTCATAGAAATCACTTTTACCTACAGAATAATCAAAAATACTGTATACTAGTTTCTTATCAAGTATGGTCCGAAGACCTTTTTCACCAATGTGACCCAATCTATGGTGCCACAACATACATGAATTTTCAGTGCTAGTTAGAAAAGAGGAGTTACAAAAAGTAGAGGCATGTAGCGTAAATAAATTCCATGTCCGAGATCCTTTAGCAACCACCAAACTTCCCCTTACCATCCTACAACCAGACTTGTCAAATGTCACATGCATCCCAGAATCATTCAACTTGGAAACTGAAATTAAACTTTTTGTAAGTCCTTGAATATGTAAAACATCATCAAGGGTTTTAACCCTCCCATCACTGAAACACAACTTTACCTTTCCTTTACCAATAACCTTTTGTGAGCTATTATCACCCATGAAGACCTCTCCTCCATCATATTATTTGTATGTAGAAAACCACTCCTTATGAGGAGTCATATGGAAGGAAGCACCTGAATCAATAAGCCAAGCATCATTACAAACTGTGTTAGCTGAAATAATCAAAGCATCAGAATCACCGTTATCAGAGGACTTTTTCCATGGAGGAATCTGCATTCTTTTTCTTGTTTCTACATTCCTTCTTCACATGTCCCCGTTTACCACAGTTCCAACACTTCACTCTGCTCTTTCCAGGGGTCTTAGATCATCCTTTAGACTTATCCTTCTTCTTATCCCCTTTAGGCTCTTTCTCCTTGGGCCTACCTCACACATGCAAGGCATCTTGGGAGCCACTGCGCATGGTCTTTCTCCTCATCTCCTCTAAAAGAAGTATGGGAATAATAGTATCCAACTTAGGTTCTGCACCACCACTTGTTATAGCAATAACTAAATTTTCCCAAGATTCTGGCAAAGAGAAAATCAATAAAATGCATTTATCCTCATCTTCTATTTTAACATCAATAGATGCAAGTTGACATATAATCAAATTAAAAGCATTCAAATGTTCAGCAATAAATTCACCATCCTTCATCTTTAATGAATACAAACATCTTTTGAGATACAACTTGTTAGACAAACTCTTAGTTTGGTAGATTTCACCTATCTTCCTCCAAAGCTTGTATGCTGTGTCTTCTGAAGAGACATTTAGGAGGAGAGAATCTATGAGACACAACCGAATAGTCCCTCGAGCCTTCTTGTCTAACTTATTCCAATCTTCATCTGACAAGGTTGAAGTAGATGGCTTCTTTTCAACTGAAACTGGTAACCACTGATCTCTTTCCTCAAGAAGGTCCTCCACTTTCAACTTCCACATCTCATAACCAGTTCCATTGATCTTCTCAATATCTAGATGAGAGGTGGAGGCCATGGTATGCAATCTTTCACAAATCTGCAAAACCCACAACACAAAAGCTCCCACTGCAGCAAAAAACCTTCAACACTCTAAAAGGAAAGCGTCCCTTCCTTAACAGAACCGTTAGCTCTGATACCAAATGTTCAAAACACAAGGTGAACAAAGCTTGCAATATGAACTTAAATGTGTGAATGCAAATCTGAAATATGTAGATTAACCTTAGCCTTAGTGTGAAGAAAGAATGAGAGAGAGAGAGAGATAGAACAATATAACACATGCAACAACAGATTTACGTGGAGAAACCCCAAAAGGAAAAAACTCCACCACCGAAAGAGAGGAAAGTATATTACTGATAATATTCAATATTACATGCAGCAATAGACTTCTCTTATCATTCCCTGTAAATCCAGGAGCACCCTGTTACCCTGCAAAACTGAATTCTTGATAACACTAGCTCAAGGCCCCAATTTATAGAGATTTGTGAGGATGAAAACCACCATGGTTTCACCAAACAATAGGCAGCAATACCACCTAGAAAAACCCACACCTCCCTCCTTGAAATGGTCAAAAAATACCAAAAATAGCCTCTTACAGATGCTCTTACAGCTGTCATAAGGAATCTTTTATGCATGGGCTGGGGTCTAAAAATAGCATATTCTGTCATAGGGAATCTGTCATACTGTCATAGCATCTTATGACAACTTGCATGCATGTCATAGATGCTCTTACAACACCCTATTTTGACCCACAACCTTATTTTAGAAGATTCCAAGGTGGGACGCCTAGCTAATTTGTCATTTTCCATAAGGATAAACGGTAACGGTAACACTGCATTTACATAGTCTCTTTCACCACTGTTGGTCAAACAGTTTCACCTCTTATGGGTAAATGTACAAAACACTTTAGGAGAATAATAAAATAAAGGATTTACAAGGTTGATGACACCTAAATCCTAACAGTTCTTTGAGGGAGAGATATCAAATGATCTTGGAGTAGTCTCAATAAGATACTCTCCTAATAAAAGGTAGAGGATGTTTCGTTATTTTGCGACAAAGATATCTCTTGCTTAGTACATGATGCCATACTTACGCAAGACTCTTTAGATTGTAATATTTTGTTCTCTCATTTATTGGAGGTTGTAAAATCCAATGAACTGAAGTCACTAGTGTTTTTCATGATGAAATAACATTAATTGAAGATTTTTTTGTTTCTTTCAAAGGATAACAATCAAGACTACTATTGTCTATGAATTCAAGATGTATTAATGTTAAAGTTGGCTTAGTGGAGAATTTTGTAATATTGTTGATATTAAGTGAAGGCTTTTTTTAATGGATACCTTATTCTATAGCACCACATCCTTTCCCATGATAACTAATTTTTTTCAACATTTCATAACCTTTTGCATAAATATTCTTCATCTCTTTTGGATTTGGTGGTTGATCATAATTAATTTCATCAATGTTTGTTGTACAATTTGTTGTCTTTTTTCTCTAAATCTATTGAGGTGGATATTTTTGAAGGGTCTTTTGAATTTTGCATTGACATGACCTCATTTTCTTTTCCCTTTTTTAGAGTCTTTGTCTATGATCTTGTATTCTCACATAAATGTAGGTGTATAATCCAACAATCCCAAATCATCTAGTGATATCATTTTGAAAGGTTTAGGAAATATATCTTTTTGTTCTTCTTGCATGAATTCCACTTGTGTATTTGGTGTTAATGTTTTCAAAGGGTTTTATTCCTTTTTTCAATATTTAAACAATTATTTGGTTTAGGGTCAGCTTTGAGTGTGCACACCTTTTTTTTGTAAACATACTCCATTATATGATGAAGAGTAGAATACACCCCATTCATTGCATGAATCCATAGTATACCTAAAAGAAGGTTATATGAAAGATCATGAGACTTAACATGGATTGGTGTTTCTAATGTGGCCTTTCTAGTTGTAATAGGAAAAGTGACCACACCAAGCAGTTGTTTTCCTACATCATCAAATCCCTTAATAGATAAAGAATCAGGTTAAATTTTTTATTTATCCATGCCAAGCCTACCAAAAAGTGTTACACTACACACATTAAGGACAAAACCATTGGAAACAAGGGTTTTCTTTATGCCTCTTCCACTGTAGTAGATGATCACCATGAAAACATCAATATTTTTTTTGCACTTCCAAAGGGGGGAGTTCTCTTTGGTGGAAAATACTGTCAAAATTTATTCCTTGGATCATTTATGCTATGTCATTCAAATTTACACTAGAGGGGATCATAAATTGTTGAAAGGAAATTTGAATAATGTTATGATTGTGAGGGGATGCTTGAATAAGGTCCCACAATGATATATTTACATGAGTATTCTTTAGTTGTTTGAAAAGATCATTCTCCTTTCCATGAAGAGGAACTAGTAAGATAGGGTTAGGTAGGATAGGATTAGGCAATGGGAGGGATGTTGAAGGTATTTGTCTTGGTTTCATATTATTTCTAGTTTTATATGTATGAGAAACAATATTATGAATTAGTTGTTGCAAAAAAATGTTCTTAGGTGGGTAAATGATAAGTTCAGGTTTATTTTGTGTTTGGGGTTGTTGTGAGGGTGGATAAAGAATTAGAGGATTCTTGAAATGTCCCATGAGGTATGTAGGAGGTCCATCAATCTAGGGGGATATAATGGACACTTGTGCATGCATAATCTCAACAGCGTTGGTTTGATGCATTTCTAATTAAGGGGGGTATACTATCATATTTTCATCATAATCCAAGTCACATCACTATTGTTTGAATTTTATTGCACCATGATATCCTCCCTAGGAGGATAGTTTTTATAAGAACTACAAAACAAATATTCTTGACATTTAAGGATTGGTTCTTCCAAAATTACTTCATCGCAAGTAGGGGAATGATCAATGGCTAAATTTTCTTGCTCAATAAGGGTTTTCCTAGGTGAAGAGAGACAACTAAGATTCGCATGACTTTCATCAATCAAAGTATCTTCTTCACAACTAGGAGGGATAGTAGGAGAAGAAAAAATATGAAGAGGGTTGTTATGTCTTAAAAAATAGGATAGGTAGGGGAAGGATCATAAGGAGGGTTGTTATAGACTTTAAAGGTTTGATCATGTAACACCATCATATCCCCATTATTTACAATCTCATCCTCTTTCACTAAATGGGTATGTGCAGGATCATCATGCAAAAAACAGGCCCTTAAGTGGCAAAAAATTTAGAAAAATCAGTGTTAGGCAACTTGATGTAAATATTTGAATAAGTTATCTATATTATTTCAAAAATATGTAAGAATAGAATTTGTAGAAAATTGAATGTAGTTTCTAAAATACTAGGTTCATTTAAAAATAAATAAAATCTATTTGGTGAAAATTTGAAATTTCAATGCAGTAGTACTTAAATTTTAGGGAAAAAATAAGAAGTAGATATATGTCTGACCACCCTAACCATAATAAAATGATATTATTTTTTGTAAGATTTTATATATAAGTAGAGGACTCATGTCTGAATGTGATGCATATTTTTTGTAATTTGTTTCAAGTAAATAATTAATTATGAATTTTTATTACAAGCTGTTAGAAAATATAAAACTTGTCGACCACCTTAAATTGGTCAAAACTTCATGAAATTTATTTTTTATTTATTTAATCCTATAGTATGTAAGCATATAATGTGGCCATGTTTGGATTCAAAAATATGATACCATTTGAAAGTTATAGATGTTTTTCAACCATCCTATCGTCAGACTTTAGTAATTCTAATAGAAAATGAATAATAATTATTTATTAAATTCAAATTAAATCATAATTTATATTTTGGAAAGCTGAGAATCTCCTCTAAAACCCTTTTTGTTTCATTAATTTTGGGTGAAAAAAAAGTCATCAGCCACATACCCTACAAATACCCATAATATTGCCACTTTTTGGCGCACCATGATCCTGCACATACCCAAATCATTATCAAAAGTAAATGGGGAATATAAATTAGGTAAGGTGATGTTTATAAGTGTTTCTATCATGTCATTCTCTTGTGTTATAATATCTTCCAATGTAGGAGAGTTTATAGAAGAGGAGATTTCTACAATGTCATGATTCTCAATGAGTGCCTATTTTAACACTAAAATTCCTTTGTGACATGGAGGAGAGGTATTAGGAGAAGAGGAAATATGATCATCATGATTGTCTATATTTTCATCTTCTTCTATTACATTCCCACAAATAGGATAAATAAGAGGGAGTGTAGGTTTAAGAAAAGTGTCAACATTTCCAAGTTCTCTTGCACTAAGAGACTCTCATAAAGAGGGAACATATTCACTAACATGCTTATTGACTAAATTTTTCTTTCTAAACTTGGAAAAGACCAAAACTAACATTTGTGAAAAATAACCTATGCAAACTCAAAATGCAATGTAAAGACTTGAAATGAAATGCAATTTTTTAGATTTTCAACAAGGTAATTTACTGACTACACTATGTAATGATCTAAAAATGAAATGTTGTAAATGTAATTGTGGAATTAAGAATTGCATGAAATGGACCAATTTATGCTAATTTAGTGAAATGAATGAAACATAAAATAAACAATCTAAAAGAAATAACCAATGGTAGCAAACAAAAGTGCAAAAAAAATGTTTTTAATGTCGTAAAATGTAGTTTTAGATCTACATTGGGACTAAATCATCCAAAGGGGTGTATGAGTCTCAATGAGGGTCTTTTTTCAAAATTTTCAAAATATTTTAATTGATTTTTATTCTTTTTAGTTTGTATGATATGTAGAATAAATGTAAATGTAGTTTTTAGATGATTTTCAATGATTTTAGATACAAAAATGCAACCTAGGGGAAATGTACCATTAGCCACCAGAGCTAACTTCACACATTCATGGAGAGTGCAAAATAGGCTCTATTTCAATTGTTTTTTTGGCTTCTTCATAAGTGAGTTAGGACCTTAAAAAGAAAAAAATTGGCTTTTGGGTATTTAAAACATGCCTTATGGAACCTGTAAAGTGAAACATGCTCAAAAAGGATGTTTTTAAACCTCTATCCCCTACATCTTTACCACTTCACCAGTACCTATTCATTAGACAACCAATAAAATCCAAAAAAAAATTAAGGTGTTTTGAATAGTTAAAAAGGTGTTTTCAATATTTTTCAATGTGTTTTAACTTTTTGGTCAACTACACATTCAGTAGTGAACATATATTGGTATAATTAAAAAAATGTAATGACTAAAATGTAAATAGTTATTGGGGGGTCAAGTGAACAAGGAGTAAATAATTGGATCATGGGTAGAAATTGGGGGTTTCCCCCTACATGCATTTTCACTAATGAAAGATTTAGAAACCCTAGAATTCAAATTAACTAATGCAAACCCTAATGAAAAGTTAATGCAAGCAAGATCTAGGATTATGATGCACTCCAAATAAGAAAATGAAATGTTTTAAATGTAGGTTCACCAAAATTTAATAATTGAAAATGGGGGTATATGCTTTCGTATGGTTGAGGACATAGAGCAAAACCCACTTTCCAATCATTTCATTGAAGTGAAACACTAGAGATCTCAATCTAATGGTGAAAGGGGAAAGAAACCTGACAATAGGGTTGTCCTAGTGTCTGATAATAAACTAATGAGGGGTTCACCACCAAGCTATGGTTTGGAAATAATAATGAAATGCAAGATATATGACAAAACCTATTGATCCATGAACCTTGAATGAATCAACTAGAAATGCATATATATCATAACAAAAAATTATAAAATCAGAGACATGCACCGAGAAACTTGAGGAGGCTTGAATGAGGAGTGGAAATGGTAAAATAACTAATTTTGAGGCTGATTGAGACTAATATGCCAGTTTGGGTAATTGAGCCCTAGATTAGGTTTTTTGCACCAAAATTGGAATCTAAAAATGTTGATTTTGAATCTCCAAAAACCCTAAAAATTGGTTGTATTGGGAATCATATGACCAAGGTGGAATATCAATAGTAGTTTACTTTCTTAGAAGGTTATGTCCTAATTTTTCTCTCCAATCTCTGCTCTTTCTGTACCACTTTATTTCCAAACCTGAAACCCTGATTTTAGACCTGTAGATGATTTTTTTGAACATACCAATGTTGCAAATGAGGGGAAAAATCCAAGAAATTTCTCCAAGATTATAACCTAATCTTTGAGGGATATTCAAGCTTCAAGACACCTAGATCTACAATCACACATGCAAAGAGGAAAAAATATTGTTGATTATTAGTGAATGTCAGTTTAACTTAGTCAAACTCCTTTGAGGTTATTAGACCAAATGATGAGATGATGAAATAAGGAAATGAAACATGAAGCATAGAACATTAAACATGAATAATGATACATAGAATGATTTATTGTAAATGATGTCTTGTAAATAAGTAATCTAACATGAAATTCCCATGAAGGATGTAGATCTAGATCTAAAACAATAAGTGTAGAACAATTCTTGACCTTGGATCTTGAATGTAACATCACAATACTAGCTCAATAAGATGCTTGATACTTGATATCCTTGACATGATGATGGATCTTGAATTTCTACAACAAATGGCGAATAATTTTCCCTTGAATGCCTTAGAAATGATCTCTAATGCTCTCTTGATGATTTTGTAAAGTCTTAAAATGCTTAACTATTGACTACTTGACTTGATATCATGAAGGCTTAGTCTTTCTTAGGTGAAATAATGATTTGAAATCTTTTTTATATAGGTAATGCACCCAAATTATTTTTTATTATATCCCAGTGGTTGACATTCAAGAAATTTGAATTTAAAACCATGATTTCCTTCTCAAAACTCAGAAAAGGAGCCAAATGGGTCTCATATGCTATCTATTGTGTATGGCTCCCATTTGGTGGGACTCATAGGCCCAAAGTCGCGTATGGGTCCCAAAGGACCCTTTAAAGAGAGAAAATGTTAGGGAGTGAAGAAATTAAGTTTATTTGAGGTATATGTTGGGATTTCTATTAAAATATTCCATAGGATGCATAATAAAGAGTCTAAAAGACCTATTAATGATTATATGAAGGTTATAAATGCAAGGGGGCCCAATATTCAATGTGAAAGTGTAAATAAATATATTTTACAACATTAAATTAAGGAAAAAATAGGTCTTTTTAGCTTAAAATGGTACTAAATCCAATGTGATAGTGTACAACACATTAAAACACTATATTAGGTCCATTTATCTTACAAGCCTCCTAAATTTAAGCTAAAGGTGTAAATAAATACACTTTACAACACTAAATTAAGGAAAAGTTAGGTTTATTTAGTTTAAAAGGGCCAAAAACCTAATGTAAATGTGTAAAAATCATCACAATAAAAGATCAAGGTGACATTAAGTCAAATTTATCATTAACTATTCCATAATTAAGCCAAGAAAAGGTGTAATTTTCCTATCATTACAATTTTGTTAGTGTATATGGGTTTGCCTTGGTCAATCCCAATTTTTGTAATGAAACCTTGAAATGAAATCAAATGGAATGAAGGGATGGTGAATGAACAAATAAGTTATGTTGTAACTCATGAAACCCTTGAGCCAAAGGTTGGAAAATTGTGTGTAATGTCTAGCATGCATGTGGATCTTAGCTCTTTATGTTATGTTATGGATCTTTGTTTGAATTCTTGCTTGAATCGTAAGAACCTACATCACAAATGTTAGCTCAAAAACAAACATAATGTATGATGACTTTGACATGATGCTTGATTCTTGATTAATGCTCCAAAATGATAATCACTCTTGAATGTTTTGAATTCTCTTGTATTCCTAGAATTTTAAAATTCTTAGATCATATGTGCTCATTAAAGTAGCTAGGAGAAAGTATATGAAATAACCTTGTATTTATACATGTTTATGCCAAATTTCTCAAAACTACAACACTACAAGTTGACATTAGATCTAGGAGAATAAATTTTTTCCAAGAATTGAATTCAAAGTTAGGTCCAAGATAAGTAGGAATCATACACTAGTTGTGACATATGAGTCCCATTAGGCTAGGCTTGGGACACATTTTTTAAGAAATTATTAGTTTAATGTTAAATTCAAATCTAGGCCTTCAAACCTAGGTGGGACCCATATGAAAAAGGTGGCATAGGAGTTCCAGATCACTAATTATAGGAAATACACTAAATTATGATTGGCCACTTGATATATGTTGAGATTATCCTTAGGAAGATGCATTAATTAAGGCTTGTGGGTGCAAAATAGGACCAAATAAGGCATTAAAAAGTCTAGTTTTAGTAGGGAGGGCCCAAACAAGTGT
Organism: Sequoia sempervirens; assembly: GCA_007258455.2. Taxonomy (NCBI): domain Eukaryota; kingdom Viridiplantae; phylum Streptophyta; class Pinopsida; order Cupressales; family Cupressaceae; genus Sequoia; species Sequoia sempervirens. The sequence continues at coordinate 702,960,884 of VDFB02281492.1, read as the reverse complement.
GAAAATATAAAGGGATACATTTTTATACACTAAATTTAGCCCTAAATTTAGTCAAATTAGGAACTTGATTTAAATTCACACTAAAGTAGACAAATTCACATAAAGAGGGCCTCTAGTGTACAAATTCTAGTGAGATAGGATGGAAATAATCAAGAGGGTGGTGCAAGCCCCCAAGCATCAGGATCCTATGGCAACCAAACATAAGCATAGAAGAACACATGTGAAAATAATGTAAGAAGAAACAACAAGGCATAAGCATACACTGCCAAAGACAAAGAGAAGAAAACAAAAGAAAAACAAAACGGGTGGATAAAGCTTCAACCATTTGTCTCACACACTATAGATCACATCTAATTTATTTTTCAAAAAATGTTTACAAGTGGAACATAATTTCCACTATGTAGACCAAATGCATGCTTACAAGGGCTATTATAACCTTAGGCTATCACTAGGTGAGCCCCCAATAAGACACATACACATGTAGTCGATATGTGCTCACATGAGCAAGTGGCAATGGAAAAGACATGCCTAATTTTGGCTCCCATACATACAACCATACCAAATATATACCTCCTAATAAATTTATTAAGATGCCACACAACAATGAACTTCAAGCTTCATGGGGAAAAGAAAAGCTTCATATGCTAGACACTCATGAAAAAATAAGATGGCTCAAGAGGCAATCAAAGTGTGTCATATGAGGTGGCCATATAAATGAAAATACAAAAGAGTGTAAGGGTAAGTTAAAAAAGGAGTTTCTCTTAGTTCATGTATGGTCTTAACTTAGGGAACATTGTGCCTAATGTATCCAAGATAAGACCAATTGAATAATAGAAGATTCACAACTTAGGGGATTGAGTGTGTTACATCAAGCCACTAAGAGGAATATAATATGCTAGGAGAAATCATGCTCTTGAAGAAAATAACACCCAATGTCACCACAAAGTGACAAAAACATCACATAAAGTAAGAATACTATACAATCAAACATAAGTTATGAAAGAATAATGCAAATGTATGGATCCACTTTAAAGAAAATGCTAAAAACCATGCTATGATAAATTAATTTAAATTAGAAAATGATATATTATAACAATAAAGAGGACATGAGAGTTTATTTGTAAATAACTATGCCAAGTCATATGTTTCCAAATAAAGCTACATCATGAAAAAGGGGTTTCTACCAAAGTGCAATGCTAAAATAACACATAAGGGATCAAAAAATTCAGTGTCGTATGTGTTTGATACAATGTTTTTATAGAGCATGATATTGTCATCATTCAATAATTACTCATGGAACAAGAATAATGACATAAAGAGAGTGAAAACATAGAAAAACCTTTGGGTCAACATGGAAGAGACCTAAATTACTCAATGTCTTATTTCATCCCAAATAGGAAAACACAAGATAAAAGAAAAGATAAAGGAAATGATTTTGGGTCAACATGGAAGAGATGTGAATGTATCGATTCCTTGTGTCATCCCCAAAAGAAAACACAAGACTAAATAAAAGATAAAAGGATTTATGACATAGAGAAGAATGTAGATACAAATCGAGGAATGTCACAAAGAGAGAGATAAATCAAATAAAATAGTACGTAGGATCACATTACGCACATGCAATGAAAAAAGAAAATAAAGAATATAATAGTAAGGCACATGAGAGTCAACCTATAGTAGTTCATCCACATCCAAATCGAGTTCATCATATATATAAGGTGGACAAATAGCCTAAGGGACAATAGAAAGTGTTGAACTAGGGTCATTACCAAGTTCAATACTCTTCCTGGGAGAATTATCATTTAAGCTCATAGAAGAGGAAAATAATGTATTCAATTCATTATGCACTTCTGCATCAATTTTAGTAACCCCATCATTGTCATCAAAATTAATCAAAATAGGAGGTTGAATGATAATGTACAAAGAAGGGTTTAGTTCTTGTTGCAGTATAAAACCATGTTGTTGCATCAAAGAGGGAGACTCATCAAGTATTGCTTCAGTCATCTTTGGATGTTCATTTTTGTTGAACATTGATTTCTTCATTTAATCTTTGAGCAAGAGAATGATATTTATGCCTATGCTCTCTAACATTTTTGTTTCTTTTAGTATGATTATCAAGTTGAATTTGTGTAGGAGAGGGTTTATTGACCATAGGATTCTTTTCTTCCCTAAGGGGAGGAACAAATTGAATGATGGAAGGTAGTTCAATCAATTTCTCTTTATCTTTATAAAAAAAAAAACTATTATGACATATATAAGCAGGATTCCCATGACGGGTACGGGTAGGATAAACCAAATTTTGATTGAATTCAATTTTTCTAGTGAACAGGGCTCGTAGATGTTCTGCAATATCACATGTAAATACCCCACCAGTATGAAAAGTCCTTAATGTTAATTGAGTTCCCAGTTATATTAGTTCATTATTAATTCATTTTCGGAGCTTAGAACCACTCTTCTTGAAATGGAATGACCGTAGACAAAGAATGTCAATTAGTTTGGGGCAGACGTAGCCAAGTGGTTCCAAGGCAGTGGATTGTGAATCCACCATGCGCGGGTTCGATCCCCGTCGTTAGCATGGTAAAAAAATCGACCGGATCACAATGAATTGTGATTTGATATAATCAATCAAATGATTAGTGGATTCTTTTCTTCCCTACGGGGAGGAACAAATTGAATGATGGAAGGTAGTTCAACCACTTTCTCTTTATCTTTGTAAAAAGAAATTATCTTCGGAGATGTGATGGGATTTTTTTCATTATCTCCTGGTCTTTTATAGGAGATAGGAAAAGGATATATCTTAGGTTGGTTATTTGTAATGTATTTTGGTTCAATCATGGTTTCATCAAGGATAGGAGGCTCAGTTATAGGTTGAGGCATATTTCAAAGGGATAGTTTTCTATGTATTTCACCATAAAAATTTGATAGGATAGGAAAAAGAAATCTTCTTGAGGTTTAATAGGTAATTAAAAGTTTCCCTAGGAAGAAAAAGGATTAAAGCCACTATGGTATACAGTTAAAATTTCATTGCCAAAGGGAAACTTAAAAAATTTATGCACAACTGATGGGAGAAATTCCATGTAGCATAGCCATGGATAATCAAGATTTAAATGGAGTTTTTTTTATGTTGAGATGATGGAGAATGAGACATTAATTTTTTTCAGTCCAACATATAAAGGAAAGTTGATTGATCCCATTGTAAGGAAAGTAAAACCATTATTCATTTTTATCCATGCTTTTGGTTTATTATAAGTGCCTTGGTAGAGTTCATGCACAAGTAAGAATTCCTCAATGATTAAATTCTCTCCATAGATAGGATCAACTAATATCCCATTAGTGGGGTTATCATTGATTCAACTGGCTATGTAAAGAGGACCATCAGGTGCATTTCTAAGTATACCTTTATATGAGAAAGCAATTTCAAGAGGCTTTTTAGTTCGGCCCTTACAAGGTTGAGTTTTGATAAAAAAAATATACCATTTTTAATAGTATGCATAGGAATTTGTTTGATAGTATCCATAGGACCTTATTTAATCATATCCATGTTGTCATCATCCATGTTAACATTCATCACATCATTCTTTTTAGTTTCACTAGCTTTGACAAATGAAATGTTATGATTTGGCATAGGGTTGGTAAATATTTGAAAGTTTTGGTTGGGAGGGGCAACAAACTTATTTCCTTGATCATTAACACCTTCAATTTGAAGTGACTAGAATCTATGAGCTCTCGCACAAGATGTTTGATATGCTTACTATGTTCCATTTCATGTCCATTTTGTTGGTGATAATGGAAATAAGAATTAGATACAAAATCTGGAGGTAAAGGCTTATTAGGATCAAGAGTTTTAATGGGAGGAAAGGTGATCATTTTCTATTCCAAAAGTTGTGATATTGTGCTATGGAGGGTATTGGGTAAGGAATGAATTTTCTAGCTAGATCCCAAAATGTGAAAGGAGTTTTCTTCTTTATAGCTGAAACTTGGGTATCAACATGTTGAGTTGGTTCAAGGGGGTTTAGTTGAAGGAATCCTTTATTTTTTTTTCTAAAAGGTTGATAATTTTCTTGGTTTGTGGATTCAAACTTTTTAGGTTGGCTGGAGGTGCATTTTGGGTCATGACTACTAGCCAAATTTTGATAATCACAAAGAGCATTACACAAGTGTACAAAGGAAGGAAAATTCATCATGGTAATCTTATCTTGTATCTTGGTTTACAAGTTTTCAATGAAAATCCATTAAAGTTGAGGATAGGAATCTTTACGTTTATTTAAGAATAAAAAGATTGGTATCATGAAATGAAGTCAGTAAGTTTTTTATCATAATTTTTGCTTACATGTCATAAAATTGGCTAAGGTTATCTTAGGAGTCATGTTCACTTGAAAATTCTTTATAAATGCCTCAAAAAGTTCATTGAATGAACAAATTGAGTTATTGAGTAACAAGAAAAACCATTATGAGGTGGTATCCTTCAAGTACCTAGGGAAAAGCTTAGCCAAGAGCTTATCCTCAAGTACAAAATCACTACATAATGTGGTATAAGTGGAAACATGGTTAGAAGGATCTCATTTCCCCCAATATTTCTCAAATCTAGGAATCTCTATACCTTGTGGTATCAACATTCTCAATATCTCCAAGGATAAGGGATTTCTTTTGACATAGTATGTAGGTTGGTCATTTTGATTTTGGTTTATGGTGGAAACTTTATTTTGAATTGAACAAGTGAAAAATTTAGGGCTTATCAAGATCAAGATAAACCACATGAATTTTTTACACTCAATCACTATAATTCATGAAATTATAAGGGCCAAAAGATGCAAATAATAATCATAAATTGACCCTAACATTTATAGAAATTATGAGGGGAGTTTTTAGAGCTCAAAGAGGTGTGTACCTTGCTGTATGAAGCCTCTTTTTAGGGCACTAAAATGTTGGAAAATTTGTATTTGGGTCCTCTCTTTGATTTTTATAGTTTTGGACCTAAAAGCAGAGAGACAATCTTCACACACTTTACCCAAGAACAAAATTTTGAGATTTCAATGCAAAGGAGATTAAAATATCTCAAAGGTACTATCCTAGAGGTTGAATATGATCTATTAAATGGTTCACCACCATTTTTAAACTTTTAAAATACAATGAAATGTAAAACACAATGTAAAACCTGAATTGAATGCAATAAAACATTAAATGACCTAAAAAGATGAACAAAATGAAACAAAAAGTTATGATGTAAAAAGTGTACACCTAGGAGATTGAATAAGGTAGAATGGAGGTACAGATCATTGAAAAATAATCTATCAAGGCTAACTAGGACTCATTCACCAAGTTGGATGCATCAATCCAGATTCTAGGAAAATACACTGGAGCAGGTTTTAGCCAAAATGGAATCCAAATCAGTAAAAATCTATGCCAGGCTTATATAGTGAGACTCATTCGCCAATAGTGGAAAATCAGTCCACCTCTAATTTTCTAGAAATTCTCAATTTTATTTTGTGCCTCTCAGTCTCCTCTAATCATTTTGACTGAAATTTAGATCTGAAATTATAAATTGCCACTTTTAGGTCTTCTCCAAACTTCTCCAAGGCTTGATGACAACTTTGACAAGTTTAGGGATTTGAAAAAATTTCTCCTTGAAAAATTATATACAACCTAGCCCTGTAAATCATACACAAGAAGAGGGAAAAGTTTTGTGGGGTTAGTGAATAGGGGTTTGCATTGGTCAAACTCCTTGTTGGTAATTAAACCTTGAAATGAAAGCAAATATGAATGGAGAATGATGAATGAACATGTAACTATGTCACAACTCACAAATCCCTACAATAAAGTGTTGAAAATATGATTGAAATGGCTATAATCGATGTGGTTCTTGACTCTTGCTTGAATGATGTTGATCTTGCTTCGAACACTTGCTTGAATTATAAAATCTACATCATAATTTTTAGAACAATAAAAAACATGGGGAATGCAATATTTCACATGATGATTGATGCTTGAAGAATGCTCTAAAATTATTGATAATACACTCTTGAATGCTCTTACGAATTCCCAAATGCTCTTGTGAACTCTCTTGAATTTTTTTTGTTGAATATGAGTGAAAGAACCTTGTATTTATACTCAATTATGAAAGAATTCCTAAAATTACAACACTACAAGTTAACATTAGATCGAGGAGAATAAAATCCTACTAGAAATTTGATTAAATTTGAATTTGGGCCACATGGGAGTCATTCAACCAAAGTGGTGAATGATTCCCATGAGGCATAATGTATGAAACCAAAAATGAAAAGTGCTTAAAAATGTGTAAAAATTGGTTTAGGGCCAAAATATCTAGGTGGGACCCATTCAATCAAGGTGGAGAATGAGTCCTAGACACTAAATATGGGCCACACAAGATAGGAACACTTGAATTATGATTTTTTATTGATTGGTGTTGGGATTATCCTCAAAGAGATGCAATAAATGAGGCTTGTGGATGGAAAATAGCTCCAATTAAAGCATAAGAAAGCTAAACTATGAATGATAAGCCCAAAGAAGTGAGAAAGTCAGTTAGAAAACTTTAAAACACTCTAAACAAGGAAATATTAATGTTGATTTTTACTAAAATTATATTTATTATGCTTAGTGAATTGATAAAACCCTAGAAAAGTGTGGAAGTGTATTACAACACTTCAGAACACTTTAGTAAGGCATAATTAAATTCCATTAGTTGAAAAGGGCCCAAAATTAATGTGAATTTGTTATCCACATTACAACACCAAATCAATGTAACATCTATCCAAATTTCACAAGGAGGACCCAAACGAGTGCAAAAATGTCAAGGGATCTATTTTACTACACTGTAGGCACAAAGGAATCATTCACCTTTAGTGGTTAATAGGTCCCTGTAAGGGTTTCTAAAACTAAGATCTAGGTTATTTTCCTTGATTTTTGAACTCTTAGATTCTCGGTTCTCATCTCCTAAAAACATGTAGTTAATTTTGTAGCTTCAATTCTTTGTTTTTGCACTTTGGAAGTCAATTTTGCAATTTGACAAATTTTGTAACTTTTCCCTAAACTTCTTCTTTGCTTGATCTTCAACCTAAAAATCTACAAATACACACTCAATGGTGTTGTTTTATGGAGTCTAATTAGAGTTAAAGGTTAAATTTTCCCCATTGTTATTGGCGTGGTTTCACCCATATTATTTAATGATGGTTTGCGGGTAGCACCTCTAAGATGGGGTCAAGGCGAAGTACCCCTTGCGGGGTCTAGGGAAAGTACCCCTACTATGTACCTTATCGCGATACAAGGTAAGGTTGATAGGAAGCACCCCCACAAGGGCTCAGGGGCAACGCCCCTAAAACCTCAAATGAATTTCATTATTGTATAAAGGCATCAAGAGTTACTTTTTCTATTGGCCAACATAAAAAAAACTATTTTGTAACTGACATAAGTATTGATTAAATGGCTAAGGGTTAGGGTTTCTATTGATATTGCATTGTAGTATTTGCAGTGGTATTGAGTTGCGAGGATTGCTGATTATAATCAGTTGAATTTTCAAGATAATAATATTGGACTCTCTATTGGTGGATGTAGCCTGAGTTTGGGTGAACTAGATTAGAATTTTCTCTCACTATTATTATTTCTATGTAATTTGCATTCATTTGTTTAATATTTATCTAAATTTAATTGATATCTTCTACATGCAATTCCTAACAAGTGGTATCAAATTAGGTTGTGTTAGATTATCATCTATAGGAAGTTCTCATGGTTGAGTGGGATGAGGCTAAATTGAAGGAAGATAAATTCAATGGACATAACTATCGGTTATGTAATATGCAGATGGTGGATTATCTCTATCAAAAGGATTTATGGAGGCCGTTGGAAGGAATAGCCAAGAAACCAACAAGAATGACAGATGAGGATCAAAAAATTTTAGATAGAAAGTTATTGGGAACCATTTGGTTATTCCTGGCACCATCTATGGTATTCAATATAACAAAAGAGAAGAAAACATATGAAATGATGAAATATTTGGCTAAATTGTATGAAAAACCCTCAAATTCAAATAAGGTATTTCTCATGAAGCATTTGATTAATTGGAAAATGATTGAAGGTGGATCTGTGATAGATTATTTAAATGAGTTTAATATGACTACTAGTCAATTGACTTCAGTAAATGTAAAATTTGATGAAGAAGTTAGGGCTCTCCTGATATTATGTTCTTTGCCTGAAAGTTGGAATAGCTTGGTAATGGTAGTTAGCAACTCTATTTCTGGTTCAAATGCCCTAAAACTTGATTATGTTGTTGGTGTTATTCTAAGTGAGGAAATTTTTAGGAAAAGCAAAGGTGGATCCACATCAAGTAGTGTTTTGAATGTAGAAAGTAGGGGAAGACCATAGGAGAGAGGAAAAGGTTCCAGAGGTCATGGGAAGTCACAAGGAAAATTAAAGGACAAGAGGTCCTAATATAGAGGATAGAAGGATTTGGGTACTATGGGAAACTAGGTCATCTGAAGAAATATTGTTGGTCTCAAAAGAATAGAGAAGGAGACAAACAAGAAGGAAATAAGGAGGAAAATGTGGTAAGTAATAAATATAAAGATGATGCTTTGATTCTTTCCCTAGATAATGTTGATGATTCATTGGTTTTAGATTCAGGGGCCTCATTTCATGTTATGCCCCATAGAAGTTATTTTCTTGATTATGTCCAAGGGGATTTTGGGCTGGTTTATTTAGGAGATAATGAACCTTATTAGCTTGTTGGAAAGGGAATAATTAAGATTAAGTTGTAGAATATGAATCTTTGGTTACTATAGGAGGTAAGGTACATTCCAAGGCTGAGTAGGAAGTTAATTTCAACAAGACAACTAGTTGATGAAGGTTGCATTGTTTCTTTTAGTGATAAAAATTGGAACGTTTGAAGAAGTTCATTAATAGTAGAAAAAGATGTAAAAGTAGGAACCTTATATCTTTATATAGGTTGTACTATTCCTTATACTTTAGTTGTTGTAGAGGAAAAATAAATGGGTTTAGGAATAGTTGTGGGTTCCCAAGAAGAGACTAAAATAGTTGTTCCAGGTTCTGAGACACCATTGTGGCATAATAGACTTGGGCATATGAGTGAAAAAGGTATGAAGGTGCTTCATTATAAGAAAGTTTTACCAAGTTTGAAATGTATTAATATGGATTTTTGTGAAAGTTTTTTGTATGGAAAACTAAAGTGAGTTAGTTTTCTCAAGGATGGGAAGAAAAAAAAAGATGAAATTTTGGAGCTTGTGCATTCAGATGTATGGGGACTAGCTCGAGTATCTTCTTTGAGTGGCTCTCAGTATTATGTTACATTTTGTACCATATAAAAAATGGCCCCTTATCATTTTCAAGGCCTTTTAGGTCTTGTTTTATGATGTTTTGTCTATTTTACTCTAATTTAATGATGTAACATGGCTTGAATAAGGATATTTAGGTACTAAAATTCAAATAATGACATCTTCTGATGATGTTGTGAAGTTTGTAAAGAATTTCTACACTATTATAGACTATATTCATTACAATTCACCTAAAAATCACCTTTTCATTACTAATCAAGTCCTATTTTGAAGTGTTGTAAAGTCTTGTAACAAGATTTCACACTTTTTAGGCATAAATTCACTATTTATCCCTTTCTTATGATTTATTTGACCCCTTTATTCCCTTATAGGCTTAATTAAGTGTACTTTTTAATATAAACCTAATAAAAAAATTAAAGATGACTTAATTCCCAATACCCATTTTTAGGTCCTAGGTAGGACCCATTCACCACAGCTAGCAAATAAGTCCCCCTTGGCTCCAAATTCAAAAAAATTCAAAATTCCTTTCAAAATTTTATTCAAAATCACTTGATGTCAGCCTATGATGAGCTATGAACAGGTTATTAAGGCACAAGATTGTATAAATAAGTGATTTTCACCTCATTTTACATCTTCCAACATTCATCCATTCATTGAAGCATTCAAACTCACATCATATTCAAGCATTCAAGCATCTTAGAGCATCTTATCAAGCATTATTCAAGCATTTTGGAGCATCCAATTATATCCATCTACAAGGGTTTGGTAAGTTGGTAGCATTTGGATGTTATTTGTTTATCACTCTCTTTCATTTCATTATTTCATTAAGGGTTTTACTACCAAAGTGGGGTTTGACCAAGGAAAACCCCTCTTTGCTAACCCTTGACCATTTTCCCCCTCTTGCATGTGTGTTTGCAAAAATTTGTGTGTAGATTTAACAAGAATTTAGGTGTTGAAGATTGGTAAACAAGTCAACTAGGAGCTTCAAGTCAAATCAATCAAATTTCAAGCTTGGAGAAGGTTTTTTTTCCATTTCCTCAAAAATTAACTTCGACAAACTGACAAACAAAGATTTCCAAATCTGGTGTTGCAAAGTTGTCTCCTATTTTCTTAGAATTTTGGGAGAGGACTTATTTCCTACTAGTGGTGAATGAGTCCCACCTTAAGACTAAAAATCTAGGTTTTGTTATATTCTAGGTCCCGACAGTTAGAAACTGGTTCCTGACAGGTTTTCAATAGTAGTAGGACTAACTCACCACCCTAGGCGAATGAGTCCCACTGTTGATTTTTCAGTAAACTCAAACATCATTCAAACTATTCCACATTCCTCAAATCTTTCCCAGGTGCACTCTGATTCAGTCTTTCTCTTTTTTTTTGCATTAATTTTTCTTTTAGTTTATTATTTGTATATCACAGTGTTTTTTCCATCATAACTTAAATCTTTAACTTTTCATTCAAATTCAGTCATAAAAATAACTTAATTGCATTTATTTCATCTCATTTAGTTCATATAACATCACACATAACATAATTTGAATCAACCATTTAGCATTTTTGGCCCTATCTCTCTTGTTTTAGGTGAAAAACCCTAGAAGAGCTAGAGAAGTGCAAGGAGCCAAAAATATACAGTTCATTTTGGTGAACCTACATTTTTAACACTTAGAATTTGTAAAATAAATTTCATATTGCATCCTATATTAAACTTGCATTAATATTCAATTAGGATACTGGTTTGTTCTTGCATTCTAGGACTTCTCATATTGCATTAGTGAAAACTTTGTTTAGATTTCATTTTTACATTGCATATCATTTTAAGAAACTAAATAAATTGAATTTTTCATCCTTAATTGCATTCTAAAAATCATTATAATCATTTTAAAATTTCTAAAAAATATCATAATGGGACTCATTCGCTACCCTAGGCATATCAGTCCCTCTACACTTTTTAAATAACATTTCTGGCATCTTTTTGGCATTTTCCTGCCTTACAGTTTCTTATTCTTTCATTTTGTTTTAATTTCTAGAAACTCTATTTTTCATCATTCATTGCATCTTAGTTTACTTGCATTATGGCATTTTCTTTCAATCAACTTTAGAATCCATTAAAATCATTGGTAGACATGTTCAATTATGCCTTTGGTTGTGACCCTAATGACCTTGAACTCCCACGTGCTCCTTCAACTCCTCATGATTGTCCTCCTCATGAAGTAGACATCATTGAAGAAGATGACGAGAGCATGAAAAAGTTCTACAATGAATTTCTTGATAACCTAGAAGCCAATGTAGCCTTCTATCCATGCATGAAGTCACAAGATCTTCCTACTGTGGCACCTTTTGTTCAGTTTGCATGCATGCATACTAAAATCAATGAAGGACCTAAGGTTCCTCCCTCAAGTGGACCTAGTTCCTCTAAAAAACCACACTCACAACCATTTTATGATCACAAACTCACAAACACTCCCATAAATATTGGAAAAACATATAGAAAAGGTTTTACTATTCTAAGTAAACAAGGTTGTGACACAACACATGAACATGAAATTCATCAACTCCTTGCACAAAAAACAACCAAAGAAAACACAACAGGAATAGGATATCAAGTTCCTCCTCATCCTAATGGACCTCAATTTAAATATTGGAAAACTTCGACATGATGGCATAGTGATCTTTGATGCTCCTCCTAACGTGAACATTCTCCATCCACATGAAAAACCATTATCCCCTTCTAATTCAACAGGGATGTTAGGATTCCTATGGGTCACCTTCCTCCTACTCATGAACAAGGAGAATCTAGCAAAATGAAAACAACCTTAAAAATTTAAAAAACTCAAGTTTCCTACACATCCTCCAACCAAATGTGAAAGGAGACTTCAATTGATTTTAAACAAAGGTCTTATACTTTTACCACCTATGAATAGACTGGTTATTTTCCCTTAAGATTCCAACATACCATTTTGCAAATATCATCGTATTCTTGGACATTGTATGAAATAATTCCAAACTTTGAAGGACATACTCAGTTCATTGATATCGATTGTTTCCCCATCATACCTTAAAGAAACCCAATCCCATCATCATTCCATAGTTGTATAATTCCTTATTCTCACTATCACATGATACTTTCCCATCACTCACCTTGGTTCATTCTTTCCTTTACACTTTGTTGGGGTAAAGAAGTTGTTAGCCTTGTCCTTATAAAGAACTTGTCTTTGTCTCTTAGCTATGTTATTCCTTTTTTGCTTAACTATTTAAGACTAAGAAACTAATAAATTAGTTAATGGTTGACTTCCATTTGCATTACTTTCAACTTTTCAATTTTCTTTTATGTGTGTATCATGTTTCCCACATAATGTGTGTTTGATGTCCCCTCTCTTCATACACTTCTTCTGTTTGTACCTCTATTCTTCTATTTGTTGTGCATTGTCTTGTTTGCTTTCAATTTTTGTTCTCCTTTTGGGAATGACACAGCACAGAGATTCCCTATGTCTCTTCCATGTTGACCCAAAAGGTTCTTGTCTTTTTCTCTTTTCTTTTGTGTTTTCCTTTTGGGGATGATGCAAGGCATTGAGACTGAAATGTTTGTTTCATGTTGACCCAAAATCCTTTTCATTTTTTTTTTCCTTTTCATTTCCTTTTCACTTTTTTTTTTCCTTTTGAGGATGATGCAAATCATCAAGACCACAATGTCTCTTCCATTTTGAACCTGAATGAACTTTATTTTCCTTTCATTTTCACTCTCTATGTCATTCTTCCAATTCCATGTGCTTTGGGGAATGATGACATTTCTGAGCTTTTTCATTAAAAAATTGCAATAACAAACATTCTAACCCCAAATCCATAGATCCCCTATGTGTTTAGTGTGCTCTTTTCTGGTTGGGAACTCCCTTTGTTTTTTTTCATTTTTGTTGACATGATGCAGCCTAACTTTGAAACATATGACCTTGCATAGGGCTTTCTGAGTTGTCTCTCAAGTCTTGTTTTCCTTTTGCATTTTTCTTCCATTTGCTACTTTAAATTAATTGCTCATAGAATGGCGTGTACCAATTCCTTTAAATTAGGGGGGATAAATTACCATAATTCATTTGTATTCTTTGTTCTTAAGTGTAGCCCTATTGTTCATATGATGTGTTTTCCACATTATGGAAGAGATTGGGTATGATGTCCTTCATAAGCCTAATCCATCTTAGCATATTACATCCCTTTTGGTGGTCTGATGTGACACATTGCATCCCCTAATATGTGTATATACTATTCTTTGATTGGTCCTCTTTTGGATACATTAGACACAATGTTCCCTATGTGATTGACCTTGCATGAACTTAACAAAAATCCTTTGAACATATTTTCCATTTTATATTTCTTCATTTTACATTTTACATCTTTTGCACCTTGCATAATGCAACTTGCATGCTCTTGGTACTTGCCTTTTTGTTCATGAGTTCTAAGCATACCGAGCTTTGCTTTTCTCATGAAGCACGAACTAACATTTTCCTTTTTGGCACCTTGTTAAAGTTGTCAAGAGGTATAAATTTGACATGGTTGAGTGGGAAGCCCACCTAGTAGCATGAATTTTCCAAATAGCCTCCTTTGCGTTTGTGAGTGCATACCAACTAACGTATGTATCTCCCCTCTTGGGATTTATCACCCCATGAAAAAACAAAATTTCCATGGCCCCAAAGTGAGTATACTTGGGCCATATCATCTAACGGACCGCCATGAGTTATGTCGCCTTAGAGTGAGTATGCATTCACTTTTTCTCACAATCAACCTAGATCTAATCCACAACTAGCTGGAAAAATGGTTGAAGCTTCATTCAATTATCTCTTTCATTTGTGTGTTCCTTTGTCCTTATGTTTAGTTTTCCATGGGACATTCATCCTAGGGGCTTGATCATCCCTCTTGATTGTTGTTATTCCATCTTGCTAATGTAAGTATATTTGGACCCTCTTCTTGATGTTCACGGCTACTTTAGTGAGCTTGAAAAAAGTTCATCCTCTCACTAAAGTGGGGGCTAAATGTGCCATGGAAAAATTTCCCCTTGTCATTTTCATGGCTTTTTAGGTCTTGTTTCATGATTTTTTTTCTATTTTTCTATAATTTAATGATGTAACATGGCTTGAACATGCATATATAGGTACTAAAGTTTAAATAATGACTTGTGAAAGTGTTGTGAAGTGTTGTAAATAATTTCTACAATATTATAGACTCTATTAACTACAATTCACCTAAAAATAACCTTTTCATCACTAATCAAGTCCCATTTTGAAGTGTTGTGAAGTCTTGTAACAAGATTTCATGCTTTTCTAGGCATAACTTCACTATTTATCCCTTCCTTATGCTTTATTTGACCCCTTTATGCCCTTATAAGATTAATTAAGAGTATTTTTTAATGTAAACCCGACATTAAACATTAAACATGACTTAATTCCTGACAACCATTTTTAGGTTCCAGGTGGAACCCATTTTCCATGGGTGGCGAATGAGTCCCCCTTGGCTCCAAATTCAATTTTTTTAAATTTCTTTTTGGTTTTTATTCAAAATCACTTGATGTCATCCTGTAATGAGGTATGAATGGGTTACTAAGGCACAAGATTGTATAAATAAGTGATTTTCACCTCATTTTACATCTTCCAAGATTCATCCATTCCATCAAGCACTCAATCTCACATCACATTCAAGCATTCAAGCATCTTACAACATCTTATCAAGCATTATTCAAGCAATTTAGAGCATCCATTGATACAACTTCAGATCCATCTACAAGGGTTTGGTAAGTTGATAGTATTTTCATGTTATTTTTTTATCATTCTCTTTCATTTCATTATTTCATTAATGGTTTGATTACAAAAGTTGTATTTGACTAAGGAAAACCCCTATTTGCTAACCCTCAACCATTTTTCCCCTCTTGTGTGTGTGTTTACATTCTTTTGTGTGTATATTTAACAAGAATTTAGGTGTTGAAGATTGATCAACAAGTCAACTAGGAGTTTCAAGTAAAATCAATCATATTTCAAGCCTGGAGAAGGTTTTCTGTCCATTTCTTGCAAAATTGACTTCAACAACCCAAGGAGACATTTCTTAATTTGGTGTTACAAAGTTGTTCTCAATTTCTCAGTATTTTGGGAGATGAATGATTTGCCACTAGTGGAAAATGAGTCCCACCTTAAGACTAAAAATATAGGTTTTCTCATATTTCCGATCTTGATAGTCAAAAATTGGTTCATGATAGTTTTTCACTAGTAGCAGGACTAATTCACTACCCTAGGTGAATGAACCCCACTATTGAGTTTCAATAATCCCAGAAAACATTCAAACTACATTCCAGATTCCTCAAATCTTTCCCAGGTGCACTCTGATTCAACCTTTCTCTTTCTATTCGACTTTCATTCATCTTTTAGTTTATTGTTTGCATATCATAGTGTGTTTTACATCATAGCTTAAATCTTTAGTTTTAAATTCATATTTAGTCATAAAAATACCTAATTACATTTAGTTCATATAACATCACACATAACATAATTGGAATGAACACTTTAGCATTTTTGGCTCTATCTCTCTCCTTTTAGGTGAAAAACCATAGAAGAGCTAGATAATTGCAAGAAGCCCAAAATCTATGGTTCACATTCATAGATGATGAAAATAGGAAGGTTTGGATTTATTTCGTAAGACATAAATATTATATTGTATTCAAAACATTTAATAAATGGAGAAGCTTGCTTGAGAATGGGATGAAAAAAAAATAAAATGTCCCAGATTTGATAATGGTGGTGATTATTGCAACAAAAAAATTGAGGATTATTATTCCTTTAAAGGAATTCTTGGGTAAATAATGGTTCTAGGGACTGAACAAGAAAATGGAGTGGTTAAGCGCATGAATAGGACACTAATGGAGTGTGCAAGGGGCAAGAGATTGCATGTTGGGATGCCTTTAAACATTTGGGTAGAGGCTATCATTACTACTATATATTTAATTAAACAAGTTCCTTTAGTTCCTTTGGGCTATGGTATTTTAGAGGAAGCATGGATAGGTAAAAATATGAATTATTCTTTTCTCAAAACCTTTGGATGTGAAGAATTTGCACATGTAGATTTTCAAAAAAGAACCAGGCTAGATGCAAAATTAAAAATGTATCCTCATTGGATATGGCATTGATGAATTTGGTTATAGGCTTTGGGATGTTGAAAATATAAAAAATTGTGAAAAGTAAGGATGTTGTTGTGACAGATTTTGGGACCCTAAATACTAGCTCTCTTCCTAAGATTTTTCACCTAGAAAGAGACATATTTAGGTCCAAAATGCTTAGGTAACTCTCAAATTAGCATGCATGAAATGAGATATGATGTAAATAAACTTGAAAAAATGTAATAAATTAATCTAAATGACTAAAAATGAATGCAAAACTAAGATTTATGCCTTGTTTGAAAACATAGTGTGATATGCAAAAAGATAGAAATAATGAACAAAAATGCAATATTTGACTAAACAAAAGGTTGTTTATGAAAATGTGTGCACCTAGAAAGTTGTAGAGGACTGGATAATAAACTAAAAACCTGATGAAATCTGGACTTTAGCTAACCGGGACTCATTCGCAAAGGGTGGTGAATCAGTCCCAAATCAAACCTTTTATGAACAAAACTTGATTTCTGACTGTTAGGGACCTAAAACAACATTTAACTCAATTCTACATCTCAAGTGGGACTTATTCACCAAGCATGGAAAATCAACCCACCTTCAAATTCTTGAAAATTCAAGATTCAGATCTGCACCTTGATAGTTGTACAACAAATTCTAATGGAGTCCCAGTTCTAGATCTCAAAAAATCCTTGCAAAACAACTTAAAAGTATTGGTCTAATGGGAGATTTTCCTTAGTCAAACCCCTAGATTGGTAATCAAACCTTGAATAGATAAAAATATGCTAAAATCCCTAGCCTTTGATGTATTAAAGACTAGGAAAGGTTGAATCATGATAAAAACCCTATTCTATTGCTCTAGAATAAATTATGCAAGAATGATTGAAAGGATGCAAGATCTCTAACCTACAAAACTTACAACACATGAAATATGGATAAGAAATTTCATATAAATTCCAAATAGATATAATGAAATCTTGGATCTAAAGATAGAGTAATAATGGAAGATGGAATCAATAGGAAACCAAGTCCTTAGGTATGATTTGGTGGCTAGTTATACCTATTCACCCTAGATTTATTCATGATTCACCATAGGCATCCATCATCAACCATTTGCAATGTTGGATCTTTACAATATAAGTGAGCTCCAGGGCCTACAAAAACCCTAGTTTGTTGTCCTAAAACTTCAACTTTTTATTATGCAACTTTTTGTTGTATGCTTTTCACTCTTAGATAATGACAATGTGTAGACAAAAAGTGATCTCTAGTTGTGTAAAATGACTTAAAATGTTTATTTATAGGAAAAAAAACCTTATTTTCCTATCAATTAGACCTAAGAGGCCGACAATCACGTGAAATAGAAATTAAATTGATTAAATTCCCATTTGATTTTGAATTTTCCCTCAAAGGGGGCTCATTCACCACCCTCAGTGAATGAGTCCCACCAGAGGGGACTCATTCACCAAGGGTGGTGAATGGGTCTCACTATTGTTGTTTAAAGGTGGGTTTTCAGGATATGATGTTATTAAGTGTTGTTTGTTGGGTTTTATGTGATTTTTTATATGGAACGGGCCTCTAGATCAAAATTAATAGGTCTACAGGGCCATAAATGTTGTTTTAAAGGGGAAATGGTATGAAGGGACTCAAAATTGGGTATAAGTATACATGAAATTGTCTCTTTTCTCAAGAGAGTCCAATTTTCACCACCACAGTTGTATTCAATGAGAAGGTGTTGTACAAAGATCAGTTGCAGTAGCATGAGAAGAAAGAAAAGGATTTTTTGGTGCTAGATGATACTCTAGCTAGTGATGTTCTAGTGGTTCCTCATAATCCACAATAACAACAAGAAATACCACAAACTCTAGTGAATGTGAGACTGTCAACAAGGCTAAGTAGACCTCTTGAAAGGTTTTCTCCCTCTTTATATTCAATTTTGTGAATAGATGTTGGTGAACCAAAATGGTATGACGAAGCTATGCAGGTGGATATAAAGGTTCAATGAAAGCTTGGAATGAAAGAATAAATTGACTCCTTGCTTAAAAATTAGACTTGGAAATTATGTTAGTTACCTACACGTAAAAAGGCTTTACTAAATAAATGGGTTTATAGGTTGAAAGAAGAAGATGGAGGTAAGAAAAAATTTATATCCAGGTTAATTTTCAAGGGTTTTTCACAAATAAAAAGGCATTGATTTTGCTAAAAAAAATCTCTAATTGTTAAGATGACTTCTATTCGTATTGTTTTAAGTATTATGGCTACTAAAGATTTGCATTTAGAACAACTAGATGTGAAAACCACCTTTATCCATGGTAATTTGGAGGAGGAGATATATATGGAATAGCCCCAAGGATGTGAGGTCAAAGGTAAGGAGAAAATGGTGTGTAGATTGAAGAATATTTTATATGGATTGAAACAAGCACCTCGACAATGGTACTTGAAATTTGATAGTTTTATGGTTGAGTCAGGCTACAATAGGTTTAATTCTAACCATTGTGTTTATTTTAAGAGGCGGGATAATGACAAATACATTATTTTATGTTTATATGTTGATGATATGCATGTAGCGGGGTGTAACATGGATCACATAAGTGAGTTAAAACAATAGTTAGAAAAATCATTTTCTATGAAGGATTTGGGTGAAGTGAAAATAATACATGGTATACGAAGTTATAGAGATAGAAAGAATTAAAAAATATCTCTATCTCAGGCTGATTATGTTGAAAAGGTGTTGCAAATATTCCATATGAAGAATTCAAAAACTGTTAGCACACTTTTTCCTATTCATTTGAAATTGATTAAGGAGATGTGTCCAAAGACACAAGAGGAGGAAGAAAAAGTATCCATGATACCATATGATTTAGCTATAAGAATTTTAATGTATGTCATGGTATGCACAAGACTAGATATTGCACATGTTATTGGAGTCATAAGAAAGTATATGAGTAATCCCATATTGGAGCATTGGAATGCAGTAAAATGGGTTCTAAACTATTTGAGAGGTACATCCAATAAACATTTAAGTTTTGAGGGCTCTAATACTTATTTAGTAGGTTATGTAGACTCATATTTGGTAGGGGATATTGATACCAGGTAGAGTACTACATGTTATGACTTTACTATAGGTGGGACATGAGTAAGCTCGATCTCATAGTTGCAAAAGGTGGTTGCTTTATCCACCATAAAGGCAGAGTATGTAGCTACAACAAAGGAAAGAAAGGAGATGATATGGCTACAATATTTCAAGGAAGTGTTCGAAAAACAATAGGCCAACTTGTTTACAAATAGCCAAAATTCCATACATTTTTCAAAGAATTTTGGATTGAATTTAGAGACCAAACACATATAGTTGAGGTATCACTTCATTCGGTCAGTGTTGGATGATGGATAGTTAAGGATGGAAAAGATACATACAGATGGAAATCCAACGTATATGTTTACAAAGGAAGTGACAAGGGAGAGGTTGAGCTCCCCTTTAGCTTCAGTTGGTCTTCAAGATTGAAAACCAATAAAATCATAATATTAGGTTCCAAAGTGCTTATTTCCTATTGGAGTTATAGGGTCAGTAGTGTTATGATCAATGTCTAAGTGGGAGATGATATGGTGTGGATTCCCATCAGTCTCCTAGTTGGAGGTTGTTATATGGAGTCTAATTAGACTCAGTGGATAAATTTTCCCCACTTTTATAGATATGGTTTCCCCCCATATTATTTAATGGGTGTTTGATGGTAGTGTCCCTAAGATAGGGTTAAGTGGCAGTGGAATTTTATTGTAGCCAACATAAAAAAACCTTATTTTGTAATTGACATAAGTCTTTATAAAATGACTAAGGGTTAGGGTTTTTGTTGATATTATATTATAGCATTTGCAATAATATTGAGTTGTAAGGATTGCAAAGTGTAATCAGTTTGAATTGCTAGATAATAATATTGGACTCTCTATTGGTGGATGTAGCCTGAGTTTGGGTGAACCAACTTAAAATTGTCTCTCACTATTATTATTTCTATGTATTTTTCATTCCTCTATTTTATCCTTATTTGCATTTAATTAGAATCTACTATATGCAATTCCTAACAAACAAAATAAAATCTTGTTGTTTGTTTCTGAATAGGGGTTCGCCTAATTCAAAACCCTTGTAGGTAATTAAACCAAATGATGAAATGATGTAATTGAATCATGAACATGAAACAATGCAATGTTGATACCTTGGACATTGTCTTGTAATGCAAATATGTAAACTAACATGTAGTGGAAATGAAGAATGTAGATCTTGATCTTTGAATAAGATGTTAAAAATCCTTGCAAATATATTCTCAATGCTCATTCAACTATCTTAGCTCAACAAAAATGTAGGAATGCACTAAACCCTTTGTCATGATGAAATGATCTTGAATTGATGCAATAAAACCTTGATCATATGCCTAGAAATTCCTTTGAAAATGCTCTTGTAAAGTTGCTAGGATGCTTCATAAAATTTCTAGGTGAAACAATGTGAATTAACCCCTTATTTGTACTAAATCAAGAGAATTACCTCAAATTTCAAACAATTCAAGCTGATAGCAGATCTTGAATTTTTTTTTATAAAATTCCCACTAGAATGAAATTGAAAAATGGGGTCCTGATTAAGGGAGGACCCATTTTTGACCTAGGATAAATGGGTCCTAGCATTTTTTTTAGGACCTTATCTTTAGGGGATGAAATATTATTAAAAACCCATTTGAAATATGCTAATAAAGGCTGGTCGTATAGAGGAAGGACCCATTCACCACCCAGGGAAAATAGGTCCTAGTGCAAATTTCTCTTACCTTGATTTTTCCCAATTAAATGTTATGTAATTTGAATTGTGGGTGTCATTATAGATCTTCAAGACATGTTATAGATAAGGCCTAAATTAGAATTAAGGGGGATAATTAACTCCAATTAACCATAACTTGTTAAGAGGATCCTAGATAGGAATGAAAGTGTGTTACAACACTTTAAAACACTTAAATAATGTACAAATTAAGTTTATTTTATTAAAAGGGGGCCAAGATCAATGTGAATGTGTTTAAACACATTACAACATTAGACCTAGGAAAAAATTAGGTTAATTCAATGACAATTATTCCCAAATCAAGTAAGGAAAAGTGATACTTTTTCCATTACTAATTTTTTCCCCCACTTTAGTGATAGGATGACACCATGTCAAACTTACACTAAAGTAGACATTTAAGACACTTATGTATGCAACAATAACAAATATACATAATAATACCCTATCAAAGACCAATAAAGAAAAAAAATGATCAAGTACAACCGTTTGAATGCGATGTGGAATGGGGTTGTTTTTCCTTAACATATGTTGCTCACTCTAGGGTAGTGGAACCTTAGTTTTTCCACTAGATGAGTTATTCCAATGAGATGAAAAATTTGGGAATCATATTAGCCTCTCATACCATAATGAAGTTGTCCTATTGACAACATCGATAAGGCACCATAGTATGTAACTACTTTTGAATGTTATGTATGTGATTTTTTGTTAAAATGATATTTTTCTTTGTTTGTGTAAGTTATTCTTCTTAGGGAGTATTGAACCTAATGTCTCCAAGAGAGGACAATTCAAGGGTGGTGGATCATAACTCATGGGATTCCTCATTTGCATCAATTCCATGATAGTAGATTGTACACTCTTCGAGGACATGAAACCCAATGACATCACCAAGAAGAGGACACATCACAAGGAAAAAGAAAAATCATGCCATGAAATTTTTTCAAAAGATGTGATTGATCTATGCACTGAATTTAAAGAGGTTGCTACACCATTACTATGATAAATTTATTTAAATTATCATTCGCCTAAGACATGAGAGCTTTCCTCGGAAAACCCTATGCCAAGTCATATATTTATGACATAAGCTATATCATGAAATAGGAAATAAGGGCTACCCCCACAAATACATAAGGGATCTATGGATTTGGGGCCAGTTTGTTTTTTCTACAATGTTGTCATAGAGAATGGAACTGTCATCATTCCCCAAATACACATAGAACTACAAGAATGAGACAAAGACAAAAAAAACAAAGAAAAGTCCTTTCCATTCAACGTGGCAGATACCTAAATGTCTTGATTCCTTTCATCATCTCTAAAAGGAAAAAAAAGGACAAATGGAATTATTATGATATATAGAAGAATGTAAGGTACATATAGAGGAATTCACAAAAAGAGAGAGGTACATCACACCAAACAACATAGGGGATCACATTACACACATGCAATCACATAAAGAAAATATGAAAAAGAAAAATACTAGTAAGAAAAATGTGACTCAACCTAAAGTAGGTCTTATGTATCCCAATCTTAGTCAGTATTAATCGAAGGAAGACAACTAGCCAAATTTACAAGAGCAAGTACCGAACTAGGAGAAGCAATAGGTTCAACACTATTTTTAGGATATTTTTCATTTAAGATCATAGAAGAAGAAAATAGTGTATTCAACGCATCGTGTGCTTGTTCATCTAATTTTTCAATGTCAATGTCATCGTCTAGATTTATCACAAGAGGTCAAATGATAATGTCCATGGAATGTTCTTATTTATGTCATGGAAATGGTATATAGTCATCATGCTTTGCTTCAAGTAAGTTTTGATTTTGATTTTTTATGTTTTTTTGTCTTCTCAAAATTTTCTTCTATGAGAAATAGCAAATCACCTATTCTTATTCTCTCTATCACTTCAATTCCTTTTAATTCTATTGTCAATTTTTGTTTATGTAAGAGTGGGTTTGTAAATTATAGGTCCCTTCTCTTCATTTAGAGGAATAGAAGAAGTTACATTAGTAGTTTGTTCAACCACTTTCTCGTAAGCTTTGTAAATGTGTTTGACTCTACAAGGGACAATAGGATTTTTTGTGTTATCTTGCAATCTCTTATAGGAAATTGTGGGAGGTTTTTCTATATGTTGTTCTTGTATGTTTGGAAGGGATTTTGGTTCAATAATTGCTTCATCAAGGATAGGCATTTCATTTATAGGTTGAGGCATGGTTCAAAGGGATAACATTAATATTTTCATTTCCTTGAACTTTTGATATGATTTGAAAAAGAAATCCTCATGAGGCATGATAGGTTCCATAGGATCAGGTCAAAAGAAATCTAGTGAAAAATTCTATTGGATGGAGATAGGGTTAAATCCACTATGATGCACAGTAAAAATATCACTGTCAAATGGAAAATTTAGACATTTATGCACAACCAAAGGGATGAAATTCATGGAGTGAAGCCATGGATAGCTTAGCTTCACAAAAAATTGGTTTGATTGTGGAATGATGGAAAATGAGATAGTGTTTTCAGTCCTAGGGAAATCTATCGATCCTATCAAATGGAAAGCAAGCCCATTATGTGTCTTGATCCCTAATTTCAATATTTCATATGTATCTTGATATAGTTGATGCACATATAAGAATTTTTTAGTTATCACATTCACTCCACAGAAAAGATCAATTAATATCCCATTGTAGTGGGCTAATCATTGGTTTAGCTAGCTATGTAGAGAGGACCATTAGGTGCATGTTTAGGTATGTCATTTTTTTGTTAAAGTAATGTCAAGAGGATTTTTAGTTGAGCCCTTACAAGGTTTAGCTTCGATAAATTCTATCACTTTATCTACATGATGTTCTTTTGTATGATCATCATCCATGTTAACATTGTTCCTAGTTTCACTAGGAGGATTGACTATGACATGTATATCATTATTATTTTCCTTATTCCAATAGTTATGAATGAAGTCACCAAGACTATAGATAGTTTTTGTTCCATTTATAGTTTTAAGAACTTTCCTTACATTTTGTATGATGGGAACCAAGCTAATGTCTATCCATTCACTAAGTCTATGGACTTGTAAGTTTTCAAATGTTTCATCTAGTTTGTTTAGGTCATCCACTGATATTTGAAGCCAAGTATACACATCTTGAGCCATGGAGGGTTGATTAATGACACTATTAGAAAGAGAGTAGAAAAACCCTTGATCCATGCCAAGTGAAATATCATGGGATGACATGAAACTTCAACTATGTCTTATAATAGTATTGTGAATAGGAGACAAAGTTGTAAAGCTCATACAAGTTTTACAACCCTAGTGTGCAAACCCTAAATGAAAAGAGGAAATGCAACAAACTACAATGAAAAACAATTTTTAGATTCTAAGCAATGCAATTTATTGATTACATAATGCAATAAGCTAGAAATGAAATGTTTGATAATAATTTTTAATTTTAAAAATGTAGTGAAATGAATCAATTTAAGCTAAATGCAATGAATTTGATGAAACAACAAATTGGGAAACTAAAATAGAAAGTGACAAAAACAAATAGAAGCGTAAAACTGAGATTTTGATTTCTAAAAAATGTAGATGTGTAGCTAATAGGGACTCATTCACCAGTAAGGGAGAATGGCTCATGATTAAGTTTTTTTGAGATGTTTCTATGGATTTGAGGCTGATTTTTAATGCTTTTTCATATGCTAGAAGGTTTATCTTTGACCTAATTAGGGACTAACTAGTAAGGGTCAATGGTTCTAGGTTAGAGGTATTTTAACTAATTTTTAATGATTTACAATCTTTTAGCAGTGTCTTTTAGTTCCAATTCTGACGAAATGAGTTCCAATTTCATATTTTTCAAAAAAGAAATGTGAAAATTCAATGAAAAGATGAATGCAAGGACCTATGTTGAACTGCAGTTTTATTTTTATTTTTAAATGCAAATAAATGAGATCTAAATGATATACACAATGACCATTTTTTTTTTTTTTCAAATTTGGAGAGATGAGATATAATGCAAATCTAAACTCTAAATGAGATGTACTTATGAATGCAATGCAACAAACCCTAAATGAGATCTTAATTCAATACAAATGATATGCAAGTGAATGCAAGATCTAATCTGACAAGGGAGCAAACTCGAGACACAAAATAACACTCACAAAATAGAGGATAATATTTTATTCAAAAATATGGAACTCTTACATGCAGAGGATCTCAAATCCTCAAGCTCTGTAATACATGCAAAATTACAGACTTACAAAAAATTACCTAGATTCCCCTTTCGCAACATGCGAACTCTTTTCCCCAAAAAGTTATCCAAAAATCAGAAACTAGCCCATAAATAGCCCCTTTTCAGGTTGAAGCCAAAAACAACATTCGAGATAATATTTTTTGCAGTTTGGCATGAAAAATTACAATTTGAAATTCAAACATTGAGTCCTAATTCAAAAATTGGGAATTTTCTAAAAATTGGCCAACTTTTGGACGCCATAACTTTTCATCCGGGACTCCATTTTTTGAACCGTTTGAACCGTTGGAAAGGTCTCGGAGATAAGAACACACTAAGAACTTTCTTTGCTGGTTTTGAAAATTTCTAGACCTGTACAGGACCATTTAGTGCCTCAAACTAGACTCGAAAGGTTTTTTAGGGCAAAAAGTAGAAACTGGAACTTGAATAACTTTCAAACCGTGAATGATCTTGACTTGATTCTTTCACCAAAGTTCTTATTTCTCCATCATAAACCTTCCCATTAATTTTTTCTTCCCATGCCTTCAAATTCACACCTGCTAAAAAATAGCAGTTGAGGAGAAAAAGCAGAAACACAGTTTGGAAAGTTGGAAACTCTTACTTGACAAAAAGGGTATCTAGAAATGAAAAAAAATCTACAAATAGAAAACAATAGGAACATAAATGGAAAAAATATTTTTGGGTGATGCAAGATTTCCCTCACACCATTGGATGCTCCTGTATCAGACACCCAGGGTAATTTTAGAAGTTACCCCGTCATGTCTCAGATGGTTGAGGAAAACCCAAATAGTCAACCTCTCCTTTAGACAACTAGGATGAATCTTTCACAGGCCTTCCTCTCCACTTCACCAGATATTCTTCATACTACTTTTTTCTAGTACTCCTTCCCACATGACTATCTAGGATTTCTTCAATCTCCTCCTTTTCTAAAGTAGGTGCTGGAATGCCACACTATTCCATTGCTGGTACTTCCTCTACGCCACCTTCATGATAATTTGTCAAATCTGAAACATTGAACACAGGGGAAATGTTGACTCCATCTAACAACTCTACCTCATATGCATTCCCTAATTCATGTCTCTTCAAAATTTTACAGGGACTGAACTTCTTCATCTTCAATTTGTTATAGGTTCCCACTGGAAACCTTTCTCTCCTCAAGTGGACCATCACTTCATCACCAATATGAAACTCCTTATACCTCCTCTTCTAATTTTCCTTAGCCTTATACTGCATATTCATCTTGTTAATATGTTCTCTTACCTTCTCATGTATATTCTTGATGTGCTCTGCAAATTCTTCAACTTCAGAACTTGTCTTCTTCTCTTGGTCCATCTTCCTCAATTCTGGAGTGGTCCTGGGACTACCTCCATACACAATATGGAATGGTGATCTACCAGTGCTTCTATTGACAAAATTGTTGTAATCAAATTTTGCTTAGGGTAAGATCAAGTCCCATCCCTTAGGTTTATCTCCTACCAAGCATCTCAGTAGGTTACCCAGAATTCTATTCACAACCTCAGTCTGCTCATCAATTAGTGGATGGTGTGCAAAAATGAACTTCAACTCTATTTTCAACTTCTTCCACAAGGTCCTCCAAAAGTACCGAACAAATTTTGTGTCACGATCTGAGACTATACTCTTTGGCATACCATGTCGCCTCCCCACCTCTCTGAAGAACAAGTCAGCAATGTGGACTACATCATGGGTCTTCTGGCATGGAATGGAATGTTCCATCTTGGAAAACTTGTCAACTACCACAAATACTAAATCATTCACTCTTTGTGTCCTTGGCAAACTAAGAACAAAGTCCATACTTATATCCTCCCATGGCCTCTTTGGTATAGGTAAGGGCTGATACAACACAGTATTCTACTTCACTCCTTTAGCCATCTGAGATACCCTACAACTTTGTACAAACTTATTCACATATTATGATAATTGAGGCCAATAATGATGCTCACTAATAATAGCAATGGTCTTATCCTGAACAAAATTTCCTGACATTCATCCACTGTGCTTCTCCTTTATTAGGTTCTCCCTCATGGAACTCCTCAGAATACACAATTGACTTCCCGTAAAAAACATGCCATCCTAGATTATGAAATCTAACCACTTCATCCTGTTAACTATAATAGGCTCCTTGCAAGCTTTCCAAGCTTCTACAAAATCAGGATCTTCAAGATACAATGTCTTGAGTTCATTGAACTCAACCACTTCAATCTACATCTTTGTCAACAATTTTTCCCTCCTACTTAAGGCATCTGCAACCGTATTCAACTTCCCACTCCTATGCTTTAAAACAAAGGTATAACTTTGTGAAAATTCTACCCATTTCATATGCCTCTGATTTAATTTTCCCTAACTACTCAGATACTATAATGCTTGATGATCAGTAAACAAGACAAATTCCTTTGGTAATGAATAATGTCTTCATTTCTTTAATGCTTGAACTATTGCATAAAATTCCTGATCATATACAGAGTACTTTCTCTTTGCATCATTTAACTTTTCACTAAAATAGGAAATGGGCTTACCTTCTTGGCTCATCACCGCTCCAATGGCACAACCATTGGCATCGTAATCCACCTAAAACACCTTATTGAAATCTCTGAGGGGTAAAAATAGTAGCTTTGTCACCTTCTGCTTCAACAGATCAAAATTCTTCACTGCTCCAGAGCTCCACTTGAACTATTTTCTATCCCCTCTCATTGTTTCAGTTAGGGGTGCATAAATACTATTGAAGTTTCTAATGAAATTTCTGTAAAAACTGGCCAAACCATGGAAAGATCTCACCTTAGTAGCAGTTCTTGGGGTAGGCCATTCCAAAATAGCCTTCACCTTCTCTAGTTCCATCTTCCGACCCTCTACTGAGACAACAAACCCCAAGTACACTAACTCCTTTTTAACAAAACTACACTTTTTCAAATTTATCAACAATTTCTCCTCACAACTTCTCAAAAACCCTAAGAATATGCATTAAATGCTCATCCAAGTTCTTACTGAAAATCAAAATATCATCAAAATACACAATGAGAAAACTTCCCAGAAACTCTTTCAGTACCTCATTCATGAGCCACATGAATGTTCTCAGTGCATTGGTTAGCCAAAAAGGCATAACTAACCACTCATACATACTCTCCTTGGTCTTGAAGGCAGTATTCCATTCATCACCCTCTCGAATCTAGATTTGGTAATATCCACTCTTCAGATAGATCTTTGTGAAGTACTAAGCTCCACTCAAACAATCCATCAAGTCATCCATCCTTGGCAAGGGAAATTTGTACTTGATTGTTATCTTGTTTATGGCCCTAGAGTCTATACACATCCTCCATTCCCCATCCTTCTTTGGTTCTAGTACTGTAGGTACTGCACATGGGCTCAAACTCTCTTGAATCAAACCCTTTCTCAAAAACTCATGAACTTTTCTATTCAACTCCTCATTTTCTATAGGAGTCATTCTCTGAGCTACCTTATTTGGCAAACTAGCTCGAGGGATCAAGTCAATCTGATGACTAATCTTCTTCATTAGTGGTAAACCATTAGGTACATTATCAAAAATAATCTTCTAAAAATCATCCAATAATCTAGAAACTTCTATTGGCACCTTCTCACTATCTTCTTTTTCCATTCTAGGAATCAATGCATAACACATACGCTTATGCTTGATGCCTTCTAAAAAATTCCTTCCATCAACAAAAAAAATTCTAGCACTACTGCATAGCTTTTCTTCATCTATCTTTAGGGGTTTCAACTTATGGTGGACTCCATCCTTCATCAAGGAATAAGTGTTTGCATGGCCATCATGTACAACACACCTATTGAACTACCATAGCCTCCCAACAACATGTGACATGCATTCATGGGGATGATATCATAAAGTACCTTATCATGATAGCTTCCGATCTTGAACTTCACCAGGCATTGCTCATTGACCAAAAATTTGTGGTCTTTCTACAACTAGGCAATCATATATGGATGTGGATGCCTTTCCATTTTCAACATCAAATTCATAACCATCTCTTCTAACACCAGATTATTGGTGCTCCCACTGTCAATAATGGCATCACAACATTTGTCTTCACACTTGCACCTTGTGTAGAATAGATTCTTCCTCTGTTCTGGCTCCTCTTCAGTCACCAAGGATCTTCTAACAACTAGGGCTTTTCCCCTTTCAACATCATCTAAATGCTCAGATTGAGCCTCTTCATCTCCATGTGCAACCCTTGCATGACCTTCCAGCCTTCTGGTTGTCCTTCCTTGGTGTTGTGGACATTCATAGGCTTGATGCCCTTCTTCGCCACAATGGAAACAAGTTCCTCAGAAACCACCTCTTCCAGGTCCTGGCCTAGATCTTCCTTGTCCTCTACCTCTTTCATCACCACTTTTATTATCATGAGGGTGATAGAAGTTATCATTCTTCTAGCTTTGACTAGTAGCCACATCTTCATTTCTCCTTCCATCCTCATTTCGGCTACTAGTAGATCTTCCACTACCCCTTCTGCTTTGGCCTCCTCATCCTTTTTTCTTGCTGTCAAATCTTTTGTTCAACTTCTCCTCAAGTTTCAAAGAAAACTGGTATGCATCCTCAATGGTGGTCATTCTGATAAGGATTAGCTCCTTTTGAATGCTTGGTTGTAACCCATTAAGATAACAGGCTGCCTTCTCCTTGTTGTCCTCTACATGGCTCATTATGATGATCATCTTATGAAAGTATTCTATGTATTTTTTCACAGATCTACTTCCTTTCTTCAACCCTTGTAATTTCTTCAGCAGATCTAACTCGTAGTCCACTGGTATAAACTACTTCTTCAGTTTCTCAACCATGTGATCTCAACTATTGATCTTTCCTTTTCCTCTTAGATTTCTCTCCAACTGGACCTCTTTCCACCAAATATCAGCATGGCACTTCACCTTCATTTTGCAAACTTAACCTAATCTAGGTCCTCTACTTCTTCATACTCAAAATACTCTTCTAGCTCATTGATCCATTCGATCAACTCTTCCAAATTCAGACTTCTAGAATAAGTGGGGACTTCTATTTTGGGTCTTTTTTTGATCTTCAAAATGGCCCTAATCAGCTACATTTGATCTTGATCAATCACTTCTTCTTCCTCTTCTACATCTATATCTTCCACCTCTTCTTCATCCTCACTTTATCCTCTCCTTCTTGGGTCTAACCCTCTTTTCATTTATTCCTGCACTGCATCAATTTGTCTCTGGAGGGCTCTAAAACCCTCAACCACAAATGGATCTCTTCCACCAGCATTTTTTCCACCTCTGCCACCTCTGGCACAGCCATGCCTACCAAGAATCACTCTTTGAGGCATCTTGAATACCTCAAACCCACAACCACGGTCCTGGTGCGAACTACCTCACGATCAGTGATCTGTCCACAGGCTCAAGAAAACCTGCTTTGATGTGACTTGACGAGGGAGCAAACCTGAGACACAAAATAACACTCACAAAATAGAGAATAATATTTTATTCAAAAATATGGAACTCTTACATGCAGAGGATCTCAAATCCTCGAGCTCTGTAATACATGCAAAATTACAGAGTTATAGAAAATTACCCAGATTCCCCTTTCGCAACATGCGAACTCTTTTCCCCAAAAAGTTATCCAAAATTATAAACTAGCCCATAAATAGCCCCTTTTCACATTAGAGCCAAAAAAAAAATTCTACATAACATTTTTGGCAGTTTGGCACCAAAAATTACAATTTGAAATTCAAACATTGAGTCCTATTTTGAAAATTGGCAATTTTCTAAAAATCGGCCAACTTTCAGAAGCCATAACTTTTCATCCGAGACTCCATTTTTCAAACCGTTTGAACTGTTGGAAAGGTATCAGAGTGAATAACACGGTAAGAACATGCTCTACTAGTTCTAACAAATTTTGGGACTATATGAGATAGTTTAGTGCCTCAAACTAGACTCGAAAGGTTTTTGAGGGCAAAAAGCAAAAACTAGAACTTGAATAACTTTCAAACCCTGAATGATCTTGACATGATTCTTTCACCTAAGTGCTTATTTTTCCATCATAAACCTTCCCATAAATTTTTGACTTCCCATGCCTTCAAATTCACACCTACTAAAAAAAATAGTTGATAAAAAAAAGGAAAATAATTCTAAAAGTTGGAAACTCTTACTCGACGAAAAGGGTATGCAAAAATGAAAAAAAATCTACAAAATGAAAACAACAGGAAAATAAATGGAAAGCATCTTTTTGGGTGATGCAAGATTTCCCTCACACCACTGGATGCTCTTGCATCATAATCTAAGATGTAATGACTTCAAAAATAAAAAAATTTCAATGTTCAATATGTCAAGTTCAACATTAATGATTGGGTGAAGAAATTATGGCTTATCAAGATTAAGATAAACCACTAGAATTTTTCACACTAAATCAAAAATCATTAAATTATAAGCACCAAAAGATACAAATAATAATCATAAATTGACTCTAACTATTATAGCAACTATGAAGGGAGTTTTTAGAGCTTAAAGAGGTGTGTACCTTGCTGAAAGAAGCCTATTTTTAGGGAGCAAAAGACTCATTCGCCTTTTCTAGAAAATAGATCCCTGTTAGGGTTTCTGAAAATGAGATTTGGGTTATTTTCCTTGATGTTTGCACTCTTAGATTCCTGGTTGTTATCTCTTAAAAACTTGTACTTAATTCAATAGCTTCACTTCTTTTTTCTTGTAGTTTGAAGGTTAATCTCGTAACTTTACAAATTTTGTAACTTTTCTCTAAACTTCTTCTTCACTTGACCTTCAACATGTAAATATGCAAATACAAACTCAAGGGAAGAAAATCTTGTTGATTGATAGCAAATAGGGGTTTTCCTAGGTCAAAAAACCAAATGATGAAATGACATAATTGAAGCATGAACATGAAATGGTGCAATGTTAATACCTTGTATTTTATCTTGTAATGAAAATATACAAACTAACATGTAGTGGCCATGAAGAATGTAGATTTCGATCTTTAAATAAGATGTGAACAGTGCTTGCAAGTAGATCCTCAATTCTACATCAACTTTCTTAGCTCAACAAAATGTAAGAATGCACTAAACCCTTGTCATGATGAAATGATCCTAAATTGTTTCAATAAAACCTTGATAATCTACCTTGAAATTCCTTTGAAAAATCTCTAGAAGTGCTATATAATTCTCTTTTATAGATAATAGGATGCTTTATAAAATTTCTAGGTGAAACAATGTGAATTAACCCCTTATTTATACTAAATCAATAGATTAACCCTAAGATTCAAACAATTCCAGCTGGCACTAGATCTAAGAATAAGCATTATTAAATTCCTACTTGAATGAAATTTTAAAAGGGGGTCTTCATGAAGGGAGGGCCCATTCGCCACCTAGGGTGAATGGGTCCTAGAACTATTTTCTAGGACCTTTCCTTTGAGGGATGAAAGATCATTAAAAACACATTTGAAAAATGTTGATAAAGGGGAGTTCTATAGAGGGAGGACCTATTCACCACCTAGGGCGAATGGGTTCTAGCACCAAATTCTAGGACCTTTATTTTTCCCAATTAAATGTTATGTAATTTGAATTATGGTTGTCTTGATATATCTTTAGTAGGTGTCACAAATAAGGCTTAAATTTGAATTAAAGGGGCTAATTAACTCCAATTAACCAAAATTAATTAAGAGGACCCTAGGTAGGTGTGAAAGTGTGTTACAACACTTTCCAAGACTTAAATAAGAGACAAATTAAGTTCATTTTAGTAAAAAGGGGCCCAAGATGAATGTGAATGTGTTACAAAACATACAAAATTACACCTAGGAAAAAAATAGGTTACTACAATGAAAATTATGCCAAAATCAAGCATGGAATATAGATACCCTTTCCATTACTACATGAAGGGATGAAACAATTTTCAATTTTGTTTATTTCTAGCAGTATCATTGTTTCAATTTTTAGATGGAGGTGAATATGGTAGAGGTGTATATGTGTTTGAGGGACTAGTGAATGGAATAGATATGGGAGGTAAAGTGGTAGGAGATATGATATATGATGCGGCAAAGGTAGAAGGAATGCTAGAAAAAATACCCAAGGTAGGAAAGGCATTACTCTAGTAGATTGCATCGTTGTTGAAACTTGAGGGTTGGTATAGGTAGGAATACAACCAATGGTTTTTGGAGGAGGAATTTGGGTTCCTCCTTGAATTTGGACATTTTTTAAAGGTAAAGCACAACTAGTCATGGAGGTGAGATGTTTTTCAAAAAATTTAGCTAGGTTACACACAATTTCAACTCCTTCTTCACTTTTAATAATGTGATGTATGTTATCTATGGTATGGATAGAAATGGTTGAAATTTTTTCTATACTCACTTTTTTTTGTAGGTTTGATAAGAATTCATGGAGTTGGAATATGTTTTCTTATGGAATACTAGCAATTGTTGTTTCAACACTTGTCACGCTACTTGGAGAAAAAGAGTTGTAAAGGGTATGGTCCATACCTAGTGAACTAGTGCCAATACTAGTAGTGAAAGAGCTAGATAACCCAAGATCCATGATTGTGCTATCATAGGATGCCATGAGTCTCAAATTTCATCTCACTATAGTATTAGTAATAGGACACTAAGTTTTAAAGGTCATGCAAGTTGTAATCAATGAATGCAAGATAAATGCAGTGAAAAAAAGATAAATGCTATTCTCTAATTTTTATTCAAATGAAATTAAACTAAGTATAATGAAATGAATGAAATAAAAAAATCTACAAACTGAAATAGAAATGTAATAATAGTCAACTAAAACACAAAAACAATTTTTTTAATTCTATAAAATGTAGTTTAGGATCTAACATAGGAGTAAATCGCCTAAAGGGGCATATGATTCCCAATCAAGGATTTTTAGGGATTAAAATGTTGATAAATAGTCAACAAAAAATACCCAAAAAATAGGAAAAACCACCTATACTGGGACTAAATTTCCCAGAGGATTGTATGAATCCCATATTAGGGTTTTTGCACAAATTTCATAAAATTATGAGTAAATGTTATGTTTTCTCATTTAAATGATGTCTATGCTAGGTGAAATTATAGATTTCAATTTAATTTTAATGATGCAAGAGGAAAAAATGCAACCTATATGCACTTTCACTAATGCAAGATTTAGAAACCTTAGATTGTAATTAGCTAATGTAAAACCTAATGCAAATTTAATGTAAGCTAGATATAGGACTATGATTCACTCAAAATTATAAGGTGTTCTAAATGGAAAGTGGACCAAAATGAAACCTTAGAAATAGGGTTCCACCTTTTAGAAGATGGAACTTGGGTTTAGGACCTATTTCACTCTAGTTCATTCAAGGATACCTTAGAGATCTCAATCGAGGGATAAAATGAGGTAAAGAGATCTACAATAAGGTGTATTGAGGTGTGATTGAAGGATAAAAGAGGGTTCACCACCAAGATAGGTTTTGGAAAGATAACAAATGTAAATGATATGCAAGTCATAACTAAATGACCTAGAAATCTATTCAAATTAGTACAGTAAACTAAGAAAAAACAAAGGTGTACCTAGAAACCTAAAGAGGCTTGGATGAAGATCTAGAATCTTTAAAATGATAATTTTAGTGCTCACTAGTTGTCATACACTAGTAGGGCTGATTTAGTCCCAGTTTAGGGTTTTAGGCCAAAACTAGAATTTGGAATTGTTGAATCAAGATCTACAAAATATATTCAAAAATAGATATATTGGGACTTATATGCCACAAGTGCTGATTTAGTCCTAATATTAGGGTTGCTTCAAAAATATTGTATGCTCTATTCCTATACTATAGCTTACCTCTTACCAAATCTTTGATTCTGAAACATTGAATTCTGCCCTATAAATTACTTTATATGTTCTTGTTAACAATATGACAACTTTGACAACTTGTAACTTTCCTCCAATCTTTCTCTTCAATGAATCTTCAATCTTAACAACCTAGATCTACAATCACACATCAAAGAGAGGGAAAAAATGATTTTTTGTTAGTGGATGGGGGTTTTCCTTGGTCAAACCTCATTTTGGTAATTTGAAACCTTGAAATGAAATCAAATGGAATGAAGGAATGATGAATTAACAAATAAGCTATGTTACAACTCACCAAACCCTTGAGAAAAAGGACAAAAACTTGTGTGTAATAGCTAGAATGAATGTAAATCTTAACTCTTTCTTGTATGTTATGGATCTTGACTTGAATTCTTGCTTGATTCATAAGAACCTACATCACAAATGTGAGCTCAAAAATAAACATGATGTATGGTGACTTTGACATGATGCCTAGTTCTTGAATAATGATCCAAAATGCTTGATAATCACTCTTGAATTCTCTTGAATTCTCTTGTATTGGTATAATGCTCAAATTCATAGATCACATGTGCTCATTAAAGTAGCTAGGAGCAAAAATATCAAATAACCTTGTATTTATACTTATTTATGCAAAAAAATTTGAAATTACAACACTACAAGCTGACATAAGATCTAGAATAACAAAATTGCATAAAGAATTAAATTCAAAATTAGGCTCAAGATAAGAAGGAATCATACACTAGTTTTGGTGTATAAGTCCCATTAGGTTTGGCTTGGGACACATTTTTCAAGAAATGCTTAGTTTAATGTTAAATTCAGATCTAGGCACTAAAACCTTGGTGGGTCCCATATGCCCAAGGTGGTGTATGAGTCCCAAATCACTAAATCTATGCCATACAATCCAAAATCATTGAATTATGATTATTCACTTGATATATATGTGAGGATTATCCTCAAAATGATGCATTAATAAAGACTAGTGGGTGGAAAATAGGGCCAGGTAAGGCATAAAGAAATCCAATTTTAGCAAGGAGGTCCCAAACAAGTGTGAAAATGTAGAGGGATAAATTTTCCTACACTACATATATATATATATATACATATAGATATAAATATATGTACATATGTATATATAGATATAAATTATATTTTAACATGTTAAGTTCATAAATACATATTTTGTGAACAAAAAAGTGAACCAATGGGTTATTTATTTTCTGTTTTGAATAAGAAACTTGTAAAAAAATATTTGAGCATTTAATTTTTTTAAATATTCTAAGATTTCTTATGCATCACAAATATATCTCATATTTTCCACATAAACTTAAAAATAATCAAGTTACCTTCTTTAAAATTTTAGGATCTATTTAAGATGTGAGCCTTATTTTTATTTCACAATAAATAACTTATAATTAGGATCTCAAATAAAAAAATTTCTTCAATAATCTAAAAGATAGTAAGAATTAAATGAGAGTTCATCTTTACGTAAAAAACTCATTTTATCTCATCTTTCTTTTCCTCAAGAAGGAGATATACTTTAATTTCCTATTTTTAACATACAAATTATCTTTATTTCATTTTCAAAATAAGATTATCATATCCCATTTTTAAACTTTTAAATATTGTAACATGTTTAGTAACAAATAGAAAGACAAAATCTAAACTTTACACTATTTACAATTAACACTTTACCAAATGAATTCCTTTAGAATGTAAAATGAACAAGCAATATTTTCCAGTATATTTTGAGTACTTTATAAGAAGGAAAATACATTTTCAACGACATAAACTTACTCCACTCCATATATCTTCTCTTCATAACAAGGAGATACAATTATATCAATTAAAATTTCAAGATAACAATTTAATATTGAGAAAATGCATGATTTACAAGTCAATGAATAAGGAAATTCTATCCACCCAACCATATTGGCATCATGAAGACTCATGGGATCTAGATAGAACCCAAAGAAACAAAATTCATAGTGACCCAAGATAATGAGGTCTTCCCATACACCTCAAATATTTTAAGAATAATGTAACATCAAAATTATCCATAATAACTCTAAGGTTGAAATTGATTTAAGGATAACACTAACACAACTCCATCTTTCAAAATTTTCTCTAGTTTTAATCAACCACAAATATACAAAATAAATACCTATCCTACAAAACTCAAATGAAAAGTAAATAGAATAGGTAAAACAACCTTATTATCTCAACCTATCCATCTTGGATTCCATTACCATAAGCAAAGACCTCTCTCAACTCTCTCTCATATTTTCATTACTCAACAAGGATTCTCCAAAAGGAGAAGAGGGTAACAAAAGATCCTTCATTAACAACTATGATATAAATAAGTTTCATATTAAAAACCTTAGATGGGGAGGTGATAATTCTCACCTTCCCATGTCCACTTCTCCATAAGGGTATGTGCAGGATCATGATGGGCCAAAAAGTGGCAATATGAAGGGTATGTGGCTGACGACTATTTTTCTACCCAAAATTGATGAAACGAAAAGGGTTTTTAAAGGAAATTCTCAGCTTTCCACCAATATAAATTATGCTTTACTTTGAATTTAATAAGTAGTCATTTATTTTCTATTCAAATTACGACTATAGTCCTGATTGATAAGCTAATTGAAAAACATCTATAGCTTTCAAACAGTGTCAAATTTTTTAAATCCAAAACATGTGTCACATTCTATGCTTCACATACTATAGGATTAAAAAAATAACAATTGAATTTCATTAAATTTTGACCAAGTTAAGGTGGTCAGACATACGAGTTTTTATATTTTTTAAAAAGTTGTAATAAAAAACTCATAATTAATTATTCACTTGGAAACAAATTACAAAAAAATATGCATCACATCCCATCATGAGTCCTCTACTTATATCTAAAATCTTATAATTTTTTTTTTATCATTTTACTATGGCTAGGGTGGTCAGACAAACACATACTTCTTATTTTTTCCCTAAAATTTAAGTGCCATTGCATTGAAATTTCAAACTTTAACCAAATAGATTTTTTTTTTATAAACAAACCTACTATTTTAGAAACTACATTCAATTTTCCATAGATTCTATTCTTACATATTTTTGAAATAATATACCTAACTTATTCATTTTTTTATGTCAAGTTGCCTAACTCTAAGTTTTCTAAATTTTTTGCCACTTAAAGGCCTATTTTTTCCATGATGATTATGTGCATACCTATAAGGGTCTTTTTTATCAATAAAGAGAGGAAGACAACTAGTACACCCCATCCCTCTCGATTTATTTACTCATAAATGTGGTATGGTGGTGGGGTTGGTACCCTCCATCCTCGTATCCCATTCAACCTTCAAACTCTTTGTATTTAAAAGAAAATATTGACCAAAAATAACCCTATAAGGACCCATTTAATGGTTCATCCAAAATTTCAATCTAAATAAGGTTTCCCAAACCCTAGCCCCCACTTACACACCCATAAAATCATATGGATTAACAATAAATACCATGCCAATCATCTTTGAGCTTGACCAATATCATTTCACCCCAAAACCACAATTAACCAAAAATTTACAAGTTATTACTTCTTGATCTAGAAGGGTTAAAATTATTACTTGTTAAATAAGTATTTAAGTTGTTATGGGTGTTCCTCCTTTCCGCAATTGGAACACTTACTTTCCTACACAAAATAACAATGTGTATAGTTAGACCACAATGGTAAATCACAATAGTTCTTAATTAAATCCTCGTAAATCTAATTGTGAACCATTGGCATAACTAATTACTCATCCAATTATAATATGGCCAAATAATCCATCTTATAATTTCCAACCATATCTAATAAATCACATGTGCATATTGTTAGAACTATAAAATTTTGAAAAAAATTATGACTATCTGTACCCATGAGTTTTCTTGAGAAGCCCATACCATGCGCTTTGTATAAAATTTCTTCCCATACTTTTGTCAGTTTTCATCATTTGGTCCCATAAAATTCCCCTAGCCCTAAGTATTAGAATTTATAAACCATATCGGCATGAGATGATGAGGGTCTCCCTGATCCATAAAGCATTTTATACAAACATATGTCTTTTTCTAGTTAATCGACAAGAGATCCAAAATGTCATACTGATAAGTTTTCATCTGAGGATTGATATCAGCAAGAGGCAATGCACAGTCTCAGTGACAAATGGGTCCTATAGGAAAGACAATATTCATTGGTATAATTCATAACAAGCTTATTTGTGTCTTATGGATTGAAGCATAAACAAATGTGTTAGTGAGACTTGAGTTGTCAGAGTAGTTTTGTGCGGCATTTGTTTGGTTTCACCGATAAGGTAAAGGAAGATTCTATTGATACTATTGGGGTGAGTTCATCTAGGTCCTTCCGACTCTCCATGTCAGTCAAACTTGAGTCGTCGGTGTAATGTCCCGAAGTATTCATTTGGTCTTGTCGATACAACAAAGGTGGGTTTCATCATTGTCATTGGGATGAAGTCATGGATTCTTTCCAACACCCTATGTCACAGTGACATGATTGTATATCCTTGATGA
Organism: Sequoia sempervirens; assembly: GCA_007258455.2. Lineage (NCBI taxonomy): Eukaryota > Viridiplantae > Streptophyta > Pinopsida > Cupressales > Cupressaceae > Sequoia > Sequoia sempervirens. Next base: position 702,921,044 of record VDFB02281492.1, on the reverse strand, counting down.
TATGATTGATGATCGGTGAGATGTGAGCTATCAGAGTGATGTCTAGTAGTATTCATCCAGTTTGGCCAATAAAGCAAAGGTGGATTCAATGTTATCGATATGGAGTCATGGAGTCCTACCAACCCCCTATGTCACACTGACAAGATTACATTAATAAGTACTTAGCAAAATGTTTGAAGGGAATATTCATTGATGAGACAGGCTTCATCGGCGAGAGCTAGGAAGGCCATACCGAATATGTTTCCATCGGCAAGAAAAAACATTATGTCTCAACGATCAAAAAATAAATTGAAGGGAACATCTCAATAAGATACAACATAATCTATGGAGCATCTACCCGACTCATGAAGTCACAGTGATAGGCTTCATCGGTGAGAGTTACAATGACATATTCAGGACTGAAGAAATAACTGTTGGGGAGAATTAGAGCATCAGTGAGACTACATGATGTCATAGTGGGTGACTAGTAAACATTGGTAAAATCCTAAATGAAATGATCACCCAGATTTCAATACGAAGGGATGCGAATTTTCATGCTACTGATGTATAAATGCCATTTTTTCACGAATGAAAAAGATATAGCAAAGAGAAGATACCAGATAAAAAAATAGAAAATACAGTAGACAAAATGTCTTTGTTTGAGACTATGATGCATGTATGAAATAATGGAGATTTCAATGGAAATCATTTTGATTTTGTAGAATTTTTCTGGTTTCAATTGTTTGTTCTGTTAATTAAAAGTATTGCTAAAGCTGTCTCCAAGGTTGATGTTTTCTAATTGTTTAAACTGATATATCAAGGATATTTTTTCAGTTTATCAGTGAAAACTTGCTATATCTGTATGGTTTGATTAATTGGTTCTTTCAAGGAAAGATTAAGTCATTTTAATCAATCATAGTAATTACGAAATCTCATTTGGATTATTAAGAACTTGGTAATCACATCCTTCCATGTTTATACCAGTTATAAACTTAAACCTATATGCCAAACAATTTGAGTATCTGCCAAAAAGAAGTTACTCATCTCAAATTTTCATTTGACTCCGTACACCCAATAACGCACTAGTCTCTACCATTTAATTTTTTAATTTTATTCATTTTTATATATGAACACATTATATTTTTTCCTTGATATCGCTTATACAATTTATACCAAAACAAAACTCATTTATCCACTCCCATTTGCTAGTGTGGGTAAATTGCTTTAGGAGATTAAAAAAATTCAAGTCTGCCTCATTGTTATAGGTACACCCACCTAGGTCTTCTAGCACCTGAAGAGTAGAAGGTTCAATTCATTTGGCCTTGTCTATTACCCTAAAACGTATCAAGAGATTTGTAACCTCTAGAGGTATTTTGCCTACATTTTTGAGAGCTAACAAATTGAGGACTCTGCTAGGAAAAAATTATTGTAGGATATCTAGTTGAAGATCATCATATAGAGTCATTGAAGAGAAATTCAAAATTTGAGAAGTTTTAGAAAAATTGATTGCACTAGGGGATAAAATAAAGAATAGTTTCATTTTTCTCAGTTTTCACAAATTGAGTGGTGACTCTGACAAAAAACATTGCATCAATTCAACATGAATGGTAGACAATCCCAATAAAAAGGAGGTCCTAGTGGCAATAGTAAGTGGACACATAAGGATGATAAGGGTAGGAAGAAAGAGGACGACATGTGCATAAGAAAAAAAGACAAAGAATCAAGACCACATTGTGAGACATATGACCATTATGATACATGGAGAGATAATTCAAGTGGAGAATGTTGTACTCCTGAAGAACAAAGAAATCCTTTTTATAATCCTCAGAAATAGGTGGAATTTGAGGCTACACTAGAGGCTGAAAGATTTATGTACTAACAAGAAAATGATCAAAGAATCAAGGGTAATCAAAATGATCCTATTGATCATGTAACTCCTTAAGGGAATTTTGAGTTCTTTACTAGCAAAGAATTAGATGTATAGCTAGAGTTTCATAGACAAGAAGTAGAACGAGCAAAAGCTAAACTAGAACAACAAAGGCTCGAAAAGATGAAGGAACTCCAAGACTTGAAATTGTAGGAAGTCAAAATTAAGGCTCAGACAGTTAATCTTTCAAAGTATATGTGTCACCTCATAAGCAAGGAAACAATAATGTAGGGTCTTCATATTAGCCAAAGGCTTCTCAAAATTAGATTGGAAATCAATAAAAGAAGCCAAACCATGCACCATATACTACACCACAACATACAAATGCACAACCATCTCATGCTCAGGAATATGTGCCATATCTTCATACACAATACAATAATCCAATGTACCAATATCATCACATGCATAACCGTCCCCCTTAGTAATATACAACAATGATCAGATAATTTTATTTGGAAGGGTTTTAATTATACCCTTACCCCATGGATAGCAGTTGGAGGAGTTTTGTTCTGAAATTTACAAGGAGTAGTGCTATTACTACTGAAGATCATTTGAGAAATTTTAATGCTTTTATCCAAGATTTGGATATACCATATGAATACTTACATATGATTTTGTTCAGGATGTCACTCACTGAAGAAGCTAGGGATTGGTTCAATGGTCTTCCAACAACTTTTGTTGATTCTATCCAAGAATTTTAAGATCGATTTCTTGAACACTATGGAAATCTATGTGCACCAGATGCTGCTTTTCATGAATTAGTAGGAATTCAAAGAAATCAAAATGAGTCAATTTATGATTTTAACTAGAGATTCAACAAATTGCAAAATAAGATACCACTGGGGTCAAAGTTTCCATACTCTGCAGCATTGAATGCCTATTTGAAAGCATTCGATCCAAAAAAAGGGTATGAACTAGGAAATAGGTTTCCAAGAGATTTAGCTGAAGCCAAAAAGATAGCATTAACCATTGAAAAAAATAGGAAAGTTGTTGGGATGATCAGTAAGAGAGATAATCCTAGGGCTCCTTAGCAAGTAAATAATTATCAGTATAAATAGGAGAACATGCACATAAATGAGAGGCCTAGGTTACATGATATGCCTTATAATACAAATTGGAAAGATGGAAAACCTATAATTGATAGACCTAGGAAAAAATAAACACCTAATCTATTAAGGAAGAAGGGAGCGTATATGATAAATAATAATCTTTCATGCGAAAGTTTTGATAAGCCATATTCCTCAAATTACAGTGTTGTAGCCTAAGAAATGTAGGAAGAAGGAATGTTAGTAGGTGACAGTGGAGAGAATCGCACAGTGTATTTGACCTCAAATAATTTTCACCCTGATGAGGAGGGATATTCATCTTCAGAAGATGAAGGCTGTGAGTATGATGTTTCAATTCAAAGGTGCAATGTCCACATGGCTGAACAACAAGTTTTTTCTAATTCTGAAGAAAATCTTGTAGAATATCACTTTGTTGAGGTGCTTGATCAATACAATATAAGGGGACCTATTGAAAAGGAAATAAGGAGGTTAACCATTTCTACAGTTGAATAAGCAAAGAGCAAGTATTGGTTAATAAATAGGACAATGAATGAAAAGGAAAGTGTTCCCAGGGGAATATTTATGAAAGACAGAGAAGTGATGCTAGGAATTTTAATGAAAATATAAAATAAGCATCATAATGAGAATGAATGGATGCTTACCGAGAACAAGGAGAACAAAGAGTTATACAAAGAAAAGCAAAAACATATCCAAAAGGAAGAATTCAATGGGGAAAAATTAGAGCAAAAGAAGATGGTTAAGGAAGAGGGTTGTTCATTCAACTTCTCTCAGGCTTTATCTCAGGTAAAAATGTTTTTTCCACTGCTTGAGATGATGAGAATTAAGGAATACAAAGATAGTGTGATACAATTGATATCAAATGGAAACGAGAAAAGTGCAAATTCTAAAAATCAAATGGCCACTAAAACAGTTAATAAACAAGAAAAGGTAACTATCCCAGAAGTGTGTCTAAATGATGTATTGGTAAATTCCCCACAAGTTGAACCTTTTTTTACCACATTGCTTATAAACAACAAAATGTTGAGGAATTGCATGATAGACTCTGGCGTTGCTATCAATATCATGCCAGTTGGAGTTATGAAGCAACTTGGCATGTGGGTGGATACTAATTGAGGGAAGTGCTATGCAATCGATAACAAGAATGTTCCAATAGTAGGTGTTATGAAAGATGTTGAAATCAAACTAGTTGCTTGTCCTCAAGTGGCCTACAATATAGATATAACTATAATTGATACTCCTCCTCAGTTTGGGATGCTTCTTTCAAGACAATGGATAACCACGGTAGGGGGAAATGTCCAATTTGATTTATCTTATGAAACAATTTTAGTGAATCGATAGGAAGTTAAGTTGTACAGAGAGCCAACGATGAACCAAATTGTAGATTGTGTGCCTCAAGATCAAATCAATTGATTTTTTGATGTGGATATTGGTAATTTCAAGATAGAACTAGCCCAGCCAGAATTAGTTGATGTTGATCTAATTGATAAACATATTTCCAAAAACTATGATGGCGTGTGGAAAATGTACTTCAATGGAGCATGTAGCCAAGAAGGTAATGGAATTGGAATAGTATTTGTTTCACCTGAAGGAGTTACATTTAAATATTCATTCTTTCTGGCATTTAAATGTATGAACAACATAGCAGAATATGAAGCTTTTTTAACTGGTTTGAATATGGGTGTAAAACATAAGATCAAGTTGCTAGCTATTCTAGGGTATTCTAAGGTAGTTGTATCTCAAGTTAAATCATGATATGTAGCAAAAAACAAGAGGCTGAAGCAATACAAGAATGTTGTATGGGACACAATTGATTTATTTGATGATTTCTCCACTGACTGGATTGATAGGTCAAAAAAAATAATGGCAGACTTTTTAGCCAATGTAGCACTAAGAAGAGATGACATCACATTGGTTGGAGTGTCTCAAATTGAATTAAAAGCAAGACCTACAATGCCTGAAAATATATATAGTTGGAAGGTTTTTAATGATGATGCTAACCTCTTGAAATTTCTTCATTGTATAGATCAATATGAAGCTGAAGAAATCAACTTTAATGCTTTTGTAGAAGAGGTAGATGGAAAGTAGACAATATTTTGGAAGGAGTTCTTACAACTTAAAACTAATAAGATTCCCCAAGGGCTAGTAGCATTGGAGAGGGTGTATAATGGAAATGATCGGTCCCTCATGAAACAGATACCAATCAAGAGAGAGGACATTGAAGAGGTTAATTTAGGGACTGAATTGGCACCAAAAAAGGTATACATTGAAAGAAAATAAGCCTAACAATTCAAAGAATGTTGATTGCACTATTGAGAAAATATAAACATATGTTTGCATGGTCTTATGAAGATCTCAAAGCATATAGGGAAGATTTGTTTCAACATGAAATCCCATTGGAGCAAGATGCAAAGCCATTTAGGAAAAGACAAAGACCTATTAACCTAACATTGAAACCAAAAATGCAAGAGGAATTGTCAAAGCTTGGAGATGGGGGTATTATCAAACCAATCAGGCATTCAACATGGGTTTCAAACCTAGTTCCTATGAGGAAGGAGAATTGTAATATCAGATTATGTGTGGACTTCAGAAATTTAAACATGGCATCTCTCAAGGATAATTATCCTCTACCTAATATGGAAGTTGTACTACATAAAGTAATAGGGTGTGAGCTGTTATCTATGATGGATGGGTTCTTTGGTTATATTCAGGTCAAAGCTAAAGAATCTGAGCAATACAAGACAACTTTTACAACCCCATGGGGAACATACATTTATATGAGAATTCCATTTGGTCTCACAAATGTAGGTACAACATTTCAAAGAGCTATGGACGTAGCATTTGCAGATTTGATTAATGCTATCATGGTTGTATATCAAGATGACCTTAATACTTATTCAAAAAGAACTGAAGATCATGTAGAACATCTTGAAAATGTATTTATCAAAGCTTTGGATTATTGTATCCATCTGAATCCTGAAAAACATCATTTTGTAGCCACAAAAGGAAGACTCTTAGGACATATTGTGTCAAAGGAGGGAACTAGAATAGATCCTGAGAGAGTTGAGGCAATAAATAAAATCCCTATTCCTAAGATCATCAAGGATGTCCAATTATTTTTTGGACATATCAATTTTGTTAGGAGATTTGTCTCTAATTTTGTGAAATTATTAAGCCCATATCAAAGATGTTAAGGAAGGGAAAAACTATAGAATGGATTGCAAAGGCATTGGAAGCTTTCATATCCATCAAAAAGGCCATCAAGGAAGCTCCTATCCTTAAATCTCCAGATTTTGTAAAACCTTTTCAAATATTTTCATTTGCTTCAATGCACACTATAGCTATTGTTATGTTACTGAAGAATGAGGAAGGTCATGAGCATCTTGTATCTTTCTTCAACAAATCATTGCAGGGGTTAGAATTGAAGTATGATATAATGGAAAAACAGGCATTTGCATTGGTGAAAGCCACAAAGGCTTTTAGAAATTATCTTGTTGGAGCCAAAGTGATTGCTTATGTCCCTCATGTAGCTATGAAAGATATCTTGACACAGTCAAAAGTAACTGGAAAGAGATGTAGGCGGATTAATAAAATTCAAGAATTTGATATGGAAATACAAATCACCAAGTTAGTAAGAGGTTAGGGTTTGGCCAAGTTAATGGCAGAAACAAATGTTGAAGAAAATCAAATTTGTAATGTAGAACATGAAGGAAATGTAGTTGCAAGTATTGAGCATACTCCTTGGTATACAGACATCTTGTATTACCTCGGATACATGAAGTGCCTCGAAGGATTAAGTGATAATCAGAGAAGAACCTTGAAGCTACAAGCATCAAAATATGTGTTTATGGAAGGTGATTTATTTTGGAAAAATGGGGATGAGATGTTGTTGCTTTGTCTTGATGAGTCATAGGCCAAGTGTTTTTTGAGAGAGATGCATGAAGGGGTCTGTGGAGGCCATTATTCTGCAAAGACAACTACACATAAGATTCTCAGAGTAGGTTATTACTGGCCAAAAATTTTTAATGATTCCTTTTCATATGTAAGAAGATGTGAAGCGTGCCATAAGTTCTCAGGGAAAATGAAGTATCAGGGAGCTTTACCACTCAGACCTTTGTAGGTTGAGGCCCCTTTTCATCAACGGTGGATTGATTTTATTTGGGAAATATAAGAGAAATCAAGTGGAGGAAATAAGTGGATATTGGTAGCTACTGATTACTTCACCAAATGGGTGGAAGCAGTCCCAACCAAAAAAGCAACAAGTAAAGTTATGATCAGTTTTTTAATGGATAACATTGTTACCAGATTTGGTACACCATTAAGATTTATTACAGATAATGGGATATGTTTCAGATCTGATGAGTTTAAATATTTTTGCATTACATATGGTATCAATGTTTCTTATGCAGCTCCTTACCATCCACAAGCTAATGGTCAGGCAAAGTCCAACAACAAGAGCCTTCAAAAAATCATAAGGAGAATGCTAGGAGGGAATAAAAAGGCTCGGGATTCAAAATTAAGGTTGGTTGTGTGGGCTGATAGGATAACTGTGAAAAAGGCAATTGGAAAATCCCCATATGAATTGGTATATGGAACACAAGGTAGGATTCCTTTACAAAATTTGTTGCCAGTTTACAAATTTATTCTTCAAGAAGATATAGATATTATAGAACCAACAAAGGAAAGAATGGAGCAACTAGCAGAGCTTGATGAGATAAGAAGAGTAGCTCAAAACCAGAATGTGAAATTGCAAACACAAATGAAGTATTTATTTGATAGAGGAGCAAAAGATAAAAAAATCAAAGAAAATGATCAGGTGTTAATGTGGAATGCAAGGTTTTAGGAGAAGGGAAAACATGGAAAATTTGAAGCTTCATGGCTAGGACCCTTTGTTGTTGTTGGCAAGAAAGGTGAAGATTCATATTACTTGCAAAATATGACTGGTGAAGAACAATAGTTGCTTGTACATGGGAAATTCTTGAAGCAATTTTTCTCTTGAACAATACTGAGGATTAAGGGTTGCTAGTGCATGGAAAAATCTTGAAAATCCTCTCAAAAAATTCTTTTCCATGCACAGTAGTTTAGGAAATAAAAGGAATAGGAGTTTCCAGTACATGGAAAATTCTGAGATTCCTTCTTTCAAAATAAATCTTTTCCATGTACAATAGTTAAGGATCATGTTCATTTTCACTTCCATTTATCCCATCCTACTCATTAGTCCATGCCCTTGAATGTTTGGTCTGCTCACCTAGAGGTCTGGATCCTTGCAATGATCTCACAATCTTCCATCCCCAGATGGATCCATTGCTAGAACTATAAAATTTTGAATTTTCTTATGACTATCTGTACCCATGAATTTCTTGAGAAGCCCATACCATCCACTATGTTTAACATTTTTTCCCATACTTTTGTCACTTTTCATTGTTTGGTCCCATAAAATTCACCTGGCCCTAAGTATTTGAATTTATAAACCATATCGACATGAGATGATGAGGATCTCCTCAATCCATAAAGAATTTTATACTAATGTATGTCTTTTTGTAGTTTATCGGCAAGAGATCAGGAATTTCATAACGATAAGTTTTCATGTGAGGATTGATATCGGCAAGAGATCAAGAATTTCATAACGATAAGTTTTCATGTGAGGATTGATATCGACAAGAGGCAATGCATAGTCTTAGTGACAATAGGGTCCTATTAGCAAGATAATGGTCATTGGTATAAGTCATAACGAGCTTATTTGTGTCTTACCGATCGAAGCATAAAGAGATGTGTCAGTGAGACTTGAGTCATCAAAGTAGTGTTCTACAACATTTGTTTAGTTTCACCAATAAGGTAAAGGAAGATTCTATTGATACTATCAAGGTAAGCTCATGTACGTCCTACCACCTCTCCATGTTAGTGAGACTTGAGTTGGTGTAATTTCCCAAAGCATTCATTTAGTCTTGCCGATATAGCAAAGGTGGGTTCCATTGTTGTCATTGGGATGAAGTAAGGGAGTCTTGCTAACCCCCTATGTTACAGCAATAGGATTGTACAGCCTTGACAATATGTTTGATCATCATTGAGAGTTGAGCTATTAGAGTGATGTCAAGTAGTATTCATCTAGTCTGGCCGATAAAGTAGAGGTGGATTCAATATTATCGATATGAAGTCATGGAGTCCTATCGACCCCCTATGTCACACCAATGGGATTACATTAATAAGGAATTAGTGAAATTTTTGAAGGGAATATTCATTGATGAGACAGGCTTCATGTGCGAAAGCTAGGAATGTTATACCGAATATGTTTCCATTGGCAAGAAAACACATTATGTCTCGGTGATCAGAAAATAAACTGAAGGGAACATCTCGATGAGATATGACATAATCTATGGAGTGTCTTCCCAACTCACGAAGTCATAGTGATAGGCTTCATCAGCGAGAGTTACAACAACATATTCAAGACTGAAGGAATAACTGTCGAGGAGACTTAGAGCATTGGTGAGACTACATGACATCATCACGGGTGACTAGTAAATGTTGGTAAAATTCCAAATGAAATTATCACCTAGATTTGAATACGAAGGGATGCGAATTTTTGTGCTATTGATGTATCAATGCCATTTTTTGAAAAATGAGACAAAATATAAAAGAGAGAAGATAGCAAATAAAAAAATAGAAAATAGAGTAGACAGAATGTCTTTTTTTGAGACTATGATGCATGTATGAAATAATGGAGATGTCAATGGAAATCATTTTTATTTTGTAGCATTTTTTTGGTTTCAATTGTTTGTTTTGTTAATTGAAAGTATTGCTAAAGTTGTCTCCAAGGTTGATGTTTTCTAATTGTTTAAATTGATATATCAAGGACATTTTTTTAGTTTATCAATGCACACTTGTTGTATATGTATGGTTGGATTAATTGGTTCTTTCAAGGAAATATTAAGTACTTTTAATCAATCATAGTAATTAGGAAATCTCATTTGGATTATTAAGAAGAACTCGGTAATCACATCCTTGCATGTTTATACCAGTTATAAAATTAAACATAGATGTCAAACAATTTCAATATATTCCATAAAGAAGTTACTCATCTCATATTTTCATTTGACTCCATACACCCAATAAGGCACTAGTCTCTACCATTTAATTTTTTATTTTCATTCATTTTTATATATGAACACATTAGATTTTTTCCTTGATATTGCTTATACAATTTATACAAAAATAAAACTCATTTAATCACTCTCATTTGCCAGTGTGGGTAAATTTCTTTAGGAGATAAACAAAAGCCAAGTCTGCCTCATTGTTATAGGTACACCGGCCTAGTTTTGGTAGCACCTGAAGTGTAGAAGGTTCAATTCATTTGGCCTTGTCTATTACCCTAAAACATATCAAGATATTGGCAACCTCTAGAGGTATTTTGCCTACATTTTTGAGAGCTAACATATATATCATCATTAAAAGATGATAAAAAATAATAAAATACAAGGGTTATTGACCCCATATTTGAGGTTGTATATAAATATCATTTAATTTTCATCTTATTTAAATGTATTACGCTCTTGTTCAATTTATACCTAATTTAAATAATGTGATGGTGTGTGTGTTTCAAAGATAGAGAGACACTTAAGTTCCAAAATATTTACCAACATTAAAAATATTTCCATGTGACACACACATACCATCACATTATTTATGACCATCAATATTTCTAATTGAATATCCTAAACATTAACTATACAACAACCCATTTATAATTTCAATTTATATTACAAAAAATATGAGTGGATAACTCCTTCATGGTAATAACAATAAAACAAAAAGAAAACATAAAATAAAAGATTATTGTCACACATTTCCCACAATATATTTAACCATCTATTTATGAAAAATACAAAAAAAAAAAAAAGGGTAGTATTAATCACACACAAGGGCCTTACAGTTACCTAGGGCCACAATTAATTCTCTAAATTTATTTTGATGAATGTAAGAATTTTTTTTGAAATAAATATCATCTTTTAGGCCCCATATAACTTTTATATCTTCATATATTTTCAATTTATATTTGGAATTCTAAAAATGAAACCTAACACTAAGTGGTTAATGTTTGAACACTTAATTTCCTCTTTTGTAATTAAGGATGAAAATTATGGATTGTATTTATGTGAACTAAGCCCCATTGCTTCCCCAAGGAAATATTTACATCGAGGTCATATTTACACTTTAGGTTTGGATATTTTAAGCATTTGAGGACATTTCAATATTTTACTAGATTTTAAAAAGATATTTATAATTGTCCATAGAAAAAATATATTGAATGAACCGTTTTCATAAAAGTATATTTAGTTCCAACTAGTTTTGTATGTGTAAATCTATCTTATTTATTATGTGTATTTCTAATATAAATATTGATTGTGAATATTATAGATATATGTATTTGATATTAATATTTAATTAAGGATAATTAGAAAGGGGTCTATTTTAACATAATAGTTAAGTTGTAATTTAATGTAAAGAAAGATAGCTACCATGTACACATGTTTAAATATGGATTCTAATAGTATTTGTGTTTGTATAACTCTCATAAAAAGATTGATGAATATTATGAAAGTAATTTGACATATTGAATTCTAATATCTTGTTAGACATTAATAAATAAAATTACTTAGTGTGAACAATGGAAATGTGGATCCTTCAACACCTTGACCAAATGGGGTACAAAGAGAGAGATCCAATTTCACACTTGTTGTGCACTGAAGGACTCCTTAGAGATCTTCACCCAATAAAGGATGGAAAATATTTGAAAATAAGGTATCCTAGGATATTATTTGAAATTATGAAAGGGGTACACCACCGAGTGTAAACTTGGAAAGGATAATGAATTGGAAAACATAATGTGATATGAAAACAAATGCTAAATGACCTAGAAAGATAAACAAAACGTAGCAAAAGGTTATGAAACTAGAAATGTGCACCAGGGAAACTGAAGGAGGAAGAATGGATGTCTCGAATTCTTAAAATTTTGATGTTAATGCTATCTAGGACTCCTATGCCAATTTGGGAAAATTAGTCCATTTTCAAGGAAAATGCTCTAGAACAAGTTTTAGCCAAAAGGGTGTCCAAATCTGTAAAATTATTGATTAGGCCTAATAGTGGGACTCATTCACCAATAGCCAGGAATTAGTCCACTTCTACTTTTTTTGAAATTTTGGACTAAATCATTTTCCTCTCTATCTGATCTACCCTATTTGACTAATTTTTTGGTCTAAATCTAAAAAATTGCACCTGTAGGATTTCTCCAACTTTCTACATTTTGATGAGTACTTTAGCAACTTTGAAAACTTCACAGCTTTTCTCTAACTTTTCTTCTTGGTAAATCTACAACCTAGCCCTAAAAATTAGACACAAGAAGAGGGAAAAATGTTGGGGGATTAGTGAATAGGGGTTTTCCTTGGTGAAACCCCTTGTTGGTAATTAAAACTTGAAATGAAAGCTAATATGAAAGGAGAATGATGAATGAACAAATAATGATGTTGCAACTCACCATATCCTAGAAATAAGGTGTTGCAAACATGTAAGTAATGACTCTAATCGATGTAGACTTGGAATCTAGCTTGATGTTGATAGATCTTGAATACAATGCTTGCTTGAATCACAAAATCCTACAGCATAATTATTTGCTCTAGAACCACATGATGCAAACAATCATTGACATGATGATTGGAACTTAAAAATGCTCTCAAATGCTTGATAGTCTGCCCTTGAAATTCCTTGGATGCTCTTGTGAATGCTCAAATGCTCTTGTGAAATTAAATTTTCTATATGCATGAATACTTGAATGTTAGGTATGAAAATGAGAGAAAGAACATTGTATTTACACTCAATTATGCAATAATTCTTAAAATTATAGCACTATAGACTGACCTTAGATCTTACAAAATAAAAAACCACCAAAAATTTGAATAAAATTTGAATTTTGAATTAAAGGGGACTCATTCACCACCCTGGGTGAATGGGTCCCACCTAAGGGGATTGATTCACCCAGAATGGCGAATGAGTCTCACCTTAGGAATTTGAGGTGGGTTTTCAGGATTTAGATGTTTTGAATTCCTTTTTTGGGATTACCCTAAAAAATACACATAAACAATGCCCATGGATGCAAAATGGGGCCAATTAAAGCATGTGAAAGCCCAATTATTAATGATAAGCCTAGAAAAGTGTGGAAGTTTGTTACAACACTCCAAATAAGACAAGAATTGTGTTGATTATGCTTAATTTATCCTAAGAAAATATGAAAGCATGTTACAACACTTCACAATACTTTTTCAAGGAATCATTAAAATTCAATCAATTCACAAGGGCCTAAGGCCTAATGTGAATGTGTTATCCACATCGCAACACTAAATCAAGGAAATATTTAGCCAAAATCACAAGAAGGGGCCAAACAAGTCAAAAAAATTAGAAGGGTTACTTTTTCAGTGACCACCGTAGAATTCAAGAATCAAAATATTATTGGAAGAGAGATACTAATGTGTTATTTTCCTTTTTCAATTGTTAAACAGTCACTAATACTACACAAATTAGGAAGATTTTGGATCTCAAATTATTAACTATCAATAATTACTACTTATTCTAAGACATGCAAACAAATATGAAGATCTTGAAATATCTGGAGAGGAATTAATAACATAGGATTCAATAATAAATACCCCTAGGGATTAATGAATCTTGCAATATGTATATATTTTGTGGCTTACAATAAAATGCATGAGATCTATGAGTAGGAAACTAGATAGATTACAACATCTATGATGAAGCTTGGTTTAATTTTTTGAAGACTAGGACCTAGTCCAGATATGGCTATTCTTAAAAATAGTCAATGGTCAATATTGGATAATAAAAGTATGATAACTATTTACCACTTTTTCTTATAAATGAAGTGTAAAATTATGATTGAATATTTAACCATTTAACCATTAAACTAGATGATGTTTAAATAAATGATTCAAACAAACTACATTATAGATGTTGAGGTCTTTAAAAAAACATATTGAAAGGTACGGAGGAGAAACTATCTAAAGGCTCATGATCATAGCTTGGTTCCTTGCAAGCTCCTCGACCTTCTTCTACGGTAATGGAGTGATAGTTAGTTGAAGTTGAGAAGGTTGTTGCTAAACTATCCCTTGATTGTCTAGAGTTTCCTTCATTGGGATTATGGAAAATACCCTAGTTACCACCAATGTTCCAATCACCACTCATTAGTACATACTAATTAAAAGCCCACCAAAAAATTCTAAATGTACCAATAGTTTTCTATTTTATATCTAGTAGTTACAAAAAAAAACTACTTTATTGGAGAAGTTGTGCAGCTTTATTGGTATGAATAGTGCATGATTACTAGAGCATTTGTTCATATGTTGTTGCACAAATGGTTGTTCTTGCACCAAAAAATTGACCTATTAATGCCTGATACAATTTCCAAAGTTAATGAATCCATAAGAGGTAATTAAAACATGTCGTAGACCCAAGCATTGCATTGCAAAAAACAAGGAGACCAAGGGCACACACCTTGCAAGAATCCCCACCTCACCCAATGCAATTGAGGGGTTTGAACTTGTGACCTAGGCTTTGACACCAAGTATTGCACACACATTTGTTGTTGCCCCAAAAGATCAACCTATTAATGCCTGATACAACCATTAGAGTTAATGAATCCATGAGAGGTAGTTAAGTCATGTCATGAACCCAAGCACTATGGTACAGAACACAAAGAGACCAAGGGAACACACCTTGCAACATATGTATTGGATCAATTGTGCAAATTTTGTGGTGGTCAAAACAAACAATTATCAGGGCACTAGAGAATATGTATTGGACATTAACTTGAAATGATGACTTTTTGACCTTTGTGTACACAAGTAATACTCTCATGTTCATTGTAACTACCTAGAAGTTGAAACAATAGATATAAGCTCCTAAGTTGCATATAAAGAAATCCCTAAAATATTTTTGAAATCCAACATACTATTTAGGAGCTTAGAATGCATGAATTCAACTATAATGACTATTACTACCCTTCCCCTAATCATGCTAACCATGTCTTGAAACAAACTTCCGTTTTGTAGACTTAAGAGTTAATTCAATGCAATCATTTAATCCATAAAGTATCCTTGAGGATATTAGATTCCATTAATTATTTAGAGAATTTTTGAGTCGTCAATCTCTTGTTTATGCCGAAGGTGTATCCAATATGAAAAAGACCATCCTGAAATCTTAAATCTACGGTTCATTGTTTCCAATTAGCCTTGGAGATGATCAAAGTGATCATTTGCGTCAATTTTTCCACCGCTCATTTACCTCCTATTTTAGTTGTCACTAGTCTTATGACACTTTTTAGTTGTATCATACATCTTAATTAATCAAAATGCAAATATTGAAATGGAACTTGCATTTTTGCTGGATCTGACATCAAGTTGGTGTTTACTAGAAACAACTATGGAATTAATATTGTATGGGGATTTTATAGATCTCTTCATATTCCCTGGCGTGCTTTAAATAATATCCAAAGCTGGTGTTGAAGCTTTCAGCCTTAACAATGCTTCTAAAGATACTACAAAAGTAGCTAGAAATATTTTCTCATTCAATGGGTCTATTACCCAGTGTCATATTGCACACTCATCTCTCAAATTAGACCCTTGCATCTCCATTCTGTCAGTGATAAATCAATATTCAATTCTTGATGGTCATTTCTTGACTTTTCCCATGACTCCACTCCTGATTTCCAACAACAATGTTGGAGAAAGCTAACTCTTGGACAAAAAGCACCTATGTATATAACATATTATGTATGTTATATTGCCCCCCATACCACATGGACAAATGACCCACAATAGAAAAGGGGGTTGGATGGAAGGAAAGACTTAATGACCAAACATTAGAAATGTCATAATGTTTGTTCCATGTCCCATCACTGAGAAAACATGTTAGCACCAGTGGGTTTTCAAAATAATTTTTTGGCGTGGATGGACAAAAATCCAAAAACGTGGAATTTGAAACCATTATTTGCAAATATCAAAAAGCCCATACGAGATGGCATTTTCACCACTTTTGGATAGCGATATTTTGATGGATAGTAACCAGAAGAGTTGCAGTCA
This sequence comes from Sequoia sempervirens, assembly GCA_007258455.2. Lineage (NCBI taxonomy): Eukaryota > Viridiplantae > Streptophyta > Pinopsida > Cupressales > Cupressaceae > Sequoia > Sequoia sempervirens. The sequence continues at coordinate 702,904,932 of VDFB02281492.1, read as the reverse complement.
TTTGAAGGTCCTTAAGGCATGTATATCCACTCTGTGTATGTGCCATATTTTCATTCTTCCATGAATACTGAAGAAACGAATGGCTATTCGTTGTGGGGTTTTTGTTTTATGATTTTCTATTGAGGTTTTTTTAATTTTGTTTCCTCCCATCAACTAGTTTTGAAAATTTGCACTTATTGAATGAAATAGATGACAACCCATCATGGAAATATGAGTGAAATAACTGAATAAGGTTTAAAGAGACTACAAACCATTGTATGTTTAAAAATATTTCATTAAGGTTTACAAAAAGCACAAACTATTGTGAAAATCACATAAAGTCTAGAGCATCACCATTGTTCACATTTTTATTTTGAATGTTGCAAGGTTTTTGTTGGCAAAAGGTCTATTTACTTCAAAAGTAGGTCTGATAATATTTTTTTGTGTCGAAGGTTTTTAAATTTTTTGTTTCCTTTCCTCCATGTATGCTAGTTTTCAAAATTTTCCATTGCTGAATGAATTAAGCGACAACCCATTTTTGAAAACTGAGTGAAATTAGTGAATAATGTTAATAGAAAGCATAATTCATGGGTTCTGCAATGAAATGATATATTTTGAAAACCACATAAAACCCATAATGTCATTATTGTTCACATTCTTGTTCAGAATGGATAAAAGAACAAAAAAATGTGGCATTCGAAACTATAATTCACAAATAGGAAAAAGCCCACACAACATCCCATTTTTGGTTCCATTTTATATGCTATTATTTTGGAAAACACACTGTCTCCTAAAAATTAGACTGTTGTAAAACCCTTTAGAAGTAACAACCCAATTGGTTACTCACCCCTGACCTCAATTTGGGAAACCCAATGTGGAGTTATTTAAATTTATGAAATTTGAGGTGAGGGGTAACTGGGTTCAAGATTTTTTAATATGAAATTTGTGAAACCCAATGTGGAGTTATTTAAATGTATGAATTTCTTCAAATTAACACATTCCATTCTTGTGTTTTAATTTTAGTCGTTTGAAAAAAGAAGTGCAAAAAATAATTGTGATAATACACTGTTGGGTTTCATTTATGTGAATCTCCTTGTTCAAATTGAAAGGTTGTCTCATGGTAGGTTGTTTTCTTCTTAACACCCATATGTTTGCAACATGTAATGTTATAAAACAGTATGAATGTCTTCCAATTCACACATTCCATTCTTTTGTTTTAATTTCAGTTGATTGAGAAAAAAAAAGTGCACAAAATAATTGTGAATGGGAAACACATTGTTGGGTTTCAGTTATTTGAATCTCCTTGTTTAAATGTAAAGGGTTGTCTCATTGTGGGTTGCTTGCTTCTTAACGCCCACATTTTTGCAACATGGAATATTACAAGATAGATTGAATGTCTTCAAAATCACACATTCCATTATTGTGTTTTAATTTTAGTTGATTAAAAAGAAAAGTGCACAAAATAATTATAAATGGGAAACATAGTATTTGGTTTCAGTATCGAATAGCACATTTGTCATTTAAGGGGGACTATATTAACCCTTGACACATGGTGTGATTTATACTATGCACTTCATTCTATTTTGCAAAAATTCATGTTGGGAAAGCCTAGGTGTTAAGAAATAAGCAACCCAAATATTGTTGCAAAACCCTCTGCAACACTATTGGGTAGTACCTGTCACCTCAATTTGGTTGGTTTTCTCCTCCAACTTGTCCACTTGCACTCAAACCTTTAGCTTTCCCTTTCAACATGTAGACTAGAAACAAATAGTATTTTCACCTTTCATTCTGCAAATAGAAAAGGCCCAATACCTCCAACCGTGGCTGGGAAAGCGTGTCAACACTGGTGGGTTTTCAAAATAATTGTTCGGTGTGGATGGGAAAAAAGGTAAAAATGTGGCATTTGAAACCATTATTTGCAAATATCAAAAAGCCTAGAAAGGGTCCCATTTTCTCCATTTTTGGACAGTGATGTTTTGGTGGATAGCACCAGGAAGAGTTGTAGGTGTTCACAACTCTGTATGGTATGTATATCTGCTCTATCTATGTGCCATTTTGCTCTTCTGCCATTAACACTGAAGAAATGAATAGCTATTTGTTGCTATAAAATAGTATTTTCAGCTTTCTTTCTTGAAACAAAAAAGGCCCAATACCACGAAAGAAATAGTATTTTCACCTTTCTTTCTCGAAACAAAAAAGCCCACACCATTCCCTTCCACTTTTCCCATGCAACAAAAAAGAGGCTTCCTGAGCAAGCAAACCTGCCCACCTTTTTCCCTCAACAACAAGCAGGAAAACTTAGCTGACGGCGCTGTTAACTCACACGTAACCATCGCTAGACATTTGCTCCCACTGCTACTTTTCTCTTTGATCACCCGTCTAGCGGGCCCCACACTATGATGTCTCATCTTGTTATGTATGTTGTTATGTATGTTTTTCATGAATTTTTGTATGTACATAGGTGCTTTTTGTCTAGTAGTTGGTCAACTCCTATGCTGCAAGAATGTAATGAATTTTAGTTTCAATTTTTTGAAAAACTCTTGTGATAGTCCATATATGGAGACAACGTGTTTTCCAACACTGTAAATAATTTGAGCACTTATTTGGTCAAATCAAATGAGGAAAATGAAAATTCCATTTTGATGTCATGTTAAATAAATAGCTACTTTTTTTTTATGAGTTAGAATTCTCCTGATTGGAATAAACGAATTGCTCCCATTATTTGCATAGCTAGAAAACATAGTGTCTCCTGTTTGTTGTAGAGTGTTTTACAACACTATATATAAACACAGTGTGTTTTCCAAGTATGCAAATAATGTGACCATTTATTTGGTCAAATCATATGAGGAAAGTGAAATGCCATTTTGATGTCATGTTACATAGGTTTTTTTTTGTCTAAAGTTAAAAAGATAGAAAAAATGCACGTAACATTGCCATTGTCCACATTTTTCATTTCTTGAGTTTGGTGAGTGGGAGGGATGCTTTAGTGAGGAAAGTGGAGTTGCAGGCAGCTGAACCACTAGAAAACCCTCAAATGCATTGCTTGCTATAATGCATAGGAATTTTCTACATTTTGATTTTGTAGTTTGCTAGCTGGGGAGGGACTTACGGTCAAGGGTGGAGATCCTATATTTTCCAAAACTCCAAATAATGTAACTATTGTTCCCTTAGCACACACACGTCATTTGGAATGGTGACCCTCTTTTTTTTCCTTGTGAGGTAATTTTTGTCACCATCTCATTTTGCGTGCCCCCATTTTAGTGTCCTAAGTGGTCAACGTGCCTCTAAAGTCTCATGTTGAGTTGGCCAAATTTCGTCCCCTCTAATTTTCCTTTGTTTTGATGCCTTACGAAACCTCCTTGGCAGTTTGACTATGCCAACAGCCTTGGGACTTGGCACGCCCACCCCACCAGGTTTCCCTGGCTAGGATTCCTCTAGGTGTTCACCATTCCCAAATAGTGGAAGGCTTTCACCTTCATGAACCTCAGAGCCTGGATCCCTCTCTGTCGTGAGTAAAACTTGTGGAAAACTCAAGATACCTTTGCCCCCGTTGAGCTTGCTCCACTAGACTTCTTAGTCTAGAATTCTACTTTGACCTCACCATTCTCAACAACAAACTTCCTACGAAACTCTTCCCACTGGGCCCTAAGCTCCCCTTCACCACCAATTTACAAAATCAAGTTTCGAGTGGGCGCAGCATTGCATCTTTTCGGCCCCTAGGCCTCAGAACTCCTACCATTGACTGAGTTTTAAACTGAACCCACCCTTACGATTATCCGTATAGACATTAAATGTATTTTAGGGTATAAATAAAGGGGCTGACATGTAATTTTCATTTTTCAAGTTTGCAAGAAGAGATCAGAGTGCTTTCTAGAAGAGTTCATTGCCTTCGTCGATCACTGCCCTCGCACATGTTGCCTTCATCTACCGATCCTTAGTGGATTTTGCAAACTCTTTCATCAAGCTCCCCAGGTAGGTTTGTCTTCCACCCTCCTGAGAGGTTTTCTCATAATTTTGTGCCTAAAATGATTAATAACATGTGTTTAAAATGCTTCAATTAGTTAAAACTTGATAAAACACACAAAACCTATATCTTAGAATCTTCAAAAAACCTGCAAAGCATCCCATAAGATCGATCCAGAAATCTCCTTTGCAACTGTCATTCTTCATGCATGGAATTCGAGCCCACCGGGCCTGGGCCCTTCAGTCACCGGTGAAACTTATCATCCTCTCTTGGGCCTGTCACCCTGGACCTCCGTCAAGAATTCTCTGTCAAAATTTGTCAAACTAAAAAGTCATGAACCTTGGCCTCCATTTCTGGCTTCTCAGGCCCAAACCCCTAGACGTCCATGTCTGGAACTCTACAAAGCTCTCACCAATTCCAAATGGTAGAGTGACCTCATCCGCTTGAGTTATGGGACCCAATTTGCTTCTCATCATCCGATGTTAAACTATTAAACAAACCAATCTGTCATCTCACCAAGTTCAGGTGTGCAAACTTTCATCTGTAGACTTCCTTGGCAACTTTTCCATTTCAAATGGATAACCAATGATGTCCTCCTACTTCCTAGGTCCTGACTGGCCTTTTTCTATGAAGATAATAAACATCAAACTTTGGCATCCTTTCCCTCACCATGCTTCGCCATCCAAGATTTTCTCCCCCCTTCGTCATTTCAAAAGGTAAAAACACACCCACCTTTTCGACCTCTGGGCTCCACCCTTATGTTCACCAAATGAAAAACTTAACAAAAGAAAACATATGTCCTAACTTGATGGTAGGTTCGGTTCGCCGAGCTACTCCCTCTGGACTTCCATCTAATGCTCGCCATTTTGAATGGCAAAAACATGCTATCCTCCTACCCCTTCAGGCCTGAGTGCCTTAAAATAGAAACTAAATATTTCCCATCCTTCACCCACCCAAGTCCTGGACCCCGGAGTTCCATCCCCAAAACTTCATTTCTTGCTGGCTATTTCTAACAGTGAACCCCTGACAACTTTTTGGGCTTGAACCTCTAGGAGCCCCAAAAGTGACCTAAATGACCTCAAAATTGAATACTAATTCCTACTCACATGGTCAAATTTGGCCCTATTTGATACAATCCTTTCAAATTATAAAAATGTGAAGATGGAAGAAACCAACCAAATCACCTCGACCTATTTTCTCTTTCAAAACAACATTTGTCCCACGGAATTCCACCCCCCTGAGCCCGGATTGTCAGAAATCTTTTAAAAGTAAGTAACAACATCTAAAAGGAAAATGATTAACTTCATTAACCACATGATACTTAATTGAATTTAATCCACAAGATTTTGACTAATACTAATGTTGTTATAAATGATTGTGCCCATTATGTCCATTTCTACAGGATATATGAAATCAAGTGCAGGACCCTCGGGGGCAACTGCAAAAAGGGACAAAGGAAAGAAATCAGGCAAGACTCCTCATGGGAAGGAGGATAAAGACCAGATGAAGTTCTAGGTCCAAGGTGAACCTCTACCTTTGAAAATTACCATAGATTGGAAAGAAATCATAGACACCAATATCTGCCATGTCAATATTGATGAATTTAAAAGAAGGGTCAAAATTCACCCAAAGACTGACAATCCAAGATTAATCAGGAAAAGTGGAATTAAAAAAGCTACAAGCTTCCCCCCATCTCTCATTACCCCTAAACTAGTCATGGCCTATCGACAAGCGTACCAGTCATGGTATATTTTGCTGAACAAATCCTCCATGGGAATGATGATGTCACCACGAAAGCCTCATTCTACTGGAGAGGCATTATTAGCAAATCCTTCCACGAAGATTTTATGAATTTAAAAAAGAGCTCCAAATTCTACATGATCTCCTATTTGGTCTATTCACTAGCAGAAAAAAGGCAGTATAGTAGACTATTTGTGGCACTGGAAGAGGAGTCGGGCCTGAAACTAAAGGCCTATGACCAATATCCCCAGCTTCAATTCAAAAACATTAAGAAGTAGTACTGTAGGGTGAATGATGTCTTTATTGGTCACATTACCCAGTTGGTCAGAGGGGATTTTGAGAGGAGGGTCTGTCACCACACGTGAGAATTCCTAAAGTAGTATGTTTTCCTATTCTTACAATTTCCCAAATTCACTTATATTAATGCCTAGGGTTTCACTCAAAGACCAAGAAAGCTTCCCTAGTACCCCAAAGACTGGATTATACTATTGGAACTCTCCCGATAGTTGCAATATGTGCACAACATCCTCAGCAACAAACATTTGAAAGGGATCTCTTATCCCTTGACCTTCGATTAGGGCATGAATAAACTGTAGACTTCCTAGTGTGTTGGGAACTCAGAAAAGGAACTGGTGGAATACCACTTCCAACTACACACTTCTCACCCATGAGTGGACCTATATGGGGACATGAGAAAATCATTGGGACCAAAGTATGTCCACTTGCATCATGTTGAGGATTTTTGGGAAAACTGCTAGGATGAAAAAGAGGTGCATGCTAGACACTATGTGAGAATGGCTACATACTTTGTCAAAAGGTTTTAACTATTCCCTATATCGGATCAAGTTGAGGAAGATGAAAGCACAATTATGGATCCTAGGTATAATGTAGTCTCCAACCTATTGTTGCCCGCAATTGATTGGGATGAGTAGGAGGTCGATGACCTCAACATCGTAACCAAACCCATCATGGCCTGGACTAAAGAATGGGTTAAAAGACAAGTGGCCTAGCTAAACCAACAAGGGGTGGTCCTAACCTATGAAGGGCTAAAGAGTGAACCCAATGCCACTGAGGATGTCGCTGCCACAACTTCAATGGGTGGGGCATTCAAATCTCCTCCACTCACCAGGTCAAAAAAGAGGAAAGGGACCAAAACAGAGCAATCTCTAGATCCTGAAGTGTACACTAGAAAGGATTCAGGGGCTCACCTTCCAAGAGACCCAAACAAATAGGAAGCGCCACAAAATAACCCATAATTTAGGAAGGTGAGGAAGCTAGAACAAATTAGCCCAAACTTCTTTTGGCTCCCCTTGTCTCGACCAACTTGGCATCTGTCTCCCAAGCAATGATCACCACATTGCCTCCTACGGTGGATATCTCGGTCCATCTCACACATTTCCCCCTAACTAGGCCCATAATAGTGGTTGAATCTTCCTCTGTCATGATTACTCCACCTTCCTCCACTGCCATGTTTCCTATGACATCCCTCCCACTGGTAGTAGTGACAATTCCAATGCCCAAACTGACATTACCAGAGGCTTTCTTGTGGCATATGCAAAATATCCCCTCTGAGCTCTTTCATATCTTCATGGACCCCACCATTCAAACTATGTTAGCTTAGGGCCATGCCACTGTTGCACCCTCACAACCTCCCACGAGACCACCAAAACTGGAGGCCATAATGTTAATTTTCAAGGAGTGGGAGAGATAGGAACAAAAATCCTCAAAGGCTAGTGAAGAGGAGGCTGACAAGTACCATGAACACCCGAAGTATGAATATTATAAAATTGATAGGGTGGCATACAAAGAGGAAGGAACAGGCTCTTTCAAGAGTGAGGATGAGGAGGAGGATGTCGGTGGTAAGCTCATCATACAAACTTTTGATGATGATCTTGAAGAAGAAATGGATAGGAAGCTGAAATGTGATGAGGAAGAAACAAATAGGTCACCTCCCAAAGAAGGGCAGGAAGGTGACAAGAGAACATAAAATGTAGAAATCCCTACAAGGGAAAAACAACTAGAGAGTGTACCACTTCCTCCTAGAGGAGAAGAAGATATAGAAGAAGACAAGCCTGGGGAGTACATGCACAAGGACAAATAGATTGGAGAAATAAAGGAGAAGGAAATTGAGACAGAAGAAAGTCCCCAAGAGAGGTTGAATACTAGGCTTCCCATCAAACACCTCAAATTCATCTAGGACTCATACAAAGAAGAGGGAGGAAACACAAAAATGAAAGAAGGGACTACCATAGGTGAAGAAATGGAGGCCCAAAAAGGGGACGGTTAAGGTGATCAGGAGTCACCAAAAGGAAATTTTTCCATGCCCAAATGGTTGGAGAGACAACTTGAGAAGAAGACTCTCACTCCTATGGATCAGAGAGCAAGGATAGAGGCCATCTTAGCCCGAGTGCAAATCTCAACCAAGAAGGAGAAGAAGCAAAAAATTAGATCTAAGGTAACAATGGATGATTCTAGGTCCCAAACCATATAGATAGCAACACTTGTGGTAGGCCAAGAGGGTGTAAGCTATAATGTTTCCACCATTAATTTGGGAACTACTACCAAAGAGCAGGAGGTGGAGAATCTTGAAGAGTAGGTGGCTACAATGTTGCACCTAATATGATAGGACAAGGTCTCAAAGGATGAACTTAAAGCACAGGTGGCCACCTTGATAGATTACATCCAACAATGGCCTTTAGTAGATAAAATGCCTACCACATTCATGGCTCCACCCCAACTACTATCCAAAGAACAAATTAACAAATTAGAGAAGAGAAAGAACTTGGGCAATACTATAGAGAGTTGGTTCTGACAAGTCTTTTACATTGGGAACATGGCTATCAGCCGAGCTATTCAGACAACAAAAAATTTCTTGGATCTAGAACAATCTTTGGAGAGCATGAGGAAGCTCTGTACTGAATTCCTTGCAACATATGATTCCACCTATCCAAATATTTAGGCCATCCTTCAGTTACCAAAGGCCACATGGAAAAAGGAGCTTGCATTCAAAAAAGATGATCACTGGCTGACGGGCATGTGGAGGCAGAATTTTGATAAAAGAAGGGAAAGGTTGGAACAAATAATGGATAAAGTGGATCCAAACATTGAATGGGTCAAGGAAATTAGGTCAGACTATGCATGATATCTGAAGGTGATGATGGAGTATGACATGCCCGTGGTGTGGATGGATCTAGACAAAATAAGGCCTCATTTTTTAGAAGAGGATGGAGGACAGGATGCGTAATGAGGTAAATATAGATTTCATGAGTTTTTTGACCCATTCCTTCACCCAGTCAAAACTATTCTGAGATCAGGCCATAAAGTATGACAAAGATTGGAAGAACCTTGAGGACAACTCGAAAGAATGGAGTTATCACATGTTGTGGTCTGAGATAATAGAAGTTGAAAAACTCAAGCTGATGATTCTAAAATTCATGGAATATTCATCTTTGAAGAAGCGGGATGGCAACCCTATTATTAGTGAAGAGCTCCTACAGGAATAGCTATAGTAGAAGGAGCAGTTAGAAAAAGAAAAAATGCTATAGTGTTGTCACAAGAGGAAAAAATAGGGAAAAGGACAAGAATGTAAATTTAAATTGTAATATATTTGGGGTTCGGTGAAACCCTATTTTGTAATGAATCTTGGCCACATAATCTAAATCAATCTTGTCCATTCATTTAGCTTTTTGAGCACTATAAATAGGGGTCTCCTCTCATTTCAAAATAGAGTTGAGTCATTTTAAAGACATGCTACTGAAATTTATAATGAAAATATATCGACTTGGTGTATTTTCTGATCTCTCCATAGGTTTCATGGTTCAATCTCCACTGTTAGATGCTTTATTTAGATTTATATTACTGTTTTGGTTAGATTCAAAGTACTTAGATATAATTTAGTCATTTTTTTTGTGATTGTAGAAATTTCTACTATGTTGATACCTTCTAGCCCATACTTTTGGTTGTTTGTTGCTAGTAAATGGCCTTGCAAAGTTAGCCTAGGCTAAAATTTGAAGCTGCTCTTTAAATTTTTATCTTTATCCATGCATGTAAATGGTGGATGAATGGTAAAATATTTGCAGACCTTTGAAGATAGCACAAATTTCATGATAGTGTAGATTTCTTGGTTAAGTGGAATTTTGTTTGAAGGGAGTTGTCCATAGAAGAACCTCCATGATCACAGCTCACAATTACTTCCTTGCTCCTTTTCATTTTTTTTAAGAAATAGTCCATGCTAAGGTTTATTGCACATTGTAAAGCCAAACTTAAAGAAGACATTGAAGTTTTAGATTGTTGTTTGAACCTACAACAAAGTGAATTTCAACTCCCACCTTAGAAACTTCATATTTTAAGATCCACCTCACATCCAGCTATGTAAGTCTACCCTATTATTACCAGAAAAATCACATCAACATCAACTAAGGAGTTCCATGCAAATCATGACCTAACATCCAATAGACCTTGGGGAGATTTTTAGCAACTTGTTGTTGGAAGATTTCCTTTCAAGAGAGGTAGTCAACATACACATTACCTGTGTTGAGAAAGTGTGTAGAAACACCCATCAACAAAATCGGCATGAGAAGGAGGGCTTTGTGAAGCTAGATCCAATTGGATCATTCTCCGTGGAAATATTTCAGAGAGTTCTATAGTCAATACCAAACAAAGGAGAATTTCAAGAATTACAGCCCCCCACAAGGGAAAAATGAACTAAGGGAGAGGACTCGGTTTCTTCCTCTTCCTCCATTCCACCTGCTTCCCTTCTACCTTCACCTTCATTCAAATTTTATTCATCTTCCACCTAGCCACACCAGACTGCTTTATCGCGTCTTGCTTCCAATAGCCAAGAAGTTGCTTCTCTCTCAGCCCTGTCAGCTCATGGTGCAGTCCAAACAGTCATAGCCGAGGCTATTGTCTTACTATAGGTAAGACTCCAGATTGTTGCTCCTCAACAACAAATACCACCTCCACCTCCCGTCATGGCTTACTTGCCACAAAATCCTTCACCATTGTACTTTGGTGCTTACCATGACATGCCCAAGAAGCTAAAGGGATTCTATTCAAAGTTCAATCCTTGTGACCCAAAAAGGATGACAAAAGAACATGTCAAATATTTGAAACAATAATTAAAGATATGTAAATCGGTCATGAGGATATTGCTTGCCACCTTTTTTCATACTCATTACGTGAGGAGGCTTTTTATTGGTACAATAATTTTCCAAGGGATTCCATTACTTCGTGGGACCTCATGAAGAATGCTTTCCTGTAGAAATACAAGATTCCAATCAACCCTTTAGAGCTATACCAATAGCTTATGTGCATCTGGAGGGAAGTTAATGAGCCTATTGGATCCTTTAATGATTGTTTCCGTTGTGCCTTCATGAGGCTTCAGGATTCATACATACACAATGATGCTATAGCCCTCCCCATCTACTATGTAGCATTGGATAATCTTATGTCAGCATTGGTGAAAAGAATGTGCCTCCTGCTCACCACGCTAGTGATCACCTATGCAGAGGTTGTTGTTGCCAGTGTAGATTTGGAGTAGAATATCTCTGGTCCACTACCATCTTTGGCATTGGTAGCTCATCCAATGTAGGTTCAGGGGCTTAACCAAGAATTTTCTAATCAAACCCCTCTTATGAACCAAGTGCCTCAGCTACCCATTGTTCCACACCCTAGACAACCAATGAATTATGTACCTTTCATGCCTTCTTATCTACAACCTCAGCAACAAAAAAGTTACCCTCAGTCTCCCCAACAATAGTAAGCCTACTCTTAGCAACCACAAGAACCATTGTTTTTTCTGAGACTAGAATTCCCCCCTATACATCAAAATAAGCAAGTCGCCTGGCCTATCTTTCTCCAAAACCCAATGCCATAGCCAAGAAGTGCTGAGAAGGAAAAATTGGAAGAGCTAAATGAGATGATCAAGAAAATGTCTACAAAAATGACACACTTAAAGATTCAAAATAATCAGTTACAGGCACCCCAGTGTAGCCTTTAGGCTAATCTTAATCGGGAAATTCAAGACAATAGGGATGGTAGACACAACTGAGAAGTAGGCACCTTTTCTAGGTAGAATTATGATAGAGGGAAGAATCCAAATCAAAGCTTTGAGAGGAGGCCTTCTTAGAGGCAGAATCATACGTGGAATACAAGGCCCAATAATGGAGGTGTCCCTACTCCTCTTGATCAGCGTGGCAGCAATGAATAGATGACCAGTGGAGTGTATCTCACCAAGGGAGCCTTGTTTGAATGGTGTCAGATTCACAAAACCAATAGGAACAATGAATTAAATTGTCCCATATTCCAAATAACTATTGAAATCTTCCAAGTGGAAGTCCAAAATGTTGTTGATAGCACTGGTTACAGAGACATCACCCCATTAGAGCCTTATGACTTCTCCTATCTCGTGGTCAATCAAGCACCATTCCTGCAAAGCAACCACAATGAGCTTGAGGTCAAGCTCACCCTAGTTAAGAGTGAAGAAGTGCAAGAGGTAAGTAACGAGCAAACCTTGGATCAGCTTTTTGATTCCATAGATAATGGTCTAATAGATGAGGAAGAACCATATGTAGATGAAGTTCACATGTTCCACCAAAGAGAAACTCCCTACTTCCTTAGGAATAGATAGGAAGGTAGACCCTTTATGACCTCTACACCTCCAAATAATTTTACTACCCTGCTTGACCCTAATGCCAGTAATAATCCTGGGCTTCCCCATGTGCCCACCCAATATCTCAACAAGGAAATGCCACAAAACAGTCTCAAGGCCAATCCCAAAACCAGTCAAGTCAAACAAAGGTCCAACCTTCTAGTTCTACCATAGGTCAAGCCTTTGACTTTGAGATCAAACAAATGGGTGAATATGTGGTAGAAGAGTTCAAGAAAGTAAAAATTAGTTTATGTGCCCTTAAACTACTCAAAGTCCTTGCTGTAAGGCATGCCTTCTTTAGGGTACTAAATGGGACCCCATCCTCTAGCACAAAATAGGAGGTATCAGCTAAAAGATTCACCTTTGAAAAACCTATTCAAGAACCCGTGATACAGGTTAACATAGGAAAAAGGAAGGATGTTCCCTCAAATCAGTCTACAGGTAAATAGTTGGAAAAGGAACTAGACTAGAACAATAGGCATATTTCCAAGGATCATCCATCTAGAAAGATTAAGGATAAAACTAGCGATAAGAACAAAGCTCAAGTAGCTCAGGTAGACATGCCTATGGGCCTCTTCCAAGGAAGATTGGAAACTCCCCCCTTCCTTACCACCATTAAGATTTTCAAGAACTTGCATAATTTCCTACTCAATTCAAGAGCATCTACCAATGTTATGCCTCTAGCAATATGCAAGGCTCTAAGGATTACCCCCACACCCTCAAGAGGGAAAGTGACTTAGCTGGACAAAACATACATCAATGTTGTGGGAGAAATGAATCAGATCCTGATGTAAATTGCTATAGATCCAAGTATACAAGTCATTGATATTCAAGTGGCTGACATTCCCAATGCATATGGGCTCATCTTGGGAAGAGAATTCACCAAAAAAATGAATGGATATGCTACCACAGACCATTCTCACATGTGGCTTCCATGGAAAGGGATTCCAAATCAAATTTGTGTAGATCGCGAGCCCCATATGAAATATATGATCATGGAGTAGAACAACCTAAACAAGGTGTTTTTTGAGGAAAAATTGGGAAATTACTATTCCTTCACCTTTCAAGTTGAATTTGAACCCCAAGAAGAGTATGTTATAGGAGTACTCTTAGTGCAGTGCATCCCCCCAACCGACTTCACTCAAATGCCTTAGAGTATAGATATGCTAGTAGAGTCAGATGATAAACATGATGAAGATGGTGACGTGGAATTACTCAATGGTTTCCAAGAATTCATGGAAAAGTACATGAAGGACCAATTGAGCTTGGGTGTCTAAATGGATTTTGAGGATCTTTTACTACCAAATTAGTGTAGGATTCACAATGCTGCTCATTCTGAGTTTGATTGCTACTTGTGCCAAACAATAGTAGAGCATGTTAAAAAATTAGTTGTTCATGAGAAGGAAATTCCAAAGAAGGTGCTAGTAGAACCACCTGCTATTCAACATGCCAAGTTGCAAGATTCCCAAAAGATTATGGGGGAAACCACCCATCCAAAAGGAAGTAAGAGCCTAGTTTGACCCGAAGTCAAGGAACTTTCCAATTTTTGGATGCTTCGATTTGATGGATCCAAATCAAAACAAGGTGTTGGTGCTAGGTTCAAACTCATCAGTCTAATGGGTAACACCTTTCTTGCCACCCATAGATTGTAGTTTCATTGCACTAATAATGTAGCAGAATATGAGGCACTAGTCAATGGTATTCTTATGGCATTAAAGAAAAATGTGAAAATGTTACAAGTTTTTGGGGACTCTGAACTCGTAGTCAAACAAGTTAGAAAATTATATTCTTGTCATGATAGAAGACTTGCGAACTATAGGCATAGGGTTTGGGATCTCTTAGAAAGTTTAGATGCATTCAATATACAATTGATCCCTCATGCTCATAATCATACAGCTGATGCCTTGGCATAAGCAACCAACAATTTGCAACCCCTTTCCTTGTCCAGTCTTAAGAAATTTACAATTGAGTTGACATCCACACCGTCTGTCCTATATAATGTCACTCACTTTTAGGTCTTCAATGATGATAAGAACATCCTTGAATTCATCAAGAGTTCTGGTGTGTTTTCCACCCAAATAATTGATGAAGCTGATCCAGAGGAGGCCGAATTGGACATAAAGGGGGTTATCAGCCTCAAAACCAATATGATTCCAAAAGGCATGGTTCAGTTCAAATGCATATTTGATTTGGACCAGATCAAAGAACAAGACCAATAGATAGAGAAGGAATCCATAAGCAATGAATGTGATGCTCACAACCTTGGGACAGCCGAGGAGATCAAAAATGTGTTTATTGGCAAAGTGTGCACACCTGAAGAAAAGAAGGGAATCATTGATGATTTTTGAAAGTATCACGATGTGGTGGCATGGAGCTATGAGGATCTCAATCATCACGCACAACATCTCTCTCGAGATAGAAGTGAGGTCATTCTTCCAGTGACAACACCCTATTAATGCTTTGTTAGAGCCCATCATTTACAAAGAGGTACAAAAGTTTCTTTTAGCAAGAATTATTTTCCTAGTTAGACATTCCACATGGGTGGCCAACTTGGTCCCGGCTAGAAAAAAGAATGGAGAAATCAAATTATGTGTAGACTTCTACAATTTGAGTAGGGTTTTGGAGAAGCACAACTATCCAGTGCCTTCATTGGATAAGGTGTTGCAGATCAAGGTGCTATAGATCATCAATGACTCCCAAATGATGTCTCTCCTCGATGGGTACTCCAGATATAACAAGGTGATGGTACAATACGAAGATCATCATAAAAAATGTTCACCACCAAGTGGGGAACCTTTGCTTACAAGAGGATGCCTTTTGGGCTCATCAACGTTGGTGCCACTTTCCAATGTGCCATGGATATCGCCTTCAAAGATCTTATTGGAAAATGCATAATCATCTACATGGATGATTTTATTGTGTTCTCTAAAAGGTGGAGTGATCATGTCTCTGATTTATGCAAGGTATTTCAAAGGTGTAGAGAGTTTGGAGTTTCCCTTAACCCAAAAAAGTGCATTTTCAGCATGACTAAGGGTAGATTTCTTGGAAATATCATTTCAAAATAGGGAATCTCTATATACCCTGAACACATCCAATCTTTTCTGAAGATCCCACCACCAAGCAGCAAGAAAGAATTAAAATCCTTCTTCGAAAAGATCAACTTTTTCACGAAATTCATCATGGGTTTCCCTGAGATTGTTAAACCAATCAATGCAATGTTAAAACAAGATGCCAAAGTTGAGCGGATTCTCGAAGCCAAATAGGAATTTGAAGAAATCAAATGGGCCATTGTTGAGGAACCTGTGCTCATTAGTCCAAACTATCTGAATTTTTTCTCTATCTATTCATTCACTTCAGAACACTCCTATACTATCATTCTAACTCAAAAAGATGATGAAGGAAATGGGCACCCGATCACCCTCATGAGTGCTCCTTCGAAAGATGTTGAATTACACTACCACAGCATGGAAAAGAAAGCATATTCCCTTGTGTAGGGAGTGAAGAAATTTAGGCATTATATCTTGCGTAACAAAGTGTTTGCCATTGTCCCTGACCCAATAGTGGAAACACTACTCATGCAAAATGAATTGGGAAAATGAAGAGCCAAATGTGTCACCCTACTCTGGGAGTATCATATGGAAATCCAACCAATGAGGTTGGTGAGAGGATAGGAGCTTACCCAAACAATTGGTTAAGTAGGAACAAAAGTAGGACCTGAACTCACTGTGAAACAATACTAGTTCAAGGATGTTTCCCTGAGAGAGTGATACGAGGATGTCATCTATTATTTGTTGAACCACAAGTGTCCACCTCACCTATAGGGAGTCCAAAAGTGTGCTCTCAGACTAAAGAGCAATAGTTACAAGTTACATGGGTCCATTGTATACAAGAGAAATCATAAAGCTATTTACTTGAGATGCCTTGGCAAGGAAGAAGCGAGCTAAGTTTTGAAAGAATTTCATGACAAGTTTGACATTGGTCATCGATCTGGGCCCTCCACTGTACATAAAATATTAAGAGCAAGGTATTATTGGCTAGCTATCTTCAAGGATGCCTATTGTCATGTTTGCTCATGTCACATGTGTTAGACAACCACTACCAAGGGAAGAATGTTGCTGTCCCACTACAGCCCATGTTGTAGGTGTGACCGTTTGCATAATAGGGTCTCATTTTAATTGGTTTGATAAGCCCTCCACCATCTATGGGACATAGGTACATTCTTACCGCTAGTGATTACTACACTAGATGGACATAATCAATTGTATGTAAGCAATGCACAACTGAGATAGTTACAATTTTTTTGGAGAGTTTCATTTTAAATCACTTTGGTTGTCCTTATGCATTGGTGTGTGATAATGGACCCAAATTTGCTTCATTAAATTTTTTTGGTTGGGCCTTCAACTACGGGATTACCCTTAAATTTTTGTCTAATTACTACCCTCAAGGAAATGGCCTTGTTGATTCCACAAACAAGAACCTAATCATGGTAATCAAGAAATTGTTAGATAAGAATCACAAGGAATGGCATACCAGACTCTGTTTTTCCCTTTGGGTAGACTGCACCCACCACAAGGCTTCCCTTGGTGATTCCCCATTCCATCTCACTTATGGCTTAGAGCCCATATTTCCTATCCACCTGAAGATTCCCACTCTCCAATTTATCAATGAAATTTATGGAGGGGATTGTAGAGAAGCTTTGTTAGTTGAGCTCTTGCATTTAGAAGAAGTTCGAGACCATGCAATAGAATTTTTTTCCAAACATCAGGGCATGGTTAAGAGATGGTTCAATCACTGAGCCAAAATTAAGGCCTTTAGAATTGTAGATTTATTCTTGTACTAGGACAAGGCCCATGAAAAGAAAGGGGGACACAACAAATTTGACAAGCTTTGGCTTGGTCCCTTTCAAATAGCTAAATTTTTTAGAGACAATGCTATATTCCTAAAGACATTAACTGGTGAAGATGTCTCATTGCCAGTCTATGGGCAACACCTGAAACATTATTCCAAGCCTGAGATCTCTCGAGTTGTTTTCCTATAAATATTTGTACATAGGTTAGAGTAGGTTTCATTTTGGTTTTCTAGTGTCTTGTTGTTTCATGTCGCTCTGCTTTGCTTGTTCCCTAACTATTTTGGTTTTGAAGAGGGTGTTCTTTGTCCCTCTGCGGTGGCCATGCTCATTCAATGAACCAATCACTTTGATTTCTGTCCTTGGTGTTCTTTGGCTAAACATTCATTCTTGACTATTAGTCTTTCAAGGCTACCTAGGAGTGATTTCCTCATTTGAACTCTACCTTAGAACTTAACACTTGGTTGGACCTCTTTACACACATCTCAGATCTCGCACAAAACACATGTTAATTATTCCTAAAGGACTGTACCATGGATTCTATGATACCCTAGTGAGTGCAAAATATTAAATCTGCTCTAGTGAACACTGTGGTCTCCAAACCCATTGTAGGCTTCAGTGCTTACACGGTCGAGAAAAAGATAAGTGAAGAAAAGGGAATTGAAATAAATATCAAAACAAAAGAGAAAGTGAATTCTAAAAATTAAGCAACTATATGGGTGTGCGGGTAACTCTACCGAGGCTACGGATGTCTAACAAATAGTAGAGAAATATCTGTAGGATCACAGTGACAACTGCGTTAGGGCTATGGATGCCTAATAGGCAGCAAAGCAATGTCTAGGTTAATTTTGGTGTTGGATGATTTATGTATCCCACTCAGTTGGATTAGTAGCCACTGGTTACAGTTCCACATAAAGGAATGAATCCACTACACACACTTCTGAGATGTTCTGTAGATTGAACAAACTAAGGATCTTGTTCTCCTAGTTCACCCTGGAAAGTCTACCCTTGGTTTGCTAAACTAGAGATTCTATGTCTTGGATGAATACCTATCCTTAGAAAATTCAGGAGAGTTTCCCAGTGGAGTCACCATTTGTTGTGCCCTCAGAACACATGCCCTATTCGAAATAGGGACCCTCTTTTCATTCACTTTTCCAAGTCATTTTTATTGCTGCCTCATTTTGCGTTCTCCCATTTTTGTGTCCTAAGTGGTCAACATGCCTCTAAAGTCTCATGTTGAGTTGGCTGAATTTCATCCCCTCCAATTTTGCTAAGTCCTAATGCCTTATGGAACCTCCTTAGCAGTTTTCCTCTACCAATGACCTTGGGACCTAACGAGCCTACCCTGCTGGATTTCCTCCAGGTGTTCGCCATTCCCAAATGCGGAACGCTTACACCTTCCCGAACCCCGGAGCCTAGATCCCTCTCTGCAATCAGCAAAAATTGTGAAAAATTTGAGTTGCCTTCGCCCTCGCCGATCTTACTCCACCGAACTTATGAGTCCAAAATTCCACTTTGACCTAGCCATTCTTAATAGCCAACTATCAAAGGAACTCCACCCACCAAGCCCTAAGCTCCCCTTCCCTAACAATTTTCAAAATCATGTTTCGAGAGGCCGTGGCATTAGGTCTTTCCGGCCCCTAGGATGTGGACCTCCTATCGCTGACCGAGTTTTAAACTGCACCCACCATAATGATCATCTATACAAACATTAAATGAAGGCATTAAATACATTTGAGGGTATAAATAAAGGGGTTGACCTATCATTTTCATTTGTCAAGTTTTCTAGAAGAGATCAAAGTTCTTGTTAGAGGAGTTCATCGCCTTCGTCGATCGTCACCTTCATCTGTCGATCCTTAGTGGATTTTGCAAACTCCTTCATCGAGCTCCCCAGGTAGGTTTTCCATCCACCCTCCCGAGAGGTTTTTTTATAATTTTGTGCCTAAAATGATGAATATCATGTGTTTATAATGCTGAAATTAGCTAAAACTTGATAAAACACACAAAACCCATATCTTGGAATCTTTCAAAAACTGCCAAAGCATCCCATAAGATTGATTTGGAACTCTCCTTTGTCGCCATTGTTCTTCATGTAGGGAATTCGATCTCACTAGGCCTAGGCCTGGGCCCTTCCACCGTTAGAGAAACTTATCATCCTCTCTCGAGCTTATCACCTCAGACCTTTGTCGACAGTTCTCCTTCAAAAAATTTCAAACTAAAAAATGATGAAACCTGACCTTCGTTTTGGCTTCTCGGGTCAGAACCCCCAAACTTCTATGCTTGAAACTCTGCAAAGCTCTCACCAATTCAAAATAGTGGAGTGGCCCCATCCCTCAACCTCTAGGACCCAGTTTGCTTCTCGCAGTCTGGTGATAAACTTTGAAACGAACCAATCTGTCATCTCATCGGGTCTCGGTCCATGGACTTCCATCTATAGACTACCAAGGAAACTTTATAGTTTCAAAAGGCTGGCCACTGACATCCTCCCACTTTTCAAGTCCTGACCTGCCTTTTTCCACAAAGATAATAAACATCAAACTTTGGCATCATTTCCCTCATCAGGCTCTGCCATTCGGGATTTTGTCTCGCCTTCGCTGGTTCAAAAGGGAAAAACACGCCCACCTTTCTGACCTACGGGCTTTTCCCTCCTATTCACTAAACGAGAAACTTAACAAAATAAAATTAGACATCCTAGCTTGATGTTGGGTCTGGTTCACCAAAATGCTCCCTCTGTACTTCTGTCTGATGCCTATTATTCTGAATGATGAAAACAAGACAGCCTCCCGCCCCTTCAGGCCCTAGTGCCTCAAAATAGAAACTAAATATCAGTCGTCCTTGGCCCACCTAGGTCCTAGACCCTAGAGTTCCATCCTTGGAACTCCGTTTCTTGCTAGTTGTTTCTAATAGTGAACCCGTGACAGCTCTCCGGGCTTGAACCTCCAGGAGCCCCAAAAGTGACCTAAATGACCTCAAAATTGAAAACTAATGCCTACCCACGTGCTCAAATTTGGCCCTCTTTGACACAAGCCTTTCAAATTATCAAAATGTGAAGAAGAGAGAAACCACATGGATTGCCCCAGCCTATTTTCCCTTTCAAACCAACATTCCTCCTAGAGAATTCCACCCCCTAAGTCTGGATTGTCTGAAATCCTTTAAAAATAAGTAACAACATCTAAAAGGAAAAGGTTTAACTTCATTAACCAGATGATACTTAATTGAATTTAATCCATGGGATCTTGACTAATGCTAATGTTTTTATAAATGATTGTGCTCATTATGTCCATGTCTATAAGATATACACAATCAGGTGCAAGACCCTCAGGGCAACTGCAGAAAGGGACAAAGGAAATAAATCAGGAAAGACTCCTCGTGGGAAGGAGGATAAAGATCACATGGAGTTCTAATTCTAGGGTGAACCTCTACATTCTAAAATTACAACAAACTAGAAAGAAATTACAAACACCAATATCGGCCATGTCGATATTGATGAATTTAAAAGTAGGGTCATAATTCACTGAAAGACTGACAATGCCAAATTAATCAAGCAAAGTGGAATTGCAAAAGCTGCAAGCTTCCCCCCATCTCTCATTTCCCTTGAAGTAGTCATGGCCTATCGGTAAGCCTACCAACCCTAGACAAGGACCATCATTGATAGAGATAGGAATATTCTCACTAACATGTTAGCCGAGGGAATCATGAGAAAATTTCCACATTCCTACCTTTGATTAAATGGAATTCCCCTCAATGGAGGAGGTAAAGGTGACTTGGGAGGAAGACCCAATGGGTTGCAAAAGGTTCATAAACTAGTTTTGGCTCAAGGAGAAAAGGGGCAGTGCTACAAAGGTTCCTTGAGAACACTTTCCTAGTGATTTCCATGAGGATTATCATGACCTAATCACCATGTTGAGTCAGGTAATGGGCCTTCCTTCTACCACATTTTTTTAGGAATGCATGGTGTACTTTGTTGAAAAAATCCTTCGTGGGAATGAAGAAGTCACCATGAAAGCCTCATTCTACTAGGGAGGCTTTATTAGCAACTGCTTCCATGAGCAATTTATGAATGTAAAAAAGAGCTCCAAATTCTACATGACCTCCTATCTGGTCTATTCACTGGAAGAACAAAGACAGTATAGTGGACTATTTGTGGCACTGGAAGAGGAGCCAGGCTAGAAACAGAAGGCCTATGACCAATATCCCCAGCTTCAATTCAAAAACTTTAAGGAGTACTACAAGGTGAATGATTCCTTTATTGGTCACATTATCTAGTTTCTCATAGGGGATTTGGAGAGGAGGGTCTCTCACAATGCGCGGGCATTCCTAAAGTAGTATGCTTTCCTTTTCCTACAATTTCCCAAATTAACCTATATTCGTACCCAAGGTTTAACTGAAAGACCAAATAAGGTGCCCCGGTACCCCAATGACCGGATTATACTATTGTAACTCTCCCAGCAGCTGCAACATGTGCACACCATCCTCAGCAACAAACATTTGATAGGGATCTCTTATCCTTATACCTTCGGTCAGGGTATATATAAACTACATACTTCCTAGTGTGCTGGGAACTTAAAAAAGGATTTGGAAGAATACCGCTTCTAACTACATAATGCTCACCCATGGGTGGACCCGTATGGGCATGTGAGAAAAGCATTGGGATTGGAGTACGCCCACTTGCATCATGTTGAGGATGTTTGGGAAAATTACTAGGATGAAAAAGAGGTGTGTGTTAGACACTACATGAAAAGGACTACATACTTCATAAGAAGAGTGCAATTGTTCCCTTCATTGGATCAAGTTGAGGAAGATGAAAGAATAGTTATGGATCCTAGGTATAATGCAATCTCCAAATTACCACTTCTTGCAATTAATTGGGATGAGTAGAAGGCCGATTACCCATTGTGGCTCAGACTGAAGAATGGGTTAAAAGACAAGTGGCCTAGATAAAGCAACAAGGGGTGGTCCTAACCTATGAAGAGCTAAAGAGTGAGCCCAGCACCATTGAGGATGTTGCTGCCACAACTTCAACAAGTGGGACATCCAAATCTCCTCCACTCACCAGGTCAAAAAAGAGGAAAGGGACCAAAACAAATCAATCTCGAGATCCCAAAGTGTACACCAGAAAGGAGTCGGGGTGCTCACCCTCCAAGAGACCCAGACAAACAAGAATCATTGCAGAACAACCCATAATTTAGGAAGGTGTGGAAGCTAGAATGGATCAGCTAGAACTTTTTTTGGCTCCTGCTATCTCGACCACCTTGGCATCTATCTCCCAAGCAATGATCACCACATCACCTCTTGCGGTGGATATCTCAGTCCATCTCACACCTTTCCCCTTGACTAGGCCATAGTAGTGGTTAATTCTTCCTCTATCATGACTAGTCCACCTTCCTCCACCACCATCTCACCTACTACATCCCTCCCGCTGGTAGTAGCAACAACGTGAATTCCCACACTAGCATTACAAGAGGATTTCCCATCGCATATGCAAAATATCCCCTCTGAACTCTTCCATATCTTCATGGACCCCACCATTCAGACTTCCTTGGTTTGGGTCATTACTACTGCCATACTCTCACAACCTCCCATGAGAATACCAAAAATGGATGCCACAATGTTAATTTCCAAGGAGCGGGAGAGATAGGAAAAAGAAGCCTCAAAGGCTAGTGAAGAGGAGGTTGATGAGTACCATGAACACCCAGAGTATGAATATTGACAAATTGATAGGGTGGCCTATGAAGAGGAAGGAATTGGCTCTTCTAAGAGTGGGGATGAGGAGGATGTTGATGGTAAAGTCATCATACAAAATTTTGTTGATGATCTTGAAGAAGAAATGGATAGGCAGCTGAAACATGATGAAGAAATAGAAAGGTCACCTCCCAGAGAAGGGAAAAAAGGTGATAGGACAACAAAAAATGTAGAAATCCCTGCAAGGGAAAAACAACTAGATATTACATCACTTCCTCCTAGAGGGGAAGAAGATATAGAAGAAGACAAGCCCAGGGAATACATGCACAAGGACAAACAGATTGGAGAAATAAAGGAGAAGGAAATTGAGACAAAAGAAAGTCCCCAAGAGAGGTTGACTACTAGGCCTATAGTCAAATTCCTCACATTCATCTAGGATTCTGACAAAGAAGAGGGAGGCAACACCAAAATGAAAGAAGGGACTACCACAAGTGAACAAATGGAGGTCCAAACAAGGGAGGGTGAAGGTGATTAGGATTTTCCAAAAGGAAAGTATACCATGCCTAGATGGCTAGAGAGATAGCTTGAGAAGAAAACTCCTGCTCCTAAGGATTCGAGAGTGAGGCTAGAGGCTATCCTAGCCCAAGTACAAATATCAACCACAAAGGAGAAGAAGCCCAAAATTAGATCCAAGGTAACAATGGATGCTTTCAGGTCCCGAACAATAGAGATAGAAACACCCATGGTAGGCCAAGAGGGTGTAAGATACAATTTTTCCACCATTAATTTGGGAACTACTACTAGATAGCAGAAGGTGGGGCATCTTGAAGAGTCAGTGGCTACAGTGGTGCACCTAATACGATAGGACAAGGTCTCAAATGACGAACTTAAAGGATAGGTGGTTGCCTTGATGGATTACATCCAACAATGGTCTTCAGTAGAAGACATGCCTACCACATTCGCAGCTCCACTCCAACTACTGTCCAAAGAAAAATTTGACAAATTAGAGAAGAGAAAGAACTTGGACAAGATTATGAAGAGTTGGTTCCGACAAGTCTTGTACATTGGGAACATGGGTATTGGCCAGGTTGTTCAAACAACAAACAAGTTCTTGGATCTACAACAATCTCTAGAGAGAATGAGGAAGCTTTGCACTGACCTCCCTACAACATATGATTCCTCCTATCCAAAGATTGAGGCCATCCTCTAGTTACCGAAGGCCACATGGGAAAAGGAGCTCACATTCAAAAGAGATGATCACGAGCCGGTGGATGTGTGGAGGTAGGATTTTGATAACAAAAGGGAAAGGTTGGAACAAATGATAGATAAAGTTGATCCAAACATTGAATGGGTCAAGGAAATTAGGGTGGACTAAACCTAATATCTGAAGCTAATGATGGAGTATGACATGCTCGCGGTATAGATTGATCCAAAGAAAATAAAGTCTTATTTTCAAAACAGGATGGAGGATGAGATGTCCAATGAGGTAATTGTAGATTTCATGAGTTTTTCCACCGTTCCTTCACCTAGTCAGAACTATTATGAGATCAAACTACAAAGTATGACAAATACTGGAAGAAGCTTGAGGACAACTTGAAAGAATGGAGTTATCATATGTTATGGTCCAAGATAATAGAAGTTGAAAAACTCTAGCCAATGATTCTGAAATTCATGGAATATGTAGCTTTGAAGAAGTAGGAGGTAAGCCCTATTATTAGTGAAGATCTCCTAAAGGATTAGCTATAGCAGAAGGAGCAGTTAGCAGAAGACAAAATGCTACAGTGTTGTCACTAGAGGACAAAATAGGGAAAAGGACAAGAATGTAATTTTAAATTGTAATATATTTGGAGGTAGGTGAAACCCTATTTTGTAATTAATCTTGGCCACATAATGAAAATAAATCTTATCCATTCATTTAGCTTTTTGAGCACTATAAATAGGGGGTCTCCTCTGATTTCAAAAGAGAGTTGAGCTATTGCAAAAATATTCTATTGAAATTTATAATGAAAATATATGGACTTGGTGTATTTTTTTATTTCTCCGCATGTTTCATGGTTCAATCTCCACTATTAGATGCTTTAGTTAGATTTATATTACTATTTTAGTTAGATTCAAAGTACTTAGATCGAATTCAGTCATGTTGTTTTGTGACTATAGAAATTTCTGCTATGTTGATGCCTTCTAGCCCATACTTTTTGTTGTTTTCTACTAGTAAATGGCCTTTCCAAGTTAGCCTAGGCTGAAATTTGAAGTTTCTCTTTAAATATTTATCTTTATCCATGCATGTAAATGGTGGATGAATGGTAAAATATCTACAGACCTTTGAAGATAGCACAAATTTCACGATACTATAGATTTCTTGGTTAAGTGGAATTATGTTTGAAGGGAGCTGTCCATAGTAGAACCTCCATGATCAATGCTCATAGTTAGTTGCAGATCTAGGAACCTTCTCTCTTCCCTACTCCTTTTCCTTTTTTTTTTAAGAAACAGTCCATGCTAAGGTTCATTGCACGTTGTAAATCCAAACTTAAATAAGACATTGAAGTTTCAAATTGTTGTGTGAACCTACAACATAGTGCATTTCAACTCCCACCTTAGAAACTTCAAATTTTAAGATTCACCTCACATCCAGCTATGTAAGTCTGCCCTGTGATTACCAAAAAAATCACATCAACATCAATTGAGGAGTTCCATTCAATTGATGACCTAACACTCGAGAGACCTTGGGGAGATTTTCAACTTGTTGTTGGAAGATTTCCTTTCAAGAGAGGTAGTTCACATATGCATTACCTGTGTTGAGAAAGTGTGTAAAAACACCCATTGATAGTAACCATTTATTTGGTGGAATCAAATGATTGCACAGTTTGAAAAGGCATTATGTCCTCTTAGTTGCAGAGGGTTTTATAACACTATATGGGTTGTTTGTGTCTTAACACCTTATATGGAGAGATTTTTTTGTTCCAACACTACAAATAATGTGAGCATATATTTAGTCAAATCAGAGGAGGAAAATGAAATGCAACTTTGATCTCATGTTACATGCGTAGGTGCTTTTTTTTATGACTTAGCTTTCTTCTGATTGGAAAAAATGAATTGCTTGCATTATTTACATAGTTGGAAAACACATTGTCTCCTCTCTCTTACAGAGTGTTTTACAACACTATATGGGTTGCTTGTTTCTTAACACCTTATATCAAGACACTGTGTTTTCCAACTATGCAGATAATGTGAATATTTGTTTGGTCAAATCAAATGAGGAAAATGAAATTCCATTTTGATCTCATGTTACATAAATAGGGTTTTTTTGTTGATGAGTTAGATTTCTCCTTATTAGAACAAATGAATTGCTCCCATTATTTGCATAGTTGGAAAACACATTGTCTCCTCTTAGTTGTAGAGGGTTTTACAAACACTATAAGGGTTGCTTATTTCTGAACACCTTATATGGAGACAATGGGTTATCCAACACTACAAATAATGTGAGAATTTATTTCATTGAATGAGATGATGAAAATGAAATGCCACTTTGATCTCATGTTACATGCATAGGTGCTTTTTGTTTACAACTTAGCTTTCTCCTAATTGGAACAAATGAATTTCTTGCATTATTTGCATAGTTGAAAAACACACTGTCTCCTCTATCTTACAGAGGGTTTTATAATACTATATGGTTTGCTTGTTTCTTAACACCTTATATCGAGACACTTTTTTTTCCCACTATACATATAATGTGAGAATTTTTTTGGTCAATAAAGATGAGGAAAATGAAATTCCATTTTGATCTCATGTTACATAAATAGATGCTTTTTGTTGATGAGTTAGCTTTCTCTTGATTGGAACAAATGAATTACTCCCATTATTTGCATAGTTGGAAAACACATCATCTCCTCTTAGTTGTAGAGTGTTTTACAAACACTATAAGGGTTGCTTGTTTCTAAACAACTTATATGGAGATAGTGGGTTTTCCAACACTTCAAATAATGTGAGCATTTATTTTGTTGAATCAGATGAGGAAAATGAAATGCCACTTTGATCTCATGTTACATACATAGGTTCTTTTTGTTTACAACTTAGCTTTCTCTTGATTGGAACAAATGAATTTCTCACATAGAATGAACATTCATTGCTTCATAGTTCCAGCAGAATGGAAAAATGGCAGATATGATTGCTGATATATACTAGTGTTAGTGATAGGTTAAATTGGAAATTAAATTCTGAATGTACAATTAAATATGTTTGTTTATTATCTATGCAAGCTAGCATTTTGCACTCAACAAAACATATAAATTGTATATTGGTGAAATTTAGAATAAAAAAATTATTTGTGGAATCAAATGTCTTTAATTTTCCAATTTAATATATCGCTCACACTTGTCTTTCTTCCAAGTGGTTGATAAAGGGGATGAAAGAAAAATGAACAAAACAAGGGTAGGTGGATTGAGAAGGACACTTCAGGATATGTGAACCTTCTGCATTAAATATTGGTGATTTTGGCTGCCATAGCTTGAATCACAAGTGTAGTGGATAGTTAAATTTCCAAAATTTATTATGCATTTACAAGTTATGATTTGTTTGAAATTGTGAAATGTTGGGGTTTTCAATCAACTGTTATTTTTATGTGATTTTTAAGTGTTTTACACTAATTTGAAATATTTCACCAAAAGAGTTTATATTAGGACATGTAAGTATGTGAAATTACTTAGAAACAAAATTCAAAGTCAAGAACTCAATTCAAGGAAGAACTCAGTTCAAGGGAAATGCATGTAAAATTTTTGAGTTTGGACCATATCGTGGTTACCTAAAATTGTATCAGTATCTAGACAAGGTGTAACAAAAAATTCTTCACTTGAACTGGGTCCTTCACTTGAAGTATGTTCTTCACTTTGAAATGTGAGCAACAAGAGTGGCTTTTCTGAGTATTTCCTATTTTATGAAATGGTGAATATACATGCTCTTGAGAGTCCATTATATGATGTTGTTCTAATTTAAATCTCCTTTATGTCTCTCAAGTTGAATATTTCTCCATATTTAAAAGTTCTATTTAATGTTAGTTTTACATCATCTGTCATTTTTTTGTGGTTCTTAAGTGTTTTTGTAATAGTTCCTTTTACAATTTTGCTTTTTGTCTAGAATATTTAGTAAATTATAAATGGTTCATTTTGAACATCTAATGGAAATTTTGTATAGTGCTATTTGTATATCATATTTCTACTCTTTATTAGTATGTTTTGATCTAACCAGCACACCACAAAAGATGTGTAGATATAACAAGTCGTTACTTGAAATAGTTTTGTGCACTGTATTAAATAGAACTCGTAAAGCTAACATGTAGCAATAACCTATGCAAAATGGGTATAATTCCATAGACTTAATTGAAAATTTGGCCTACATTACTTGGCACTAAATATTATAGACAAATAGACAAATTGTAAAAGAGCTATTAGAATAACTACATGGAAAGAAAAAGTGGAAAAACTGACAGATGAGAGGTAATGTGTAGGAAAGGGTTATGTAGGAGTTAAAAAGGTGGGAAGGTTTACTTTCTTTGCAAGTCTCTTTTCTATGGTGTGAGAAAAGTGGAAGGGAAAGTGACGTGGGAAAAAATAGAGCCTTTTCTATTTTGAGGAAGAAAGGAGAAAATATTATTTGTTTCTAGTCTACACATTGAAAGGGAAAGTTGAAGGTCTCAGTGAACATGGATGACTTGGAGGAGAATACTAACCGAATTAAGGTGATAGGTACTATCCAATAGTGTTGCAAATGGTTTTACAATACTATTTATGTTGCTTGTTTCTTAACACCTATGGTTTTCCAACATGAATTGTTGCAAAACCAAATGAAGTACATACTATGAGTCACAATTTATGTGTTTTGGGTGAATAGAGCCCCCACTTAAATGCTCAAGATGTGATATTTGATAGAATACAACACTCTCTATACGTTTGTATATTTGCATTACAAGATAAAGATTGGGTATAAGTAAAGGTAGGCTTCAAAACACATTGTGTTTCGCGACATCCACTACACAATGTTCATCACTTTTAATGAGTTAATTCATTATTTCCAATAATGAAAAGAAGTTAGTGTTCTTGCTTTTTGTAATGTACACCTAGATATATTTGTTTAAACAAAAGAAAGGGTTTCATTATGTTGTGATGTGGAGTTGAAAAATGCAATGTATTATGAAGCATGCAATTTGTTATATACTTGAAACTTAAACACAACAATGGAAGGTGTGATTTGGAAGACTTTCATACTATTTTGTAACATTCCATGTTGCATAATCATGGGTGTTAAGAAGAAAGCAACCCACCATGAGAGGACCCTTTACATTTAAATAGGGAGATTCATATTACTGAAACCCAACACTATGTTTCCAATTTACAATTATTTTGTGCACTTTTTTTTTCAATTGACTAAAATTTAAACACAACAATGGAATGTGTGATTTCGAAGAAATTCATACTATCTTGTAATATTCCATGTTGCTAAACCATGGGTGTTAAGAATCAAGCAACTCACCATGAGACAACCCTT
Organism: Sequoia sempervirens; assembly: GCA_007258455.2. Classification (NCBI taxonomy): domain Eukaryota; kingdom Viridiplantae; phylum Streptophyta; class Pinopsida; order Cupressales; family Cupressaceae; genus Sequoia; species Sequoia sempervirens. The sequence goes on along the minus strand of VDFB02281492.1, from coordinate 702,875,532 downwards.
TACATTTGAACATGGAGATTCAAATAACAGAAACCCAACATTGTGTTTTCCAAATTACAGGGTATGTGCAGGATCATGATGGGCCAAAAAGTGGCAATAATATGGGTATTTGTAGGGTACATGGCTGACGACTTTTTTTTACCCAAAATTGATGAAACGAAAAGGGTTTATAGAGGAGATTCTCATCTTTCCACCAATATAAATTATTCTTTAATTTGAATTTAATAAATAATTATTATTTATTTTCTATTAGAATTATGACTAAATTCCTGATCGATAGGATGATTGAAAAACATCTATAACTTTCAAACGATATCACTTTTTTGAATCTGAAACATGTGTCACATTCTATGCTTCACATACTATAGGATTAAAAAAAGAAAAATTAAATTTAAGGAATTTTTGACCAAGTTAAGGTGGTCAGACATACGAGTTTTTATATTTTTTAAAAGTTGTAATAAAAAATTCATAATTAATTATTTACTTGGAAAAAAATTACAAAAAAATATGCATCACATCCAAACACAAGTCCTCTACTTATATATAAAATCTTATAAAAAATATTATCATTTTATTATGGTTAGGTGACAGACAGACACCTACTTCTTATTTTTTCCCTGAAATTTAAGTACTATTGCATTGAAATTTCAAATTTTCACCAAATAGATTTTATTTATTTTTAAATAAACCTAGTAGTTTAGAAACTACATTCAATTATCTATAGATTCTATTCTTACATATTTTTGAAATAATATAGATAACTTATTCAAATTTTTACGTCAAGTTGCCTAACACTGAATTTTCTAAATTTTTTACCACTTAAGGGCCTGTTTTTTCCATGATGATCCTGCACATACCCTACAATTATTTTGTGCACTTCTTTTTTTAGTCGTGCAAAATGTAAATACAATTTATGCCCAAATTAAAAGTCCTTATAAATTTTGAAAGGGATTTTAAATACATTAAGGTTGTCTATATTACAAAATCTCTTGAAAGCATTGTTTCTATTTAGTACTAATGCATGTTGGAAAACCCTAGGTGTTAAGAAACAATCAATGCATATATTGTTCTAAAACCCTGTGCACATAAGAAGACACATTGTATTTTCCAACACTGCAAATAATTCAAGTATTTTATTTGTTCCAATCAGATAAAGAAATAGAAATGACATTTCGACTGTACCAAAGAGTTGTTCCAAAATTTGAAATTGGAGTTCATTAAATTCTTGGCACCTCTTTTTGATATTTGCAAATAATGCTTTCAAATTCAAATTTTTATGAGTTTTTCTCCATTACAAAATTAGATTTTGAAAACCTGTTGGTGCTGACACATTTTCCAAGCTACGGGATAGGCCATAGAGTGAATATTTGATCATCAAGTCTTTTTGTCGGTGATATTTGTCCGTCTTTCCAACTTTTCCATTGGGGTGTTTTGTTCCAATCAGATGGAGAAAGTGGAATGATATTTCCACTCTAGCAAAGTGAAATTTGAAAGTGGACTTCATTACATTCTTGGAGCAAACAAAAACAAAACTGATAGCTATTGTGCATGGTTTCTAATTTCTCTAAACTTTATTCGATTGTGTAAGGATATTTGCATGAAATTTTCTGATCAGACTCTATGATCCAACATCATGATGACTAATATTGTCTTCTTCATCATGATGTTAGATCATGGAGTGTGATCGAAAACATTGATGCAATAATTATTATAGAATCGAATCCACAAATCAACTAGCAATAATCAATATAGATTGTGGAAAATTCATATCATTTATGTTTGATTATGTTATCATTTCAAACACATGTTTTTTTAGGGACAATAGCTTGATTTTACTAGATTTTGTAGTGAGATTAGCTTCTTCCTTGTAATTAGACATCTCTATTTTCCTTAGAAGAATGTATGTCAAAGGCATCATAACATACAAAAACCCTATGATGGGATGATGTAATGTGGAAAATAATTGGTAGTTGGAAAACACTGTCTGTTGTGAGTTCTTTCATTCTACATGTTGAAATGTAAAGGTTTGACAAAACAAGGTAGAGTTGCAAGTGCAAGATATATAAAAGCATCCAAATCCAACTAAGGGGTGATTAATGAATTGGGATGTTACTTGTGAAGGGTTTGTAAATGGTAATTGTTTGCAGGTATAATAACACATAGTGTTTTCCAATGTGCAATTACACATTGTTGGCCTTGACATTCTATGAAAATGTCGACCTCTCAATGCCTGATACAAGCATTAGATAAAAGACATAACAAAATTTCATGACAACTGGGCTTCTTTGGAGCTACTTTGCAATATTTGCAAATAAAGCTCTTCTCTCTAGCACACATGACCACCCCTTCCATAATCTCATCTAGTCAACTCAACGTTGATGGAAGGTGTCATCCATGTATGATAGAGAGAAGTGCATGTTTTGGAAATGAGAAAGGTATTCTTGAAATTTTCCCAATTGTCATGAAATGTTGTCATGCTAGCGAGGGGGGACAACCCTGTGTGTTTTCCATCTTGCAAACTTGTTTTGAGCATATTATGTTTGAAATGTATAATGGTATTGAAATGGAATGTTTGCTACAGGTAAGGGTTGTTATAAAATATCAATGTGAACTTCAAGACACTGTATTCTTACAATATACATAATAAAGAGTGTTGTCTTTCAAGAATAATTGAGAAGCGAGGGACAACCCTCTATGTTTTCCATCATGAAAATATTCTTTTTTTGTGTGTGTAACTTTTTAGAGAAGAAAGGGAAGTTATAAAATATGAAGGTGAACTTCAATACATTGTCTTCTTATGGTGTGCATAACACTAACTATTGTCTTTGAAGAAGATTTGAAAAATGTGGGACAAACCTGTGTGTTTTCCATCTTGCAACTTTTTTGTGCATCTTCTATTCGAAAAATATTATGATATTCAAATGAAATGTTTACTGCATGTAATTGGTTGTTCTAAAATATGAACATGAACCTCAATACATTTTTTTGTTACATTCCGCATAATAGAAAGTGTTGTCTTTCAAGAAGAATAGAGAAGTGAGGGGAAAACCCTGTTAACCAAATTGAGGTGGGGGGAGTAACCAATAGGGTTGTTTCATGTAAAGGGTTTTAGAATAGTTTGTGGGTTGCATGGTTTATAACACCCTGTGTTTTCCAACCTAAAAAATTCATATAACAATTTGAATGTCTTGAAAATATTTTCTTATTTAGACTATATGAATGTAAAAAAGGAATGTCCAAAAGTTACAACTCTTAGTTATAGTATAAATTTCAATTCACTATGTTCATGTGATTGAATAAAATAAATGGAAAAAATAATTGCATGTTGGAAAACATAGTGGGTTAATTTTATAGCATTTTGCAATAGTATGGGTTGTGCATTTCAAATTCTTCTTTTCATTGAAAATAGATATGCTTGATTTTGCAAATGGTGCAATAAATTTTGGAACTTTAATTTTCCATAACACTTGAAACAATTTTATAGTTTACAAGAAACCAAGGATGCGAGGAGTAAAAGGGAAATTGCTACCTACACCAAACAATGTCATTGATGTGGACAACATACCTGAAAGGGTGTGTAGTGGAGCATCTTCTTTGGGTCGGTCATGTTCACAAAATATGTAGGTAAGATCTTGTAATTACAAGATTCAATAAAATGTATAATTTTAATCTCTCATAAGTGGTTACGATGTTGACTAGCAAGTGGGAAATTTTTTTTAGGAGGTAGCAACAACGATACTAAGGAAGTCCCCTTGTTTGAGGAAAATGATGAAGCCTAAGGCAATGATGTCTTCGGTAATTGATTGTGAACTCCCGATTGCCCTTTCCTTCCTATGCGTCAATCAAAATGCTCTACAAATTTTAGTTACAAAATATCATGTCTATTACAAATATGTTGACTTGGGCAGTATATCATTCCTTTGATTCAAGAAAGTAATCAAGGAGACCATCACGCTCATGCGATATTCCACAAATGTAAGGTAAAGCATGCAAAAGGTGCAAAGGGAGACCCAAAGGATAGAGAGGGACCCAATGAAGCATGGGGTGATGTTTTGGATGGGAAGGTAGATATAAAAACTAAACTATTGCATTGTTTCGCTTTGTGTATATGTTGTGCATTCAATTTGTTTGAATATCAAATATATTAAGTGATTTTGCTTTCCAAATTTTCTACGCAGGTTGTTGTTGAATATAGAAGAGAAGTGGTTAATGGTAGATATATATATATATATATATATAATTGTATTGTAGAAGAATGTACGAGAAATTATTATGATTGGAGAGTATTCAACATGCATAGGTTTTAGAATCACTACCTTCCTATTATTGAGGCACCAAAGCATGGCCGAACTGCATTGGGGGGAACCAAAACAACCTGCTCCTCCCCCTAATAAATTGATAGAGTACCTTCTAAAGAAGGTGGAAAATATAGAGTACCAAATGAATCTATGACAACATTTGTAGTAGAAGCATGTTATTAGACGTGTCTCTACAAAATATGGTAAACATAGCTTCCTTCAACTTCCTCAAAAAGGAAAGGATGAGGTGAAGAGGAAAATGGAATTCTACAATAGTGACAAGTGGAAGGATGAGAGAAGGAAAAATATATTACAATTGTAGGAGAGAAAGAGACAAGAAGGAATGGTAATGTTGAATTGAACTATTAATTCTAAATTTTCCTTGCATCATATTGTTTGTTCTGATGCATATAAGGTTTAGTTAAAGTTAACTTACATAACATGATAGGGTGATGGTCGTGAAGCGGTTTCTTCACCCAAGCAGAGTAGTGTTCATTCCCTACAGGAAGTTGTGCCCACAGAAGGTGAAGATGATGCTGTCCCTCTCAACCCTAAATCTAACATTCACAAGAAGCATTGTGTACAGTTGAAATTTTCAAGGTAGCCTGTGTAGAAGAAATGACAACAAATGGTGATCTCAAAATATTCTATTTAATCTAATGTTTGTTTTTATTATTTGAATGAATTGGTTGCATGCCTCTAAGTTTGATGGGACCTTTTAGTTCCCCCAATTACACAACAATGATGAACAACAAACTATTTCCCTCAAGTAGGTCATTTTTGTTATGGAAGATGAAGCATCGCCCATGGAAGCACAAGTTGATGATGTTCCTCCCAACCCCCTGTATAACATTGAGAAGAAGAAGAAGCATGTACGGTTTAAAATTTTCTCACACTTTCACAATAAGAAACAAGTACAAATGGTGATTTCAATATCTTCTATTTGATGCTTGTTTTCATTATTTTAATGAATTTGTTGCATGCATCTTAATTTGATGTGACATTTCAATTCCTTCTATTATAGGGGAATGATGAACAATAGAGTCCTACACTCAAAGAGGATACTCTTGAGTTGGAAGATGAAGTGGAGGCCATGGATGAACAAGATGATGTTCCTCCCAAAATTCCCTATAACATTCAAAAGAAGAAGAATGAGAAGAAGAGAGAAAAAATGGTGATTTCCAACTATTGTATTTCATTTTTTTTTTATTATTTCAATGAATTGGTTGTTTGCATCTGAATCTAATGTGAAGTTTCAAATCCTGCTATTACAAGGCAATGATGAACAATGGACTCCTGCCCTTGAAGAGGATACTTGTGATTGTGAAGACAAAGTGCACGCCATGGAAGAACAAGATGATGGTGTTCCTCCCAACCTATCGTATACCATTAAGAAGAAGAAGAAGGACCTAATACGGTCTAAAGATTCCTCACGCCCTCACAAGAAGAAATGAGAAGAAACTGTGATTTCAAAATCTTCTATTTTTTGTTTGTTTTGATTATTTCAATGAATTCATTGCATGCATCTGAATTTCATGTGACATTTCAATTCTTCCTATTATAGGTGAATGATGAACAATGAAGTCCTTCCCTCCAATAGGATACTATTGATTTTGATGATGAAACCAAGGACATGGAAGAAGAAGATGATGTTGTTCCTCCTAACCCCTGTCTACCAATGTTTAGAGGAAGAAGTACTACATACAATCTAAATATTCCTAACACCTTTGCAAGAAAAAATTGGAAGAAATGGTGATTTCAAAATATTCTATTTAATGTTTAATTTCATTATTTCAATGAATACGTTGCATGCATCTGAATGTGATGTGACATTTCAATTCCTACTATTACAGGCCAATGATGAAAAATAGAGTCCTGCCCTCCAACTAAATTCAAGGGAAGATGAAGCAGATGCCATGGAAGAACAAGATTATGTTGTTCCTCCCAACTCGTGTATACGATCAAAAGTGTCAAGGTTCCTTGACATGGACGAACTAGAAGAAACGGTGAATTATAATTATTTTATTTAATGTTTGTTTTGATTATTTTAATGAATTGTTTGCATGTAGCTCAATTTGAAAAGACCTTTGAATTCCTACTATTATAGGGTAAGGATGAACAACAGAGTACCATCCTTGACCTAATTGGACATGTCATTGCAATTGAAATGGGGGAGGCTAATAGAGATGGACATGCGGATGGGGAGACCCCTATCCTACAAGTGGGGAAAGGAAATAAAGATGGACATGGGGACAGGGAGAGAATTGGCCTCCAAGTGGGAGAGGGTAACAGAGATGGACATCAAGATGGGGAGAACACTGGCTTGCATGTGGAACTGGATAACACAGATGGACATGGGGATGGGGAGAGCATTGGCTTGCAAGTGGGAGAGGGTGATAAAGATGGACATGGGCCTGAGGAGAGGATTGGCCTACAAGAGGGAGATGGAAATAATGACGAACATGTGGACAAGGAGAGCACTAGCTTGCAAGTGGGAGAGGGTATTAAAGATGGACACGGGGATGAGGAGAGCGCTAGCCCGCAAGGGGGAGATAGCAATAAAGATGGAAACAAGGATGGGGAGAGAACTAGTTTGCAAGTGTAAAATGGTAATAAAGATGGACATGAGGATGGGGAGAGCATTGGCTTTCAAGTGGGATGTTGGTGTAATTAATTATTTAATTACACTTTTCATGAGTTTACTTAGGTAATATTTTAAGTCCTAGGTTGCATAATTAGATAAATCATTTAATAATGGGGTAATTCCCTCTTCCTTGTTTGTAGGAGATAAGATTCCTTCTAGAAGATGAGTTGCCTTCTAGAACTTATCTCTATATTTTGATCATTTCCTAGATAGGGTTCACATGTTGTCACATATAGTGTTATTTTAACACTTGGCAACATCTTGTGTTGGTGTAATTAATTATTTAATTACACTTTGTATAAGTTTACTTAGGTAATATTTTAAGTCCTAGGTTACATAATTAGATAAATCATTTAATAATGGGGTAATTCCCCTTCCTTGTTTGTAGCAGATAAGATTCCTTCTAGAAGTTGAGTTGTCCTTCTAGAACTTATCTCTATATTTTTATCATTTCCTAGATAGGGTTCACATGTTGTCACATGTAGTGTGATTTTAACACTTGTAAACATCTTATGCATTTTAGGTTTTCACTCATGCCTATATATTCAAGGCATTTTGCACATTTGTAATCATCTCATATTCAATTTGGCATTCTTGCATCTTAATGATAGCATGATATTTCTTCCATTTCTCTCTTGTGGAAGTTATTTTGTCTTGTAGGTGATTCTGGGGTGTTTGAGGAGTTCACCTAAACTCCTACATGGTATCAGAGCTTCAGTGCTGCAGACTTCTTCCTAGATATGAGAGATCAATTTTTTCATGAAAGTCTTACTGGATGCAATCAAATTTTTTATTAAATCCATTTTTAACTTTTTCTTCAGAAATCTAGCTTCTACTCTATTACATGAAAAATTATTTTTGGGTTTTGTAGCCAAGCTTGAAATCTGAACTGGGTATCTTTTATATTTTTGATATTTTATATGGATCTAGAGAAAATTGCACTACAAAAATTGGTGCACATCATTTTTCTCCTATTGAAGGTTTTAAATTTTTATTTTTTTTATTTTCTACTTGCTATCCATCGAAAAAAACTTTTTGGGTTTTTGTTTTTTTCTAGTCATTGTGAACAGATTTTGCATAAATTAAATTAGAAGTAAACTTTTTTTTGCTAGAAAACCCATTTCCTGCAAGTTAAATTTAGTTTTTTGCAAAATTCATAACTTTTGGCCAAGGTTTCAGATTCTCACAAATGAGACATCATCGAGAAGCTGGTTTTATGATCTTCACAGATCTCAAACCTAATTTTTCTAGTTTTTTCACTAGGTATCTAATTTTTTGTCAAAACTCAGTCTTTTATTTCTGGGTTATTTTCTTGGGAAACATGTAATCATGGCTTTTTTTGACATCAAATGAGAATAGTTTTTACATTTGATAGTATATATTGCTATTTTTTCATGGATTCACAAAATATTGCACCCCTTACTTTATTCAACTACTTTGGTTGGAAAAAATAAATGGAGATTCTTTTGAAGCATAAAGCGTTGTACAGAGTAACCATGGGTACTGAAGCTGAACCTCCAGGTGCCACTAAAAAGAGAAAGTGGCTTAATAGGTGTGATGAAGCTTTTGGTACTTTATGTCTATCTATTTCTCCTGATCTTCTTTTTCATATTGAGTCTTGTATGTCTCCAAATCAGATTTGGACTACTTTAGAGTCTTTGTTTGGGAAGCAGGATACTATGAAAGGATTCTAGTTGGAGAATGAGCTCATTAGCTTAAATCCTATGGATTTTGATAGCATCCAAGAGTTCTTCACAAAACTCAAGTCTCTTCATTTGCAGTTGACATAGTGTGGTATTCAAAAGCAGGACTCTCAGTTGATTTTATCCATCATTTCAAATCTTGGACCTAAGTATTAAGTTTTTGTTTCTACATTTTATGCCACCTAGGATGCACCTGGTATGAGATTCACTATGTCCTATCTTCATGAGTTTTCTTCATCCCTCACTCGAGAGAAAGCTAAGTTAGCTAGCATGGGCACAATGAAACCTTCTTCATCATAGGAACTCATTGCATCTTAGGAGCCTAAAGATCAAAATACTTCTACAGGAAAACACAAGAAACATAAACCAAAGGATTCAAAATATCATGAGAAACAAAAGGAGTCCTTAGATTCATCCTCCTCTTTTAAGGGGAAATCATCTAAGAAGGAGAAAGTTACATGTGTGCAGAACATAGATGCTAAAAGAAGGATATTGATGAGCTAAACAATCTTCTTCAAAAACATCAGATTGATTTTCCTTCTAGGATGTCTATATCATCTTCCTCCCCCCCTTCTTTAGAGTAGCTTGACATAGACACAGTTAGTTTGCATACCACATCATTTTTGAAGGGACATGCTCTAAGTTGTGCTTATTCAAGTCATGAATCATTAAGATGGCTTCTAGATTCATGAGCTTCTCATCATATGAAATCTTCACAGTCTATTTTCACTTCCTTTGAGCCTTGCACTATGTCTCCTATTTAAATGGGAAGCAATGCATACATGAGTGTTATAGGGAAGGGGTCTAATAGTTTTGGGGACAACACTTTTCAGGATGTCTTGTGTGTTCCTCATTTGAAAAACAACATTCTTTCCATATATCAGATCACACATGGAGGCAATGGAAGATCTGTGGAGCTTACACCTAATTTTGTTATCATCAGAGACTTGGAGAGTAGAGCAGTTATCTCATCTCAGTTGTATTCATTTGTAGATTTTGCTATTGATAGTGCTTCTATTCTTGCAGTTGTTCCTCACACTTCTAGTGTGAACCATCATTCTGAAGAGACATTTTGCTTTGTGAAATTCAGGGTTCTTTCTTTAGATCTTGTTCTCAAGCCTTCCATTCCATATCCTCCTCCTCTTGTTGTTGTTGCTATTGATACTGATGTGGCTTCTTTTGTTTCATTACAACATGATCCTATTGATCCTCCCTCTCTGGAGGCTACTCTTGAGTCTTCACATTCTCCACCTTCTTCATTTATTGAGGTCACCTCTACTTCAATGGAGACATCTTAGCCTGCACCTATTCCACCTTCAAAGATTGCATTCATGCGGCCACCCTCTCACTTCTTTCAAGAGATGTGGTTTCTTCAGTCCTACTAGAGTTACTTCTTTTTGGGAGGGCTATGTGGTCTTTTCATTCCTCTCTTATAGGTGGCATCTTTCATGTATCTTCATGATGGATGGTGTCCTTGGGGAGTCTTATGGAGCCCTCCATCCTTCATCAGTTAGCTAGTTTTTTGTATTTTATTTTGGGTAGCATTTTTCTCCTTTACCCCATTTCGTTTAGTTTGCATTGCATTTGTAAAAGATTAATTGATCAAGCCTTATTTCCATGACTCATCTTTGCATAATAATTTTCTTCTCCCTAATTTGTAGTTATGGGGGAGTTTTGGTGTAATTAATTATTTAATTACACATTGCATAAGTTTAGGTAGGTAATATTTTAAGACCTAGGTTGCATAATTAGATAAATCATTTAATAATGGGGTAATTCCCCCTTGTTTTTAGGAGATAAGATTCCTTCTATAAGATGATTTGTCCTTCTAGAACTTATCTCTATATTTTTATCATTTCCTAGATAGGGTTCATATGTTGTCACATGTAGTGTGATTTTAACACTTGGTAACATCTTGTGTTGGTGTAATTAATTATTTAATTACACTTTGCATAATTTTACTTAGGTAATATTTTAAGTCCAGGTTGTATAATTAGATAAATCATTTAATAATGGGGTAATTCCCCCTTCCTTGTTTGTAGGAGATAAATTTCTTCTAGAAGATGAGTTGTCCTTCTAGAACTTATCTCTATATTTTTATCATTTCCTAGATAGGATTCACATGTTGTCACATGTAGTGTGATTTTAACACTTGTAAACATCTTATGCATTTTAGGTTTTCACTCATGCCTATATATTCAAGGCATTTTGCACATTTGTAATCATCTCATATTCAATTTGGCATTCTTGCATCTTAATGATAGCATGATATTTCTTCCATTTCTCTCTTGTGGAAGTTATTTTGTCTTGTAGGTGATTCTGGGGTGTTTGAGGAGTTCACCTAAACTCCTACATGGGAGAGGGTAATAAATATGGACACGAGGATGGGGAGAGCACTGGCTTGCAACTGGCAGAGGGTAATAAAGATTGACATTGGGATGAGGAGAGCATTAGACTGAAAGTGGGTGATAGCAATAAAGATGTACATGGGGATGGGGAGAGCTGCAATGTGCCATCTATATCAATATCAAACCCAACACACTTCCATGCTTATGTTATTATTTCTTTATGAATCTTTGAATGTGAATTCAATTATGCTTCACATCAATGACATTTCCATTACAAGAAAATCCAATGGATGAATAGATTGTAGAGTTCAAGGTCATAAATTTTAAGGTTGTTGATCACATTGACCTTTGGAGTCTATGTAAATGGGTTTCCAAAGGCATTGTACATGTTCTTGCTAGAAACACTTAGACCCACTACTTTTAGCACCTAGAAAACTATGTTAGAGTCATCATTATTGAGGCCATTGTTGGTGAATGCTATGTGCCTTTTCCACATTTTGGCACTAAGACCATTAGAGAGTGTGTGGGAAGCTTCATCATATGGAACCTCTATGAGATGAAGCATTTTGTTCCAGAGGTACACATAAATGATATGTTGTTGTATATATATATATCATACTACATATATTGTTTCCATGCATATGTTAATTCTCATTAATCTTTTTCTATAGGGTGAAGATGTTAAACTTGCCAAGGACAAAGCATAGCCTATGAAGAAATATGTTGTTTCATGCTCACCATCTTTGAGTGTTTGTGTAATTGGAATCACCCCTCCTAAAATACATAAGGACCCTAAGAAACGTTCCATATATTACATAGGAATGAAATTCATTGCAAAGAATAAGCAACATAGGAATGGATGAGACAGGCTCCAAATACATTTTCTACATTGTCGATTTCATAATTTGATTATTGAACAATTGTGGTGTAGAGATACACTATTTTCATATGTTTGAGTACTATGTTGTTAAACATTTGATAGGATAAATTTCATGGGTCTCTCTAATTATTTGATAGGATAATTTTCATAGGTCTCTCTAATTATTTTATTATTGAACAACTATGCTGAACATATATACTAATTTCATAAAATAATTGGAACACATATATTGGAACACCTATTTTTATCCATTCCATATTAGGATTTTCATAGCTCTGTAATTGTTTCATTATGATGAAGAATGTTATGAAGTCCACTTTCAATTTTTAGAACAAGTATTTCATTGACTATGCATATTTTATTTTTCCATGTGATTGGAACAAATAAAATGGTAGTAGTGTTTGTAGTCTTGGAAAACACAGTGTCCCCTATTAGTTATTTTGTTATGATAAGTATTTCTTTCATTAAGACCAATAATGCAATGAAGTCCACTTTGAATTTTTAGACCAAGTCTTTGCTAGGGTGGAGATGGCAGATTTTCATTTTCCATGTGATGGGAACAAGTAAAATGCTTGCATTAATTGCACTTTTGGAAAACACATTGTCCCCTCTGACTATTTTCCTTACACAAAGTTTTTATTTTTCATGCTCTGAAAATGAAGTGAATTCCAATTTCAATTTTTACATGAATATTTTGGTAGAGTTCAGTTCGGGTTTTTCCCCTTTTCATGTCATTCTAACAAATAAAATGCTTGTATTAAATTTTTAGAAAACGCATTGTCCCCTATCTATTATTTGCTTCTCAACAAGTCTTTATTTCCTATGCTCCCAAAAAGAAATGAAGTCCACTTTCAATTTTTAGAACAACCATTAGGTATTAGTGGAAATGCAATATTTCCTTTTTCCATGTCATTGGAACACATAAAGCACTTGTAGTGATTACAATTTTGGAAAACAAATTGTCCCCTATTAGTTATTTCTTTCTAATCAGTAATTATTTATGACACTGTGTAATGCATTTTGATGACATGTTTTATATTTTATAGGCTCCCATAATGTAATCAAGTCCACTTTCAATTTTCATCACTAGTTGGTTGAGTACAAATGTCATTTCCTTTTTCCATGTGATGGGAACAAATTAAATGCTTGCATTGCTGGTAGTGTTTGAAAATGCATTGTCCTATGTCAGTTACTTTGATATGAATACTTATGTATGTCATCTTAAATTTACAAATGTATGTACATGTCAATATCTTTAATCATGTAATTATTAAACAATTATGTTGTGGAATTACATTATACTTACTGGTATGTTTCAAGACTATGGTCTATGGTCTTCTACCAAGAGTTCCATTGTATGATTGTGTCCTCCCCCATTTGTGACCTCAACAATTCATAGATCCGAGTCAAAAATGTTTACTTCTCTTAATTAAATAAAATATAAGACTATGTTCTTGCATATTTCATGAACTTCATATTTTTGAAGACCCCTCTCATCAAATATTCAAGTTCAATATCTATTCATACCTTTCCAATAGAAAATGCACATAACAGTTGCATTATGGAAAACACACTGGGTTGTGACTATCTTCTAAATTCTTCTTGAATGACCATGTTTTTTTATGCATACATTAACTAGACAATTCTTTCAAGTTCACCTTATTTTTTTATGACAACCCTTGCTTTCACCAAACTTTCCATTTCAATATTTGTTCATATGTTTGGAACACACAATGCACATATCAATCGCATGTTGGAAAACACACTGGGTTGTGATTCACTTCTTATTTTATGTAGAATATAAGCAAAGAATGGTTTGAAGTTCACCTTCATGTTTGTTGAAAAACCTTATTTTCAGTAAAACACTCTTCTTCAATATCTACTCTTATGTTTCGAACACAAAATTTACATATAATTTGCATTGTGGAAAAGATGGTGTGTTGTGTCTCACTTCTTATTTTATGTAGGGTGTAAGAAAGGAATGTTTTTAAGGTTATTACATTGTTCCTTAACAACCCTTACTTTTATCAAAACACTCTTCTTCAATATTTGTTGATATGTGTCAAAGACAAACTTTCCATAATAGTTGCATCATGGAAAACATAGTCGGTTGTGGCTCACTTCCTATTTTTTGTAGGCTATAACAAATGAATGTTTTTAAATTTACATTGTAGTTTTTTGAGACCCCTTACTCTCACCAAAAAACTCCATTTGAATATCTATTCATATGCTGCGAAGAAAAATTTTGCATAACATCTATAGGATGGAAAACACACAACGTTGTCACACACTTTACAAATCTAATTTAAAGTGAAAAGTAGTTTTATGCACACCATAAGAAGACATTGTATTCATGTTCACCTTCATATTTTATAACTACCCTTGCTTCCAGCACAAGTTACAAAAAAAAAAAAAAATTGCACGATGGAAAACACAAAGGGTGGTCTGTTGCATCTCAATTCTTCTTGAAATACAACATTATAGTTTATAACAAACCTTACTCACAACAAAAATTCCCTTTAAATACCGTTATACATTTCAAACATGAGATGTACAAACAAGAAAAGGTGGGGCATGGAAAACACAAAATATTTTCCCATTCAAATCTTGTAGTGAAGTTCGCCTTCATATTTTATAACTAGCCTTGCTTGTAGCAAAAGTTCTAAAAAAAAAAAAAAAAGTTACAGGATGGAAAACATAGAGGATTGTCCCTCACCTCTCAATTCTTCTTCAAATACAACACTTTCAGTTATGCATACTTTCATAACACACTGTATTGAAGTTCACATTGATATTTTATAACAACCCTTACTTGCAACAAACATTCCCTTTCAATACTATTATACATTTCAAACACAAGATGCACAAAAATAAATTTGCAGGATGGAAAACATATACGGTTTTACCACACTTTTCAAATCTTCTTCAAAGAGAACAATTAGAGTTATGGACATCATAGGAAGAAAATTTATTGAAGTTCACCTTCATATTTTATAACTGTGGTTGCCTCTAGCAAAAGTTGCACACATAAAGAAAAAAAAGCAAGTTGCATTATGGAAAACATAGAGGGTTGTCCCTCATTTCCCAGTTCTTCTAGCAAGACAACACTTTATGTTATGCAGATTGTAAGAACACAATGTATTGAAGTTCACCTTCATATTTTATAACAACCCTTACTTGCAGCAAACATTCCCTTTCAATAACGTTATACATTTCGAACACAAGATGCACAAATAGAAAGTTGTAGGATGGAAAACACATAGGGTTTTACCACACTTTTCAAATATTCTTCAAAGATAGCAATTAGAGTTATGCATGTAACACCCCTCCATTTTAGCTCTTTGATCGGTAGTGTTTTCTTTGTAATGGTTGTGTTTGATTATGCTTTGACTTTGGAACTTGGTTGCTTTTGACCGCTATCTATTAAATGATGTGAATGCTATATTTTGATGTGATGATTATTTTACTCTAATGTTACCTTTATGGCATGTTTTGGATTAATTTAGCAAATAATTGATTTAACGATGTTTTATGTTGTTGATCATGTTATTAATGTTAGATGCCTCAGTTAGTGATATTGTATTGGTGAAGGGGACAGGATTGTATCACTCGCTTGCGAGTGCCCTACGATTATGAGATTTCCTCTTCACGGTTTGATTGATCATATTATGTATATATGCACATTCGACATGCTCTTTGTTGCAGGTTGGTAGTTACATGACATTGACTCCACCTGGTTTCCAAGTTTGAGCGTGTCCATTGACCAACAGAAATTAATTGGGAGATAGTAGCTAGGTTTTCTGTGTCAAGTCGTTACCCTAGTCACCATGTGTCATCGGGTTGTAGTCAGTTTTGGTTGTTTCATGTTGCCCTAATCACCTTGGTCTTTAATTAAATTCAAGTTAAATGGCTTAGGTTGCTTAACTCTTGATTAAATTTATTTGGTTGTAATGCTAGGAATGTTATTTACTTTATTAATTAATTTAATTTAATTAATAAAATAATCTAATCTTGGATTAGATTTATTTTATTGATTAATTAAATTAATTATGTGGAATTGATTAAGTTATTATTTTGAATTAAAAGTGTTAAAAGATTTAAATTAGTTTGTGTGAAAAGAAGGTTTTAAAATATGTTGAATTCTATTTAGAAATTGGAATTTTGTTTTGAGTTATTTCAAATTCAAAATATCTTCAAAATGCAATAACTTTGGGTGGAAAGGATATTTTTAGGGGAGTTGACTATATTTGAAAAAGATTTTCTTTTTTTTGGGAGAGAAAAAAAAAGGAGAGGGAAAAGAAAACCCTCTTTTTGAAGGAAAATTGATTTGTTCATTGTGGGAGCAATTGGTCATGAAATTGCATGGGATCAACTGCATTTGGATAGGAATGGGGAAAGGAAGTGTTGGTTGTGTTTTCACATGCTCTCGTTGCTTGTGTGCAAACATCCTCTCATTTGAATTTCTTGCTTGGGAATGGAGGTATTTTATCATTTCTTCATAGTTATTTGATCTTAAATGGTTTGAATGATTCTAATTGTATTGGTAGTATGTTGGAATCCTTTCATGTATTTTATTTGAATCAAGTTGATAGTGTAGAATTTATTTTGAGAAATTTTTGAGAATTTTTCCAATTACAAGGCTACCATGCGCAATTTTTAATTAGAGGCTCAAATTGGTGTTTTAATGTTAAAAGTGTGTTGTTGGGCACTTTTGAACCAAAACGGTATTTGTACATTATTTTATTTTTGAATTTTAAATTTTAAGTTTTTTTCATACTTCATCAATGGTGGAACTTGGATATTTGTGAAAATTTGTTTAAAATTGGTTGGTGTTTTTTATGTTAAAAGTGTGTTGTTGGGCACTTTTGAATCAAAAGGGTATTCTTACATTATTTTATTTTTGAATTTTAAATTTTAAGCTTTTTTCATACTTCATCAATGGTGGAACCTAGATATTTGTGAAAATTTGTTTAAAATTGGTTGGTGTTTTTATGTTAAAAGTGTGTTGTTGGGCACTTTTGAATCAAAAGGGTATTCTTACATTATTTTATTTTTGAATTTTAAATTTTAAGCTTTTTCATACTTCATCAATGGTGGAACCTGGATATTTGTGAAAATTGGTTTAAAATTAATTGGTGTTTTTATGTTAAAAGTGTGTTGTTGGGCACTTTTGAATCAAAAGGGTATTCTTACATTATTTTATTTTTGAATTTTAAATTTTAAGCTTTTTCATACTTCATCAATGGTGGAACCTAGATAATTGTGAAAATTGGACTTTGTTTAAAAGTGGATTTTTGAGAATAATATTTCATATTATAATAGGGAATGATAGAAAATGCATATGAATTCTTTGAATGAGATCATTTCAGATCTATTCGCTTGTTCAAATTTTTGATTTGTTATTTTAGTGTAAAAATGTGATTTGATTTACTTTTGAGAATTTGCAAAGAATGGTAATCATTTCAATTGATTACATGCAATGTGTCCTCATGTGACATGGATTTAAGAATTTATCCTAATATTAGCTTATTTAGTTGCTTAGAATGTTTTCTAGTGGTATGGGCAATATAGTATGATTGTATATTTGTGAGTGTACTTTGGTTGTACTAAGTTTGGTTTCCAGAGGTTAGGGAACCCTTGATCGAGTTGTTTATTATTTTGGAGTTATTTGTTTATGTAAGCCTTCCAATTGTGTTATCTTGAAGTGATGTTATGTCTCTTGTGTTTTGTTATTGTCTCTCTTGGGTAGTGCATGAGATATACTTCAAAAGAAACTTGGTTACTATGAATGGGTTGTGTGACCTTATGGTTTAAGGTTGAGTCTCGTTATCAATTTTTTATGTGGGTTGTCATTATGTTAGTCAACCTTGTGTTAGCCTTGGGTAGTGCACGCTTTGGTTTCATTTTTGGACATCCGTAGTGATGTGTTACCTATTGAAGTGTATTGATTATTTGTGATAAGTGTTAGTGCATTGTCAACCCTTGGCATGTGGTTGAGTTATGTGTTGTTGATAGGGGAGTGGCTTTCAACGAGTGTCGGGCCCAAAGTTGTTCCAGGACAACTCGTGTGAGAGTCAGTTAATTAAGTGAAAATTAAATAAATTACTAGGGAGAGAGTAGCTTTGAATATTAATAAGATAATTTAGCCTCGCTCATTGGCTCAAGGGCTTGTATGAGACTTGAGATGAGTCGGGAAGGCTTGGAATGGCAAGATCGTTATCTTGTCTTCTCGAAAGATAACCAATTCCGCTCTGGTGTGCATATGGCACCAGGTTCGTGAGAGGTTACCAGGATATCCCTAGAGGGGGGCCAGGACCTAGGAAGAACACCATTGGATAACCAATGTAGCCTTTGCGATGACACTCCTCCTATGACAACAGTCAGTATGGTGTTGTACCATTGGTTTATTTTGTACAGTGATTGTACTCAATTTTGTACTCTAGAAGCATTGTAACCACGATGTTAAGTGATGTGGTATTTGTTCTTGTTTCAATTCAGTGTGCTAGCCTATGTCTAGAGGTAGATGGTCTTATCTAGGAAATCCTTGTTACTATCTCCTAGCACAGAGGGAGTGGGGCCTTTGGGTTCCACATGGTCGGGTGGCGTGCATTCTTTTCCATTGGTTCTTCTTCTTGATCGTGTGGTCGTGATTTCCAGTTGGAGAGCTCATTGGATGATGTTGCTTTTCTGGCTTCATTCTTTTCAGTTGATCTTTATTTTATTACCCCTCATTTGTTATTGAGGTGGAATTTCTAAATTGTAATCTTGATTATTGAATTTACCTCATTCAGGGAGTGAGTGTTGTAATCTTATTGTTTAAATGTTGTTAATTGGAATCTTGAGGTATTTATTTTCCTTGTTGTAATTTATCTTGTATGGGATGTATGTAATCTTAATTTTGTAAGCGATTAATGTTTTGGTTTTAGTTGATGTTAATTGTTGTTTGGGTTTTTAAGTAATATTTGTCTCGTGGCCTTAGAGTTTTTTGGAAATATGTATTCATCTTACATGTTATTTGTACTTAAACAAAAAAAAAATTGGTATGTTTAAGTAATGAATTGCAACTTCCTCTAGGGTTGTGTGGCGGGGCATTACAATGCACACCATATGGAGAGAAAATGTATTGAAGTTCACCTTCATATTTTATAACTTTCGTTGCCTCCAACAAAATTTGCACACAAAAAAAAGAAAGCAAGTTGCACTATGGAAAAAACAGTGTTGTCCCTCACTTCCTAGTTCTTCTAGGAAGACAACACTTTCTTTTCTACATACTATAAGAACATAGTGAATTGAAGTTCACCTAAAGTTATATTTTATAACAACCCTTACTTCTAGCAAACATTCAAATTCAATATCGTTATACATTTTGAACTCAATATGCACAAAAAAACCTCTTGTAGACTAGTCAAAACACTTTAACCAATGACAAATCAGTCTCTTACACTTGTAACTTAGTTTGAATGACTCTTCAATGTCTTTTTAGCCTTGTAAGGAAGGAAATTTGAAACACTCAAAATATTGTTTAATATAGACCTTCTGACAACTCTGTCCTAAGAGGACAACCAATAAATGGTCTCGATAAGCTCATAAACATCCTTTCCCACAACTTGCATGGGAGGCTCAATTCCTTAATTCATGCAAGAAGACTGAATAGGAGATAGGGGTGGTAGTTGGTCAACCAACTAGCCACCCATGCTTGTGAACTATGTGCCATCTTCTATAGAAATGCAGTAGGAGGTACTCAAATTCCTAAAATGAAAGACAAAATAAATTTGTCAAAAGGTACACCTGCATTCTCTAATTAGAAATACATTGTCAATGCAATGGAAACAATGAAAAATAAGCGATAAAAGTGGAAGATATAGATAATGTTAGCACTGAAGATATTGTACATATTCTTTGAAACTAAACGAGGTAGCACGTGCAGTATCTCGAATGGGCATATGGAAACACATGAGTTGATCAGTAGGAAGAACAATTCCTAAAAGGAAAGACAATGGAAATTTCAACACATACAACAACATTATCTAATGAGAAACAAATGCACTATGTACAGATAGTGTATTTTCCAACATGGAAAATAATGCCAACATTCTATTTGTTGCAATTAGATGAGTTGAAGTAATGAATTGTAGAAAAAATATTTTTGTAGCTTTTATTCATATCATTAATTATATTCATTGCACTTATGTATCTTTCTAACTAGAAAAATTACTTCCCATTTCATAACTAAAAATAGTATGTTGATTTATGACAACCTTACTTTCACTAAACATTCCATTTGACTACCTCTTCATATGTTTCAAACAAAAAATACACATAATAGTTTCAAATGTAGAAAACATGGTGGGTTGTGAGAAACTGCTGATTTTATGCAAACTATAACAAACCAATGTTATGAAGTCCACCTTCTTGATAGATGATAACACTTACTTTCAACAAACATTCCATTTCAATATGTCTTCATATGTTTCGATCAGAAAAAGCACATAATAGTTGGATGATGGAAAACACACTAGGAGGTGACTGACTTCTTGTTTTAAGAAAACTGTAAAAGAAAAATGTTTTGAAGTTCATCTTCTTTTATGATACCCTTACCTTCAGCAAAACAATCCATTTCAATATCTTTTCATATGTTAGGAACACAAAATGTATGTCACAGTTGTAGGATGGAAAATAGACTGCATTATTAGTCACTTCTTATTTTATGCAGGCTGTAAGAAAATAATGTTTTTAATTGTAGGTCAATAGAGTCAAATTTTCCAACTTAACTATCTAAAACTCTTAACGACCAAATACACCCCTGGTTTGCAGAGACTGTCTTCCCCAAACACCTATTCAAGAAACCCTTCTTTGAAGCCATTCACATGAGGGTAACTTGGAAAACTATATTCCACTCATTCTCAAACCTTCAAACCAAGTCAAACACCTTTATTGAGGCTTGTACATGCTTAAAAGAAGGGATATTGCTGCCCTCACCTTTTTTGATGAAACCCTAACCTAAAACCTCACTTTTAGTAACATAATTTCTGTCAAACCTATGGGCAGCAAAGTTGAAGGTAAGATTAAGTTTTTGCAGGCTTAATTTTTCATGTTTGAAGAGTGTTTAGAGTTTGGGAAGCTTGGGAACATTTAATTCCATAAAACTCTCATGAAAATGGCTCAAAATGAGGGTTTAGTTTAAAAGTGTGTTGGGAACCGTATCTTCAAAAAGTAATTGTGGATGTGCTAGTTTTGGTAACTGGTTAATGCTACCTCATAAAAACACCTAATGAATTCAAACAGTCCTTTAACATGTCTGAAAACATAGGTATCATCTACTTTTGGGAATAGTCAAGAAAATGCTAATATACTAAATCCTTACTCTATGCACAAAAAAAGCTCTAAGAAATGAGGGTTTAATAGAATATTGTATTCCAAACCTTCCCATTCTCTTCCACTAAATGAAACATGTTTAAAAATGTCTGCCCATGCTTTAGGAATGAACTTTGAGCCCCATTGAATGCACTTTCCTCAATTTCCAACTTGTATACACCTTTTTCATTGGAAAACTTGTCTATTCTCTAAAGATGAGAAACCAAACATTGAATGGTTGACTTCCCCTGCATGATTCAATATATACACTTCTTAGAGCATGGTATTGTATAACATCATACCAAAAATTAGACTTGTGCAAACAAAGTTATTAAATTTGAACCATACCTTCCATTGGGTTTACACTCGCAAAAGACAGTCACCAATGAGGACTCCTTTCCCTAGATTGGAATGCTGAAGTGAAAAAAAATAGCCAAAAAAGACATCAGAAAGTTTATAACATGGTATAAGCACATACTGGAAAAAAAGAAATCAGCAATACAATTTCGTATTACAATATATAAAGTGAAATGCGTTTTGTCATAGTCACCTATATTATGTGTTGTATCCTTTTCCACATCCCTAGTAGTTGCTCCTGAAGTCTAACATTGCATATTAACATTCAAATTCAAACTATTGTTCACATACAAGGGAAAGGAGTCATCAAGAGGGGTTCGGTGATCTGAATGTTGTGCATAATGATTCATACGTTGGGTTTGACATTAACAATGATCCTTGCTTGCACTAAACCATGGATGCATGGAAAAAATGCTAGTAGTACCTTCATTAGGATCCGAAATAAATTCAAATGACAATGCATTTGATTATCATAGGTCCTCTAGAAACCTATCCATGCATTCTACATATGACTGCACCTATTGTAGATATTGTAGCAGTGTATGCATCAATTTCTTCAAGAGTTCATTTGTGTCATTCCAAAGAGACACTATCACCACATGTTCATCATATACATGAGTGATAGAAGGAGCTTGTATAGGGGTGAGAAAATTTGGATTATTTTCCTCTACAACCCCTTGTGACAATGTCTCATTCAAATCCATCCTTGTATCAATTGGTTCACCTCCCCCATCTAAATGACCACATAGAATAAATTTGTATTACGCAGTAGACAATGCAAAACACAATTGACACCCATAATGTAACACAATTCAAATTGAAATTCACTTACCGTTGAAAACCCCTTCAATGACAGATGATCTTTTCATCAATTCAACAACCTTGAGTACATGTTTACAAGGATTCCCCTACAAAATCCAAGGGAAGTCACAAACAAAAAGGTGCTCCCCAAATTTTTCAACAACATAGTCCATTGGCCAACTTTTAATTTTCTTCTAGTACTGTATAGGATCAGTTTCATTGGGAATATAGTCATCATCCGGAATTGTGTTGGCCCGTTCCACACTAGATTGCATATTTAAACACTTTTGGTTCATCAAAAAACCATAATACTAAAACTTTTCCTTTTGCCTATAGAATGGTTCAATTTTATACACAAGTGTGTAATACAAATAGTCCATTCTCCTTGTGCATTTTTTTGAATGATTACACGAGTATCGAGTTTTGAGTGTGCAATGGTACGACTCAATGGCTGCATTTGTATCCTGGTTGGCATGGGGGAATAATCTGCAATTTTTTTCCCACATGGCTATGAAAAAAAATGTAATAGTCAAGTAAACCACAACGTATTAGAGGTTACATTAAATAATTTGAATGGTGTGAATCCTACGAGGTGACAAAAATTGTCAACTCACCAATTCAACCTTCTCCTTCGGACCAGGTCTTTTTGAAGTACTCTAAGAATTGAGGATAATCATTGAAATCCTGAAAGAAAGAGTTCAATAGCTGAGTGACACAATCTTCGGTGGCACTAATTGGCATCATGATCATCCCAAGACTGCGGATGATCTCCATTTCCCTTTCTGTGGTTGCATACTTATTTACATTCTTTAGCCAAGCCCTCTTGACATGTCAGAGGCATAAAGCACATGACATTGAAAGACTACCCTAATAGACAATAGAAATGATATTATTTATTGCTCGATTGTATGAGAAAAGAAAATGAGAAAGGTACACAAATGAAGAAAGGGATGCACATATTGTATGGCTTAGATTTCTGTAGTCATGCATCATTGGTCGAAAATGCATTGATTCTCCAGTCAGGCCTAGATCTTCTTCCATAGCTGTGCAATACACATAGCCATGAAGAGATGTCCTCAATATTGTTTCATGAGGACACTACCCATATAATTGGCACACCACTCTATTGCTTGTCAAAAATGAGGACAATATATAATGGATACTGTAGACAGAACAATGCAGCGTGAGCATTGTGAAGTTTATAGCTAGGAAGATCATTGAAAACATGAAGAACTATTTTTTAATTTTATTTAGGCCTCTCCCCATATTTGTTAGTTGCAAATGTATAATCCATCGAGATGATTGAATTGTGTGAGTAGCTAACCATCCTATTCAGTATCCATGGAGTTTGAACCCTAATAACAAAAGGTGTATTGTTCCCATCAGGCCATTGAAAGTAGAAGTTGTCAAAGTCCTATGCACTCCACTTTAAGATACTTGTCGAATTGACTTTGTGTTTTTATGTGTGAGTAGAATGCACCTTTCTCCAAGCATTCATTACATCTTTTCTTGTAAGGAATTGATCTCTCTTGGACATCAGGCCACATAACACAAGATCATTGATGTGTCTATCCATTATTGCATTGACACTGAGGTCTAGGAGTAAAAAGATTTCAATATAGCTTTTTCACTCTATGGATAGATTAGTGGAATGCATAGAATGCTTCTCTCCACTTGTGTCAAGAATGCTATGGAAAAATTGACCATTTTTATCAACGTTGAAAATTTCTTTGTAGATAATATAGGAAACATCATGTTTTCCATTCATAAACTTCACCATGAAGTGGTATTGACAACCTCACATTTTTAAAAACATCTTATGTGGTTTCTTCTCTAGTGGAGGATGCCCTCTCTTGTCTTGAGGACCGTATTGACACCAGTAGCTATGAGAAAGGGATCATCTCATCATCTTGAACCAAGGAGAGTAAAATATCATTCAACCATAGAAATGAATGTCGAAAGATACAACCTTTGATAGGAAATTGTTTTTCCATAAGTTATGTCATCAACAGGACAGGAGGTGGTAAGTTCTCTTGTTTTCTTGTACAAAAATTTCATTTTGAAACCTTCAATAAAATGATTGAGTCTCGTAAGAGGAATAGATACAACAAGGTCAAGGACCTTATCCTTGTTGATGGAAATATCAGGCCATTCCAAATCTAAAGACAATAAAGGAGAGCCTCCATTTTGTACATATTGCACTTGCAATTCATCTTGGTTCTTTCATTTCAAACCTCTCCCCATTCTAGGAAATGAAAGAATTGGATGAATATTCAACATTAGTGTGGATTGTGTAAAGAAAAAGAAATAAACCATTCATTAAACATAGATAAAATGTGCTTGCATAGCTATCACCCATGTGAAACCAATACGAGGTTGCCAACTTCAATCGAAGAAAATTAAAGGTGATAGATTCAATCAAGCTATGTAGAAAATATAACACAAACACATGCTAGAAATTGGATAGTCCATCTCAATGTATAGGTGGACATAGAGAAGGACAACAAAAAATGGCAAGCAAAACCTTTGATGACATCTTGGTATTGAAGAGAAAATAAAAAATAGTGCATCCATTGCTGCAAGCAATGCCAAAATGATAACATTTTCTTGCATCTGTTGAAAAAAAATGAATCAATAATTGAGAGTATGAGGAAAGGCATAAAACCGTAAAATTTTCTATGAACCATGATGTAAGCGATTGTAGGTTAGAAAACACAATGTGTAGATGAGCCTCCACAATAACATAAAGACCACAACCTCACAAGTAAATATAATAAATATTTTAGAGTATGGGATGTACAAATCTCTTTTACCTGAGGAGGCATGTTGTGATATTCAACCTTCCATTTCACATGACTTAACATGAGGAGCAAAAGCATATCTAGAAATTAATGAAATAAACAAGTCAAGGTTGAACCACACGAGTTCAACCTAGAACTTCATATGTGGTGTAGGAGTGTAACATGCATCACAATATGTAATTACTTATACAATAGCAAAAAAAATGTATTATCGTGGTAAGATACATTGGTTGTGCTACATGTGTAAGTGTTAAAGGAGAGGAAGGGTTAGAGGGCAAGCAAAAACTTTGATGAAAACCTTGTATGTAAAAAGAATAAGTGCATCCATTGTTGCAAGTAACACCAAAATGATAATATATTTCTTGCATTTGTTGAAAAAAAGATGAATCAATAATGGAGTGTATGAGGAAAGGTATAAAGGTGTGAAATTTTCTATGAACCATGATGTAAGTGAATGCAGGTTGGAAAACATAGTGTGTAGATTAACCTCCATGCTGACATGAAGATTGCAACCCCACATGTAAATATGAAAAAAAAATTAGAGAATATGGGGTGTAAAAACCTCTTTTACCTAAGGAAGCATGTTGTGATATTCATCCTTCCATTTCGCTTGACTTAACATGAGGAGCAAAAGCACTTCTAGTAATTAAGGAAATAAATAAGTGAAGGTTGAACCACACATTTAGTGGTTCAACGTAGAACTTCATATGTGGAATAGGAGTGTAACATGCATCACAGTATGCAATTAATTATGCAATGGCAACAACAGATGTATTATTCTGGGAATATATGTTGGTTGTGTTATGTGTGTAAGTGTTAAAGGAGAGGAAGTGTTAGAGGACAAGCAAAACCTTTGATGACAACCTTGTATGTAAAAAGAATAGGTGTATCCATTGCTACGAGCAAGGCCAAAATGATAACATGTTTCTTGCATCTTTTGAAAAAAATTTGAATGAGTAATGGAGTGTATGAGGAAAGTTATAAAGGTGTAAAATATTTTATCAACCATGATGTAAGCGAATGTAGGTTGGAAAACATATCGTGTAGATGAACTTCCATGTTGACATAAAGACCACAACCCCACATGTAAATATAACAAAGATGTTAGAGAATATGGGGTGTACAAACCTCTCTTACCTGAGGAGGCTTGTTGTGATTTCATCCTTCCATTTAGGGGGTCTTAACATGTGCAACAAAGGCACATCTAGAAATTTATGGAAAAATGAACTGAAGGTTGAACCACACGATGAGTGGTTCAACCTGTAACTTTGTATGTGGCATATGAGTGTAATGTGCATAATAGTATATAATTAATTCTACAATTCCAAGAACAAATTTATTAGGGAAGATACCTTGGTTTTGGTCCATGTGTATCTGTTAATGGAGAGGAAAGGTTATAGGGCAACCAAAACCTTTTAGAACCTTCTATGTAAATAAAAGTGCATCCATTGATGCCAAAAATTTCAAAAGAATAAAAAAAATGCATTTGTTGACAAAATCATGAATCAGTAATGGAGTGAATCAAGAAATTCATACATGTGCAACTTCTCCTATCAACCATGATGTCAACGAATGCATGTTGGAAAACACCATGTCTACTGTAACCTTGAAGTGAACATAAAGATCACATGTTAAATCACAACCTCACGTGATAGAAGAATAAGACATCATAGTATATGGGGTGTACAAACCTATTTTACCTTAGCAGAAATGTTGTGATATCCACCCTTTCATATGGGGTGAGTTAACATGACCAGCAATAGCGTATATGAAAATACATGAACTAAAAAAGTGCAGGTTGAACAACTAGATGGAAATTCCAACCTACAACTTTTTAGGTAGCCTATAAGCCTAACGTGAATAATAACATGTAATTAACTTTATAGGTGCCAGCAATGTGAAAAGAAAAAAAACACAATCATTGTATTTGGTGATAAAAAAAATGAGTCAATGAAGTCAAATATATGTGAACATAAAACTAAACATGACCAACAAAATAAAATCAAGCACAAAAGTAAAAAATTACACCCTTCACCTTACAACAAGCAAACATATCGAAAGTACAACCAATAATTTTTTCCAACATGCCTATAGTTTATCAATTAGAGAAAGTTCAAATGCAATGTCTATTCTAGTTGTGACTTGTTTTATATATTGAAGATGTTCCTTTCATTACATTCATATTGTGTAAACAAGCTATGGATTTCATTCCAAAAAAGGAGAAAAAATTGTATGGGGACATGAAAGTTATGTGTGAAATGGTAGACAAGTTTTGTAAATAACTTATCAAATAGAAAACCTCTGCATTCTCTAATGAGAAAGACACTCTCCAAGCTAACCAAGGAGTGGTTGCAAAGCTATAGAAAAGTATTGAAGACATTCAAAACTCTATCCAAAAAATGGGCATTACTGTCCTAAGGGCTACTAAGGAAGCAACTGCTCCAAACGTACAAATAAAATGTAATTATAATTGAAACCCAACATTGTGTTTTCTGAATTATAAATATTTTGTGTACTATTTTTACAATCATGCAAAAATTAAAAACACAACAATGGAATTTGTGATTTTGAAGACATTCATACTGTCTTGTAATATTCCATGTTGCAAAATCATGGGTGTTAAGAATCAACCCACCCACCATAAGACAACCCTTTACATTTGAATAGGGAGACTAAAATAACTAAAACCCAACACTATGTTTTTCAAATTGCAATTATCTTGTGCAACATTTTTTTTGAATGGTGCAAGATTTAAACACAACAATGGAATGTGTGATTTGGAAGAAATTCATATGGTTTTGTAGCATTCCATGTTGCAAAACCATGGTTGTTAAGAAGCAAGCAACCCACCATGACACAACCCATTACATTTGAACAAGGTCAAATAACTGAAACCCAGCAGTGTGTTTCCCATTCATAGTGTGTTTTCCAAATCACTATTACTTTTTGCACTTGTTTTTTTCAATCATCTGAAAGTTCAACAAAAGAATGGAATGTGTTAATTTGAAGAAATTCATACTTCTTCATAACATTCCATGTTGCACAACCATGGGTGCTAAGAAGCAAGCAACCCACCATGAGACAACCCTTTACACTTAGACAAGGAGATTCAAATAAATGAAACCCAACAGTGTGTTTCCCATTCACAATTATTTTGTGCACTTCTTTCTTCAATCGATAAAAATTAAAACACAAGAATGGAATGTGTGAATTGGAAGACATTCATATTGTTTTGTAACATTCCATGTTGCAAAACCATGGGTATTAAGACGCAAGCAAGCCACCATGAGACAACCCTTTCCATTTAAACAAGGAGATTTGCATAGCTGAAACCCAACAGTGTGTTTTCCATTCACAATTATTTTGTGCACTTTTTTTTTTAGTTGACTGAAATTAAAACACAAGAATGGAATGTGTTAATTTGAAGACATTCATATTGTTTTGTAACATTTCACGTTGCACAACCATGGGTGTTAAGAAGCAGGAAACCCACCGTGAGACAACCCTTTACATTTAAACAAGGAGATTCAAATAAATGAAACCCAACAGCATGTTTCCCATTAACAATTATTTTGTCCACTTCTTTTTTCGATCAACTAAAATTAAAACACAAGAATGGAATGTGTGAATTGGAAGACATTCATACTTTTTTTGTAACATTCCATGTTACAAAACAATGGGTGTTAAGACACAAGCAACCCACCATGAGACAACCCTTTCCATTTAAACAAGGAGATTCATATAAATGAAACACAATAGTGTGTTTCCCATTAACAATTATTTTGTGCACTTCTTTTTTCAATCAACTGAAATTAAAACATAGGAATGGAATGTATTAATTTGAAGACATTCTTATTGTTTTGTAATATTCCATGTTGCACAATTGTGGGTGTTAAGAATCCAACAACCCGCCAAGAGACAACCCTTTCCATTTAAACAAGGAGATTCAAATAACTGAAACCAAGCAGTGTGTTTCCTATTCATAATTATTTTGTGCAGTTATTTTTTCAATCAACTTAAATTAAAACATGTTAATGGAATATGTGAATTTGAAGAAATTCAGGTATGTGCAAGAACATGATGGCCCAAAAAGTGGTGATATGAAGGGTATGTGGCTGCCGACTTTTTTATTCAAAATTGATGAAACGAAAAGGGTTTTTAAAGGAAATTATCAGCTTTCCACCAATATAAATTATACTTTACTTTTCAAATTGAATAAATAATTATTATTCATTATATATTTGAATTACAACTAAAGTTCTGATTGATAGGATAATTGAAAAACATCTATAGCTTTCAAACAGTATCACATTTTTTCAATACAAAACATGCATCACATTGTATTCTTTGCATACTATAGGATTAAAAAAAATATGAATGAAATGAAGTTTTGACCAAGTTAAGGTGGTTAGACATACGAGTTTTTATATTTTTAAAAAGTTGTAATAAAAAATTCATAATTAATTATTTACTTCAGAAAAAATTACAAAAAAATATGCATCACATCTAGACATGAGTACTCTACTTATATATAAAATCTTATAAAAAAATATTATTAATTTATTATGGTTAGGATGGTCAGACATACACCTACTTCTTATTTATTCCCTAAAATTTTAGTAATACTGCATTGAAATTTCAAATTTTCACCAAATAAGATTTTAAAAAAAAAAAAAACCTAGTAGTTTAGAAACTAAATTCAATTTTCCATAGATTCTACTTTTACATATTTTTGAAATATTATAGATAACCTGTTCAAATTTATATGTCAAGCTACCTAACTCTAATTTTTTTGAATTTTTTGCCACTTAAGGGCCTAACTTTTCCATGATGATCTTGCACATACCCATTCATACTATTTTGTAACATTACATGTTGCAAAACTGTGGGTGTTAAGAAGCAACCAAACAATAATGAGACAACCCTTTCCATTTAAAAAAGGAGATTCACATAACTGAAACCTAGCAGTGTGTTTCCCATGGAAAATTATTTTGTGCACTTCTTTTTTCAATCGATTGAAATTAAAACACAAGAATGGAATGTGTTAATTTGAAGATAGTCATACTGTTTTGTAACATTCCACATTGCACAACTATGAGTGTTAAGAAGCAAGAAACCCACCTTGAGACAACCCTTTACATTTAAATAAGGAGATTCAAATAACTGAAACCCAAAACTCTATTTCCCATTGATAATTATTTTGTGCACTTCTTTTTTCAATCAACTAAAATTAAAACACAAGAACGGAATGTCTGAATTTGAAGACATTCATACTATTTTGTAACACTCCATGTTGCAAAACTGA
The DNA here is from genome assembly GCA_007258455.2 of Sequoia sempervirens. NCBI lineage: Eukaryota > Viridiplantae > Streptophyta > Pinopsida > Cupressales > Cupressaceae > Sequoia > Sequoia sempervirens. Next base: position 702,845,041 of record VDFB02281492.1, on the reverse strand, counting down.
TGAGGGCACAACCTGAGACTTAGAAAATAACCCACAAACAAGAGAATAATTTTATTATTCAAAAAATGGAGCTTCTTACATGCAGAGGACCTCAAATCCCCAAGTTCTACAACACATGAAAATTACAGAAAGCTACAGAATCACCCTTTCGCAATATGCGAGCTTGTCCCCAAAAAGTAACCCAAAAATTAGAAACCTAACCATAAATAGAGCTCCTCTTTAGTTTGGAGCCAAAAAAAAATTCAAATTTGAGTTTAGGCAGTTTGGCACTGAAAAATTACAACTTGAAGTTCAAATTTCAAAAGAACATTTGCAATTGTATCTTTTAGAAAGTGCGCCAACTTCTCGGGGCCATAACTTTTGATTCAGGACTCTAATTCGCAAACCGTTTGAATTGTTGGAAAGGTCTCAAAGTCAATAACATGCTCAAAATTGGATATGCCAATTTCAAAAAGTTTTAGGGCCGTTCCAAGAACTCTAAGTGCCTCAAATCTAACTCAGAAGAGTTTCAGGTGCAAATCTGGGAAACTAAAACTACAATATCTTTCAACCCATAAATAGAAAATAAAAACTATAAATTAAGAATTTCATTATGATGAAAAGGGTATCCAAAAATGTAAAAATATCTCAAAATCATGAAACTTGAAATTTAACTATTTTTGGGTGATGCAAGATTGCCCTTACACCACTGGATGCTCCTGCATCAGACACCCAGGGTAATTTGAGAAGTGACCCATCATGTCTCAAATGGTTGAGGAAAACCCAACAAGTCAACTGTTTCCTTAGATAGCCAGGATGAATCTTCCATAGACCTTCCTCTCCATTTCACCAGATATTCTTCATACTGCCTATTTCTGGTACTCCTCACACGACTATCCAAGATTGCTTCAATCTCCTCCCTTTCTAAAGTAGGTGCTGAAATGCTATACTGCCCTATTGCTAGTGCTTCCTCTGTTCCACCTTCATGATACTCTATCAAATCTGAAATGTTGAACACATGGGAAATGTTGATTCCATCAGGCAACTCTACCTCATATGCATTCCCTGAATCATGCTTCTTGAAAATATTACAGGGACCAAATTTATTCATCTTCAATTTGTTATAGGTTCCCACAGGAAACCTTTCTTTCCTCAAGTGGACCATTACTTCATCACCAGTCTGAAACTCCTTATTCCTCCTTTTTTGATATGCCTTAGCCTTATATTGCATATTCATCTTATTAATGTGTTCTTGTACACTCTCATGTATATTCTTGATGTGCTCTGCAAAATCTTTGGTTTCAGCACTTATTTTCTTCTCTTGGTCCATCTTCCTCAATTCTGGAGCTATTCTAGGGCTACCTCCATACACAATTTGGAATGGTGATCTACCAGTGCTTTTGTTGACATAATTGTTGTAAGAAAATTCTGCCTGGGGTAAGATCAAGTCCCATCCCTTGGGTTTATCTCCTACCAAACATCTAGGTAGGCTACCCAGACTCCTATTAACAACCTCTATTTTCCCATCTATTTGTGGATGGTGTGCAGAATTGAACTTCAACTTTGTCTTCAGTTTCTTTCACAAGGTCCTCCAAAAGTACCCCACAAATTTGGTGTCATGATCTGAAACAATACTCTTTGGAAAACCATGTAGCCTCACCACCTCTTTGAAGAATAAGTCAGCATTGTGGACTGCATCATGGGTCTTCTGAAATGGAATGAAATGTGCCATCTTCGAAAACCTGTCAACCACCACAAGGACTGAATCATGCCCTTGTTGTGTCTTTGGCAAACCAAGAACAAAGTCCATACTTATATCCTCCCATGGCCTCTCTGGTACAGGTAATGGCTGATATAAGCCTATCTTCTGGCTCACTCCTTTAGCCATCGACATACCCTGCAGCTTTGTACAAACTTCTTCACATCCTATGACAACTGAGGCCAATAATAATGCTCACTGATAATGGCAATGGTCTTATCCTGACCAAAATGTCCTACCATTCCTCCACTATGTTTCTCCTTTATCAAGTTCTCCCTCATGGAACTCCTCAGGATACACAATTCACTTCACTTAAATAACATGCCATCTTGGATTATGAAATCCAGCCACCTTGTCCTGTCCACTATAATAGGTTCCTTGTAAGCTTTCCAAGCCTCTGTGAAATTAGGATCTTCTGTGTACAGTGTCTTAAGTTCATTGAACCCAACCACTTCAATCTGCATCTTTGTCATCAATGTATGCCTCCTACTTATGGCATCTGCAACCCTATTTGACTTCCCACTCCTATGTTTCAAAACAAAAGTTTAACTCTGGAAAAACTCTACCCATTTCATATGCCTTTGATTTAATTTTTCCTGACTATTTAGGTACTACAAGGCCTGATGATTAGTATATAGAACAAATTCCTTTAGCAACAAATAATGTCTCCATTTCTTTAATGCTTGAACTATTGCATAAAATTCCTAATCATATACAAAATACTTTCTCTTGGCATCATTTAAATTTTCACTGAAATAGGCAATGGGCTTACCTTTTAGGCTCAACACTACTCCAATGGCACAACCACTGGCATCATAGTCCACCTGAAACACCTTGTTGAAATCTGGGAGGGCTAGAACAGGTTGCTATGTTACCTTCTACTTCAACAGTTCAAAACTTTTTGCTACTCCAGTGCTCCACTTGAATTCATTTATATCCCCTCTCATTGTTTCAGTTAGGGGTCCACAAATACTACTGAAGTTTCTAATGAACTTTTTATAAAAACTAGCCAAACCATGGAAATATCTCACCTCGGTAGCAATTCTTGGGGTAGGCCATTCTAGAATAGCCTTCACCTTCTCTGGGTCCATCTTGACACCTTCTGTTGAGACAACAAACCCTAAGTACACTAACTCCCTCTTCACAAAACTACACTTCTTCAAATTAATTAAAAATTTCTCTTCTCTTAAATTCTCAAAGGATCTCCAAATATGCATCAGATGCTCATCCAATGTCTTACTGAAAATCAAAATATCATCTAAATACACAATAACAAAACTTCCCACAATTTTTTTTAGTACCTTGTTCATGAGCTGCATGAATGTGCTTGGTGCATTGGTTAGCTCAAAAGGCATGACTAACCACTCGTACATGCCCTCTTTGGTCTTGAAGGAAGTCTTCCATTCATCTCCCTCTCGAATCTAGATTTGGTGATATCCACTCTTCAGATCAATCTTTGTGAAGTACTCAGCTCCACTCAAACAAATTCATCAGTCATCCATCCCTAAGGGAAATCAGACTTGATTGTGCTATCTTGTTTATGGCTCGTGAGAATCTATACACATCCTCCACTCTCATCCTTCTTGGTGCTAGTAATCGCAGTGTACTGCACATGACTCAAACTCTCCCTGTATCAAACCCTTTCTCAACAACTCTTGAACTTGTCTATTCAACTCCCTTTCATTTTCTATTGAGTCATTCTATGAGCTGCCTTATTTGGAAAAACTGCCTGTGAATCAAGTAAGTCAATCCGATGACCGGATCTTTCTCTTATTGGTGGTAAAACCCTTAGTACATTATCAGAAACAATATCCTAAACCTCATCCAACATCCCAGAAACTTCTTCTGGAACATTCTCACTATCCTCCTTACTCACTCTAGGAATCAATGCATAACACACATGCTCATGCTTCATACCTTCTAAAAATTTTCTTCCATCTACATAACAAATTCTAGCACTACTACATACCTTTTCTTCAGTCTCCTTCAGGGGTTTCAACTTGTGACGAACCCCATCCTTTGTCAAGGAATAAGTGTTTGCATGGCTATCATGTATAGCTCGCCTATCGAACTGCCACGGCCTCCCCAACAACATGTGACATGCATCCATGGGGATGATATCACAGAGTACCTCATCATGGTAGCTCCCGATCTTGAACTTTACTAGGCACTGCTCATTGACCAAAACTTTGTGGTCTTTCTACAACTAGGGAATCCGATATGGATGCGGGTGCCTTTCCCTCTTAATTTTCAACTTTGTGACCATCTCTTTCGACACTAGATTATCTGCTCCCACCATCAATAATGACATCACAACATTTTCTTCACACTTGCACCTTTGTGCAAAATAGATTCTTTCCCTCTGCTCTCGTTCATTTCTCACCAATGGTTTCCTCTCTAATTTAAGATTATTCATTAAAATTAATGGTTTGACGGTGACATTGATTTCGAAGATTTTATTCCGAGGAAAATTTACTGAAATATTGCCGAACTAATTTTTCGACTTTATCTCTTTAATTTTGATTAATTAATTTATGATTCTCATAGAAAGAGTTCTTTATTGGTTGAAATTCTTTACTTTTGATTTCATTGTTTCGCTTTCTCTCGGTCTTTTCTCTCGGATCAGTTTCTGCCGATTTCTTGACCTCCCTTTATCCTTGTTTACATCACCTTTTGAGCCCAAATTTCTCTTCCACCTTCAAAAGTAAACCGATACACATCCTCAATGGTGGCTGGTCATTCTCGACTTAGGCTTTAACTCCTCCGATGCTCGGCTCCGTGAACTCCCATTAAGATATCAGGCTACCTTTCTCCTTATTGGCCCCCGTGGTGGCCCATCTCCGATGATTTCATTCTGTGAAAATCTTTAATATATTCTTCACGATCTACTCCTTGCTTCAACCCTTGCAATTTCTTCAACAGATCTAACTCGTAGTCCACTGGTATGACCTGCTTCTTCAGTTTCTCTACCATGTGATCCCATATGGTGATATTTCCTTTTTCTCTTTGATTTCTTTCCAATTGGACCTCTTTCCACCAAATACCAGCATGGCTCTTCAGCTTCATTTTCAAAAACTTAACCCGATCTGGGTCCTCTATTTCCTCATACTCAAAATATTCTTCTAGCTCATTAATCCAGTCGATAAACTCTTCTAGGTTCAGACTTCTGGAATAACTGGGGACTTCTGCTCTTGGTCTTTTCCTAATCTTCAAAATGGCCCTTATTAGCCACATTTGGTCTTAATAAATTACTTCTTCTACATTTGAACCTTTCTCCTCTCCCTTCTTTCATCCTTTTACCTTTCTCCCTCTGCTTAACCTCTTCAATCGCCTTAATGCATCAACTGTCTTTGAGGGCTGCTACAGATCTCTTTCCATTGCAAGATTTTACCGCCTCAACCACCTCTCCTGCACCACCACACCCAATGCAGGCATCACTCTTGAGGAATCTTTCTTGACCTCAACTAACAACTGACGGTCCCGGGTGTGAACTACCTCACATCGCCGACTGGCCCACACACCCCAAGAAAGTTTTTCCCTCATTCCGATACCACTTGATGAGGGTACGTACCAAGACTTAGAAAATAACCCACAAATAAGAGAATAATTTTATTATTCAGAAAATGAAGCTTCTTACATATAGAGGACCTCAAATCCCCAAGTTCTACAACACATGCAAGTTATAGAAAGCTACAGAATCACCCTTTCGCAATATGCGAGCTTGTCCCCAAAAAGTTACCCAAAAATTAAAAACCCACCCATAAATAGAGCTCCTCTTTAGTGTGGAGCCAAAACAACATTCAAATTTGAGTTTAGGTGGTTTGGCACCAAAAAATTACAACTTGAAGTTCAAATTTCAAAAGAACATTTGCAATTGTATCTTCTAGAAAGTGCGCCAACTTCCCAAGGCTATAACTTTTGATCCGGGACTCCGATTCGTGAACCGTTTGAACCATTGGAAAGGTCTTGAAGTCACTAACGCACTCAACATCTGTTATGCTAATTTTGGAAAATTTTGGGGCCATTTCAGGAACTCTAAGTGCCTCAAATCTAACTCAAAAAAATTTCAAGTGCAAATCTAGGAAACTAAAATTGCAATATCTTTCAACCTAGGAATAGAAAATAAAAACCATAAATTGAAATTTTCATTATGATTAACAAGGTATCCAAAAATGTAAAAACATCTAAAAATCAAGAAACTTGAAATTTAACTATTTTTGGGTGATGCAAGATTGCCCTTACACCACTAGATGCTCCTGCATCAAAAACTATGGGTGTTAAGATGCAACCAACCCACCATGAGACAACCCTTTCCATTTAAACAAGGAGATTCACATAACTGAAACCTAGTAGTGTTTTTCCCATTGACAATTATTTTGTGTAATTTTTTTTTCAATCGACTAAAATTAAAACAAAAGAATGGAATGTGATAATTTGATTACATTAATACTATTTTGTAACATTCCACATTGCACAACCATGGTTGTTAAGAAGCAAGCAACCCACCATGAAACACCCTTTATAGTTAAACAAGGAGATTCAAATAACTGAAAACCAACTATGTGTTTCCCATTGACAATTATTTTGTGTGTTTCTTTTTTCAATTGACTAAAATTAAAATACAAGAATGGAATGTGGGAATTGGAAAACATTCATACTATTTTATAACATTCCATGTTGTAAAACTATGGGTGTTAGGATGCTAGTAACCCACCATGAGACAACCATTTCCATTTAAACAAGGAGATTCACATAACTAAAACCTAGTATTGTGTTTCCCATTGACAATTATTTGGTACACTTATTTCTTCAATCGATAGAAATTAAAACACAAGAATGGAATTTGTTAATTTTTAGATATTCATACTATTGTGTAACATTCCAAATTGCACAACCATGGGTGTTAAGAAGCAAGCAACCCACCATGAGACAACCCTTTAGATTTAGACAAGTAGATTAAAATAACTAAATCTGAGTAGTGTGTTTCTCATTGACAATTATTTTGTGCACTTCTTTTTTCAATTGACTAAAATTAAAACACAAAAATTGAATGTGTGAATTGGAAGACATTCATACTATTTTGTAACATTCCATATTGCAAAATTGTGGGTGTTAAGATGTAAGAAACCCACCATGAGACAACTATTTCCATTTAAACAAGGGGATTCACATAACTGAAACCTAGTAGTGTGTTTCTCATTGGCAATTAATTTGTTGACTTTTTTTTTTTCAAACAATTGAAATTAAAACACAAGAATGGAATGTGTTAAATTGAATAAATTCATACTATTTTGTAACATTCCAAATTGCACAACCATGGATATTAGGAAGCAAGAAACCACCATAAGACAACCCTTTACATTTAAACAAGGAGATTCAAATAACTGAAACCCAACAGTGTGTTTCCCATTGGCAATTATTTTGTGCACTTATTTTTTCAATAAATCTAAGTTAAAACACAAGAATGGAATGTGTGAATTGGAAGAGATTAATACTATTTTGTAACATTCCATGTTGCAAAATTGTGAGTGTTAAGATGCAAGCAACCCACCATGAGACAACCCTTTCCATTTAAACAAGGAAATTCACATAACTAAAACACAACAGCGTGTTTCTCATTGAGAATTATTTTATGCACTTATTTTTTTAATCGACTGAAATTAAAACATGAGAATGGAATGTCTTAATTTGAAGAAATTCATACTATTTTGTAACATTCCACATTGCACAATCATGAGTGTTAAGAAGCAAGCAACCCACCATGAGACAACACTGTACTTTTAAAGAAGGAGATTCAAATAACTTAAACCCAGTAGTGTGTTTCCCATTCACAATTATTTTATTCGCTTCTTTTTTCAATCAGCTAAAATTAAAGCACAAGAATGGAATGTGTGAATCAAAAGACATTCATACTATTTTGTAACATTCCATGTTGCAAAACCATGGGTTTTAATAAGCAATCAATCCACCATAAGACAACCCTTTAGATTTAAACAAGGAGATTCAAATAACTAAAACCCAACAATGTGTTTTGCATTCAGAATTATATTTTGTGTTTCTTTTTTCAATTGACTAAACTTAAAGAACAAGAATATGATGTGTGAATCAGTAGACATTCATACTATTTTGTAAAATTTCATGTTGAAAAATCGTGGGTGTTAAGACACAAGAAACCCACCATGAGACAACCCTTTCCATTTAAACAAGGAGATTCAGATAACTGAAACCATGAAGTATGTTTCCCATTCAAAATTATTTTTTGCACTTCTTTTTTCAATCAACTGAAATTAAAACACAAGAATGGAATGTGTTAATTTTAAAACATTCATACTATTATTTAACATTGCACGTTGCACAATCATGGGTGTTAAGAAGCAAGCAACCTACAATGAGACAACCCTTTACATTTGCATAAGGAGGTTCAAATAACTAAAACCCATAAGTGTGTTTTCCATTCATAATTATTTGTGCTCTTCTTTTTTCAATCGACTGAAATTAAAACAAAAAAATGGAATGTATGAATTGGAATACATTAATACTATTTTGTAACATTCCATGTTGTAAAGTCGTGGGTGTTAAGAGACAAGAAACCCACCATGAGACTACCCTTTCCATTTAAACAAGGAGATTCACATAACTGAAACCTAGTATTGTGTTTCCCATTGACAATTATTTTGTGCACTTTTTTTTTCAATTGACTGAAATCAAACAAATGGAATGTGTTAATTTGAAGACATTCATACTATTTTGTCAAATTTCATGTTGCACAACTGTGGGTATTAAGAAGAAAGAAACCCACTATGATACAAACCTTTACATTTAAACAAGGAGATTGAAATAACTGAAACCTACCAATGTGTCTCCCATTCACAATTATTTTGTGCACTTCTTTTTTCAATCGACTAAAATTAAAACACAAGAATGGAATGTGTGAATTGGAAGATATTCATATTGTTTTGTAACATTCCATGTTGCAAAAACCATGGTTGTTAAGACAAAAGCAACCCACCATGAGGCAACCCTTTCCATTTAAACAAGGAGATTCACGTAACTGAAACCCAATAGTGTGTTTCCCATTGACAATTATTTTATGCACCTTTTTTCAATCAACTAAAATTAAAACACAAGAATGGAATGTGTTAATTTGAATACATTCATACTATTTTGTAACATTCCATTTTGCACAACCGTGGTTGTTAAGAAGCAATCAACCCACCATGAGGCAACAATTTACATTTAAACAAGGACATTCAAATAACTAAAACCTAGTAGTGTGTTTCCCATTTACAATTATTTTGTGCACTTCTTTTTTCAATCGACTGAAATTAAAACACAACAATGGAATGTGTGAATTGGAAGACATTCATACTATTTTGTAACATTCCATGTTGCAAAACCATGGGCGTTAAGACACAAGCAACCCACCATGAGACAACCCTTTCCATTTAAATAAGGAGATTCACATAACTAAAACCCAGTAGCGTGTTTCCTATTAAAAATTATTTTGTGCACTTATTTTTACAATCGAATTAAATTAAAACACAAGAATGGAATGTGTTAATTTGAATACTTTCATACTATTTTGCAACATTGCACATTGCACAATCATTGGTGTTAAGAGGCAACCAACCCACCATGAGACAACCCTTTACATTTAAACAAGGAGAATGAAATAACTGAAACCCAACACTTCATTTCCCATTCACAATTATTTTGTGCACTTCTTTTTTTAATCAATTGAAATTAAAACACAAGAATGGAATGTGTGAATTGGAAGACATTCATACTCTTTTGTAACATTCCATGTTTCAAAACTATGGGTGTTAAGATGCAAGCAACCCACTATGAGACAACCCTTTCCATTTAAACAAGGAGATTCACATAACTAAAACCCAATAGTGTGTTTCCCATTGACACTTATTTTGTGCACTTCTTTTGTTAATCGAATAAAATTAAAACACAAGAATGGAATGTCTTAATTTGAAGAAATTCATACTGTTTTGTGACATTCCATGTTACACAAATGTGGGGTTTTGAGAAGCAAGCAAGTGATCATGAGCCAGCCCTTTACATTTAAAAAAGGAGATTCAAATAACTGAAACCCAATAGTGTGTTTACCATTCCCAAATATTTTCTACACTTTTATTTTTAGTCGACTAAAATTAAAACACAAGAATGGAATGTGTTAACATGAAGTCATTCATACATTTAAATAACTTCACATTGGGTTTCCCAGATTTCATATTAAAATATCTTGTAAAACCCTTTGCCTGTAACCTAATTACCCCTCACCTCAAATTTCGTCGGTATTCACCTCACCATTTTTTATGCACTTTTTTTTGAATCAACTAAAATTTAAACATAACAATGGAATGTGTGATTTTGAAGACATTCATACATTTAAATAACTCTACATTGGGTTTCCCAAATTTTATATTAAAAAATCTTGTAAAACCCTATGCCTATAACCTAATTACGCCTCACCTTAAATTTCGTCGGTATTTTCCTCCAACTCCTCCACGTGCAATCCACACTTCAGGTCACAACCTCAATTTCATCAGTATTCTCCTCGAAGTATCTGTTGTCCATGTGCACTCAGAGCTTCAAATTTCCCTTTCAATGTGAAGACTAAAAAAACCAAAAAAAATCTCCTTTCTTCCTTGAAACAGAAAGGCTTTGTTTCTACCCATGTAACTTTCCCTTCAATTTTTCCCACACGACAGAAAAGAGACTTTTCAAGAAAGAAAACCCACCCACCTTTATCCTCTAGCCACAGGTGGGAAAAACATAATTGACGATGCCATTAACTCACACCTAACCATCACCGGCCGTTTTCTCCCACTACCACTTTTATTTGTAATCGCCTATCTAGCGAGCCCCACACTATGATGTCGCGTTGTGTTATGTATGTTTCCATGTATTTTGTTATGTATTTTTTTCATGTGTTTTGTATGTACATTGGTGCTTTTTTTCAAGTAGTTAGCTGGCTCCATATATTAATTTTTTAATTAGCGCACAAAAAAATAGAGATATTTATGTAATTTAGAAAATCACAACAATTATTATTACCCCGCTCAATAGATATTTAATTCATCTCCATTTTCACAAAATAATTTTTTTTTTGTTAGTAATTATTTCGACATTAGCTAGAGGAAATTCCACAATATGAACTTGAAGAGGATTTTTGGCGACTACCACTTGTACATTTACCAATTTTTTAAGTTTGTTTACAAAATGAAATTAGGATATTTGTAAGATTTGCAGAGAACAACATTAAGGTTAAGTGTAAGCCATAGAAAGTAAATCTCTAAACCTCTCTAAAACCTTATGAGGCATTGGCAAGGGAGAAAAAGGTTCAAATTATCATAGATATTCACAATTAGAATAAATTAATGGGGATTTTTTTTTTAATTATAAGATATTCTATGTATATGTTTGATTGTGATTTCTTTAATAAATTCTGAAAAAAATGTTTTAAATCAATTTTTTAAATGGTTTAAAACATTATTATTTATGAATATACAAATTTTAATAAAATTGTATGGTAGATGTTGAATATTTATAATACATTAGTCCATGATCAATGATTATAATATATTAGAGCTTTGTTGTGCTACAATGTTTCACTCAACTGTATTGACTTCTAACCTAGAGGGGATTTGTCCTCAGGTTGTTTGAACCATAGTTCCAATAAGGAGTAGAAATCAAAAAATAAAAAATGTCCATCAATGCATGCCTCTTCTTAAATAGAATTTTCCATCAAAAGATAACTCTTCAAATGACCCTTGATTATTTGAGAGGAATTAGTTAAAATAATCTTTAATTATAAGATTCCTTTTTTTAATTACAACTTAATCATGATTTGTAGAAAAAAATTGAATAGTAGTTCCCTGAGCCCTGCATAGGTCCCCTATCTAAGGTTACAATGGCTTAGAATTGCAACATAACTTATGCGTGCTTCTATTTGAACATATTGAAATCACAGAAATGTCATTAAGAGAAAATATTGGTACCCAAAATTCCATAGAATACAATATCATATTTTCTTTAATTGAATCAATGCTATTCCAAATTAGAAATTGTTAAGATCAAATTGTTCATGATATATACTGTAATCCAAAATTTCAAAATTAGTTAAAAAGTATTTCTCTACATTTCTATAGAACCATAATTTATATTTCTTTTTGTCAACAAGGATCACTCTATGTTGGATGATAAAGTTTTCATTCTTTTATATGTTGTCACATAAATCTCTACATTTAGATTCCTAATAACTAGATTGAGAATATGAAAAATTATAGATAGCTTGTGAATTGCAGACTGAGTTTGCTACTTGTTCAAATTCTACCAATTCCTGAAGTGAAAGTGGATTTTGTGGAGGAAGAGGTGTGGTTAGGTTTCCTAGAGGTCATTTTATATTGGTATAAGTATTGTCTCAAGGAATTACATTGTTAAAAAAATAGCTAGAAACAAGAGATGCAAAATACTATCCACTTTTTCAGGGAATTTATTTGAAAAAAATTCAAAATGAGATCACTAAGCTAATGAGATAGAAGCAGCAAATTCTACAGTTGCCATAACTAATTTGTACAAGATTTTGATATATTTTGTTATTTTTAAAAATATTATGCAATACTACAAATTTTTTCATTGTCTTTTGTATATAAGTATTAAGTATTCAATTCATTTGCACAATGCACAATATATTTAATTAGATGTTTTAAAATTCTCATTGCTATACCAGATTTATCCCACTTATACCCTCCACAAATCTCTAGGCTAGTTGTGTGTAGTAACCAGAATGTGTGGTGCCCAAAAGGTGTAGTAAACAATATTGAGTTTTATAAAAATGAAATATTGATATTTTACAAGAGCCCATCAATCAAGTTTAGTTTTAAATGTGAGGTTTAAATTTCTAACAATTTAGATTTTAATTTTTTTTTTCTAAATAATTATGTTCAAAAAATTTAGATTCTAGTATTTGTTTTATAAAATTTAGTTACAATATTTTCAAGATATTAGCATATTATAGATTTGGTTTAGAATATTGATATGCCTCTATTCATGAAAACCTTAAATTTTTCAATGCTTCATTGAGTTGGAACATTACAAAACAGTTTCATATTTTATCTGTATTTGAATATGTTCCTTATATTGGTGGAGTTTTCTGCATTTTATCTATATCTAAATCTATTCATTTAGCCTATCTAAATTTTTGTGAAGCTTTATTGTTGTTTCTCTTTTGAAATACCATTGATTCCTGTCCCTTGCTTCCTCCATTCACATAGCACAATGCACAAAGTAGAGGCCCTCTAAATTTCTTGTGTTGTGATTTTATTATTTTTTAGATAATTTTTTCACTTAGTTTCCTAACAACAAAGTATGCTCTAAGTAGTGCTCACACAAAAAATTCTCGACTATTGTGGAGATCAAAAGGCATGAAAGAGGTTTGACCCTCTAGACATGCTCTCAAGCAGTTTCCAAATGTAGGTTATTTGTTGATTGTTCTCCAATATTTGGAAAACTCAGTCTCCGATTTCATATTCTCATCTCTTTCATTGTCAAGGTTTATTATTTCAATTTATTATTTGTAGTTTATTCCTTTGTTCTATTTTTCACTCCTTTTTTGTGATTTTTTCCCTGGCTACAAAAGAATGGAATCTTAAAGCTTCTCATTGAACATAATTCAAATGTGCACCGATGATGGCCCTGATCCTTGTAGGGTGGTTTATGATTTCTTTTGTTCACATTTTTAGGGACAAGATAAAAGCTATTTATTTGCATTCAAATCTAAGATGAACAAGAGTTAAGTAGTCTTATATCTAGCAATTGAGATAGCAAGTGGGAAGGCCTTTTTGAAATCATAATTAAAGAGAAAGGCATAGAATTTGAATGATTTACCATGTTATTCCCACATGTATGACCCCTCTTTCCTATAAGGATTACTTGGTTGTCCTCTTATTGTTCATATTATTATCTTGAAAATATCCCTGTTTGGTTTGTGTTAGTATTTTTCTTGCAAGTGAAATTTATTTCAAAAGTGGTATGATCATTGATTGCTTCACATGGTAGAGGAGGAAACAACCCTATAAATCATGATGTCATGTATTGGGAAGGTCTTCATTCACTAATAAAATCATATTTCAACATTTACAATACTCATGCTTTAGCCTAATTAAGTGTAGTTATAGGGAAGAGGACCTAGTAGTTCAGCACTCTCAATTTTTTATAGCAACTTACTTACCAAGTCCCTTGCATATAACTAAGTTTTCAGGACCATATCATCAAATATGATGCCACATTAGCATGCTTTTTGTCAAGGTTTCCAAAAAGGCCCAAAAAAAGTGAGACCAATATAGTTTGTACACTCACAACATGTTTTATTGAGTGTCGATGTGGCATCACATGATTGGTTACTTTTTAGATCAAAGGAATACATTTGTTTTAATTATGGGTAGTCATCATCAATAGTAACAACTTTAAAGTAACAACTATTGGTCCAATATTGATAAAAATATTGGACATTATATAAACAAATACTATCACAACTATTGAAACATGCTTAGGTACTGGGTCCTCTACCCTAGTCAATCAAGATTGAATGATATTAGATTTTGAACATTCTTGATGCTAATGTTTGTGTTCAAATTCTCACTAGGGTTTCCCAATTTCATTGTGATTTTGATGTTGCTTGCAATTGAACCTAAGGAGTTTCCATTTGAGCTAATTGTTGTTAGTTTTTCTGAGCACTATTTAGCCTAAAAATAAAACCATATCACTCATAAGGTTATTCATGAACAAATGTTATTACATTTCAAAGTTACATAACACAACATAGTTTTCAACAATAATCATGCTAAAGCCTTCTAAAGCTTCTAAAAAGAGATTTTATTGGAGAGTAGCTGAGTTTAGTTTCAGAAGATAAGAAAAAAATAACATAATCTCTTATAATAATTATTTTTGAATTCCAATAAAGTGGATAATTCTATGACCAAACATATAAATACTCTAGAAAATAAAATAAAATATTTACAAGTAATCTTTAAAGTGACAAGATATTGATTATTTTGAACTTTACTGACCAAGATATGCATTAGCCATGTATATCATGTTTTACTACTTGAGAGTTTCCTAATTTATAGAGTCCCTATAGATATGCTCATTATACCCTAGGATTTAATTACTAGCGTATTAGACTTGTCGATACTATCATGTCCTATTTTACTTAGTTAAGAATTCCCTAACCTAAGTCCAAGTGGATTTTATTATAGCACCTTAGGGTGCAATTACTAGTATATAAGACTTGTCGACACTATCTACATTCGTGATTTGGCAAGAATTATATGTCAAATGGAAATAAAAAATTCAAAACTTTTCTCTATATGTGAACACACACAAAGTGTTTCTAACTTTGTAGTCTTGTAGTGTTAGGTGCACATTCAAGCACATTCATACCATCTATAATGCTTGGGTTGTTCTTTCCACTACAATCTTGTTCAATGTAGATGTACATTGAAATTTTATTCTTCCAAACAATTTGGTTATCATTTGTTCCAACTTGTTGATACACCTTTACTGATAGTCACCCTATAACCATTTTGATCATTGAATGCCTATTTAAAAGAAAATAATTAGCTCCCTTCTCCAAAAGAAGATCCACAAATTTATGGTTATGGCATAAAATTGCAAAATGTAATCCTAAATTTTGATCAACTTGATCAACAACATCAATACAAACATGGGTGAACTTTTCTAAATCTAACCAAATTTTAAAACGTTTAATAGAATCAAGTGCACAAGCATAGTGAAATATTATTCTAGCTAATTTGGAGAACTTGTTAGTCTCTTTTGAAACATTTCTCTTTGTTCTCTTTATGTTTTTTGCTTAAAGGTATTGTTTCTAAATTTCATTCTGAAACAAATCACGTGCAACATATAATAATATAATAAATATTTATTTAATATATTATTATATAGTCTAATTGAAACCTTTTGCATGGGTTGTTAGGGGTGATGTTTTTGGAGGTCCCCTATTTGTGACATCTCCTGATTTGGGTAGGCTAAAATTCCACTTTTACTATTACAATATTCTTTTATATAATTACATTGTATAATATAATTTAAATATAAACAATAAATATTAATATAAATATAATCTAATCTAATACTAAACCCAATCGCTAATAATATAATAATTATAACATAACATAATTTGAATTTGATATATTAATAAGAACTACATAATGTAATAATAATAATAAAAAAAAATACAAATAAAAATAAATCATTTACTAATTGACCCTCCAATTCTCTCATAGATTACACAAATATATACTAAAAAATAAATATTTTTTTCCTACTTTACTTCCACACCTCTTCAGCGTACCCATTGCACACCAAGGTGCAATTGCTAGTAGTGACTTTCAAACTGAATTGTGTCCCTCTAATGACGTCTCAGACGTTGGTTCTTTTGTTAGTTAGAATCAAGCTTGCTTAAGGATAACACTTGGTAGGATATCTTGTCACCTATGTACTTAAGGGGAATATTAAGCTTTGAAATCTAGAACTAGATAGCCGAGTAAATCTAAATTTATAACCGTCTCACATCCGTTACAAGCAACAGTTTATAATTTATGTTCGTAACTGACCCACTAAATATGTCATCTATAATTGTATGCGTCGACACAGGATCTTTGGAAGACAATCCTACTAAAGTTGGATGAAGGAGGACTTCACAGAGGGGCTTGCATCTGCCTAAAACTCAGTAATGTTTAACGTATATATCACTAGTGATTGCACCTCAACAAGGTGCAATGGTTACGCCGATAGCAGGATATACTCTGACAATATATTAAAGGGAAGGGTTAAAAATCACAAGAAAATGTAAATTGATTTTCTTACGACTAACTATTTATAGAAAAATTCAATTGATGATGGGGTGCAAGAAGATTTGAAAATGAACAAATGGAACTTTATTTAAATCGGTATTCTATGCTAAATGGTTTCACAACATAATATATTTTGTACAATGAAAGAAGACCTGTAACTTGAAAGATTGAATGGATTAAGTACAATTTTTGCTGGTTAATGATATACCTTGTAACCAAATGCAACATAATAGAAAACTACATGTTGTGGGGAAATATTTTTATAATAAAAGAAATATTTTATGGCACATGAAACATAACCAACCTCTTGAGGAAAAATATAAATACATCTTCACTTTTTATTTAATAGATTGACGAAAAAAATCTGACACTTCATAAAACCACAGTTTTACAAAGTACATACTATAACTGGGCCCTACAAAATGGTGGCCTTTCTGCTAAAATGCATAAAGCATGAAGGACAAAGCTCGTATCAATGAGGTGACTTGAGTATAGGAAGAGCTCATCTTGGGGAGGAAGAAATTATCAATCATTTTTGTGCTATATAACCCTCACAAGTGCAGGATTTTCTTGAAGTTTGCTACTAATTTTACAATGAATTTGGTATGCATTTATTATGGTGGTGCGTGTGGTAGTTGATGCATGTATATGCACATTTCTATTTTTGTACCTGCGTATAGATTTCAACTAGTTTTGTAGGTGTATAGATTTAGTTTCCCACAATTTTTTATAAATATAAATATGATATATTTATATTTCTTTCATGGTAGGAAAATCTCATGGTGTATGAAGATAGCAACAAAGAGGAATAATTTGTGAAACAAGGCGGCATTCGAATTCATCAAGTATTTCCTTTAAGACAAGTTGCTCCTAACAAATCCTATTGGCTCATAGTATTATATAATTTGCTAGGTATTTTTGTGCAATTTTTTGCGGTTGATTTTATGTTGCATAGAGCACTATTTTAGTGGTCCTTGTCATACTTTATCAATGTTGTGTACAAAGTAAAATGAGAATAATAATGAACAATGAGCATCTAAAAATGGACAAAAGAGTTTTCCCACAAAATACAACTTGATTTATTAAACATTTAGAAAAGAAAATATTATAGAAGTTTATTTTCTGGATATACTTGAAAGCTATTACTTCCGAAAACTCCAAGTCAATTTGAAAAACAAAGCAGCAAACGGAACCAACATACACCATTGAAAAAACATTTTATGTTTGAAAAAAAAGGAATAACAACATGATGTATTAAACTTGTAAATATGTATGATTTATATTCAAAATATTTCAAAAGTCAGATCATGAACCAGAAAGCTACATACAAGTTCTTGCAGTACAATTAAAAAAGAATGAGATAAAATGCAAGTTGGAAAATTACAAAGGAAGATAATTGGTTATTAGGGACATCTTCTCAAGTATATGCAACATATTAGCTCAAACGTTTACACTTCCAAGCAGCCCATAATAGAACTATTTTATAGTCTAGTTATATAGACTCTTTTGACTAATTGTACAACACATGCTATTTATCCTCTTGAACATTTTATACTACCATGTTTTCTAATCCTCTTTTCTTTTCTTCTCAAATATTGTATACAATCCTCTTTACAAAAGTTTTGAGGGAAATAGGACAGATCTTTATAGCCTCCTTATTTTCTCTACAGAAAGTGCTCTTCCAAAGGAAATGTGAGGATTTGTTTAATGGATATCAGAGCTAAGGAACAATCCTGACTGCCAAACTGGCAATTAAAGAAATTAGTAGACTGTGATCCGATTGATTACAAAGGCAGATTGCATCATTCAATTATGCATTTAATCAATGATAGTAATAATGAAAATAAAATTTCAATTGTCAATTGATCCTTGTTGTGCTGGTGAAGTTGAATAGATGTGAATGAACCCACCAAAGATCAAATCTTCCATATAAAATTAAATAAGAAAATTCAATGGTCACATCTAGAAAAATGAAATCATTGGTTTATGTAGTGCCCCTCCTTTTTGGTTGTCATTCTCATAAGTTGTCGGTGGGTGTTCATGTCATTTTCGTGTATTTAAGTAAGTGAGATTAGTTGATTTGAGATGTCTTGTTGTTTTCTTAACTGTGTTGCTTTTGAAATTGTGAGATTTAGTTAATACTATCTAGCATTGATTAATGTAATTAATTAAAATTTCTAAGGGAATAATTTAAGTAAAATTTAAAATTTAAAATAATAATATAATATTAAGTTATTATTAAATGATTAAATTGTTTTATAAATGGTATGGTTTTGAATGATAATTAATAATAATTGATAATTTATTTGAAAAGATAATCATTTTAATAAGGGAAAGTTAATGAATTTTAAATAGGATAAGAGATAAAAAAATTTAACTGAAGAGGAAAATAGAAAATACGAGAAAAGATAATTATGCTAATGAGGATGGTACTATGAGGTATCTGTAAACTAAGTGGAAAAGTGAGAAAAAGCTCTCTTGCAAAGCATGCATAATCTCAAACTATTTTCAAAAGAAAACTCAAAGCTTTATTGAAGATTTGATTTGATTTTATTTTAGGAAATAAAAAAAAAAATCTCTTTTATTAATAGGGATCAGTCAAAAAGTTTAGTGGAAAAAAATTCAGAGAAAGAAGTTTGGGCTCTGCAAAAATAATTTTGAAAATAATATATTCTTCACCATGAAGGAGGATATTCGAGATGTTGTTCCATAGCTCCTAATATGGCATAGGTAGAAGGAGGGCAGCAGGGAAGAGCTCTCACATCTCTGGTGTTAGCAATCCAAAGAGGCATGAAGGTTGGCTGGGAGCTTCATACCAGTTGAAGCTATACCTGTAGAAGTCATAGCTTGCTACTTGTCACTCTGGAAGGAGGAGGAATGAGGAAATGGCTATTTCTCAAGTTAGAGGATTGTTGAATCTTCCTATATAATTATGTTTTCACTAGAGTAGTCAGATGTTGCAGGGGTATAATTTCATTGTCTGTGTTATAGTTGCATAACATGAATTTTTAGCTTGAATTCTATTTTTGGGTTTCTCGTTGCATGCAAGCCATTACATCTATACCAGTTAGAGATTTGGAAGCTTTATTGGAAGCCAAATTTTCTTAAGTAATGATTATTTGGTGTTCTTAACTGATTTCCTCTATGATTCAAACTTTTTTTTTTATCAACACCTATGTCAAAGACAATCAATGCCTTATATTCCAATGAGATGCTTATGTGAAGATACTATTTTTGCGTTTGATAATGTTGAGTGCTTCCATTAGGTGGATTTAGTTATGCCTTTGTTGATGGATATGTATCTGGTTGGAAATCGATGGTGTTGTATTATGTGTCATGTTTACTACCCTCCAGTGTTTTTTTTTATAAGTTTCCCTCTGTGTGTTTTGATTTACTTCTCTAATTATGTTGGACCTTCACTATCTTTGGTCTTACCAAGAACCCACTTTCTGTAGCGCTTCATTGTTTGCATTGGGTGCCTTTCGCAGGTCATGCCCCACGCAACATATTGGCGCATAGGATTCATTAAACCTTTCTCACCTATTTATATATATATATATATATATATATATATATCTTGGGTTATGCATTCGCTTACCTTTGAGATTTCAAGTTTCCATGTCTAAACTCTTCATCACATCTCATGTGACCCTGATTTGTCTGGAAGTAGGAAGACTTGACTTGACTGTATACACTGATCTAATGCTTGGCCTATGTTTTCTTGTATGGCATATATGTGTGTTTTACTTTGATATTGTAATTGAATTGCGTTGTGGGCTCTCGTCTCTAGCATTAAAACCTCTATCTCTAATTTTTCGTACATCGATCCTCTATGATTTGTGATCTCTTTCTTGTAATTTGTCCTGCAGCCGGTTCTGGAAACACCTGTCGAGAATTCAAGGCCGTTACCTCAATTTCACCCCTTAATTATATTATCTTGCTCCTTTCTTGTTTTGGGTACGCAAATTGCAAATCAAATTTATCTTCTTGATAATCTCTCTGACTTCATTATCAACCTGTCTCAGCTGCGTTTGAACATAATAGGAAAGTTTAAAGGTTTAAATAATTTGTCCAACTTCATTGTCAACCTGTCTCAGCTGCGTTTGAACATAATAGGAAAGTTAAAGGTTTAAATAATCTCTCTGACTTCATTGTCAACCTGTCTCAGCTGTGTTTGAACATAATAGGAAAGTTAAAGGTTTAAACAATCTCTCTAATTTCATTGTCAACCTGTCTCACCTGCGCACTTGAACATCATAGGAAGTTTAAAGGTTTAAATAATCTCTCTGACTTCATTGTCAATCTGTCTCAGCTGCATTTGAACATAATAGGAAAGTTAAAGTTTCAAATAATCTCCCTAATTTCATTGTCAACCTGTCACAGTGGCACACTTGAACATGGTAGGGTGTACAGATTTAAATAAACTCTCTGATTCTTTTTGCAACCTGTCACAGATGCAACACTTGGACATAGAAGGCTGTAGAGCTTTAAAATACCTCCCAGATTACTTTTCCTATTGACGTAAGTATATATATATATGGATTTTATTAAATAAAACATAAGAGTATGGCATTAAACATTAGTTGTTTTAAATATTAAATATGTATAATTATAGGCATGGTGGTCTATTCTATGTTTTGGAACATAGAAGTTGTCTATTGATTTTTTTATAAACATAGTTATATACATTATTATATGTATGAATAAATACAACATGGCTAGTACTAAATAATAAAAGTTTGTTTATTAAGGTAATTAAAATAATCAAAATATTAGCATAAGGGGATATAGATTATCTTTGGTTATATAGAAAACTAAAATTTAGTCAAGGTTAGAATAGTTATGTAAGCAATTTGATGATCATAGAAAAGAATGGTTTACCTCCTAGCTTAAAATTGAATAGAGGATAGTTGCTTGTATATTTCAAACATTTTTGAAAAGGAAAAAATAGGTTTTATAAGGACCTAAAACCATGAAGTTTGAACAACAAAAGATAAGCAGAAAAAGTACAAACAACCAGATAGCTGTCCCAAAAAAGAGACGATAGCACCAAAAGACAACAGGGCCCAAAAAGGACCGCCCAAAAAAACTAGCAAACAGAACACCACATTACTCCAAGGTGTTTAGTAATTCCTCAGCTTCCTTTTCAACATTTTGCATGTCCTGTAACCCCTACTTGAGAATTTGAACCATATGTGAAGAATTCGGGGTTTTCCTCTTTATGTTTTCCTTGGTATGAGTCAAAATCCCTTCACCAGCCGATCTACTGCCTCCCTTGTCCATATCCAAATCCACCACCAGCGAGCCCTTTTGGTTTTTTTCAAGCTTTTCCACCATAGCATTTATGATGATTGTGTTATGCCTAGCAATTTTGTAGTTATTTGCAATAGTGGCCCTAATGTTTTGTCCAATCTTGGCCATGTTACATTCGATACTAGCCAATCTATCTTCCTCTAATTGCTGTCTTTTTCTCGGTAATGGAGTTTCCTGTTAATCATTATCTCTACTGAGCCAGCTGCTCTTCTACTCCAAATCCATAACCTTGTTGCTGAGATTAGTAACATGGTCCTTCAGGTCACTAACTTCTTTCTGGGTCCAATTGAGAATGGTAAAAAGACCACCCATGCTTTTTTCCGCTATATTAGCCAAATCCTCAGACTTAAGCTTATTCAAGGTAGAGTTAACTTCTTCCTGAATAGGGGACTCAACATGATCATTCCCAAGTTTTCCAGAAGCAAGGGCACTAGGGGCCAATTCCTTACTGACCAAAGGCTTCTCTGAAAGGATTTCCATAGAGTTTCCAGAGTACGAAACAAGTTTCATAATAGGGTTACCTTTAAAACCAGGGGACAAGCCCAGAGTAGGGCAACCAGGAGACGGTTGGGGGTTAAGATAGAGCAGAGAAGCAAAAGCTAGACTAGGGCACTCTTGCAATGGTTTCCGTTTAGGACAAGATAGTGGGGCACGACCCTTAAGATTTTTCTGACATGACAAGGACTGGGGAGCAATGGTATCAGGACCAACAAGAACACAAGCATGGGTGGCCCAGGGTACAGATTCCCTACTACTTTCGGTCTCCTCATCATCCAACTCTTCAATTTCAACAGTTTTAGGCAGAGTAGGTAAATTTTGAAAATACTCAAAGATGAGCCTAACAAGACTAGGGTGGATAATAGCATTCCTCCTAGGGTTTCTTTCCACATCATCGAGACAATTCTTCAAAGAAGAAAATAAGTAAAAAGGCAGAGATATACAAACCTTATGATGGAAATGATTCAAAATGGAAAAGTGGTAACCATAGACTCTGGTAAAGCACCCATCAACCGTAATATATTCCATGATGACTCTCAAAACTTTCCTCCAAATAGATTTGATGGACTCCACATCAAAGTATCTATTAGCAACCTTAACCATCTTCACTTTCTCCTTATCCTTTTTGGGGAATTTAATAACCACTTCATCAGATAATCGTCGGTCTCGATAGAATTTAACACTCTTGGTCAAGAGACCTATAATTTCCCCGATCAAGTCCTCACTCAGCTTAACATTCCTGCCAAACAACACAATTTCTCCATTTTTCTAGTTTTAACAAAATAGTCCAACATCCCCTCATCTGTACCATGGAGTTTTTCCATATAAGGGACTAATCCTCCCTTTTCTATTCTTTCCCAAGCTTTAGCATTCTTTCTGTGCTCCTGGAAATTACTCGGCTCCATGCGTTTTCTTTCTCCTCCCATAGTCAGCTCACTGTAAAATCACACTGAATAGTTGCTCTGGGTCTTGTCTAGGTAATTTTTATATTAAATAATTCTAAAACTAAATGATTATATTAAATAATGTGAATTGGTAAACATTAGAATATTATGGAAAAGATATAGTTATAGTTATGAAGAAAACTTGTGTAGTAATGTCTTGTTGATGAAATTAGTTTAGCTTTTAAATGTTGACCTCTTATATAATCGTTTATTAGATGGTGTGTTAAATTACTATGTGTATGTTTTAAATAATGTGTTTAGTATAGGATTTTGGGTGAATTTGGTTAAATGGGGTGTTATTGTGCAAATTGAACTCTTCTTAAATGTTTATTGTTTTCTTAGGAAGATTATGGTTTGGTTGTTCATACTGATTTATTGGGTTGTCTCTTGAGTTAAGTGGTAAATCAGTTAAGGTTATCGTTGTCATAGTTGATGGTTCTGCTTGAGTTGTTAATGAGTCGAATTGAAATTTCATTGAGTAATGGGTATCTTGAGAGGAGAATATAGACGTCTCCCTTGGATTTTTGATTTATTTTGTATCGATGTTGATTATGAAGTTTGGATGGAGTTGTTGATCTCATCTTGATGTATTCACTCATTATGTTTGAAATGAAAATAGTTCTTGGAGGCCTTGCAATTATTATTGTCAGTTCTTTGATGAGGAAACCCTAGTGTAAGCCTTTTGAGAGCCTTCCAAAGGCTTGTTTTTATTGTTGGTCAATGTTCCTCATTTTATGTGCTCTTGATGTGGCAAGATATGGGTATCTTTTTTTTGAAAGGGTTGTACGGAACTTTGTGAGACTCTAATTATGTACTTGTTAGTGAGATGGGTAATGCCTCACATGCTTTTATGTTGTGATTCTATGTACAAATTGTGATGGTACAACCCTTGGTTTAGATGTTTATTGGGTCTCTAGGGAGAGTGGCTCTTCATCGGGGCCAACGCCTCGGTTGAGAGGAAGTGCACAAGATAACCCACGAATGAGTTTGTTAATCAAGTGAAAACATAATAAATGAATTTAGGAGGGATGGGTAGTAATCACATAACAAGATTAAAAATTGTGGATACCTCATCTTCATTAGTGCTTTTGTAGACTAATGGAAGGCTGAGAAGGCTGTGGTTGGCAAGGTCGTTACCTTGTCCTCAGGAGAGGTTAATGGCTTCACATGAGTCACCCTATGGGGTTGATTCATCATGTAGGAGGAAGGGCCAGGATAACCATAGATGGGGACCAGTGCCTCAGGTTGGAGGAAGGGCAAGGATAACCCATGTAGGCTATGTGATGACACTCTCCACTTGTTGCCCTTGTGCTTTTCGTTCTTGGTTGCTTCTAGAAGTGTGTTTTGATTGTGTTTCAGATTTATGTGGAAGCATATTATGATTGTCTCATTGGTTTTCTTGGCATGTGGTTTATGGTATCTGTAGTGCCCTTAGCACACACGCCCCGTTCAAAATGGGGACCCTCTTTTCTTTCACCTTGTCGGGCCATTTTTGACATTGCCTCCTTTTGCGTACCCCTCTTTTTGATGTCTCAGATGGTCGATGTTACTTCAAAGTTCCATCATAAATCGACCATGCCTCCTCTTTTGGTTTTTGTTGTGCTCTGGGGCTTCACAGGGTCCCTTTGGCAGTTTGGCCCTACCAACAGCCTCGGACCCTGTCGGGCCCGGCTGCCGGGAATTCTGCTTCTGGGTTTCTATGCTAGGATCGTCGTTTCTCAGTGGCCTTCACTCTACATCATCCTAGACCTCCAGGTGTTAGTCCCTTTCCACTATCCGCAAACTTGTGAAATTTTCTGTAGTGCCCTGCCCTCTGGGCCCCGGGCCCCGCAGATCCGCGTCCGGGGTTTCGTTTGATTTTCGCCATCCTTGTGGCGTCCCGCCTTCCGGGTCCCACTGACCTTTTTGCTCGCCAAAGTCTTTGAAGTTCCTACCTACCGTGGGGGGTTCCAGGCCCGAACGTCCAAAATTCTATGACAGTTTTGTCATCCCTGACAGTGGATCCTTGGCGGCTTCCCACCCTCTAGGCCATGAGCTGCTCCCCCCCGCCATTGATCAACCAACATGAGACTTCAAAGAGGTCGTCACATCACGCCTCCCCGGCCATCAGGCCCTGGAGTTCCCGCCACCGTCACCGACCTATTCAAATCCACCAACTCTTTTTGTGGCCATACCTGCATTTAATGTAGACATTCATGTCAATTGGGGTATAAAATGCCCAACCCGGTTGGTCATTATCATCTTGCAAGATTGGAGCAAATTGGACAAACTGCCATTTGGAGCCCACCGTCTTCAGCATCATCATGATCATTTCCCTCAGCATCATTCTGACCAACATAGGTTGATCCCACGTCTCCCCACATAGCGTGTTTGAGGTAGGCCACCCATTTTCCCTCTCGAGCATCGTTTTCATAATTTTGAGAGATTTAAATCAATTAACAAATTGCTAGGAGGATACAATGTGGTAGAACACTAAATTGCACACCAAACCAATGTATTACAAAATTGAGCAAACTTTTAGGATGCCCTCCCTGTCGATTCGGAGTTTCTCCCTATCGCGGCTATTCTTCGCACAAGGAAAACATCCGCCCCAGGCCCGACGCAAGCCTTCACCGTCTGATTTTTAAACTTTGAACTTGCCGACGACTATTCTCCTCTCCGGGCCCAGCTCATCGGGTTTCCTATCCCGGAGTTTCACTTGTATTTCACCACGCTTAAACTCCCAAACGTTCCCCTGCCTCCCGGCTGCCAGATCCCAGCATCCTCCTTGCTGAAGAATTTCAAAGCTGAGAATCCATCCTCCAGGCCTCTCGAGCCCAAAACCCCGGGGTTCCACCTCTGAACTTCCCTGGCTATTTTTCCACTGACCACGGCTCTGGCTCGTCCAGCGTCTTAGTTTGCGGGATCCACCTTCCTATCTACCTTTGGCTCCTAATGGTTTAACTCAGCATGCATCCTTTAGACTCTTGGGCCCACAACTACGGGGATCCACCTTTGGGTTTCCCCATTTGTTTTGCCATTGTCCACGATGAGTTGCGCCCGGCGTCTTTCCTTCGAGTCAGCTATTAACCTTTGGTAGTTTATTCGCGCATCCTTCGGGTTTTCGGACTTCAGACATCATATGTACCTGTTTCTTTTTCCACCAATCTCATGATGGGCTCATTGATGTGTTCTAACCTCTACACCCTGGCTTTTGCTCCGATGTTGTCTTGTGTTTTTGCGTCCACATCTGATGCGCCTCCCGAGCCCTGGTTCCCAGACTTCCGTTCTTGGAAGTCCGCCACTCTCTTACTATTGGGGAAATTCCACCCCATCCTTCCACTCGTTGGGCCCTGAAGTGCTGTCTCATGTAGGAACTCGCCAAACTTTCACCGGCCCTTTTACTTGCCTGGCCCCATAGCCAAGGACTCCTATCGTCCGTCACCGTTGCTAGACAGAAATCCAACCGCCATCTCGGTTTTCAGGCTCTGCCCTGTCAATTGCTAGCCAACGAAAAAAATAAAAGCAAAAGTATGCTGCCGGGCTTTGGATGCTAGACTTCCCCTCCCATACTTTTGTCCGATGTTCGATTTCTCAAGAGGCGGAGTTCGTGCATCCTTTCGGTGCTGCCGGCTTGAGCCTTCGTTTGTGAATTCTTAAACATCGGCCGCGTTTTGGCCCCCTAGGCCCCGAGCCCTGGACTTCCATCCTCAAATTTCCATCAATTGTCTGCCTCTTCAAATTGCCATCTCCCGACAGCTTTTCGGCTTGAGACCTTCGAGCCCCATTAAATCAGTCCAAACAAGCCTAAATATGAGACCTAACTTCGACCCACGTGCTGAATTCTGCTCTTTTTCATCATGAGTCTCTTAAAATATTGAAATTTTACCAAAGAAGGTCTTCAAGAGCTTTCCATTGTGTTTTCCCTTCCGGACAACACTCCTGCCAGGGAAGTCCGGCCCTCCGGGCCCGGATTGCCTCAATGCCCTCAATGAAAAATTAATAACATCTTGAGATGAGAGTTCATGATATGCTTGGTTGGTTATTTAAAATATATGTTATTTTCAAGATATGGACTAACATGAATGCTTTTGATGACCCATTGTGCTAACTCTGCCCTTGCTTGCAGAATATATGGAATCAGGTGTAGGAACTTCAGGGGCATCCACCGAAGGGGACAAAGGAAAGAAGTCAGGAAGGACCCCTCAAGGGAAAGAGGACAAACACCAAATGAAGTACCAATTCTAGGGCAAGCCACTCCACTCAAAGGTCACTATAGACTAGAAGGAGATCACAGATACTAACATCGACCAGGTGGATATAAATGAATTCATGCAGAGGGTCAGGGTCAACCCAACAACAAAGAATGCTAGATTGATAAGGTAGAGTGGCATAGCTAAGGCTGCCAGTTTCCCTCCATCCTTCGTGGCGCCTAAATTGGTCATGGCCTGCCAAGAAGTGTATCAGACAGATACCAGAACAATTGTAGATAAGGAAGGAAACATTCTCGTAGATATGTCACCAGAAGGGATCACCAAGACATTCCACATTCCCACGTTCCAACAGATGGAGGTCCCCACATTAGAAGAATGCCAGGCGGCGTGGGATGATAACCCAACAGGATGCAAGAAGTCAATAAACCTCCATTGGCTTAAAGAGAAATGAGCTAGCGCTGCGAAAGTTCCTCAGGAGCTTTTTCGTAGCGATTTCCATGAGGATTACCATGACCTAGTAACCAGGTTGAGCACGATTATGGGTCTTCTGGCGGCCACCTACTTCTAGGCATGGATGGCCTATTTCATTGAACAGATCCTACAAGAAAACAAAGACGTCACAATGAAGGTCTTATTTTATTAGAGAGGGATTATAAGCAAATGCTTCCATGAGTAGTTTGTTAATGTGAAGAAGAGCTCCAAGTTTTATTTGACCTCCTACCTTGTCTATTCCCTAGCATATCAAAGACAGTACAGCAGGTTATTTGTGGCACCCGATCAAGGGAAAAAGTGAGGGCTCAAGGCCTATGACAAGTATCTGTAGCTCTAGTACCAGAATTTCAAGAAAGAATACTACAGGGCCAATGTCGCCTTCATTGGCCATATCTTTAGGTTGATTGTCGGGGACTTCGAGAGGAGGGTCTCCCACAATGCTAGGGCAGTTCTGAAGCAATATGCTTTTCTTTTCATCTAGTAACCAAAGTTTACATACATCTGACCCATAGTTTCACTGAAAGGCCAAATAGATTGCCTTGGTACCCCAACGACAGAATCATTCTCTTGGAGCTCTCTCGAGAACTCCAACACCTGCACGCAATCTTTAGCAACAAGCACATAGCAGGGATCTCCTATCCCATGACTCTCGGGCAGGGCATGTACCGACTGTAGATTTCCCAATGTGCCAGTAACTCTGAGAAGGAGTTGAATGAGTACCATTTTGACTCGTACACTGCTCACCCACGGATGGACCCACATGGCCACATCAAGAAAGCACTGGGACCAGCCTATGCCCATCAATATCACATTGAGGATTTCTGGGCCGACTACCAGGACCAAAAAGAAGTGCGCACAAAGCACTACATGCGTATGACTATGCAGTTCTTGAGAAAGGTGCAACCATTCCCAGTATCGGACCAAGTTGAGCAGGACGAGTCCACAATCATGCATTCAAGGTACCCTGCGGTTGCCAACCTGCCAATACCATCAATTGACTGGGATGAACAAGAGGTCGATGACCTGGACACCATCACCTAGCCAATCTTAACTCGTACTAGGAAGTGGATCAATGGGTAGGTAGCTCACCAAAAGCGGCAAGGGGTAGTACTGACCTATGAAGGGCTCAAAATCGAGCCTAGTGCTACGGAGGATGTTACTGCCACAATGTTAACTCACATGACCTCCAAGTCTCCTCCTGTCACTAGGTCCCAGAAAAGAAAAAAAATAGAGACCGAGTAGTTCCCGGACCCCAAGGCCTTTACAAAGAAAGAAGAGGGAGGCTCATCCCCCAAAAGGCTTAAACATGCGGTAGGTGTGGAAGAATCTCGACCACCATTGGCTCTCCCTACCCCTCCTGTAAGACCTCCCACCTCCATGGTTGTTGTCGCCACATCTCCGCAGGCAGTGGACATTTCTATCCATCTTTCCCCTTCGCCTGCAGCTGAGTCTGTGATAATTGTTGACTCCTCTTCTGCCATGACTACTCCCCCTTCCTCTGCTGCCATGTCGCCAATTACATCACTTCCTTTGGAAACAATAATATTGCCTATTCCCGCTGCCACTATGCCCGAGGCTCTTACAAGACACATGCAGAACCTTCCCCCTAAGCTCTCCCAAATCCTGATGGATCCAACTCTCCAAGCAGCCCTTGCCCAGGTCCTTATAATGGCTCAACCTTCACAACCACCAACAGGCCTGCCAACTATGGAGGCCACTATGCAAATCTCAAAAGACTTGGAGGAGCGAGAGCAGGAAGCCTCGAAGTCTATCGAGGAGGAGGTTGACAAGTATCATGAGCACCCTGATTACGAGCACCGAACCATCGACAGGGTGGTTTATGAGGAGGAGATGGGCTCTTCTGAGAGTGGACATGAAGAGGGTGGCTCAGGTGCTAAGGAAATCATTGAGACCTTTGATGAGCACCTTGAGGAGGAAGTAGCACGGTAGCTAAAGGATGTTGGGGTGGAGGCAAAAGAGTCACCATATGGTGAAGAGGGGTAGCCACCAGAAGAGCAACAGATAAAGGACTTAACCGAGGCTGAGGGTGCTAAGTAGAAGAAAGAAGAAGAAGCAGCAAAAGAAGATAGTCCCATCTAGCAACCATCCACCCAGCTACTTGTCAAATGCCTTGTGTTCATTAATGACTCTGATGAAGAGGAAGAGGACACTGCCAAAGAGAAAGGAGAATCCCAAAAGGAAAATGAAGTAGAAGTCATTCCTTTGACTCAGAAGGGCGAGGGTAGCTGTGATTCACCCAAGGGTAAATCTGCTGTGCTCGAATGGTTGGAAAGGAAACTTGAGAAATTGACCCCAATGCTGAAGGACCCAAGGGCAAGGTTGGAGGCCATCTTGGCTCAATCCCAAATCACAACGAAGAAGGAGAAGAAGCCCAAGGTCTGATCCAAAATAACAATGGATGCTTCCGGCTCTCGAGCGGCACAAATTGTAATGCCTACGATTGGCCAAGCGGGGTTGAGTTATAACATCTCTACCATTGACTTGAGAACTGCAACCAGAGAGTAGAAGGTCGAGTACCTTGAGGAGTCGGTGGCCACAGTGATGCACCTGATAAAGCAAGATAAAATCTCCAAAGATGAGCACAAGGCACAGGTTGCAGCATTAACAGATTATATATAGCAATGGTCCTCAGTAGACGACCTGCCCATCATCTCCACGGCTATGCCTTAGTTGCTTTCCAAAGAACAAATCAACAAAATGAAAAGAAGAAAGAACTTGGAGAAGACCACCGAAGATTGGTTCTGACAAGTCCCATACGTCGGGAACATGGGAATCAGCAGGGCTGTGCGGACAACCAACAAGTTCTTAGACTTGATACAATCTCTGGAGAGCACAAAGAAGCTCTACACCAATTTCCCCGCAACTCATGACTCCACCTTCCCAAGGATCGAAGCTATCTTTCAAATGCCTGAGGCCATGTGGGAGGAGAAGGTAGAGTTTAAAAAAGAAGATCACCAGCTAATGGATGTGTGGCGCAGAGACTTTGACAACCGGAAGAAGAGGTTTGAGAAAATGTTGAGCAGGGTGGATCCAGACATTGAGTAGCTATAGCAAAAAATAGCAATCAGCTATAGGACAAAAGAGCTATAGTGCCATTAGCTAGAAGACGAAATAGGGAAGAGACAAGAATGTAATTTTAAATTGTTGAATATTGGGGGGTAGGTGAAACCCTATTTTGTAATAAATTTTGGCCACACAATAAGAATGAATCTTGGCCATTCATTTAAATTTTTGAAAACTATAAATAGGGCACTCCTCTCATTTGTAAAGTGAGAGTTGAGTTGTTGTAAAGACATGCTGCAGAAATTTATAAGAAATAGTATTGACTTGGTGTATTTTCTTGGTTTCTCCCATGTTGCTTGATTTAATCTCCAATGTTAGATGTTTGACTTAGATTCTATTGTTTTTTAGTTAGTTATCTTATTTCTTTGGATAGATCTTAGATATGCTGTTGGGTGATTATGCAAATTCCTGCCATGTTGATGATTTCTTTGCCCATACTTTTTGTTGTTTGCTGATGGTAGATAGCTGTGCAAAGTTAGCCTAGACTCGATTTTAAAGCTGCTCCAAACATTTATCTTTGATTCATGCATGTATGTGGTGGATGAAGGATGAAATATCTGTAGCCTTTAGAAGATAGCACAATTTCCATGATACTATAAAATCCCTGGTTAAGTGGGATATTTTTTTAAGAAATCGTCCATTGTAGGAACTCCATTGTCACTATTCATAGCTAGTTGCAGACTTAGAAACTTTTCCTTTCCTTCGCCTTTTCTTTTTTTTTTTAGAACTGACCTATGCTAAGATTCATTACACATTGTAAAGCTAAATCCAACAATTAAATGGAGTCCAAGATTGATGTTTGAACCTACAGCTAGCGCATAACAACTTCCCATCCTAAGAACTCCATTTCAAGATCCAACTTCTATGCTTTGTATCCTTGCTTTGCATTTTCTGTAAGACCGCCTTGTAATTATAGAAAATCACATCAAACTACTGAGGTATCTAAGCATTGTCATGACCTGACATCCAAGAGATCTTGGGATAGAGTTCTACAATTCGATTGTGGGAGATTGTCTTTCAAGAGAGATAGTGCACCTACGCACTGCCTGTGTTGAGAAGTGCATAAAAACACCATCAATAAAACTGGCTCTAGAAGGAGGGAAACATTCTAAATACCAAGTTAAGAGATAAAGTGAAGCTGGATCGAATTAGATCATTCTCCCTGGAAAAAATTTAGAAAGTTCTACGGTCAACGCCAAACAGGGGAGAATTTGAAGAATTGCAGCCTCCCACTAGGGCAAAGCGAGCACTAGGAAGTAGTGTTTCCTCTTCCTCTTCCTCCATTCCATCTACCTCCATTTCACCCTCACCTTCATTTGGCTGGCCTTCATCTTCCACCCAATCATCTCAAACTTCATTTGCACCTCTTATCTTCGGCAGCCAGGGGATTGCCCCTCTCTCAGCCTTTCCAACCCAAGGCATAGTCCAGTCAGCCATAGCTCAAGTGCAGCCCCAGATTGCTATTGTATTGCAAATACAGCTCCAAATTTTTGTTTTCCAATAGCAAGTACCACCTCCGCCACCCTCCATAGCTTGGTTAGCGCATAACCCTTTGTCGATACATTTTTCTATCTACAATGATATGCCCAAGAATCTGGAGGGATTTTGTTCGAAGTTTCATCTGTGCAATCTACAAAGAATAGCTAAGGAGCATATCAGAATATTTGAGACAGTGATCACCGAAATGCAAGTGGACCATGAGGACGTTGCATGTCACCTTTTTCCACATTTGTTGGGGGAAGAGGCCTTCTATTGGTATATCAATCTGCCAAGGGGGTCCATCACCTCATGGAACCTGATGAAGAATGCCTTCCTATAAAAATACAAGATCCCCATCAGCCCTTTGGAGCTTTACCAATAGTTCATGTCTGTCAGGAGGGAAGTTAACGAACCTATTAACTCCTTCAATGACTATTTCCATCGGGATTACACAAGGCTTCAGGACTTGTACCTCCATAATGATGTGGTAGCTCTCCTGGTCTATTATGCGGCACTGGACAACCTTACGTCGACCTTGGTGAAAAGGATGCACCTACTGCTCACTACTCTGGTGACCGCCTATGCAGAGGCCGTTGTCACCAGTGCAGACTTGGGACAAAATATCTCTAGCCTGCTGCCTTCTTTGGGGCTAGTAGCCCACCCAATGCAGATTCAAGGGCTTAATTAGCTATTTGCTCACCAAACACCTCTTATGAACCAAGTGCCTCAATTGCCTATGGTGCCACATCTGGGGTAGCCATTAAATTATGCGCCTCTCAGGCCTTCCTATTTGTAGCCCCAGCAGCAATATAACTATTCTCAGGTTGCTCCACATCAACAAGCATATTCCTAGCAGCCCCATGCACCATTGTACCTATCGGAACCAAAATTTTCTCCAGCCTATCAGAATCAGCCGACAACCCCGCTCGCTTTTCTCCAAAATCCGACGCCATCACCTGGAGGTGTGACTGAGAAAGATAAGCTAGAGGAACTGATGGAAATAATCAAGAAAATATCCACAGAAATGATGCACCTAAAGAACCAGAATAACTAGTTGCAAGCCACCCAGCATAATTTCTAGGCCAACCTTAACTGGGACAACCGAGACAATAGGGACACCAGGGATAATCGAGAAGTAGGCACTTCCTCCAGGCAGAATTATGATAGGGAGAAAAACGCTAATCAAAATATAGAAAGGAGACCCTCTCAGAGGTAGAATCTCATGTGGAACACCAGGCCCAACAATGGTGGTGTCCCTACACCTTTTGATCCACCAGCAAGAAATGACAAAACGTCCAATGGTGTATACCTAGTCGAGGCGGCCTTGTCCGGATGGTGTCAACTTCACAAAACCAACAGACATTCCAAGTTGGACTATCCCGAGTTCTAGACAGCTGCTAAAATCTTCCAGGTGGAGGTACAAAACATAGTCAACAATGCCAGCTATAGGGACATCATCCCATCTGAACCATACGATTCCTCCTATCTCATGGTTAATCAAGCGCTATTCCCGTGAGGTGATCACAACGAGCCTGAAGTTGAGACTACCCCTATTGAGGATGAAGAAGTGCAAGAGGTAAGTAATGAACAAACCTTAACTCAGCGCTTTGATTCAATAGATAATAGTCTGGTAGATGAAGAAGAACCATTTGTAGATGAGGTCCACATGTTCCATCAACGATCGACTCCCTATTTCCTTAGGAATAGACAGGCGGGTGGACCCTTTACAACTTCTACCCCACTAAACAATTTTGCCACTCCGCCTGATCCTAATGTCAGTAATAACCCTGGGCTTCCTCACATACCTACCCAATACCTCAACGAGAACAGATCCCAAAACCAGTTGCAAAATCATCCTCAAGGAAAATCCCAAAATCCATCTAGCCAAACGAAGGCCCAACCTCCTAGTTCTGCCATAGGTCAGAATTTTAGTTCATAAATTGAACAAATGGGTGAATATGTGGTAGAAGAGTTCAAGAAGGTAAAAATCAGCTTATTAGCCTTTGAATTGCTCAAAGTCCCTATTATGAGGCATGCCTTCTTTAGGGTTCTTAATGGGACTCCATCCTCTAGTACAACGCAAGAAACACTAGTTAAGAGGCTTACTTTTGAAGAGCCTAGGAAAGAACTGGAGATATAGGATAATGTCAGGAAAATGAAGGATACTCCCATGAATTAGTCAGCAAGTAAACAAATTGAAAAGGAACCAGAAAGAGCTAATAGGCAGCTTTCCAAGGACCAACTATTTAGGAAAACTAGGAATATGGAAAATGATAAGAACAAAGGTCAGATAGCTCACATAGACATGCCTACGAGCATCTTCTAGGGGAAACCAAAAACTCCCCCTTTCCTACCACCATTAGGGTCTTTGGGAAGAACTTACACAACTAACTGCTCGATTCAGGAGCATCTGCCAATGTCATGCCCTTGGCAGTTTGCAAAGCTCTTGGCATCACCCTCATGCCTTCAAAGAGGAAGGTGACCCAGCTGGATAAAACAAAAATCACAATTGTGGGTGAAATAAACCGTATCCCGATGTAGATTGTTGTAGATCCGTGGATACAACAGGTCATCAATATTCAAGTGGCTGACATTCCTAATGCATATAGAATCATCTTAGGAAGGGAATTCACTAAGGCACTAAATAGATACACCACCACAGACCTTTCTCACATGTGGCTGCCATAGAAGGGGCTACCAAATCAGATCTGTATCGACCGTGAACCCCGTATGAAGTACATAATTATGGAGTATAATAATCTCAGCGAGGTGTTATTCGCTAAGACTGACCTGGGAAATTACTGCCCTTTCACCCACCAAAGTGAGGTGGAGTTTTAGGAAGGATGTGCAGATGAAGTGTTGTTGGTGTTGTGTAGTCCCTCAGCCAATTCTACACGAATGCCCCCAGACACAGAAGTGTTAATAGAAGTCGATGATGAACTTGATAAGGACAATGACTGGGGACTACTTAGTTGTTTCCAGGAATTCATGGAGAAGTCTGCAAGGGATCAACTCAACCTAGGAGCTCAAATTAATTTATAGGATCTCTTGTTGTCGAACTAGTGCAGGGTTCACAATGCTGCACATTCTGAGTTTGATTGTTACTTGTGCCAAGCATCAGTTGCACATGTTAGAAAAATAGTTTCTCCTTAGATGGAAATGCTAAAGGAGGCACCAGTAGAACCACTTGTTGATCATTGTATTGAACCAGAAAATTTTCCTAAGATCACAGGGCCAACCATCCAGCCAAAAGGGAACAAAAGCTCAATCAGACCTGAAGACAAGGAATCCTTCGCATGCTGGATGCTCTGATTTGATGGATCCAAGTCCAAGCAAGGAGCTAGAGATAGATTCGAACTCATCAGCCCAACAGGTAAGATATTTATCGCTGCCCACCGATTATAGTTTTATTGTACCAACAATGTAGCAGAATATGAGGCCTTAGTTCTTGGCCTTCTCATTGCCTTGAAGAAAAATGTAAAAATGTTGCAAGGTTTTGGAGATTTTGAACTCGTAGTTAAGTAGGTCAGAAAGTTGTATTCTTGTCATGATCGGAGACTCACAAACTATAGGCATAGGGTTTGGGATCTCTTGGAGGGTTTAGATGCATTCAATATACAATTAATCCCTCGTGCTCAGAATTGCATAGCTGATGCCTTGGCTCAAGCGACTAGCACTCTACAACCCTTCTCTCTATTTGGGCTCAAGAAATTCACTGTTGAGCTAACATCTATGCCATCGGTTCCAGATAATGTTACCCATTTGCAAGTCTTCAATGATGACAAGCATATCCTTCAGTTCATCACAAGTTTCGATGTCTTCACAGCTCAAATAATTGATGAAGCTGATCCACAAGAGGTCGAACTAGACATAAAGGGGGTTATCAACCTCAAAACCAACACAATCCCCAGAAGCATGGTTCAGCTAGAATGCATATTTGACTTGGATAAGATCAGAGATCAAAATCAACAAATAAAAAAGGAGGCCATAAGCAACTAGTGCAATACACACAACCTTGGGACAGCCGAGGAGATCAAGAATATTTTGATTGGCAAGGTGTGCATGCCAGAGGAAAAGAAGGGAATCATGGATGCCTTGTGGAGGTACCATAACATAGTGGCATGGAGCTATGAAGATTTAAAAACTTATGACACATCCATCATTACACACACCATCCCCCTCAAGACAAAAGTGAGGCCATTCCACCAGTGGCAACGCCCTATCAATGCCTTGCTGGAGCCTATCGTTTACAAAGAGGTGCAGAAGTTGCTCTCAGCAAAAATCATCTTTTCAGTCAGGCACTCCACATGGGTGGCCAATTTGGTCCCGGTCAGGAAAAAGAATGGGGAGATTAGATTGTGTGTAGATTTTCACAATCTAAACCGCACCTCGGAGAAGGAAAACTATCCAGTACCTTTATTGGATGAGGTGTTACAGATCGCCAATGGCTCTCAGATGATGTATTTCCTTGATGGGTACTCCAGGTATAACCAGGTAATGGTACAGTATGAGGATCGTCAGAAGACGACATTCACCACTAAGTGGGGGACATTCGCATACATAAGAATTCTTTTTGGGCTCATCAATGCTGACACCATTTTCCAACAGACCATGGATATCACCTTCAAGGACCTATTTGGAAAGTGCATAATCATCTACATGGATGATTTGACCATATTTTCTAAAAAGCGGGGTGATTATGTCTCTGACTTATGCAAGCTATTTCAGAGGTGTAGAGAGTTTGGGGTTTCTCTAAACCCCAAGAAGTGCATTTTCAGAGTGACTGAAGGTAGATTGCTTTGGCACATCATTTCGGAGTAAGGAATCTCCATTGATCTTGAGCACATCGAGTCCTTACTCAAAATTTAGCCCCTGGGCAGCAAGAAGGAATTAAAATCTTTCTTTGGAAAGATCAACTTCATCCAAAAATTTATCATAGGTTTTGCAGATATTGTTAAACCCCTCAATTCCATGCTCAAACAAGACGCAAAAGTTGAATGGACATCAGATGCCAAACAATCCTTCGAAGAAATCAAACGGGCTATCGCTGAGGCACCTGTGTTAGTTAGCTTAGATTATCTGAAGCCATTCTACATCTACTCATTTGCTTTAGAGCACTCATGTGCTAGCATGTTGACCCAGAAGGACAATGAAGGAAACGAGCATCCGATCACCTTTATGAGTGCTCCCCTCAAGGATGCTAAATTGCGTTATCACAACATTGAAAAGCAGGCATATGCTCTAGTCAGAGGAGTGAAAAAAATTAGACACTACATTCTATGCAACAAGGTGTTTGACATTGTCCCTGACCCAGCAGTAAAAACACTGCTCATGCAAAATGAATTGGGAAAATGAAGAGCTAAGTGGGTCACCCTACTCTAAGAGTATGATATGGAGATCCAACCGATGAAACTAGTGAGAGGACAGGCACTCACCCACACAATTTTTGAAATAGTAGCAGAAGCTGGGCCTGAACTCACTGTGCAGTAGTACCAATTTGAGGATGTCTCCCCGGGAGAGTGGTACCAGAATGTCGTCTACTATCTGTTGAACCATAAGTGTCCGCCACACCTACAAGGATTCTAAAAGTGGGCCCTAAGGTTGAAAAGTAATGGCTACATGCTGTAGGGTTCCATTCTCTACAAGAAGAACCATGAAGGCATTTATTTGAGATGCCTTGGCAAGGAAGAAGCAGATTAGGTCTTGAAAGAGTTTCACAATAAATTTGGCATGGGCCATGGTTCAGATTCTTCTACAACACATTAGATATTGAGAGCAGGGTATTATTGGCCAACCATCTTCAAGGATTCCCATTGCCACGTTCGTTCGTGTCACACATGTCAAACCGCTACCACTAGGGAGAAGAATGTTGTTGTCCACTGCAGCCTATTCTAGAGGTAAGGCCGTTTGCACAATGGGGTCTCGACTTCATCGGTTCGGTAAGCCCTCCATCATCTGCGGGACACAGGTATATTCTTACCGCTACTGATTACTATACTAGATGGATGGAAGCAATAGTATGTAAGCTATGCACAACTAAAGTAGTTACTAATTTCTTAGGAAGTTTCATTTTAAATCACTTTGGTTGTCCGTATGCTTTGGTATGTGATAATGGACCTGCATTTGCTTCATTATAATTTGCTAGTTGGGGGTTTGACTATGGAATTGCCCTTAAATTCTTGTTCAATTACTACCCTCAAGGCAATGGCCTTGTCCAGCCCATGAATCAAAATCTGATTACTGTGATCAATAAACTGCTAGATAGGAATCTCAAGGACTGGCATACCTAGCTTCATTTCACCCTTTGGGCTGATCGCACTCACCATAAGGCTACCCTTGGTGAGTCCCTGTTCCACCTTGTCTATGGCCTAGAACCTATATTCTCCATCCATCTAAAGATTCCTACTCTTCAATTCATCAATGATTTTTATGAGGGAGGTGATCATAGGGAAGCTCGGCTAGCTGAGCTTTTGCATTTAAAGGATGTCTGAAACTATGCAATAGAAAAATTTTCCAAACATCAAGGCGTAGTTAAGAGATGGTTCGACTGCCGAACCAAAATCAAGGCCTTTAGAATTGCAGATTTGGTCCTATATTGGGACAAGGCCCATGAAAAGAAAGGGGGACACAACAAATTCGACAAGCTCTTGCTTGGCCCCTTTTAAATAGCTGAGATTTTGGGAGATAATGCCTTCCGCTTAAAGACCCTAACTGGTGAGAATGTCCCATTGCCAGTCAATGGGCAACACCTGAAGCATTACTTCCAGGCTTGAGATCCTTCGAGCTCTTCGTTGTAAATACTTGTACATAGGTTAGGGTAGTTGCTTTCTTGCATTTTGTTTGCGTCACCTTTTTTTTTTCTCCCTCCCAATAGTTTTGTTTCAAAAGTTGTTCCCCACTCCTTTGTGGTGGCTGTGTTTGCTTGACAAGCGGTTCACTTTGCTGTCCATTCTTTGTGTTCTTTGGCTAAAAATTCACTCTTGATTATCAGTCTTTGAAAGTTGTTCGTGAATGATTTCCTTGTTTGAATTCTACTCAGAACTTGACCCTTGGCTAGATCTTCTTATACACATCTCAGATCTCATACAAAGCACATAATAAAAATTTCTGAAGGACCGTGCTATGGTTGTTAAGGCACCCTAGTGAGTGAAAAATCTCAAGTCTGCTCTAGTGACCACTGCAATCTCAAACCCATTATAGGATTTAATGCTTACCTGGTTGAACTAAATGGAAAAAGAGAAGTGAAATATCAAAGCAAAAAAGAAAAAAAAGAATTCTCAAAAAGGAAATAAATGACTATATGGGTGTTTGGATAACTCTATCGGGGCTATGGATGCCTGGCCGATAGTAGAGCAATATCCATGAGATTGTAGCGACAACTCTGTCGGGGCTATGGACATCTGACTGGTAGTGGGGCAATGTCCAGGTTACTTTTGGTGTTAGACAATGTATGTAGCTCGCTCGGTTGACTTGGTAACCCTGGTCACTATCCCTAGGAAAGGAATGAACTCACTACACACACTTCTGAGATGTCCTGTAAGCTGACCCAATTAAGGATCTCATTATCTCAGATTCATCTTTGGAAGCCACTCCTGGTCTGTGAAACTAGAGATTCTAGGTCCTAAATGAATATTTATCCCTAGAACACTCGGGAGCGTTCTCCAGCGGAGTTGCCATTTGTTGTGCCCTTAGCACACATGCCCCGTTTGGAACAGGGACCCTCTTTTCTTTTTCCTTGTCGGGTCATTTTTGGAATCGCCTCATTTTGTGTGCCCCTCTTTTTGATGTCTCAGATGGTTGATATTACTTCAAAGTTCCATCATAAATTGACCATGCCTCCTCTTTTGGTTTTTGCTGCGCTCTGGGGCTTCGTGGGGTCCCTTTAGCAGTTTGGCCCTGCCAACGGCCTCAGACCCTGTCAAGCCCGACCACCCAGAATTCTACTTCTGGGTTTATGTGCTGGGATCACCATTTCTCAGCGGCTTTCGCTCTATGTCATCCTGGACCTTGGGGTCTGAGTCCCTTTACGCTGTCCACAAACTTGTGAAATTTTTTGCGGTGCCCACCCTCCGGGCCCTGGGACCCAGAGATCCGTGTCTGGGGTTCCGTTTGATTTTTGCCGTCTGCGACGGCAGACTCTGTGCAATGTCCCGCCTTCTGGGTCCTATCGACCTTTTTGCTCACTGAAGTCTTTGAAGTTCCTACCTGCCATGGGGGTTCTGGGCCTGAACGTCGAGAATTCTGTGCCTGCAATTCTGTGATGGTTCCGCCGTCACTGACGGTGGATCCTTGGGGGCTTCTCGCCCTTTGGGCCCCGAGCTACTCCCCGCCACCGTCGATCAACCAACATGAAACTTCAAAGCGGCTGTCATGTCACGCCTCCGCAGTCATCGAGCCCCGAAGTTCCTGCCACCATCGCCAACCTATTCAAATCCACCAACTCTTTTTGCGGCCATACTTGCATTTAATGCAAACATTCATGGTGGTTGGGGTATAAAATGCCCAACCTGGCCGGTCATTATCATCTTCCAGGATTGGAGTGAATTGGATAAATTGCCATTTGGAGCCCACCATCTTTGGCATCATCACGATCATCGCCCTCAGCATCATTCTGACCAACGTAGGTGGATCCCACATCTCGCCACTTAGCATGTTTGAGGTAGGCCACCGGTTTGCCCTCCTGAGTGTCATTTTCATAATTTTGAGAGATTTAAGTCAATTAACAAATTGCTAGGAGGGTACAATGTGATAGAACACTAAATTGCACACCAAACCCATGTATTACAAAATCGGGCAAACTCTTAGGATGCCCTCCCCGCCGATCCAGTGTTTCTCCCTACCGCAGCTATTCTTCACATAGGGAAAACATCTGCCCCGGGCCCGACGCTCACCTTCGCTATCCGATTTTTAAACTTTGAACCTGCTGATGGAAATTCCCTTGTCCAGGCCTGGCTCGTCAGGTTTCCTATCCCGGAGTTCCGCTTGCATTTCGCCATGCTTAAACTACCAAACCTTCCCCTGCCTCCCAGCTGCCGGATCCCAGCATTCTCCTCGCCAAATAATTTCAAAACTGAGAATCCATCCACCAGGCCTCTTGGGCCTGGAACCTCGGGGTTCCGCCTCCAGACTTCCCTGGTTATTTTGCCGCCGACCACGGCTTTGGCTCGTCCGGCATCCCGGTCTACGGGATCCGCCTTCCCGTCTGCCTTTGGCTCCTAATGGTTTAACTCAGCATGCATCCTTTAGCCTCTCAGGCCCGGAACTGTGGGGATCTTCCTCCGAGTTTCCCTGTTTGTTTTGCCATTGTCCATGACGAGTCGCGCCCCGTGTCCCGCCTTCCGGGCTGCGCCTTCAGGTTGGCTGTTAACCTCTGGTGGTTTATTCGTGCATCCTTCAGGTTTTCAAGCTCCAGAAGTTGAATGTCCGTGTTTCTTTTTCCATCAATCTCATGATGGGCTCATTGATGCCGTCCGACCTCTGGATCCCGACTTTTGTTCCAACGTTGTCTTGTGTTTTCGTGTCTACTTCCGATGTGCCTCCCGGGCCCCAATTCCCAGACTTCTGTTCTTGGATGTCTGTTGCTCTCCTGCCGTCGGGGAAATTCTACCCCGTCCTTCTGCTCGACGGGCCCCAAAGCATCATCTCCTGTAGGATCTTGCCAAACTTTCACCAGCCGTTGCTAGACAGAAATGTCGACCGCCACCCTAGTTTCAGGGCTCTGCCCTGTCAATTACCATGCAACAAAAAACACAAAAGCAAAAGTACACCGCCAGGCTTTGGATGCCGGAGTTCCCCTCCCGGACTTCCATCTGATGTTCACTTTCTCAAGAGGTAAAGTTCGTGCGTCCTTCTGGTGCCACTGGCCCGAGCCTTTGTTTGTGAAGTCTTAAACATCGGCCACCTTTTGGCCCCCCGGGCCCCGGGCCCCAGACTTCCATCCTTGGATTTCCATCAGCTATCTGCCTCTTCAAACTGCCATCTCCCGACAACTTTCCAGCTTGAGACCTATGAGCCCCCTTAAATCAATCCAAACAAGCCTAAATTTGAGACCTAACTTCGACCCACATGCTGAATTCTACTCTTTTTCATCATGAGTCTCTTAAAATATTGAAATTTGACCAAAGAAGATATGCGGGAGCTTTCTGTAGTGTTTTCCATTCCAGATAGCATTCCTACCAGGGAAGTCTGACCCTCCGGGCCTGGATTGCCTAAATGCCCTCAATGAAAGATCAATAACATCTTGAGATGAGAGTT
Organism: Sequoia sempervirens; assembly: GCA_007258455.2. Classification (NCBI taxonomy): domain Eukaryota; kingdom Viridiplantae; phylum Streptophyta; class Pinopsida; order Cupressales; family Cupressaceae; genus Sequoia; species Sequoia sempervirens. The sequence goes on along the minus strand of VDFB02281492.1, from coordinate 702,802,158 downwards.
CATGATATGCTTGGTTGATTATTTAAAATGGATGTTATTTTCAAGATATGCACTAACATGAATTCTTTTGATGACCCACTATGCTAACTCTGCCCTTGCTTGCAGAATATATGGAATCAAGTGCAGGAACTTCAAGGGCATCTATCGAAGGGGACAAGGGAAAGAAGTCAGTAAGGACCCCTCAAGGGAAAGAGAACAAACACCAAATGAAGTACCAATTCCAGGGTGAGCCACTCCACTCCAAGGTCACTACAGACTAGAAGGAGATCATAGACACTAACATTGGCCAGGTGGATATAGATGAATTCACGCAGAGGGTCAGGGTCAACCCAACAACAAAGAATGCCAGATTGATAAGGCAGAGTGGCATAGCTAAGGCTATCAGTTTCCCTCCATCCCTCATGGTGCTTGAATTGGTCATGGCCTGCTGAGAAGCGTATCAGACAGATACCAGAACAATTATTGATAAGGAAGGAAAAATTCTCGTAGATATGTCGCCAGAAGGGATCACCAAGACATTCCACATTCCCACATTCCAACAGCTGGAGGTCCCCACATTAGAAAAATGTCAGGCGGCTTGGGATGATAACCCAACAGGATGCAAGAAGTCAATAAACCTCCATTGGCTTAAAGAGAAATGAGCCAGCGCTGTGAAAGTTCCTTAGGAGCTTTTCCGTAGCAATTTCCACGAGGATTACCACGACCTGGTAACCATGTTGAGCAGGGTTATGGGTCTTCCAACGGCCGCCTACTTCCAAGAATGGATGGCCTATTTCATTGAACAGATCCTACGAGGAAATGAAGACGTCACAACGAAGGTCTCATTTTATTGGGGAGCGATTATAAGCAACTTCTTCCATAAGTAGTTTGTTAATGTGAAGAAGAGCTCTAAGTTTTATATGACCTCCTACCTTGTCTATTCCCTAGCAAATCAAAGACAGTATAGCGGGTTGTTTGTGGCACCTGATCAGGGGCAGAAGCGAGGACTCAAGGCCTATGACAAGTATCCATAGCTCCAGTACCAGAATTTCAAGAAAAAATACTGTAGGGTCAATGATGCCTTCATTGGCCATATCATTAGGTTGATTGTCGAGGACTTCAGGAGGAGGGTCTCCCACAGCACCAGGGCGCTTCTGAAGCAATATGATTTTCTTTTCATCTAGTACCCAAAATTTATGTACATCTGGGCCCAGGGTTTCACTAAAAGGCCAAACAAATTGCCTCGGTACCCCAACGAAAAAATCATCCTCTTGGAGCTCTCTCAGCAACTCCAACACCTGCAGGAAATCTTTAGCAACAAGCACATACCAGGGATCTCCTATCCCATGACCCTTAGCCAGGGCATGTACTGACTGCAGACTTCCCAGTGTGCTAGTAACTCTGAGGAGCTGAAGGAGTACCATTTTGACTGGTACACCGCTCACCCATGGATGGACCCACATGGCCACATCAGGAAAGCACTGGGACCAGCCTATGCCCATCAATATCGCATTGAGGATTTCTAGACCAACTGCCAGAATGACAAAGAAGTGTACACAATGCACTACATGCGTATGACTATGCAGTTCTTGAGAAGGGTGCAACCATTCCCGGTACCAGACCAAGTCGAGGAGGATGAATCTACAATCATGCATCTGAGGTACCCTGCAATTTCTAACCTACCAATACCATCAATTGACTAGGATGAACAGGAGGTCGATGACCTGGACACCATCACCCAGCCAATCTTAACTTGTAGTAGGGTGTGTATCGATGGGCAGGTAGCTCACCTAAAGCATCAAGGGGTAGTACTGACCTATGAAGGGCTCAAAAGTGAGCCTAGTGCTACGGAGGATGTTGTTACCACAACATCAACTCGTGGGACCTCCAAGTCTCCTCCTGTCACCAGGTCCTAGAAAAGAAAAGAAACAGAGACCGGGTAGTCCCCGGACCCCAAGGCCTCTACAAAGAAAGAAGAGGGAGGCTCATCCCCCAAAAGGCTTAAACAAGCGGTAGGTGCAGAAGAATCTCGACCTCCATTGGCTCTCCCTGCCCCTCCTATAAGACCTCCCACCTCCATGGCTATGGTTGCCACATCTCCGCAGGCAGTGGACATTTCCATCCATCTTACCCCTTCATGTCCGGCTGAGTCTGTGATAATTGTTGACTCCTCTTCCGCCATGACTACTCCCCCTTCCTCTGCTGCCATGTCGCCAATTACATCACTTCCTCTGGCAACAATAACATCGCCTATTCCGGTTGCCGCTATGCTCGAGGCTCTTACAAGACACATGTAGAACCTTCCCCCTGAGCTCTCCCAAATCTTGATGGATCCAACTCTCCAAGCATCCCTTGCCCAGGTCCTTGCAATGGCTCAACCTTCACAACTACCAACAGGGCCGCTAGCTATGGAGGCCACTATGTAAATCTTAAAGGAGTTGGAGGAGCGAGAGCAGGAAGCCTCGAAGTCTATCGAGGAAGAGGCTAAGGAGTATCATGAGCATCCTGGAAATGAGCACCGAACCATCGACATGGTGGTTTATGAGGAGGAGATGAGCTCTTCCAAGAGTGGAGATGAAGAGGGTGGCTCAGGTGCTAAGGAAATCATTCAGACCTTTGATAAGGACCTTGAGGAGGAAGTGGCACAGCAGCTAAAGGACGTTGGGGTGGAGGTAGAAGAGTCACCACATGGTGAAGAGGGGCAGCCACTAGAAGAGCAATAGATAAAGGACTTAACTGAGGCTGAGGGTGCTGAGGAGAAGAAAGAAGAAGAAGCAGCAAAAGAAGATAGTCCCATCCAGCAACCATCCACCTAGCTACCTATCAAATGCCTTGTGTTCATTCATGACTCTGATGAAGAGGAAGAGGACACTGCCAAAGAGAAAGGAGAATCCCAAAACGAAAATGAAGCAGAAGTCTTGCCTTTGATTGAGAAGGGCGAGGGTAGCCATGATTCACCCAAGGGTAAATCACCTGTGCCCAAATGGTTGGAAAGGAAACTTGAGAAAATGACCCCAGTGCTAAAGGACCCAAGGGTGAGGTTGTTGGCCATCTTGGCTCGATCCCAGATCACAACAAAGAAGGAGAAGCCCAAGGTCTGATCTAAAATAACAATGGATGCTTCCAGCTCCTGAACGACACAAATTGCAATGCCTATGATTGGCCAAGCGGGGGTGAGTTATAATATCTATACCATTGACTTGGGAACTGCAAGCAGAGAACAAAAGGTCGAGCACCTTGAAGAGTCAATGGCCACAGTGGTGCACCTGATAAAGTAGAATAAAATCTCCAAAGATGAGCTCAAGACACAGGTTGCAACATTAACAGATTATATACAGCAATGGTCCTCAGTGGATGACCTGCCCACCACCTCCACAGCTGCGCCTCAATTGCTTTCCAAAGAAAAAATTGACAAAATGGAAAGAAGAAAGAACTTGGAGAAGACCACCGAGGATTGGTTCCGACAAGTCTCATACGTCGAGAACATGGGAATCAGCAGGGCTATGCGGACAGCCAACAAGTTCTTAGACTTGATACAATCTCTGGAGAGCACAAAGAAGCTCTGCACCAATTTTCTCGCAACTTACAACTCCACCTTCCCAAAGATCGAAGCCATCCTTCAAATGCCTGAGGCCACATGGGAGGAGAAGCTAGAGTTTAAAAAAGAAGAGCACTGGCTAATGGATGTGTAGCGCAGAGACTTCGACAACCAGAAGGAGAGGTTGGAGCAAATCTTGAGTAGGGTGGATCCAAACATTGAGTGGATCAAGGAAATCCGGGCAGAATGTGCCTGATATCTTAAGCTGATGACGGGCTATGATATGCCCACTGTGCAAATGGATCTAGAGAAGATAAAACCATACTTTCAGGAGAAGATGAAGGACGGGATAGCTAGAAATATCACAATGGAATTCCTAAGTTTTGCTGCCCATGCCTTCGACCAATCGGAGTTGTTCAGAGACCAAGGCTCGAAATATGATGAAGATTGGAAAAGGCTAGAAGAAAATGCTAAGGAATGGAGCTATCAGGCTTTGCGATGTGAAATCCTCAAAATAGACAAGCTCCAGGCGGTCATCCTCAAATACATATAACACACAGCTTCCAAGGAGTAGGAGGACTACCCAGCCAAAGGCGAAGACCTTCCTGAAGAGTAGCTATAGCAAAAAAATAGCAATCAGCTACAGGACAAAAGAGCTATAGTGCCATTAGCTAGAAGACGAAATAGGGAAGAGACAGGAATGTAACTTTAAATTGTTGAATATTGGGGGGTAGGTGAAACCCTATTTTTTAATGAATCTTGGCCACACAATAAGAATAAATATTGGCCATTCATTTAACTTTTTGAAAACTATAAATAGGGTATTCCTCTCATTTGTAAAGTGAGAGATGAGTTGTTGTAAAGACATGCTACAAAAAATTATAAGAAATAGCATTGACTTGGTGTATTTTCTTGGTTTCTCCCATGTTGCTTGATTCAATCTCCAATGTTAAATGTTTGACTTAGATTCTATTGTTGTTTAGTTAGTTATCTTATTTATGTGGATAGATCTTAGAAATACTGTTGGGTGATCATGCAAATTCCTGCCATGTTGATGATTTCTTTGTCCATATTTTTTGCTATTTGGTGATGGTAGATAGCTATGCAAAGTTAGCCTAGACTCAATTTTAAAGCTGCTCCAAACATTTATCTTTGATTCATGCATGTATGTGGTGGATGAAGGATGAAATATCTATAGCCCTTAGAAGATAGCACAATTTCCATGATACTGTGAAATCCTTGGTTAAGTGGGATATTGTTTTAAGAAATCGTCCATTGTAGGAACTCCATTGTCACTATTCATAGCTAGTTGCAGACTTAGGAACTTTTCCTTCCCTTCGCCTTTTTTTTTTTTTAAGAACTAACCTATGCTAAGGTTCATTGCACATTGCAAAGCCAAATCCAACAATTAAATGGAGTTCAAGATTGTTGTTTGAACCTACAACTAGCGCATAACAACTTCCCATCCTAAGAAATCCATTTCAAGATCCAACTTCCATGCTTTGTGTCCTTGCTTTGCATTTCCTATAAGACCACCCTGTGATTCCACCAAATCACATCAAACTACTGAGGTATCTAAGCACTGTCATGACTTGACATCCGAGAGACCTTGGGATAGTGTTCTGCAATTCAATTGTGGGAGATTGTCTTTCAAGAGAGGTAGTGCACCTACGCACTGCCTATGTTGAGAAGTGCATAAAAACACCATCAACAGTATCACCTTGATTTATTTATGATGTGTTTTATGGGATTGAGTCTTTGTTGTTGTTGTTATGATCTTTGTATTCTTGATGTTGTTATTGGAGTATTGTACTATGTTATCCTTTATTGGAGTTGTCTTGTGACATTCTTGGTCTCAGTCTCTTTCTTGTTAGCTCCTTAGCACGGGGGGTGGGTCTTCGGATCCACATGGTCAGGTGGAACGTACTAAGCACCCCATTGGGTCCCCAATCAAGGATCGAGACGTACGGATTGGTGCTAGTTGTGGCAACCCCAGAGTTGTATCTATCTTGGAGCTAGTAATGATACTTTGTATTCATTTGTTTAGTTGTATCATGTTATCTTATTGTATGGTTTTTGTTCATGTTTGGAAACACTTTTGTATCATTATACCTCTTGAACATTGTAATGCGATGTAATGTAGTATTTCATCTTGGTAAACCTTGTGTGGATATTGGTACATGGCAGTTGTTAGTCGATGTGTTGTATTTGTGGAGTTGTGCCCTTGAGTTTATATGATGATAAGAGATTATCATTATGTGTTGAGTTAATCATGTATATGTTGTATTTACATACACAGATGGTTTCTTATTAATGGTTTCACCATGTATGTGTTATATTTGTAAATGTTTACTTTGTCATGGATAATGTTGTTGGCTTATATTCTTTATTGTTGTTTGGATCTAAGGTTCGTAATGACTCCTTGTGTACCCTAAGGGACGTAAGTGTTAATGATTTTGTTTAATTAAGTTTTGTGAGTCTTGACTTCTTGTACATCTCTTGTATGTTTAGAGTTATTAAAAAAAAAAAATGTACAATAATTTTTGTTTTAATTGTCCTTTGGGGTTCACACAACAAGGCATTACATTTTACCTCTAGCATATTCCTTGATACATACATATAAATAAATTTTAGGTCACCATGAAATGCTTGGATGTGAAACAAACAAGGTTTTTTCCCTTTATCCCTCTTGTAATTACTGCTTCAGTTACCATAGCAAGATTTCCTACATTGAGTACTCTTAGGCCATTAAATGATGTGACCCTCTAGAGGTCCTCAATCTGCATTCTTTTCAAAAGTATGTATTCTTCATATTCCTCTATAATTTCACAAATATGTTCATGAAATGCATGAGTAGTAAGCCTGAACTTATATGTCTTACAATTTCCTAAATGGAAAATCTTATCAATGTTTTTTCCATCTCCTCTTTTGTCTATGTAGCCTGAATAATCTTCTCTTTTAAAATAAATAGTCTCACAATTCCCTGCTTCTCCTACCAAATTCCATTTATCATATGGGGACTCCTCTTTGTGGGTAATGTGGATTTCTTCATATCTTGAAAGCAACATTCTTCAACTTTCAAATAACTTACTAAATCTTGTTCCTTCTAATAACTCTATCCTCATTCTCCATGCCATGGAAGCCTGGATGAGGGAAATGATAGACAATTCTATCAAATCCATCTGTCTGTGAGCTAATTCATTAATCCAACACCCAGAGAAATTTAATTAGGGTCTTTAATACATAGATTGTTCTTAGTTCAAGGCAAATATATAAGTTGTGTTTGGTTTTCAAGTTTTCTTGGCTATTACGATGTTTCGGGTTTTAGGCTTTTTGAGCATTGAGAGCATCAAATGGCTAAACGACATCAGGGAGTAATGGGAAGAATCAATGAGAATGCACCCAATTACACTCAGGTTTTGGGTTTTGTAATACTGTTTATGGCTGGTACAACTTTGTTGTTCTTGACTGGGCTCACAGTGGCAGGAAATGTGGTGGGATTGGTGCTTTTGACACCTCTTGATTTTGTTCACACCCATATTGATACATGTGGGAATAGTACTCTTTGTGGCAGTTACAGGTCTGTTTTCTGCATGGTTTTTTTCTAAGAGAAACTGATGATAGACTTTATCTGCATTTTTCACTTTATTAAGAATCAATCTTTGAATTTAGAACAACAATATATTTGTTATCATTTTTTATTGTCCAAATTGTGGCTAATTGTTTGATGAAATACTTGATAAAGAGTTTGGTGTTTTCTTGCTTGCTCAATGAGTGGATTGCATTCCAGTTGGAGCAGTTAGGTACCTAAAGGTTTGAAGAATTTTCATGGCCACCATCATGATTCTTTTTCTTGGTTTTTAACTCATTGCAAGCTCTATTTGTATGTCTTTCAAAGTTAAAAAAAAATGTCATTTCCTTTTGTAAATTAATGCCAAGCATCACAAATTGCCTCTAGATGAAGCTAAGGAAAAAGCAGTTTCCATTGGGGCTCATGATCCCATGGAAAGATTAATTCAAGCTATTGCCAGACAAGGGACCAGGGTGAAGCCAAATGCCACTATCATGATTTCCTTTCCTGGTTTTTCAACTCATTGCCAACTCTATTTGTATGTCTTTCAAGACAAAAAGAAAATTTCCATATTTCATTTTGTAAATGAATGTCAAGCATCTCAGTTTATCTCTAATAATTAGTGCTAAGTTGTTTTAGCTGCAAGGGAACACTGTCATTAATGTGACATCACAACCTTAACTGTATCAATTTGAAATTTGAACGTATATTTGCAAGGAATCCAACTTAATCATAACCTAAGATTCTAATGCAGGAGCATCCATGGTGTAAGGGCAATCTTGTATCAACCAAATTTTTTTTTAACATCTATTTGTTTTGTAGGTATTTTTTATATTTCCATATGTTTTGTGTTGTGCCTGTCATGTTTGTTGCACCACAATTTACCAAACTTATGTTTTGTTAGTTCAAAGTTTCATGTTTGTAACAATAAGCTCAAGTGACATTCAGTAAGCTATGCAGTAGGGAACATAAACTCCACAAGGTATCCCAATTCATTCTCAAGAGATTCCAATTACCACACTCATATTTCTTATCTTGAGGAGTTTAACTCGGCCAATAATAAAATTTTCACTATACAAGAATAACTTATTTGAACAATGCACCAAGTATTTGAAAAGTGCACCAATTCCTAGAGTTACTTCATCATAGATACTAAAAAGGGAGCCATGTACGGAACCGCATTTAATTTAGATACTCCTAGCTCAAAGAAGATCAAAGATTGGCAATATTACATGTACCGGCAAGCCTAAAAACTACACAAGAGTGATGCACCAAAATCCATTGAGAAATGAAGATTAAATCATTTAATTTTGAGTCCTTTCATCCTTGTCACATCTACCTGCAATGATGACCTACATTTTGTAGCCAACACACATCAATTCTACATCTTCTATAGAAAGAGAAGCATAATCTAATTTGGGTGGATAAAGAGAGAAATATAGAGGCAGATAGGAAGTGGGCATACAACAAAAGAGAGAAGGAAAAATGATATCGAGATCTTTAAGGTCTATCTTGTAATCAAATGGCTAACATTCCTAGCATGTATCAAGTTCATGAAGTTCTTTAAGGTACATTAAATGAGACAACATTATCAATACCTCTCACCTGATGTATAGGATTTACAACAGATGACTTAACCAACAATTGTTTTAGTCTTCCTTAAGCACCCAGTGTTCAAAGGTATGCATAAGATGCTAAAGAACTAAAAGTGACTAACCCCGCTATTGCCTGAATGCATTCCTCTGGTATAGCATCCATTGGAAGATCAGTATTATAAACAACAAATATCAAAACAACTCCAAGGTGATTGGATTCTAATAGTCTAAAAGGACTTGTAAGGACTCCCTTTCTAGTTGCTCTAGCAAGCAATATGTTTTCACAGTCCTTCTGTATGCACAAAAATACATTGGATATCTAAGACTAATAGTTGTGTCATGAGAAACACTGAAAGGCTTAATAGTTTCTAAGAGAAATAATACAAATTTCAGAAAAGGATGGATTGGAACAACGTTTAGAAACAAAGCAAAATGTTAGATGGATAGTGAAACCTCTCTAAACATCATATCAAGAGATTCTATATACAAAAATGTCTCTTGTGAGAAGATTGCAGGTGCATATTCATCCTGTATAGGCGATGGCTCCTTTTTCTTCATCATCTTGATTTTCCAACCTTGTTTCTTTTCAAATTGTTCCCTCTCTGAGTTAAGAACTTTTTGAGCATATGCAACACCACTCAAGAGAGGTCTCTCAAAAGTAGTTCTTGTAGTGTATTCAGCAAATGTTTTCTGCATTAGCCAAAGTATGGCAATGAGAATGTAAGCAAAACAATCACTTTTGTTGTATTTCACATAAAGCATAAAAACTGAAAGTCAGCATTTCCTTATCATTCTAACATGTCACATGAGCATGGAAATCAAAGAAATGGGTATTTCTTATGATGAAGACAAAATTAACAGAAGAATATAAAGCATTTAAGTTCATGATTTTTTTGTAAAAATGACTGGTTTAAAGCTTGACCCAGAACTATGGGGAAACAATGCAGATGAGTTCAAGTGAATATTAAATGGCAGTTTGGTCCCTAATTATAAAAACTGCTATCGACTTGAGAAGATCAATTATCTTAAAGAGTAGATTTAGGTCCATAAAAACTATTACAGAACCCTACCAAAGCAGATTTTTTTTTTAAATGAGACGAACGCAAACTAATCTCCCTATTGCAATACAACAAATTCATCTTAATTTGTAATCTTGTTGAGTTTTGTACTGGAGATCCCATGTGATGTCATTCTTGAGCAACAAAGTACATCAGAATTGCAGGGAGCTCAGAATCCAATAAATATGTGAAATTTATAGACAAAAGATAAAACAACAAATAAATATGCAAATTTTAATGTAAGTAAAATACCAAACATGACCAGCATTGAGTAATTCATAGTTTATAAAACTGGGAAATAATTTGGTTATACTTCAACAATTACAGGATTAAGTAGTAATAAAAATTCTCCAACCAATTTGAATGATCTGCCTTCGTATATTTGAAACGAAGATGGGAATAAAAACAGGATTTTAAATTCAAATGCAAAAGCTACAAAATTCACAGGAACAGAAAGATTTCCATCAAGTATATACTTACTGTGAAGTTCATCAAAACACCGAGAAATATTTTCGAATGTTTGACGGCGGCTGATGTCGTAAACAAGAAGCGCTCCCATAGGTCCTCTGTAATACGCGGAACGACTCTGAAGCGCTCCTGACCTGCAGTGTCCCCGATCTGTGCTTTGATCTCGTTCCTGTCGATTTCTATGGTCTACGTCTAAAACTCCACGCCGATGGTCGATTTCGAGTTGGGATAAAACTCGTTCCGTGCATATCTTGCCAGTAGATTCGATTTTCCAACGGTAGAGTCTCCTATTAACATGATTTCGAAAAGATAATGTTCATCTTGCTCTTCATCCGCATATGTCATCATCTTAGGGTTTCAAGGAGGAAAAAAGAACAGATTTTTTTCAAAAATATCCATCGATTTTGTAAATTTCTGTCAATTGCTAGAAAAGCGCCATTAAAAGAATGCCACTCCCGACAGTGGAAAATAACTGGATAGAGACACAAATCTAAATTCCACAACCATTGCCAATGCCTTTTCTGCCTGTATCAAAACGGGAGCGTTTGAACAGGGTACGGACATCCATTAAGGCATAAGGTAAGGCAAATTTCTGTCAGATATAATAGCTGGAAATGCTCTATTACACATTTATGCAAAATGTGGAAGCACAAACAAGGCGCGAGACTGTTTGACAAAATGTCTAAAAGGGATGTATCTCATGGAATGCAATGATTGAAGGAATCCACAAAATGAATTTGTTTAAAAATGTTTTAGAAAAGTGTAGAACTAAATTCCATAGCCACACCACTCCTCAGCGCCCCTGCCTCCTCTGACCCATCCTTCTGCCTTCCCTTGTAAACCCTAAAAACGGAAGCATGGCCTCCCAGCTTTGATTAATAAGAAAACAATGCTAAGAAAAGCCATAACGGAGAGGACAGGAAAAACGTGCAAACGTACAAGTGCTTACCATAAACCATTGTTTCCTTCCTTCAGAGGAGATGGGGCCATGGTCGCTTCAGAGATTCTCCCTTGGCTGCAGAGCAGTGACTCGCTTAAAACCTGCATTGCCCTCCTAAAAAGGGCACTCTACTCATCTCACTGGAATTCTCTATCCCTTATCCTTTGATGGATGTCTATTCCCTGTTCTAAAGCCCCCATTCCAGCAAAAGCAGGGCAGACGTGGGCAACGGCTGTGAAATTTGGCTCTTCATCTGCTAGTTGCTTTTACGAAAAAAGGTCCATATTTACTGGCAGTCCACCGGAATAGTCTTTCTCGGCATCAGACAATAGACTAATCTGGTGGGATTTCCCACCTATAATAGCCTATCGGCTAATAATTCACGATAAACCACGCGTTTAACCCTTCGATGATTGACATTAATGCTTACCGTTTATTACTGTTCACGAGTATAAAACATATTACAAGTTTATAGCCGTTACACGGATTAAGATGGTTTCCCCTGGCTATAAGTAGCACCGTAGCTAAGTCTATTTCTCACGGAATACATTACCTTTGGATATCTGTAATTGACGACATGGCCAAGGGCATATATGTGTGTCTGCTGATTTTATTGCTCGTGGCGTCTTTTACTTTTGCTTCTGGAAACGTGTATTCTTCTTCTCTTATTCATTGTTTAGTAGCTACTTTGATAGGTTTTATTTGTTGAAGCCAAGACAGTTATAATGCCTGTTGTCGAAATTTTAGGAAAATTTCTGATATTCTTCTGATTTTTACTATGTATATATTTACTAGTGCCCATCCATTATGACTACAGTGAGTATTGCAAACACTGGAGCGGTTCATTTAAGGGGCAATGTTTCGATGATGACGTTTGCGACCATACTTGCATACTTCATGATGATGCCATTTTCGGAGGTTGCTACTGGTCTAGAAAGGGATTTGCCTGTTTCTGTTTTAAATATTGTTAGAATAGCAATACTGCGAAGTAGCCATCCTAATAAATTCTTATTCCAAGGATACTTTCTTCTTCGATAGGAGAATATGGATCCAAAAAGAACACTACTCTTATAACTATTGTAACCAAATAATAATATAAATTTATTCTAAATAAAAGATGCAAATATTATGTCTTTAAGTTGTGAATATTTATATTTTATTTTTTCTAATTTACTATATTAATTCAATAAAATAAATTTATCTTTGCATAAATTTCTCATACATTAAAAAATATCTATAAAAAAAATTAATAAAAGATAGTTTTACTTTACATCATATTTTTTGATTTGTTATACACAATATTACTCAAAGTGACAATATTTTACTTAGTTGAGAATTCCCTACCTTAAGTCCAAGTGGATTTTCTTATAGCACCTTGGGGTGCAATTACAAGTATATAAGACTTTGGCAAGAATTATATGTGAGATGAAAATAAAAAATTCAAAAAATTTCTCTATACATGAGCACACACAAAGTGTTTCTAACTTTGTAGCCTTGTAGTGTTAGGTGCACTTTCAAGCACTTTCATACCATCTATAATGCCTGGGTTATTCTTTCCACTACAATCCTATTCAATGTAGATGTACATTGAAATTTTATTCTTTCAAACAGTTTGGTTATGATTTGTTCCAACTTGTTGACACACCCTATAACCATTTTGATCATTGCATGCCTATTTCAAAGAAAAGAATTAGCTCCCTTCTTCAAACGAAGATCCACAAATTTATGGTTATGGCATAAAATTGAAAAATCTATTCCTGAATTTTGATCAACTTGATCAACAACATCAATGCATACATGCGTGAACTTTTTTGAATCTAACCAAATTTTAAAAGATTTAATAGAATCGAGTGCACAAGCATAGTGAAATATTATTCTAGCTAATTTGGAGAACTTGTGAGTCTCTTTTGAAACATTTATCTTTGTTCTCTTTATGTTTTTTTCTTAATGGTATTGTTTCTAAATTTCATTCCGAAACAAATCACGTGCAACATATAATAATATAGTTAATATTTATTTAATATATTATTATATAGTCTAATTGAAACCTTTTGCATGGGCTGTTAGGGGTGATGTTTTTGGAGGTCCCCCATTTGTGACATCTCCTGATCTGCATAGGCTAAAAGTCCCACTTTTACAATTAATTTTTTTTATATAGTATAAATATAATATAATTTAAAATAATTATATTATTACAATATACTTTTATATAATTACATTATATAATATACTTTTATTTTTTATATAGTATTAATATAATATAATCGTTAATAATATAATAATTATAACATAAAATAATTTAAATTTGATATATTAATAAGAATTAAATAATATAATAATAATAATAATAATAATAAATAAAAAATCATTTACTAAATAACCCACCAATTCTCTCATAGATTACACAAATATATACTTAAAAAATAAATATTTTTTTCCTACTTTACTTCCACACCACTTTGGCGTACCCATTGCACACCAATATGCAATTGCTTGTAGTTACTTTCAGACTGAATTGTGTCCCACTAGTGACGTCCTGGACGTTGGTTCTTTTCTTAATCAGAATCAAGCTTGCTTTAGTCTAACACTTGGTACGATATCTTGTCGCCTCTGTACTTAAGGGGAATATTAAGCTTTGAAATCCAGAACTAGATAGCCGAGTAAATTCTAATTTATAACCGTCTCACATCCGTTACCAGCAACGGTTTATAAATTATGTTCGTAACCGACCACCAAATATGTCATCTATAATTGTCGGCGTCGACACAAGATCTTTGGAAGACAATCCTACTAAAGTTGGAAGAAGGAAGACTTTACAGAGGGGCTTGTATCTGCCTAAAACTCGGTAATGTTTAACGTATATATCATAATTCACGATAAACCACACGTTTAACGCCTTCGATGATTGACTTTAATGCTTACTATTTATTACTGTTTACGAGTATAAAACATATTACAAGTTTATTGCCGTTACAGGGATTAAGATGGTTTCCCCTAGCTATAAGTAGCACCATAGCTAAGTCTATTTCTCACGGAATACATTACCTTTGGATATCTGTAATTGACGAAATGGCCAAGGGCATATATGTGTGTCTGCTGATTTTATTTCTCATGGCGTCTTTTGCTTTTGCTTCTGGAAACGTGTATTCTTCTTCTCTTATTCATTGTTTAGTAGCTACTTTGACAGGTTTTATTTGTTGAAGCCAAGACAGTTATAATGCCTGTTGTCAAAATTTTAAGAAAAATTCTGATATTCTTATGATTTTTACTATGTATATATTTACTAGTGCCCATCCATTATGACTACAATGAGTATTGCAAACACTGGAGCGGTTCATTTAAGGGGCAATGTTTCGATGATGACGTTTGCGACCATACTTGCATACTTCATGATGATGCCATTTTCAGAGGTTGCCACTGGTCTAGAAAGGGATTTGCTTGTTTCTGTTATAAATATTGTTAGAATAGCAATACTGCGAAGTAGCCATCCTAATAAATGCTTATTCCAAGGAGACTTTCTTCTTCAATAGGAGAATATGGACCCAAAAAGAACACTACTCTTATAACTATTGTAACCAAATAATAATATAAATTTAATCTAAACAAAAGATGTAAATATTATGTCTTAAGTTGTCAATATTTATATTTTTTTTTTCTAATTTACTATATTAATTCATTAAAATAAATTTATCTTTGCATAAATTTCTCAAACATTAAAAAATATCTATAAAAAAAATTAATAAAAGATAGTTCTACTTTAAACCGCATTTTTTGATTTGTTATAGACAATATTACTTAAAGTGACAAGGAAGAGAATTCTAAGTAGTAGAGTCAATAAATGAGTTTCAGTTCAGTAATATGATCGATATGCTCATATCACTAATAGTAACCGTTCTCTATACTTAATTCTACCAAATAGTAGTAGCATGTCAACCGGTATTTCAAGTGGTCTTTTGTTATGTACAATATATAGATTTTTTGGATTCCTGTACTCCACGAATAAAATATGTTAATAGACCTTCCATAGAGAAGTTATAACAGCAATGTAAAAACTCAAGTTCTATATATTACTACGACCACTATGGCTACTTTAATTTACTCAAAAAAATTATTTATTAATAAGTTTAATTATATTTTAAAAAAAATATTAAAGGAAAAGATTTATACAAAGATAAAATTCTATTAAAAAATATTATATTATTTTCTAAAATTTATTGTAATGTGAGATAAAATCAATTAGATAATATGTTCAATTCTAAAAAAATATGTAATTCATACGTTTGAGAAATACAATTTTTGTTGAAGCTGATAGTGAACCCTACAACTCTCATAAATCACTTGTAAGAAATTATAGTATTATAAAAGAAAGATCAAAGTCGTTGATATGCTTATACAATCTTGAGAAGAAATGATCTAGAAAAGAAAATGATTTTCTATGTGTTAAACTGAATAGTTTGGAATAAATTTGGACATCTTGGCACTTGGAAAGGATCTGCTTGCATAATATGACATCATTTGATTGGCTTTGTTAGTACTAAGGTTATTAGTATTTGATAGTTTAGTTTGAGTGAGTATCATGGGTTTTTTGTTCACCCTTTTATGATCAACATATATAAGGATAACGATGAACTTCTTGGCGAAATGACATCCTGAAAAATCTCAGATGGCTTGATATTTTATCTTATCTATATGGACTCATACCTATTCAAGACACTCTAAGGATTTTATCAACATGTGGTATCATTAGAGATCATATTATAAGGTTATAGGTTCTAGTGTTGATTTTGACACTATGTGAGTTGTATCAAACATTGACTGTCCCCACACACTTTGGGCATGATTTTGTGTGATCTGTTGAGACCCTCACATCTCTCCATACCTAGAGGATCTTGTTGCAAATTGTCTCATACCTTTTACAAATGCAGTTTCTATACCCTTTGATGATGGTACTTTAGAGGATGTTGAGTATGTAGTGACAAAAATTGTACTCCCTTCTTGGAGATGGTACAATTTCTCACTTAATTTGGACCTATTTTGGTACCCTTGCATTGATGACCCCTTTAAATCATCATTAATAGGCCCCCAAGAGCCTTTATTTTAGATCTCAAGGCTTATTCTGATTAAAATCTTGATAAAATCAATAAATACACTTAATTTTATCACCTCCACACATTTTCTCACCTCAACAAAGTAGGGCAAGACTCATACGCCACCTTGGGCGTATGAGTCCCCCTAAGTGGGAGCCATATGCCACAAGTGGTGTATGAGTACTGTGTGGCCCCTTATTAGGGTTTGAGTAGGAAATTCAAGTTTTTAATTCAAAATTTTGGTTGATGAAAATAGTTGAGATCTAAGAAGTCATAAATTAGATGAAGTTCATATATAAAAAATCTTTCAAGTCATTATTTCACCTAGAAAGAAAGTGATTCAAGAGCTAATTCATCCTAAAATTTCAAGCAAGAGACTTCAAAAGAGATTTATGTTTTGAAGAGCAAGCAAGGTTGAAGTCTTGGAGCAACATCATTATTTTTTGTAGGTCTTCAAGTTAACATTCATTCAAGATCTAACATTGTGAAGAATTTATTATGGTTTCCTATGGAGACTCATCATTCATTCTGGGTTGGAGATATGTAACTAGCCATTAAGCCAAGCCTAATGAATTGTTTCCTAAGTGATTCCATCCTCCATTATCACTCTACATTCAGCGTAAAGTAAGGTAGATGCATCATTATGACTTATTAGGGTGATTAAGAATCTCCCAAAGTGACTCATCATCTTCATGCTTCATTCATTCATCTCATTCTAACACATTAGAATAGAATTGCATGAAATTTTGAGTTTCATAATCTTAAATGTACTTAAGATTAGGGATTGAATTCACATTTACTTTTAAGATCCATTGTTTTTATCAAGGTTTAGTTACCCAAATAGGGGTTTGATTGATGAAAACCCCCCATAAATAAATAAAAATTATATTTTGTTTTGTAGGTCTTGTTTTACAGGTTTGGATCCGTAAATAGATCAAGAAGAAAGAGAAAAGATGGAAGAAAAGATTTACAATTTGACTATTTGAGAAAGTAGAACAAGACTGATATACCACTTGTACCATATGAGTTCCAATATAGAGAGTTTTCTAAATTTTAGGAGTTCTAGACTTGCCATTGCTAGATTTCTATTCCTTCCTAAAAACCCTTATCTTGGACTAAATTTCCCAGCCTAGTGTATGAGCCTTGGTGAGCATTAAAGTCTTCATTTTTTTCATTTCAAATCTTATTCCGAGCACATTCAAGTTTCCATGTGCACCTTTATAATTTTTGTTAGAGTAGATTATATTTACTTACTTAAGTTTACTTAAGCTTAGATTATTATTTTTGCAGTTAGTTACTCTCAGGTAGTTTTTCTTGTGCTAGGAAGTTTCTCACATTTCTATGCATTTCTATGACTTTATAAGGTTGTACATTGTGTAATATATGCATCTAGTTCTCAATGCATTTTCTCTTTGGAAAATTATTTATCTCGTGCTTGTGAAGGTTATTTCTACTGTTGGTCAACCTGGGTGTGTTGCTCTCACATGGTATCAAAGAAACCCTACTGAAATTCCTTCTTGAGAGCCTTCATCTAAGATTTTGAGAATGATTGGAGATCATTCGACATTTGAAAATTTTAAATTTTCAAAATTACCTCATAATTTTTTATTATTTCATTTTGTATGATTGTCGTTGCAGATTTTGTTCCTTGTTGGGAATGATTTCTCTAGAGAGGCTGATATCTCAACTAAGAGAGGCTATTTTTCATTCTTGGCTGTGTTGTTTAAGGATGGTGGAAGATTTTTGTTTGAAAGTTCCAAAGGTCAAGCCATTCTTCAAATTTGGTATGACTTTCGCACCTTTTTGTAAGATTTGGAGGCATGTGTTTCTTCTGCAAGCATGATTAGCTTGTTCTGGAGGTGGAAAAAGTTGGAGGGTGCATATTTTCTTCTCCAGGAGGCATTTTTTTGAGAGCTCGATTCATCTTAATGGATGCCTCAATTTCCCTTTTGGAGAGGCACGATTAAATCTAAGGTTGCGTTGATTTCAAAATTGTACACTATTTCTTTGTTGTCCTTAAAGGATATTTTCTAGTTTAAGAGAGTCATGTTTCTTCTTGGAGGTGTGGTTTTTGGTTGGGCTCATTTGCTTTATCTTGGGCATCAATTCTTTGAGAGGATCGATTTTATTCTACAATCAGGAGGCATTTTGTTTGTGGTTCTCTAATTCTTGAAGGCTACAAAATTGTTAAAGCCTCGATCCTTCTATGAACGAGGAGGCCAAATCATCAATGAGAGGCATTTCATTTCTTCAGAGTTGTTGGGAGTGTTTTTTTATAGTGGAGTCCTTTTTAATGAAATTTTATAATTTTTTGATTGAAAATATTTCAATTTAGGGCTTTGTTTGCACAAATTATTGGAGTGGGCCCCACCTTAGAGTTCTTTTGAACAGTTCTTGGGTTCTTTAATCCCACATTTATTGTTTGGAAGATAAATTTTCTATTCAAATAGCACTACAGTGTGAAGGAGTAGTGTGCGCAAGATTCTCGAGTATTGAAGAGGCTTGTGCATCATGTGGAGGATGCTTGGTTCATCAAGGTGCCTTCATCTTTTTCTTCCACTTTAAAAATTAGTTCTTTTTGCTTGGAGTATTTTTTGAAAATGGTGAAAAATAAATTTTAGATATTGTCTTATTAGAGTTTCTTTTGAGTTTTCTAGTGCATTTTCAACATGGATCCTCCTCCAACCATTGAATTATTAACCCCCCACAATTACCACACCTGGAAAATGAAAATGCATAGATTGCTTTAGTCCTAGGGTTTGTCGTCCACTCTAAAGGCTATCCAACCCACACTCACCAAAGAATATGAAATATTTTCCCATCAAAATAAATGTGACCAAGCTACGGGGTTGATGAAGATAAATGTTTCAGATAGTCTTCTTTTTCATATTGATGAGTTGGGTACACCTAGAGAAAATTGGGATAAGTTGGAAAATCTATTTGGTTAGGTTAATGAAATCCATGGATTGCAATTGGAGGTTGAGTTAAACTCTCTTGTCCATGAAGCATTTCCTGCTATTGATGAATTCCTAGTAAAATTAAAATTAGTAAGGTCACAATTAGGAGGATGTGGAAAAACCAAAACTGATAAGTAGTCTATCTTCTTGATATTGTCAAAATTGAGAGGTCCTTTTGTTGTGTTTTCCTCTACCTTTTACTCCACAATGGATTTCTTAGGTAGTACATTCCAGATGTCCTCCTTTGAAACCTTTTGTTATCAGCTAATAGGGGAATAGGAAAAACTTGCTCAGTTAGAGGGGGTTCAAACAAGTCATGCATTGGTTGCACATGGCTCACAGAGTAAGGGGAAGAATTCCAAACCCAAAATAGAGTTGAATGAGACCTCCATCACTACAAAAGAGAAAAGTAAAAGAAGGAGAAACTAAGTTATATATACTATAAAAAGAAGGGGCACGATGAGGATCATTATTACACAAAGAAGATAAATGACCTCTCCCACCTTCTCCAGAAAGTAAAATATCCCACTACCATCTTTTGTGACTCCTTCTATAGCCTCTACATCTTCATCTAGTTCATCCACCAAGCCCACATAGTCTGGTAGTGAAGGCATTGCAAATAGTAAAGAAGAAAAGCACTACATGGGTAAGGGACATGCACTAGTCACTTTTGTAGTGGATTCTTGGTGTGCCAGATGGTTCCTAGATTTTGGTGTATCTCGCCACATGAGTTCTTCACCCTATCCTTTCATGGGTTTTCACCCATCTGACACCTCCAAAAAAAATTCAAGGAATAATAAGTTGTTGGATGTTAAGGGGATAGGCACTATTGATGTTGGTAATGGTTGCTTTCGAGATGTATTGTGTATTCTAGAGTTGCACATGAATCTTCTTCCTAAATACCAAATCACACATGGTGAAGTTCCTAATACTATGGATTTTACAACCAATTTTGTGTATATTAGAGAAGTTGATTCTAGTAAACTCATTGTTGGGTATTGTTGATCATGAGTCTCAACTGTATAACTTCTCTCTATTTGTTGAGGAGGATGACTATGTACCTCTGACACCCTTGGCTAGTGTTGATAGTAATATTGGTCATTTTCATTTTGGGGTACTTCAAACTCATGATGATAATGTTCCTATTGATTTAGAGATTGATCCTTCAGAGCAATAGGCTATTTTTTGATCCCTCATATCTTTTTTTGTTGGATGAGTACTTAGCAAGCATCTCTGATTTGTTTGTAGAGACTCACCTTGCAAATTCAAGAGATTCACTTGAGGGTATTTCTCTCCTCTTTGATGACAGTTGCGACATGCTAGTTGATTCATTTGGGTTGTTTTTGGAGGTTTACTTGTTTGTCCCTTCTCTTGATCTATCACATTTCTTGGTTGTGCTTGATCATGATTATGTGATGGATTATTCTATTTGGAGTATTCCTTCCTTTTCTTAGTTGGATATGGAGTGGTTCCTTCTTCATCTGGTGGACTTATTTTTCCCTAAGGGAAGAGGTGTTGCTTGTAGGAATTGGATTATCTTTTGTTTTATACATACTTCATTGGCATTAGATTTTCTTCATTATGGGGGGATATGATATCTCATGCTTTCCCTCCTATGGGGGGGTCATCGATTGTATGTATTTGATGTATGTAGTACTTAGGGGGTATGATTGAGTCCTCCATGCATGCATCATATCTTTTTCTTTTTCTTTTCTCCCTTTTAGGGAGTGGTTTTTTCCCACAAGGGTTTTCTCCTTTTCTCCACTTGTGAGAGATTTTTATGCATTGTAAATGGGTACCTAACATGGTTGTGTAGCCAAGACCCCTACCACATTTTGAATCTTCATTCTCCCTAAGTTGCACTTAAGAGGGGGTATTAGAGTAAATTATATTTACTTGCTTAAGTTTACGTAGGCTTAGATTATTTTTTTTGCATTTAGTTACTCCCAGGTAGTTTTCCCATGCTAGGAAGTTTCTCACCCATCTATGCACTTTCATGCCTTTATAAGGCTATACATTTTGTAATATGTGCATCCAGTTTTGAATGCATTTTCTCTTCAATGAATTATTTCTCTAATGCTTGTGAAGGTTATATGTGCAGTTGGTCATCCTGGGTGTGTTGCACTCACACTTTTCTAGTTTTCTATTATGATTGGCATTCATTTCTATGTCATTTACTTAAGTTTTACACATAATTAGGTTTTGCATGTTACTTTTCTTTCTAAGCCCTAGCTTGGTGGTGAACCCTCTTTTAGTTTTTAACCACACACTATGAAAACCTTTACTAGATCTATTTCCCTTATTCCATCTCTAGATAGAGATCTCTAAGGTTTCCTTGAATGAAACTAGGTGAAATAGGAGGTCCCAATGTTGCCAAAAAATGTATAGTTGACATTTTTACACTCACTTGAGTCTTTATAATGGGATTTGGCTTGATTATACTCTAATTTTATCTTGCAATGTGGTTTGAATACTCGTATTTAGCTCCTAAACATTCAAATTATGATGTCTTGTGAAGATGTTGTGAAGTGTTGTAAAAAAATTCTACACTTTTCTAGGCACTATTCATTACAATTCACCTAAAACTAACCTTTTCATGACTTATTAAGTCCTATTTTGGAGTGTTGTAAAGTTTGGTAACAATATTTCACCCTTTTCTAGGCTTAATTCAACCCTTTTTCATGTCTAAATGACCCCTTAATACACTTTTCAACTATTTTTAAGTGTGTTGTTAAGGATATTCCCGTTGGAAAACTTTTAATGCTCTGAAATCCCTGACATGCACTTAATTTTTTCAAGTGAGACCAAGTCGCCCATAAGGGCGACTTCATCCTTTTTGACTCAAAACTCAAAATAATTTCAAGATTCTAGTGGGAATTTGTCCTCTAACCCTTGAGGTTAGCCTATGATGTGTTAGTTTCAGGAAATTTTACTTAAATCAAGTATAAATAAGGATTTTTCACCTCATTTTACCTCTCCTAACTCATTCAAACAATCTCCTACAATCATCTACAATCTCTTGCACTTATTAAGCATTCAAGCAAATCAAGCTTTATCAAGACAAGCTATTGAAGTTCTTCATTGCATATCTTCATATTTGAGTATAAATAGTGTGGTAAGTTTATGACATTTTCATGTTATCTATTGACAA
The DNA here is from genome assembly GCA_007258455.2 of Sequoia sempervirens. Taxonomy (NCBI): domain Eukaryota; kingdom Viridiplantae; phylum Streptophyta; class Pinopsida; order Cupressales; family Cupressaceae; genus Sequoia; species Sequoia sempervirens. Next base: position 702,779,814 of record VDFB02281492.1, on the reverse strand, counting down.
CTATTTCATTTAATTGTATAGGGTTTGATTACCAAAGTGGGGTTTGCCTTGTATCTAACCCTCAACCATTTTTCCCCTTTGCATATGTGTTTGTAGACTTTTGTATGCAGATTCATCAAGTATTTTGGTGTTGAAAAGTGGTCAATAAGTCTATTAGGAAAATCAACTCAACATCACCTTATTCCAAGGTTGGAGAGACTTTTTGACCCATTTTCTATAGATTCGAGTGCAGACACTTGTCAGAAAAGGAAGTGCAGATCTGAGACTACAAGATTGTATCCCAAATCTCCCAAGATTTGTAGAAGGACTAAGTCGTCACTAGGGGCGAATTAGTCCCACTTCTAGTCCTAAATACCAATTTTGAAATTTTTGGATATTGATTTGGTAGATTCTTGTTCTGACACAGTTTTGTGAAATTGGGACTAAGTCACCAAAACTAGCCTAAGTGTCCTAGTCAACATTTTGGAGTCAATTTTCCAGGATTCAAGAATCTCCCAACATCAACTTTAGATTCCAGGTGCACTCTATCCATCCTTATTTTATTATGTTTTGTCATTTCAAGCATTTGGTTGCATTCTTAGGTATTCTTGTATATCGCATTCTATTTTCTATCAGTTCATAATTCTTAGGTTTTGCATCATAATATCATTCCATTTTCATATTATTGCATTAGTACATTTTAATTAGACATAATTGCATCCCTCCATACCTTAACCCTTGTATATAAATAATATATTTTTAGCCCTATTCCTTCTCTTATTTGACAACTATGACATGATAAAGGGATGGAATAGTATTTATGGGATATGAGGAAAGCAATCAATATCAGTGAAATGATACTTTTGGTGAAACATCCTAGAAGGTTAAGTGTCCAATAGGGCTTACAAAAATATTTGTTTACATTTTGGTTAACGAACATCTTTTGAACATATTTCTTCCTAATTTAACAAGTACATCTTAGGTTTCATTTGCATTGCATTTTGCATTGATCAAGTTGCATCCTAGGGTTTCAACAATGCATTTGTAAAATGTTCATTTCGCTTGCACTATTACATCATTTTTTCATCATAAAACAAAAAACCTCTACATCTGCATATTGTTCCTTCCTTTTTGTCTCTGAAAAGACATAAAACTACATTCAAACATTTTGAAAAAACACAAAACAATCATCAATGGGACTAAATCACCAGCTTCGGTGACTTAGTCCTTTTTCCTATTTTACACTACACCTTTCGGTAATTTCTAGATATTTTCTAAAATTTTGTTTTCAATCTCTTTATTCTTTCAGAATTTTTAGATTTACTATTTCTTGCATTTCACTTCTCTTGCATAATAGCCTTTTCATTTGATAAGATCTGGACTTCCTTGAAATCCTTACTAGACATATCGAATTGTGCTTTTGGCTATGATCCTAATGATCTTGAGCCTAATCATGCTCCTTACATTCCTCATGATTGTCCTCCTCATGAAGTAAACATCATTGGAGAAGGTGTTGATATCATGAAAAATGTCTACAACAAATGCCTTGATAACCTAGAAGCCACTACAACCTTTTATCCATCCATGAAGTCACAAGATCTTCCTACTTTTACACCTCATGATCAATCTCCATACTTGCATCCTAAAATCAATGAAGGACCTAAGGTTCCTCCCTCAAGTGGACCTACTTCCTGTAAACAACACTCACAACCATTCTATGATCACCAAGTCAGAAACACTACCATAAACCTTGAAGAGCTATATGGTAAAGGATTTAATATCCTATGTAAACAAGGTTTTGATACAACAACTTAACATAACATTCACCAACCTTTTGATAAAAACCCACAAAAGAAAACACCACATTATTAGGATATCAAGGTCCTTCTCATCCTAATAGACCTCCTTTTGAATCTTGGAGACTTCGGGATGAGGGTACAATGATCTTTAATTCCCCTCCTAACCTGAACATTATTCTTCTAGGAGAACAACCTTTAGTTGATATTGACCACAATGATGTGAGGATCCCCACGGGTCCTTCTCCTCCTTCCATTCATGAAAAAGGAGAATCTAGCAAATGAAAATGACCTTACAAATTAAAGAAACTCAAGTTTCCTACACATTCTCCACCTGAATGTGAAAGGAGACTTCAACTGATTTTAAACAAAGTTCTTATACTTTTACTATCTATGAATAGGTTGTTTATCCATCCTAAAGATTCTAATATACCATTTTTCAAATATCATCACATTCTTGGACATCGAACTGAAGAATGTCAAACACTGAAATACATACTGTATAAGTATCATTTCACTGAAATACATACTATATAAGTATCATTTCAATGATATTGATTCCTTTCATCTTATCCCATAAATACTACTCCATCCCTTTATCATTTCATAGTTTTCAACTTCCCTAACTTCCCTTATCCCATAAATAATATAGGTGAAACATCCTAGAAGTCTAAGTGTCCAATAGGGCTTACAAAAAAAATTCTTTACATTTTGGTGAACATGTATCTTTTGAACATATTTCTCTTGGATTTAACAAGTACATCCTAGGTTTCATTTGCATTGCATTTTGCATTGATCAAGTTGTATCCTAGGGTTTCAACATTGCATTTGTAAAAGTTTCATTTCACTTGCACTATTACATATCTTTGCGTCACAAAACAGAAAAACTCTACATCTGCATATTGTTCCTTCCTTTGTGTATCTGAAAAGACATAAAATTGCATTTAAACATTTTTAAAAAACACAAAACAATCATCAGTGGAACTAAATTACCACCTTGGGTGACTTAGTCCTTTTGCATATTTTACACTACATTTTTTGGTAATTTTTGGGTATTTTCTATAATTGTGTTTTCTCTCTCTTTATTCTTTCAAAATTTTTAGATTTTCTATTTCTTGCATTTCACTTCTCTTGCATAATGGCCTTTACATTTGATAAGATTTGGACTTCCTTGAAATACTTAGTAGACATATCAAATTGTTCTTTTTTTTGTGATCCTCACTCCTCATGATTGTCCTCCTCATGAAGTAGACATCATTGGAGAAGCTGATGATATCATGAAAATTTTCTACAATGAATGCCTTGATAACCTAGAAGTGACTGCAGCCTTGTATATGTCCATGAATTCAAAATATCATCCTACTTTTCCACCTCCTGATCACTGTGCATACTTTCATCCTTAAATCAATGAAGGACCTAAGGTTCCTCCCTCAAGTGGACCTAGTTCCTCTAAACAACACTCACAACCTTTCTATGATCACAAAGTCACAAACACTGACATAAACCTTGAAGAGCTATATGGAAAGTGATTTATTATCCTAAGTAACCAAGGTTGTGATACAACAAGTTAAGATAACATTCACCAATTTTTTTAACAAAACCCATAGAAGAAAACACCACATGATTAGGATATCAAGATCCTTCTCATTCTGCTAGACCTCCTTTTGAATCTTGGAGACTTCAGGATGAGGGTATAGTGATCTCTTATTCTCCTCCTAACTTGAACATTATTTTTCCACAAGAAAAACCTTTACCTAATATTGACCAAAACCATGTTAGGATCCCCATGGGTCCTTCTCCTCCTTCCATTCATGAAAAAGGAGAATCTAGCAAATGAAAATGACCATACAAATTAAAGAAACTCAAGTTTCCTACACATCCTCCACTTGAATGTGAAAGGAGACATCAACTGATTTTAAACAAAAGGTATTATACTTTTACCACCTATGAATAGGATGGTTATCCATCCTAAAGATTCTAATATACCATTTTTCAAATATCATCACATTCTTGGACATCAAACCGAAGAATTCCAGACATTGAAAGACATACAATATAAGTATCATTTCACTAATATTAATTTATTTCCTCTTATCCCATAAATACTACTACATCCCTTTATCATGTCATAGTTGGCAACTTCCCTAACTTCCCTTATCACATAAATAATATAGGTGAGACATCCTAGAAGGCTATGTGTTGAATAGGGCTTACAAAAATCTTTGTTTACATTTTGGTGAACTTGCATCTTTTGCACATACATATTTTTGATTTTACAAGTACATCCTAGGTTTCATTTGCATTGAATTTTTCATTGATCAAGTTGCATCCTAGGGTTTCAACTTTGCATTCATAAAAATTTCATTCCACTTGCACTATAACATCATTTTTTGCATCACAAAACACAAAAAATCTGCATCTGCATATTGTTCCTTCCTTTGTGTATCTGAAAAAACATAAAATTGCATTTAAACATTTTGAAAAAACAAAAAAACAATCATCAGTGGGACTAAATCACCACCTTGGCGGACTTAGTCCTTTTGCATATTTTACACTACATTTTTTTTATAATTTCTAGGTATTTTCTATAATTGTGTTTTCTCTCTCTTTATTTGGTCAGACTCTTTAGATTTACTATTTCTTGCATTTAACTTATCTTGCATAATGGCCTTTTCATTTGATAAGATCTAGACTACCTTGAAATCCTTATTAGACATATTGAATTGTTCTTTTGGTTGTGATCCTAACGATCTTGAGCCTACTCATGCTCCTTCCACTCCTCATGATTGTCCTCCTCATGAAGTAGACATCATGGAGAAGGAGATGATAGCATGAAAAATTTCTACAATGAATGCCTTGATAACCTAGAAGCCATTGTAGCCTTCTATCCATCCATACAGTCACAAGATCTTCCTACTTTTACACCTCCTGATCACTTTGCATACTTGCATACTGAAATCAATGAAGGACCTAAGGTTCCTCCCTCAAGTGGACCTAGTTCCTCTAAAAAACACTCACAACCTTTTTATGATCACAAAGTCACAAACACTGCCATCGGTCTTGAAGAGATATATGGCAAAGGATTTACTTTCCCAAGTAAACAAGGTTGTGATACAAAAACTTAACATAACATTCACCAACTTTTTGAAAAAAACCCATAGAAGAAAACACCACATGATTAGGATATCAAGATCCTTCTCATCCTAATAGACCTCTTGAATCTTTGAGACTTCAGGATGAGGGTATAGTGATATTTGATTCTCCTCCTAACTTGAACATTATTCTTCCATGAGAACAACCTTTACTTGATACTAACCACAATAATGTTAGGATCCCCATTGGTCCTTCCCCTCCTTCCATTCATGAAAAAGGAAAATCTAGCAAATGAAAATGACCTTAAAAATTAAAGAAACTCAAGTTTCCTACACATTGTCCACCTAAATGTGAAAGGAGACTTCAACTACTTTTAAAAAAAGGTCTTATACTTTTACCACCTATGAATAGATTGGTTATCCATCCTAAAGATTATAATATACCATTTTGCAAATATCATCACATTCTTGGACATCGAACCAAAGAATGTTAGACATTGAAATACATACTAGATAAGTATCATTTCACTGATATTGATTATCTTCCTCTTATCCCATAAATACTACTCCATCCTTTTATCATGTCATAGTTGTCAACTTCCCTAACTTCCCTTATCTCATAAATAATATAGGTGAAACATCTTAGAAGGCTAAGTGTCCAATAGGGCTTACAAAAATCTTTGTTTACATTTTGGTGAACCTGCATCTTTTGAACATATTTCTTTCTGATTTAACAAGTACATCCTAGGTTTCATTTTCATTGCATTTGTAAAAATTCCATTTCGCTTGCACTAGTACATCATTTTTGCATCACAAAATAGAAAAAATCTACATCTGCATATTTTTCCTTCCTTTGTGTATCTAAAAAGACATAAAATTGTATTTAAATGTTTTGAAAAAACACAAAACAATCATCAATGGAACTAAATTACCACCTTGGGTGACTTAGTCCTTTTCCCTATTTTACACTACATTTTTTGTAATTTCAGGGTATTTTTTGTAATTGTGTTTTCTCTCTTTATTCCATCAGACTTTTCAGATTTACTATTTCTTGCATTTCACTTCTCTTCCATAATGGCCTTTTCATTTGATAAGATCTGGACTTCCTTGAAATCCTTCGTAAACATATTGAATTGTGTGTTTGGTTGTGATTCTAACAATCTTAAGCCTACTCATGCTCCTTCCACTCCTCACAATTGTCCTGAGCCTCATGAATTATATGTCATTGGAGAAGGTGATGATAGCATGAAATTTTTCTACAATTAATGCCTTGATAACCTAGAAGCCACTACAACCTTCTATCCATCCATGATGTCACAAAATCTTCTTATTTTTGCACCTCCTGATCACTTTGCATACTTGCATCTTGAAATAAATGAAGGACCTAAGGTTCATCCCTTAAGTGGACTTAGTTCCTGTAAACAACACTCACAACCATTCTATGATCCTAAAGTCACAAACACTACCATAAACCTTGAAGAGCTATATGGAAAAGGATTTACTATCCCAAGTAACCAAGGTTGTGATAAAACAACTTAAGATAATATTCACAAACTTTTGAACAAAACCCACTGAAGAAAACACCACATGATTAGGATATCAAGATCCTTCTCATCCTAATAGACCTGCTTTTGAATCTTGGAGACTTCAGGATGAGGGTACAATGATCTTTGATTCTCGTCCTAACTTGAACATTATTCTTACACGAGAACAACCTTTACCTAATACTAACGACAACGATGTTAGGATCCCCATGGGTCCTTCTCCTCCTTCCTTTCATGAAAAGGGAGAATCTAGCAAATGAAAATGACCTTACAAATTAAAGAAACTCAAGTTTCCTATAGATCCTCCACCTGAATGTGAAAGCAGACTTCAACTACTTTTAAACAAAGGTCTTATACTTTTACCACCTATGAATAGGTAGGTTATACATCTTAAATATTATAATATACCATTTTGCAAATATCATCACATTCTTGGACATCAAACCGAAGAATGTCAGACATTGAAAGACATACTAGATAAGTATCATTTCACTAATATTGATTACTTTCCTCTTATCCCATAAATACTACTCCATCCCTTTATCATGTCATAGTTGTCAACTTCCCTATTCTCACTATTGTATAATGCTTTCACATCACCCGCCTAAACTTATTCTTTCCTTTACACTTTCTCGGGAGGCAAGAAGTTGTCAGCCTTGTCCTTATAGTGCAATTATATTTGTCTCTTAACTATGTTATTCCTTTTCCACTTAACTATATAAGATTACAAAACCAGGAACTTAGTTAATGGTTGAATTAAATTTGCATCACTTTTCCCTTTTTTATTGTTCTTTTATGTGCATATTGTGTTCCCATGTATCGTTTGTTTGTTTTTTTCTCTCTTTTTATACTTCTTTATTTGTACCTCTATTCTTCTCTATGTCATATATCACTTTTTTTTGTGTTTTCCTTTTTGGGATGATACAAAGCATTGATACACCCTATGCCTCTTCCATGTTGAGCCAATTGGTCCCTTTTTCATTTTTACTTTGTCTTTTTCTTGTGTTTTCCTTTTGGGGATGATGCAAAGTGTTGAGACAACCTATGTCTCTTCCATGTTGACCCAACTAGTACCTTTTTCATTTTTACTTTATAATTTTCTTGTGCTTTAATTTTGGGGATGATGCAAGGCATTGTGACCGAAATGTCTCCTTCATATTGAGCCAAAAGCTTTGCCTTTTTATTTCACCTTTTTGTTTTCTTTTCACTTGTGTTTTCCTCTTGGGGACAATGCAAAGCATTGAGACTACAATGTCTCTTCTATGTTGACCCAAAATAGACTTGTTTTTCTTTTGTTTTTACTTTTTTTGTGTCATTCTTCAAGTTGTATGTGCTTTGGGGAATGATGACAATTTCGAGCTCTTTCATAAAAACATTGCAGCAACTAACATACTGACCCCGAATCAATAGATCCCTTATGTGTTTGATGTGTTCTTTCTTGGGGGGGACATCTTCCTTTTCTTTTTTTTTCCTTTTCATTGACATGATGCAACCTAACTTAGAAACATATGACTTGGCATAAGGATTTCCAAGTTGGCTCTAATGTCTTGCTTTTCTTTTTGCATTTTCTTTCCTTTGCTACTTTAAAGTAATTGCTCAGAATAATGTGTAGAAATTCATTTAAACTAGGGGGCATAAATTACCATTAATTCATTTTCATTCTTGCTTGCTAGTGTAGCCTTGTCATTCATATGAAATTTTTGTCACTTTGTGGATGACATTGGATGTGATTTCCTTCATAAGTGTGATCTATCTTAGCATATTACATTCCTCTTAGTGGCCTGATGTGATACAGTGCATCCCCTAAGTTGTGAATATTCTATTATGTAATTGGTCCTCTCTTGGATACATTAGACACAATGTTCCCTAAGTGACTAACCTCACATGAACTTAACAAGACTCCTTTGAAAATCCTTTTACACTTATAATTTTACATTTTTACATTTTTCACTTTTTTCCACCTTGCATAACGCAGCTTGCATGCTTATGGTACCTTCCTCTTTTTTCATGAGTTCTAAGCATACAAAGCTTTTCTTGTCTCATGAAGCACGAACTGACTTTTTTCCTTTGTGGCACCTTGTTAAAGTTATCAAGATGTATAACTTTGATATGGTTGAGTGAGAAGCCCACTAAGTGGAATGACTTTCCCCATAGACACCTTCGTATTTGTGAGTACATACCAAATAGAATATGTACTTCACCATTTTGGGCCTTCTCACCCAACAGACTACCATGAGTTTTGTCACCCTATAGTGAGTTCACATTTCTTATTTCAAAAAACTAGCCTAGATCTAATCCACAACGAGCTAGACGAATGATCAAAGCTTTCATTCCTTTTCATCATCATGAAAGATCTTTTGTTCTTATGTTTGGATGTCCATGAGATCTTTATCTTGGGGGCTTGATCATCCCTCTTGATTATTGTTTATTCATCTTACCAATGTAAGTGCATTAGATTCCTCTTGATGTGCATGTTGAGCTACTTTAGCGAGAGTTTGAAGCAAGTTCATCCTCTCAATAAAGTGGGGGCTAAATGTGTTGCCAAAAAATGTATATTTGAAATTTTTATGCTCACTTGAGTCTTTCTAATGGGATTTGGTTTGATTATGCTCTAATTTTATGCTGCAATCTGGCTTGAAGATTCGTATTTATGTCTTAAACATTAAAATTATGGCGTCTTGTGAAGGTTTTGTGAAGTGTTATAAAACATTTCTAGAATTTTCTAGGCTCTATTTATTACAATTCACCTAAAAATAATCTTTTCATCACTTATTAAGTCCTATTTTGAAGTGTTGTAAAGTCTTGTAACAAGATTCCACACTTTTATAGGCTTAATTCAACCATTTTTCATGTCTAAATGACCCCTTAATATAGTTTCTAGCTATTTTTAAGTGTGTTGTTATGGATATTCTCATTGGAAAACTTTTAATGCTTTGAAATCCCCAAAACTCACTTAATTTGTTCAAGTGGGACCAAGTCACCCATAGGGGCGACTTAGCCCTTTTTGACAAAAAATTCAAAATAATTTCAAAATTCTAGCGGGAATTTTTCCTCTAACCCTTGAGGTTGGGATACGATGTGTTACTTTGAAGAAATTTTACTTAAATCAAGTATAAATAAGGATTTTTGACCTCATTTTACCTCTCCTAACTCATTGAAGCAATATCCTACAATCATCTACAATCTCTTGTACTTATTAGGCATGCAAGCAAATCAAGCATTATCAAGACATGCTATTGGAGTTCTTCATTGTATATCTTTAGATTTGAGCATCAATAGTGTGGTAAGTTTATGGAATTTTCATGTTATCTATTTATCACTATTTCATTTCATTGTTTAGGATTTGATTACCAAATTTTGGTTTGACCAAGGCAAACCCCCATTATGTAACCCTCAACCATTTTCCCCCTTTGCATGTGTATTTGCAAACTTTTGTATATATATTCATCAAGTATTTTTGTGTTGAAAAGTGGTGAACAATTCTATTAGGTCAATCAAGTCAACATCACCTTATTCCAAGCTTGCATAGAATTTTTCCCCATTTTCTATAGATTCGAGTGCGAACACCTATTGGAAAAGGAAGTGCAGACCTGAGACTACAAGATTTCATCCCTAATCTCCTGATATTTGTAGGAGGAATAAGTCACCACTAGGGGTGAATTAGTCCCACTTCTAGGCCTAACAACTAATTTTGACATTTTTGGATACCCATTTGGTAGATTCATATTCTGACAAAGTTTCATGAAACTGGGACTAAGTTGCCCAGACTGGCCTAAGTGTCCCAATCAACATTCCAATCAATTTTCTAGGATTCCAGAATCTCCCAACATCAAGATTTATATTCCATGTGCACTCTGTCTATCCTTCTTTTATTTTGTGTTGCCATTTCAAGCATTTAGTTGCATTCTTAGGCATTCTTGCATATCACATTATGTTTTCCAGCACTTCATAATTCTTAGTTTTTGCATCATAATATTATTCCATTTTCATATTAATGCATTAGTAGAGTTTAATTAGACATAATTGTATCCCTCGATACCTTAATCTATGAATATTAACAATAGATTTTTATCCCTATTCCTTCTTATTCCTTCTATTTTAGGTGAAACATCCTAGAAGGGTAAGTCTCCAATAGGGCTTATTAAAATCATTTTTTACAGTCCCTAAACCCTCATGTTCCATCTTCCAAAAGGTGAAGTCCTATTTCCCATCATTTCATTTTGGTGAACCTAGTGTGAACACCTCATTTCTAATTTGGAGTGCATCATAGTCATATATCTAGCCTACATTAACATTTCATTAGTGTTTTGTAGTAGTTAATTTACATCTAGTGTTTCTAAATATTGCATTAGTGAAAATGCATATAGGTTGCATTTTTGCATCTTTCACAATTGAATTTCATTTGAAACCTATAATTTCACTTATCCTAGACACCATACAAACCAAAAAACTTAACATTCACTCATATTTTTCTAAAATTCGTGCAAAAACCCTAATTTGGGACTCATACGCTCCTCTAAGCAATTTAGTCGAAGTACAGATAGTTTTTTTTTTTATTTCTAGGAATTCTATGTTGAGTGTTTATCAACACTTGAATCCCTGAAAAACCATGATTAGGAATCATATGATCCTATAGGAAATTTAGTCTTCTTCCATTTTTTAAATTATATTTTATAGCATTAAAAACTCTTTTAAGTGTTTTAGTTTCCTATTGTTAGTTTTCTATTTTAGTTTACTGATTTTTTGTTTCATGCATTCTATTAGATATAGCTTAATTTAGATTCATTTCAATTGTGGATATAATTATATTACTATACTTTTCATTTTCATTTTTCATTCATGGTTTGATATGCTTAGATTACATTTGGCATTCATTAGAAAGTAAAACCATAAACACCTATAAACCCAATGAACCACTTGGAGAAAGGATAGTTATTTTAGTATGTCAAATCTCTTTTTCTAAGTTAACTTGACCCTCAAACCTTTTAGTAGTGATGACTTTGACATGTTAGATGAGGCCCTTTAGGATTTCATATCACAAGGCTCATCCACTAAGGCTTGTAATGGCAAACAGAAAATAAGAGAACTTAACGTGATTTAACCTCAACTTATCTTATGCGCACCTTCACACAAACCTCAAAATCAAAACAAATCTTTTTTCACTCTTGAACCACCTAAGAATAATTTTTTGCAGCTACCAAGTTATAATGTCATTGCTCATACATATAACACTAGAAATAATACACAACCAAGAAAAACAACCTCAACATCCTTACCTTTTCCTTAACCCATCTTTCCTAGTGCCCCTCTTTTTCCTTCACATAATGAGGAGTATGATCTTGTTGAGCAACTAAGAATACTCCAAAAAATATATCCCTATGGGACCTAATTAAAAATTCACCTAATTAGAACACTATTCTTCAAATAGCCTTGCAAAAAATTGTTCTTTCTTCTAATACCAATGCTAGTGATGTAATAGCCTTAATTCAAGGAATTGATATAGTTAACATAGACATTACTTTTCATTGACATGAGCTACATCCCTTGGAGATGAGAAAGAGAAATGATGCCTTGATGATAGTAGCTATCTACAATAGGACAAGAATAAAAAGAACCCTTTTTGATAATGGCTTTCCTCTTAATGTGTGTAATGTGAATGTTTTGGATAGAGTTGGCATGGATAAATCAAGAATTGGACCTAATTCCTTATCAATTCAATGATTTGAAAATGTAGGAAAGGAACTCCTTGGTATGATAAATTTTCCTATTATAGTTGGAAAGGATACCTTACAAACTCCTATTCATGTTATGCCTTGTGATATTTCATATAATCTTATTTTAGGAAGACCTTGGATTCATGAGATGCATGTTGTTCCTTTGAATCTTCATCATATCATGAAATATTACTATGAAAATAAATTATACCAACTTGAAATAGACCTCGAGCTTGGAAGTTTCTTACAAGTTGAAAAGGGAGAGAAAAATCCTCTAAACACACTAATTCTGACTTCAAAGATAGAACCAATGAAAGAATCAAAAGAAACAAAGAAATATTTGCTTAATGTCAATGTCATCACGCAAACACTAATGATTCCAATTCAATATATTTTACAACCTTCTATAAAGGAGAATAAAAAATATCACAATCAAAAGAGTCTTTTGTAAGTAGGATGCTTAATACTAAGAGATATCGTTGTTGCAAAATATAGGGACATATTCTATAATTAATCAATAAGGAATCTTTTCAGGAATGCTCGAAGATAGTTTGATATCTCTCCCTCTAAGAACACAAAATCAAATTTACTACAAAAGTTCATTTTGTTCATATCATAGAGTTCATGGTCATTCTACCAATGAATGTAAATATTTGAGCAACAAAATTCAATATGTTAAGGAGTGTGGTGCTCTTACTTATGTTGATGAATCTAACTCCTCTAATTGATACTGATTATCACTCTAGCATGTTTCTCATCAATCATCTCAACTCATAATTTTCTTGCACTAAGTGAGGCCAAGGGGTTAGGTAGCCTTATCCTCGTATGTCACTTATTGTTGTCTCTTTCAGATATTTGACTGCCTTTCATGTATATATAAGAGCAAGCTTGGGATGAAAATGTCATGCGTTAAGTTTTCTATCATGTGACACAATAAGTTATACTTTTTTGGGGCTATCCATTCCCTTTCAATGATGTTGCTTATTAGAAGCATATGACTTGTCATAGTGCTTTTCGAGTAAGATCTCATGTCTTCTTCTACTTTAAAGCAATTGCTCACAAAAATGGTGTTAGAAACCACTTTAAATTTGGGGCATACATCGACACTCATGTTTCATTGTGTGATTTCTCTATTCTTTCAATACTATGTACTTTTCTTGATGGTTTCATTGGGTTTGATTTCCTTTGAGAGCATGATATTTCTATAACATCATCTCTTGGATACATTAGGAACAATATTCCCTAAGAAGAGACCTTACATGAACTAACAAAAATCCCATTGAACATACCTTACACTATTTCACATTTACAACATTGGTTATATGGCCACCTTGCATAATACATTTGCTTCTAGTGGTGCCATATTCTTTGTTAATGATTTTCAATCATACTAAGATTTTCTTGCCTCATGAAGCTCTAATTTCATCATTTTTGGGTTCCTTGTCAAATGTTTCAGGAGGTATAGCCTTTGTATTATTGGAATATGATGAGAATCCTAAACGTGGGCATGAATTTCTCATTATACGGTGCGAAACTGGTATAGAGAGACAAATTTCTCACTAAGCCACCCTTTTTGTATACTCACCTAATGGACAACCTAAAGTTTTGTTGCCTCAAAGTGAGAGTGCATCTTTGGAAAAATAGCTTAGTTCTAATCCACATCATGTTGGACAAATAGTCGAGGCTTGATCCACCTCTTTTTTTTTTTACTTGTTTTCATTTTTCTCTAGTTTAGGTATTGACATTGCATGTTTATGTATCTTGATGTTGCATATTATATACCTTGTGTGTCCTTTCATGCTTAGGTTGGTTTGACATAGGATCTTGGATCCTAGGGGTTTTTCCACCTCCTTTGATTTTTTTCATCCTTCATCTTTTGCATTGGTATGCTTGGATCCCTCTTGAATGTCTACTTTAGTGTGAGTTTGAAGCAGGTTCACCCTCTCACTAAAGTCGGGGCTAGATGTAATGATGGAAATTGTATGCCCTTCTTGGAGAAGGTATAATTTATCACTTAATTTGGGGAATTATTAACATTAAAATGGACCTAAAATAACCTTGATTTAATGTTGTAATGTGTTTTACACATTCACATTGAATTTAGGGCCCTTTTAAGCTAAATGGACCTCATTTTTCCTTAATTTAATGTTGTAAAGTGTATTTATTTGGGCCCTCGTAAACAAAATATATTTAATTATGCCTTATTTAGGTTGTTTTAAATTATATCCTAACACTTTCACACTAATCTATTGTTTCATTAAATAATTGGTCTTCTTTATGCCTTATTTGGCCTTATTTTGAATCCACAAACTTTAATTAATGTATGTTTTTGAGGATAATCCTAACATAGACTAACATACGATCATAATTCATGTGTTTCTAGGTTGTGTGGCCCATATTTAATGATTTGGAACTCATACGCCACCTTGGTCTTATGATTCCCACCTAAGTTTTAGGGCCCTAATTTGTATTTTGCATCATTCTAAGAATTTTTGAAAATGTGTCCCATAGTTAAGACTAATGAAACTCATATGCCAATTTTGGTGTATGAGTCTCATGTGGTCCAAAATTAAAAGTAATTAAAATTCTTGGCAAGGTTTTATTCTCCTAGATTTGATGTTGGCTTGTAGTGTTTTAATTTCAAGAAATTTAGCATAAACAAGTACATATACAAAGTTATTTCACTCATTTCCATCTAATACTTTCAAGAGAGCATTCATAATAACAATTTTATGTTTACAATATTTCACAAGAGTGTCAAGAGAGTTTAAAAGATCATTTCTAAAGCATTCAAGGGCATAATTATTGATCAATTGTTACAACAATTCAAGATCCATTATCATGTCAAGGTTTTCAAATATCAAGCATGTTGTTGAGCTAGTGTTGTGATGTTGCGTTCAAGATCCAAGATTAAACATTTTTCTACACTTATTTCAAGATCTAGATATACATCCTTCATGGCCACTTCATGTTAGATTCATGATCTAGAAGACACCATTTACGGTATTGTTTTTCATGTTTCATGTCCCTATTCCATTATCTCATCATTTGGTTTAATTACCTAAAATGGTTTTGACCAAGGAAAACCCCCATTTACTAACAAATCAACAAGTTTTTCTCTCTCTACATGTTAAATTATAGATCTAGGTGTCTTGAGGCATAGATATCCTTTAAAGATTAGGTTGTAAGGTTGAAGAAAGTAATCAAGTTATCACAAGGTTTTCATCTTCACTAAAAGTCACATATAGGTTGTGAATCAAGGTTTTAGATCTAGAAATGAAGTGTGAAATCAAGGGCAAAGATAGGAGATTAGAATCAGGCCTTAAACCTTTGAAAGAGATGAGTGGAAATATTATTCCACTTGTGTCATATGAGTCCCAATTCAGGTCTTTTTCCTTATTTTAGTGGACTTAGGTCATACACTAATGGATTCCTATTTTGGCACAAAATCCATAGTCTAGGAATAAATTTCCTAGAAAATCTTTTGAGTTCTAGCAGGCATCAAATAACAAGTTTTAATATTTTTTAGCATTTTTTGACTTCATCACTCTTGTAGGTGCACCTATGTTCATTTCCAGTTTGATATTACATATTTCAGTTTTATTTCCTAGGTCATCTAGTTAGGTTTTACATTGTATTTTGCATGTCATTTTCATATCTTCTCTTTCAAAGCCCTATCTTGGTTGTGAACCCTCATTTAGTCTCTAATCATACTCTAGGACACCCTATTGCAAGATTTATTTCCTCTAATTCATCTTTGGATTGAGATCCATATG
The DNA here is from genome assembly GCA_007258455.2 of Sequoia sempervirens. Classification (NCBI taxonomy): domain Eukaryota; kingdom Viridiplantae; phylum Streptophyta; class Pinopsida; order Cupressales; family Cupressaceae; genus Sequoia; species Sequoia sempervirens. Next base: position 702,763,913 of record VDFB02281492.1, on the reverse strand, counting down.
GAATCCTTGAATGAAACTTGAGGGAAATGAATCTAGATCCCTAGAATCCTAGTTTTTGTTCCACCTCCTAAATGGTGGGGCACCTATTTCCATTATTTCATTAAGAAACATATGAGGGAGTGAAATCAGCTATAGTACCATTCAAAACCCCTTTCACAATGTTGCAACCAAGGAAATCAGCCATCAAAATAAAAAGAGAAGAGGACAAGGGGTCCCCTTTCCAGATACCACCAAAGGCTGAAAAAATGCCTTTGGGATTCCACTAAGAACCATAGAGAAGATGGGGGAGATAATAAAACCTTGAATAAGCCTAAATATTTTACAATATAATTTAAATCTTCACTAAACTTAAAATAGAAATTTCTAGGACACTTTATCATAGGCTTTGGAGATATCCATCTTGTGGGAGATACGTTTTTTTTCTCTTACTCAGGGAATGAAGAGTTTCATGGACCAACATAACAACATCTACAATTTGATGACCTGGAAAAAATACCTTCTAGGTTGGGTGGATCAACTTATCAAGAGAAGGTTTAATGTAATTGACTAGTAGTTTAGAGAAAATTTTATAGAAGGTATTACAAAGATTGATGGGACAAAAATTAGATAGCTTGCTAGCACCAAAATGTTTAGGAATAACATCTACAAATTTTTATTGAACTCCTTAATAATGTTACAAAAATAGAGTAATTCCTTAACAAACAATGTAACATCATTACCAATGATATCCCAATACATCTAAAAGAAGAAAGGATGGAAACCATCTATCCCTAGGCCTTGAAAGGGCTAAGAGAAAAGATGACCTCCCTTCTCTCATCAATTGAAGCACTTATTTCAATGAACCAAAAATAATATGGGACATAGAGTGGGGGATAACCTTCAAGAGATTAGCATATAGATTGTTAATCATGTCTGAATTGAGAAGATTGTGGAAGAATTTGACACCAACCCAAGTAATATCCTTCTTAGAAGACAAATAAGAACCATCCTCAATGATTAATTCAACAATGGAGTTCCTCTTCTGATGTTTGGAGGAATTCATATGGAATTTTTTAATTGATATTGTCCCCCTCCTGAATCCACTAATTTGTAATTAATGTTATGTAGATGACTTAACAAAGTATTTTCTTCTCAACAAAAACTATCGAAACTCCCAATGGTTGTTTAAACCTATCTCAACTACTCCTTAAGATCATTTTTGAGAAAAAATATTACCAAAACAATTTTTATTACAACCTTTCATATTACCTTTGAGGTATTGTACTTTGAATCCAAGTCTAAATGTAGTTATCACCAACCCTTTTGTTAGAACAGGTGAAAGAGCATCCTTCAAGCTCTAAGTTAGACATACCACCCACTAATAGGAATTTATTAAGATCCATCATATTGTTAGTCAAATCCATATTACCTCCCATATTCTCATATGAAAAGAGAGAGGTATTAAATTCACCCAACATCATCCAATGACTGTGCTAGAAGGATATTCTACATCCTAATAGATAGGACCAAGTATTTCTTCTGAGATAACATTATTAGGCACATAAACATTGAAAATAATCCACTCATTTAGACCATAGCTTCAGGAGAAGTGAACATTAAAGGAGTTTTTATCCTTAGAAATTAAAGAGTCATTGAGGAAGGCTATCAACATTGTGACCATACCACCAAAATCCTTGTCTACATCAACAATTTTTTAGATTGTGTTGGGCCAAATGTGTTTACTTGATTTATCAAAGTTAACAATAGTCATCTTATTTTCTTGAATAAGTAAAATATCAGGCCTAAATACTTTAATGAGATACCTAATAATGTACTTCTTGTGAAGGTTATTGAACCTCAAATGTTCCATGAGAGAATCAACATTTATTATTTCTTCTAGAGCCTGCTTGCTCGAAAGTCACTTAGACCCCATTATAAATACCCCCACCAATTTTATTTTTTCTTGTAGTCTTAGGAGATCTCCTACCAACCTTTGAAGTCATCCCAACATCTACCAACTTTCTTAGACCCACTAGGCTAAACAAACTTGGTGAATGTTACAAAATTGAGGTGGAATCCCTCTTAGGTGAGGCCATTGGCACCATCAGATTAAGATTTGATAGAACCTTATAGGGAATGACCAAGATCGAGAAAGACACCATAGGAGATGAAGAATCCAACAAGACTTCCTGAAGAACATAGTCAATGACCAATAGAGGGGATCCAGTAGAGATACACCGGTCAATAGTCTAAGAATAGGGAAAAAGTAGGGATAGGGTAGACTCTAAGGGATCAAGCATCATTTGGGAGGATAGAATTGGAAACAAGGGGGGTTAAAAGAGACCAACTTCACTAATTAGAATAGGGTCCATAGAATAATCTGGAGACACCAAATGAGGTTAATGTCAAACTCAGTTTGGGAGGAAAGGGAAATGAGAATCTTATTTTAAGCTTAGAGGATTGGGGATCCACATTCTTTCCCTCTTAAGGGGGGTTGAGATATTAGGTCTTCTTTTAGGACATGCATTGTAGAGATGACCAATAATAGAGGAAAGTTGACAAAAGAGCAAAAGAATTGCATATTTAATGGCTTGAGATCACTTACCAAGCCTAGACTCTAGAATGATTGAGGATCACAACATATTAATATAGGTTCAATGTTGACACTAAAGTTAGAAAACAATAGCTTGGATTATTCATTTTTCACATAGTCTAAATATAGGAAATTATCAAAAGAGTTGGTGACACCAGCAATAATTTCCTCATCCTAGAACTTTAGAGGAAGCTTGAGGAGTGGAACCCAAGTTGAGGGAGAAGCAACCAAATGATTGGAAGGAGAAAAACCCAAGAACCATTCTATGAAGCCAAACTTTTCTTACCAAAGAACCAAGGACCCACTATTAATATCTTCAAGAAATCCTCCTTAATAGTAAAGTTGAACTAGAAAAGTCCCTTAGGAAGAGTTGAAAAGGAAAAAGAACCTTTAACAAACTATCATGAGGATGACCATTTGAAAATAGATTCAATGTTAGAAAGCCTTCCCAAAAATATTCTGATAAGATAATTTTCCTTTTTTTTTTATGAATGATTAGTATAAGGGTCTTTTATTTTATGGCGGTACCCTCATAAGAGCACACTATCTAAATCCCATCATCAATAGAACTAGCCTTTTTGGTATCCATGAAGAAATCTTACCAATTTGGTGGTGAAGGTACCCATTGAGAACAAAGGAAGGGATAGGTGGTGACCCACTAGGCATGTGACTGCAATTGGGAGACACACCCCACTCAACAAAACCACCAAATTATATCACAGAAAACATTGAGAACTAGGAGATTCTCACCCAACTCCATCATCTTGTGCATCACTCATTTAAAAAAAAAAATCTCCTTCATAGTTTAAATAATTGTTTAAGGCCTATTATTTTTTCTATTTCATGCTCTTGTTTAAAATTGAATTGATACCCATTTTAGTGAAATATCATAAAAGTATATTTGATTGTCCTTATAAGGTGTACAATTCATGGAGCATTATTAATTTATTTATGAAATACCTCTCTTTTTATTTATGTTTTACTCTTTGTTGAAACAAATCCATGGACTATTTGTCAGAGTAAATGGGGACTCCCCAACACCCCCAGGAATAGTTGCTCTACCAACCAAACTTCTACAAGAGAGAGAATGGCAAGAAAGTGTGCTTCAACAATGAAAGATTGAATAATGGTTGAATATGATTTAATGCAAATGCACATGAGATGTCTTTCTTCTAAAGGAAAATTAAAGAGATAGGATTATACAAGATCATGACAAGTGTCTTAGTCCTATGAGATGAGACAACTAACAAAATAACTACCTAGGAATCGAGTAATACTAGCTAGATAAGATAAGTTATAGAAAATCCAACTAAGACTTCTAGAAAGAATCTTATATCCTAAGTAAACTTAACATATAAATATGTTCCCTAATTACATAGTGAATGAATTAGCTAGGTACAAGATATTTATTCACACCAACACCCCTCTTAAGTGCAACTTAGGGAGAAGATTATTATGAAAACTATTCAAAGATGAAGATGAAGATGGCTACCAACTACTAGGCCATGTTAGGTACCCATTTACAAATGAAAAAATAAAATAAAAAATGGTACAAAAATCCTCTCCAAATGAGAGAAAATAAAAGAAACAAACATGATGTATGTAGGACTCGATGATAACCCCCAAGGACTAAATCCATCATGTATATACAATCAACGAGTCACCCATAAGAGGGAAAAAGAGAGATAATAAATCTCGCCCACAACAAAGAAGCTCTAATGCCAATAAATAATGATTTAAAACAAAAGATGGCCAAATTTTTGCAAGAAACACATCTCCCCTTAGGAAGAAACAAATCCATAAGTTAATGAATAAGCCACTCCATGTCCAATTGAAAGGAGGAAAAATGAACACTCAACATGAATACCTCTAAAATATATGTAGTAGTCTCCAAGATTGAATAAGTCACATCATAATAATGGTCAAACTCAACCAAGAAACATGAAGAATCAAGTGAAGGAGGAGACTCATGAAGTTCAATCTCCAAAGAAAAAGAAGATGGTATAACAATTGGTCTAAAAATATCATGAAATAGGAGAGAAACCCCCTCAAGTGTGTCCTCCAAATCTATAGTATGAGACTCCACAAAAAAGCTATAGATACCTACCAAATACTCATCCCACAAATCAAGCTCTAAAAAACTATGATCATCCTATAGAATAAAAGTATCGATGGCTGAAGAAGTAAGAGGTGGAGAAGGAGGAAGTGTAACGCTGGTCTCTAGAATACCAAGGTGTAGATGACCAAACTTATCTTCATGGTTCACTCTTAATTGAGTGTACAAGGCAGTCAAAGGAACATTATCAACTTCTAAATCAAAATGTGAAAAGGAATACACATGAGATGAATGATCAACCATCCCAATAGCAAAAATATCCCTAGTCTCCAAGTCCCTTAAGTACACTCTATTAGGAGTGAACTCAAATATTTTACATTGACCCCCATGAGTAATTTAATAAATAGAAAGGAGGTTAGTGGAAAAGGAAGGAACAAAAAGTACATCATTCAAAGTCCCTTACCCCATGTCAATAGAATGCTTCCCACTTATCTTAATATATGTATTGTTACCTATCAGTATATGAGGTGAATTACAAAGCTCCAAAGAAGAGAACATATCCATAGAAGATGCCATATGATGAGATACCCTTGAATCAAGAAGCCATCTATTAGATTCAGGACTTGTAGAGGCCAAGAGTGCTTGTCCTTTCATTTTATGTAGCCTAGATGTAGATCTTGTGTTCTCTGACTAAGAGGATGATGAGGGGGTTGTCATTTGAGATGTTGAAGAAGAAGAAGAAGAAGACACTGATGAGAGCAGCTAAATATTATTCTTTTGAAGAAGATTTGTGAGTTTTCTACACCCTTAATATTGGTGTACATCATATTATGAATAGTTAGGTTGTGGCTATGTTAACTCCTAGTTAAGTGATGTTATGGGCTTATATAGTGGTGTCTAAATCAGCCTAGGTGATATCTTAGGCATAAATAGGTATATATAGGAGGTTGTGAGTCTTATTTCATCCCCATATAGTGAATTGTATTCTAATTGGAGATATTTGGAGGTTTTTGATGAGACCATAAATTGTCTCATATTTTATCAAAGAAAATCATCTATTTATTCTTAATGCATTAGTGCTAAAGTGGATTTGAGTAATAATTGAAAGTCCTTTAGCTTGTTTAAAGTAAAATATAAAGTAAATGTTTGGTTTATTTTTAGTAATCTATGTAATCCAATTTTTCTGTAATATGTCTCCATGAAGTGTTTAAAATTATATAATATATATAAATGAGTTATTTAATAACTCATGGTAAGAAGAAGCTTTATAGACACTTGAAACAAAGAGCTCTACATACTTGAGGTAGTTAACTCCTGAAAGCTTTAGAAGGATTTGAAGAAATATGAGAAGATAGAGAAGACTCCTATAACACTCCTACATTCATGCTAAATCATGGAGCATCAGTCATTCATAAATTAATGGGATGAGTATTTGTTTCATATTGAGTTTTAAGATCTCTCACAGTTATTAAATTTCATGCTTCTTTCTTCCAACCAAAGATAACTCAAGTTACCACATCACTCAAATATTATTGCATGATTATAGCATGCTATTAATGGTAAGGATCAATGATTTTCTCAATCAAACTAAATAATGGTTCTTTCATTCACGTGGAGAACTAAAGGTTCCATAAAAATTAGGTGCCCAGAAATTGTAAAAAACACAATCTCAGTAAAACATCGATATCTCCCTCGTTTCTCAACAAAATTCAAAAATTCAAAATGATCTAGAAATTAGATTTAAAGGGATAAAAACCATTTTGATAATTTTGTGTTATTTTTAATAGGGAAGGACCAACACGCGTCAGAAAATGACTGAGAAAAAAGTGGCGTGATGGAGGAAAACAACTTGAATTTTCTTAAAGTTTTGTAAATGGCCCCTAAAAAATAGGACCTTGGATCCACATTCTTAGCAGATTGGTTGGATAGATATAGAATATGAATTCTATAAATACAATGTAATAATTTGATCAAAGGGATAGGATTAGAAAGGCTTGTTTCAGAATGAGAAAATAGGATAGATCTAGTTTCATTTTCCAACAATGTTATTCTAGATTTCTAGATTAAATTTGAATCCAAGAAAGCTTTTCATTTCCAGAAATTGTGAACTAGTTTAGCATTTTCAATTCATGAAAGTGTTCCTTACATTAGTTCCCTTTAATTCAAATTTATTTTCATGCAAATATGATGTATTTTTGCAAGTAGAATAGACTATAGAATAGATTGTCAAGCAAGTTTTCTACATTCTCTCTTGTAGACAGCCATGGACACCACCTTAGATTGATAAATTAAATGATGAGGATTACAATGAACCCATCAGTTTTCCCTATTGAAGTGGATTTTTATTCTTAGTTATTATCAATTATCTGCAACATATTTCATATCATCTTCTTCTATTGTGCAAGTTATTTCATTACAAGTGGTATTAGAGCATGATCTTGGCACCGTAGAGGTAAGGTTTTTTTCTCAATACTGGAGGTTATTTTGGGGAGAGCATGCATATGTTTAAGATTATGGAGATTTAAAAAACAAAAATTAAAGGGTTTTTGAAGAACATATTAAAGAATCTATAGTCCAGATTTTAGAAAAATTGGAGCAGAAATAAGAAAGTTATTGAAAAATTAAGGTTTCCACAAATATCACTCTTAGGGCTGAAAATCATCTTATTTCTTGGAGATTTTTCTAGGTGAGAGGTATTTTTTCCCTAGTAAGTTATAGTAAAAATTTCAAAGAATTAAGGTTTCATTTGTGTGATTTATTTCAAAATTATTAGTTCCCATCATGACGGGGCCTACAATAAGGGGAAAAAAGAATGTTGTCACACTGAGGAAGACTCTTGATAAGGATGGGGAAACAATAGAGGATAATAATCCTAATGAGGAAATCAGTAAGTTCAAGGAAGAAATTTCCTCAATGAAGATGGATATGTATGACCTAAGAGGAGATATATCGGATATATGAAGCATGTTAGGTGCCTATATAAATGAACCAAGAAATGAGTTCTCAAGCAACCAAGGAAAAACTTCGAGGTTAGCTAACATTAACACAAGTTTTAATACTCCTATGGGATATAGGATTTTTTTTCTAAAGGTGGATATGTTGAAGTTTAATGGCAAGGATCCTCTAACATGGATAAACCAAATGGAGAATATTTTTGAAGTACATAAAATCCCAAATGGAAAAAAGGTCACAATGGATTCCCTATATCTAGAACTAGATCAACTCATTTGTTATATTTGGATTTGTACTCATCGAAGGAAAAAGGGTCTCACTGTCTCATGGTCAATTTTTATGGAAGAACTCAAAGCACAACATAGCAATAGCATGACAAAAAACTTCTTCAGCCAGCTTGCTAAACAACAACAGACAAGATTAGTTAAGGATTATATTCAATAATTACAAAATATATCCTTAAGAGTGGATAAAATTATAGAGAATAACTTGAAGGATTTATTCTTGGGTGGTCTCAAGGATCACATTCAAAATGAGGTATGCATGTTTAGTTCTAGCTCTATAAATGATTCTTTTATCGTAGCATGCATGGTAGAGGATAAGTATTTGATTCCTATTAAGCAAGGGGATAATGTGAGAAGAGATAAAGGATATTCAACACATTCTCTTCCTCAACCTACTAGATTGACTCCACAATAAATTGAGAAGAAAAGAGAAAAAGGGTTGTGTTCCAATTGTGATAGAAAATATAGTCAAGGACATAAATGTAGTGAAAATAAATTGTTCTATATTGAAGGTCCAAGTGAGGAAGAAGAGGAGGAACCCATATTAGAGGATGAAAGGGAGTCAAATGAGGAATCAAATGATTCTCAACCAATCGTAATAGTGGTACAGTTAGGTGGTGGGGTTCTTAAAGAAGCAAAAAGTAATAGTGGTGATCAACTCAGGTAGTACTCATAATTTTATCATCAAAAAGTTAGCCACTCGTCTAAATTTCTTTTTATATCTAGCTCCAGAGATTCTGGTTTTAATTATAAATGGTGGTATAGTTAGTTGTTTAGGGAAGTTTCATAGCATTAAATTATCCATGGGAGATTATCAACTTGATACCCCAATGTATGTGATATCCATGGGTGTAGCAGATATTGTTTTGGGAGTAGAATTGCATACTGCATTGGGAGAAATTGAGATATGTTACAAGATGATATTCCCTTGGTCTTCCTTGCAGCACAACACCTGGGTTTGTGACATGGTCTAGCTACCTCTTTTGTATCTTAACTGAAGCTTGTATCAGGCGTTGATAAGTCCACCTTTTGGTACAATGACAAGGAAAAAAAATTGTATCAAAGATGGTTATAGATTCAACCCCCTCACTTGTATTGGAGAGATTGTTGTGAGATGATGTGCCCCTTAGTATTCCTTATAACATAGCACTTGTCTTTGTGGCATGGTCTAACCGCCTCTTGTGGATCTTAACTGATGCTTGAATCGGGCATTGGCAGGTCAACCTTTTGGTGCAATGACAAGGCCAACAAGAGGAACTTCCAAGAACTATTCATGAGATTTTAACTAGAAGTAAAAGTAGTAGAGCTAAGTGGGTTGAAGGAAAATTATCCATAGATTGTTAGTTCTCATAAAATGTAAAAGTTTCTTAAGAAAGGAGTGGATGGATTTGTGGCCCAAGTTTGTTCATTAGAAGTCTCTTAATCTAATGCTCCTACTCATCCATATTTACAATCGATAATTTATCATCACATAGTTGTTCTTGAAGATATACCTAAAGGAATTCCACCTAAGAGGGATCATGATCATTCCATATAGTTAGTTTTAGGGAGCCAACCACCAAACATCTAACCTTATAGGTACCCACACATGCAAATGAGTGAGATAGAAAAAAAAGTTGAGGAGATGCTAGAGGAAGGAATTATCAATCATAGCCAAAGTACTTACTCCTTGCCTATGGTGTCGGTACGTAAGTAGGATGAAACTTGGCACATGTGTCAAGATTATCTACACCATTAATGATACATTTCCTATTCTAGTCATTGATGATTTTATAGATGAATTGAATTGATCTATGTATTTTACCAACTTAGAACTTTGATCTGGTTATGAAAAAATTCGGATTAAGGAGGAAGATATGTGTAAGACAACATTTCAAACTCATGAGAGTCATTATTAATTTTTGATGATACCATTTGGTCTTACCAATGCACCATCTACATTCCAAAGTTTAATGAAATCCATTTTTAAGTTCTTGAGAGTTTGTGTTAGTGTTATTTGATGATATATTGATTTATAGCAAGACTTGGGAAGACCATTTGCAACATTTGGATCAAGCATTACAAATAATTTAAAATCATCAACTCTATGCTAAGCCATCCAAGTGTGCTTTTGGTCTTAAGAAGGTGGAGTATTTGGGACACATAGTTTCACATGAAGGAGTAAAGGTGGACCCTAAAAAAATCAAGGCTATCATGGAATGGCTTATTTCAAAAAAACATTACGAAATTGAGGGGTTTCTTGCAATTGATATGGTACTATAGAAGGTTTTTGAAGATTTATGGTAGTATAGCAACACCCCTCACTACTATATTGAAGAAGGATTCTTTTCATCGGAACGAGTCCACTAATACATCATTTGAGAGATTGAAGGGGGCTATGTATACAACTCTAGTGCTTGAAACTACTAACTTCACGAAGGAATTCATTATGGAATGCTATTCTTTTGGAAATGGGATAGGATAAATTCTCATGCAAGGTGGTCAACCAATTGCTTTTGAGAGTCATTAATTAAGGGGTAAGAATCAACTAAAACCTATTTATGAGAAGAAAATGCTAGCAATCCTTCATATAGTTAAACAATGGAGGCCTTATCTAATGGGTAGAAACCTCAAGGTTAAGACAAATCATGATAGCCTAAAATATGTTTTGAAACAAAGACTATCTTCTGAAGAGCAACAAAAATGGGTCACTAAGATGTTAGGATATGACTTTTAGATTGTATATAAGGGAAGGAAAATATTGTGGTAGATGTAATTTCAAGGAAGGATGAGAAAGATGAAGCCTTATTTTGTGCCCTTTCAATATTACAAGTTGAATTGTTGATTTTTGTTTCCTATGGGTTACTCTAGCACTTATAGGGTTAAATAATGCAGAACATGAAGAAATGAGTTAAATCAGAGTGCACCTAGGTGATGTATAATGAATCTAAAATTTTGTGGATGTTGACTGAAATCATTGATTTTTCATAGTGGGACTCATTCACTTAGGGTGGCAAATCAATCCTCCACTTGGTGAAAAAGTGTCAGAAGTAGGTTTCTATCTATCAAGATTTAGAATCTGATAGAATTCAGATTTCTAGTCCTAATGTAGGACTCATTCACCATTGGTGGTGAATCATTCCTCTCCCAAATTTTTGAAAAATTAGGAGACAACTCTGCAACACCAGATTTGGAAATCACTAATTGTTGGGTTGGCAACGTCAATTATGTAGGAAACAGGTAGAAAACATTCTCCAAGCCTGAAATACAATTGAGTTGACTTGAAGCACGTAGTTGACTTGTAAACCAATCTTCCTTGGTCAAAATTGTTGAGGGTTAGTGAATAGGGGCTTTCCTTGGTCAAACCCCACTTGTGGTAATCAAACCCTTAATGATATAATGAAATAAAAGAGAATGATAAATTAATAACATGCAATTGCTATCAACTTACCAAACCCTTAATAATGCAATTCTGAAGTAATGTTAATGGATGCTCCAAAGTGCTTGAATAGTGCTTGAAATGATGTTGAAAGATGCTAGAATGCTTGAGATTGACTGAATATGGTATGTCAATGTTGGAGGAATGCTTGAATGAATGAGCAGATGTAAAATGAGGTGAAAATCACTTATTTATACAATCTTATAACTTAGTTACCTATTCATACCTCATCACAGGCTGACATCAAGTGATTTTGAATAAAATCCCGAAAGGAAATTTGAAATATTTTGAATTTGGGGCCAAGGGGGACTCATTCACTACCCATGGTGAATGGGTTCCACCTAGGGCCTGAAAATATGTGTTGAAAAATAGGTTGCATTTAATGTTGTTTGTCAAGATGATACTCAAAAGTACACTTAATCACAACTTATGAGGGCATAAAGGGACCAAATAAAGCATGAGAAAGGGATAAATAGTGAAGGTATGCCTAGAAAAGCATGAAAACTTGTTACAAGACTTTGTAACACTTCAAAATAGGACTTGTTTAATTATGAAAAGGTGCTTTTTAGGTGAATTGTAATGAATAGAGTCTATAAGAATGTAGAAATGTCTCACAACACTTCACAACACCTTCACAAGACATCGTTCTTTGAAATTTAGTACCTAAATAAGCATGTTCAGGCCATGTTGCAACATAAAATTAGAGAAAAATAGATCAAACATCATGAAACAAGACCTAAAAGGCCATCAAAATGACAAGGGGGCATTTTTCTATTGCACACAAGAAAATTTTGGTGAAAGAAGCCAAATCAAAGTGGATAAATGATGTTGTGACAAGTAATCTCATCCAACAATTAAAAAGTGACCCTAGTAGTTCAGATAAGTTTTGTTGGAAGGGAGATACTCTATGGTATAAAGAGCATTTGTATCTCTACAAGAATTCCACTCTTATCATAGAACTTCATGAGTCTCTAGTTGGTGGTCATTAAGGATATTTGAAGATATATCATTGATAAGTAGGAGGTATTTTTCCACAGCGTGTCAAATAGTGGACCATTCGATATCATGAGAGATGGGTTCTTGTTGAACCACTACTCATGAAACATGGGTCAATGAGTTTGACTCGAAACTACACAGTTGAATCCTGATAGCAATATCATGATATATCATTGAGTCAAGCAATTTTTTTTTGGGAAGTGATAATTTAAGGTGATGTTCAAAAATTTGTGGCTGAATGTTTTGTTTGTCAAAAGAATAAAAGGGAGAAACTTAAGACACTAGGTCTCTTGCATCCCTTATCTATTCCTAGCCAATGTTGGGAAGAGGTTTCCATGGACTTCATCATAGGGATTCACAAATCTAAAGGTCATAATTTCATCATGGTTGTAGTTTATCATCTCACTAAATATGCATAATTCATTGCATTATCACATCCTTTACAACAATTAAATGGAAAAATATTTTTTGGAAAATATCCAAAAGCTACATGGTACACCTAAGGTTATTATTGGTGATCATGATCCTATCATCACTAGTCACTTATGGAAATATTTATTCTCATGTTTGGGTACCCAATTAGCTCATAGCTCTTCATACCACCCTCAATTAGATGGGAAAACTAAGGTTGTTAATAAGTGTTTGGAAGGATATATACATTGTTTCACTTCATAGAAATAGTCTCAATGGGTAGATTGGCTATGACTTGTAGAATGGTGGTAAAAATCTTCTTTTCATAGATCATAAAAACTTTCTCCATTTTTAACACTTTATGGATATCATCCTACTATCAAATCATCATTAAAGGTGTCACCAAGAGTTCAAGTAGTAAAGGAGGACCACTTGCTTCATCAACAACATGTACTTTTAGGAATTAAGGAGAATTTATCCATGGTGCAAAATTGAAGGGAAAAATAGTTAGACCAACATCGTAGTGAAAGAACTTTTGATGTTGGGGATTGGGTCTTCTTGAGATTGCAGCGGTATAAGAAAGTCTCACCAAAGAAAAAAAAAAAAGAATAATAGGTTGTCTCCATGGTATTATGGGACATACCAAATCCTGTAAAAGATCAGCAATGTTTCCTACAAGCTAGAATTTCCACCAATGACAATGATACATTAAGTTTCTCATGTTTCTTTTTCAAAGAAGGTAATTGGGAATAATATTCGTGTACCATAGAAAGACAGATCATTTAAATTTTCATGTTCTTTCAGGTCTTTCTCTCATGATGATTTCCTTACTTTTCTTTGATTTAATGTTTCAATGTAACTTTTTCATTCACATTAGGTCCTAAATATTCAAATTATGATGTCTTATGAAGGTGTTGTGAAGTGTTGTAACACATTTCTACACTTTTCTAGACTCTTCTCATTACAATTCATCAAAAAATCACCTTTTTATCCTTTATCAAGTCCTATTTCAAAGTGTTGTAAAGTCTTGTAACAAGCTTTCATGCTTTTATAGGCTTGTTAGCACTATTTACACGTTTCTTATGCTTTATTTAACCCCTTTATGCACTCATAAGACTTAACTAAGTGTACTTTTGAATGTAAACCTGAAAAACAACATTAAATGCAAGTTAATTCCCGACACCCACTTACAAGACTAGAGTGGAACCCATTCACCATGGGTGGAAAATGAGCCCCTCTTGGCTCCAAATTCAAAATAATTCATATTTTCTTTTAGTTTTTTATTAAAAAAGACACTATCTCATATATTAGGGCATAAGTGTGTATAAATAAGTGTTTTTCCATCCATTTTACAACTAATTCATTCAAGTATTCATCCTTACATTCAATTTCATTTATCCACTTAAGCATCATAGCATCATTCTATCAAGCAACCACCAAGCATCTTGGAGAAACCATTGACATATCTTCATATTTATTCAACAAGGTTTTGGTGATTTTAGGACACTTGCATGTTTTTTATTCATCATTTCCTTCTTCATTTTATTTCATTTATTTATCAAGGGTTTGATTACCAAAGTGGCATTTTACCAAGGCAAATCCCTATAATTTAACCCTTAACCATTTCCCCCCTTCTGCATGTGTGTTTGTAGACTTTTGTAAGTAAATTTGTCAAGAAAATAGGTGTTTAAAAGTGGACAACAAGTCAACAAAGTGTTTCAAGTCAACTAAACCCTATTTCAAGCTTGGAGACAACCTATAGTCCATTTTTTGCAAATTTCACTCCATCAACCTGACAAGAAGGTAAGTACAAATCCAGAGCTATAGGATTGAATCTTGAATTTGCAAATTTTAGGAGGAGGACTAATTCACCATCAGTGGAAAATGAGTCCCATCTATACGATGGAAATTTTTGTTTTTCTAGAATCTACTTCCTGATAGTGGGAAAGCAATTTTAGGTGTTTTTACCAGTAGGAGGACTAATTCGCCATCACTGGTAAATGAGTCCCATTGGTAATTTATAGTGATTCCTACCAATTTCCAAAACCTTCCAAGATTATCAATCAACTCTTAGGAGCACTTTCTTTATCCTCTTTCAATTCTATTTGCATTAGCTCATGTTTTTAGCTCATTTTTGCATACCTCACTATGTTTTCCAACATTGCAAATTTCATTAGTTTTGTATAAATAATCAATCAATTTCATCATGTAGTTGCATTTAGGCCATTTCATTTAGTCATAAATCCATCATAAATTTGTTAATTTTAGTGAACCACTTAAATTTTGGGGTTCTATCTCTCTCCTTTTAGGAGAAAGATTCTAAGAGTGCAAGAGAAGTTCATAGACACCATAAAATTGATAGTTCATTTTGGTGAACCTACATCTTGAACATCTGTCTTTTTTATTTCAATTACATCTTGCATTTAGGGTTTCCTTTGCATCAACATTTAATTAGGTTTTGTTTTTTCTTTGTATCCCAGGTTTTCTCAAATTTCATTAGTGAAAGAATCATATAAACTTCATTTTTGCATATCAAATCATTAAACAAACTAAAAAATTTCATTTGCATCCTCATTCTACATCTAAAAAGAATTGAAATCATTTTAAGTAAATTCTAAAAAATAGAAAAAAAAATCATACCTAGACTCATTTGCCACCCTAGGCGAATCAGTGAACCTGCACATTTTGAACTACATTTTTAGACATTTTCTAGGTATATTTTGTATTATAGTTTTATGTAGTTACTTTCTATTATACTTTCTATATTTTCTCCTTTATATACTTTCTTGCATCTTAGTTTTTTTTATTCATTGTCATCATGGCTTTTTCATCTCACAAGTTTTGGAACTCATTGAAATCCTCAGTAGACATGTCCAATTTCTCCTTTGGCTATAATCCTAATGACCTTGAGCTTCCTCATGCTCCTTCAAATCCAAATGAATGTCCTCCTCGCACTATTGACATCATTGGAGAAGATAATGATAGCATGAACAAGTTCTTAAATTCATGCCCTGATAACCTTGAAGCCAATGCAACATTTTACCTATCCATGAAGTCACAATATCTTCCTACTATCTCATCTCCTGACATGTTTGGTTACTTACATCTTGAAATCAATGAAGAACCTAAGTTCCCCTCAATAGTTGGACCTAGTTCCTCTACACAACCACATCCTCAATGATTTTATAAAAAAAAAGTTAAAAACACACCAATCAAACTTGAAGAAACATATGGAAAAGGCTTTAATATTTTAAGCAACCATGGTTGTGACACAACAATTGAGCATAACATTCAACAACTTTTAGAACAAAGGCCAATAGATGAAAACACAACAAGATTATTATATCAAGATCCTCCTCATTACAACAAGACTACTTTTGAATACTAGAGACTTTGAAATGATGGTACAGTGATATTTGTTTCTCCTCCTAACTTGAATGTCCTCCTCCCATGTGGAAAAACATTACCTAATTCCAATTACAAGGATACTAGGATCCCCATGGGTCTTCTTCCTCCTTCAATCCATGAAAGAGGAGAATCCAATAAATGAAAACACCCTTACAAATTAGAAAAAGTCAAGTTTCCTCTCCATCCACCACCTAAATGTGAAAGGAAACTACAAATGATCTTAAACAAAGGTCTCCTTCTATTCCCACCTTTAAACAAGTTGTTATTTAGTCCTAAAGAATCTAACATACCATATTGCAAATATCATCATATTCTTTGACACTAAACTAATGAATTTCGAACATTGAAGGACATACTAAACAAGTATCACTTCACTGATACTAACTGCTATCCTATCATCCCTTAAACTGTATCTCGTCATCATGCCATAGTATTAGAATTTTATATTCTCACTATTGCATGATCCTTTCCCATCACCCACCTCAACTCATTCTTACGTCACATTCAATGGGGGAAAGAAGTTGTTAAGACTTGTCTTAGTAATGCATCTATCCTTTTTTCTTAACTATTTTATTCCTCTTCTGCTTATATTACTTGAGATTGAGAAGTCAATAACTTAGTTAATGATTGACTTGCATTTTCATTACTACCCCCTTTTACATTTTCCTTTTTATTTTTTGTGCTTATTTGTATGTATTGTGTTCCCTCATAATGTGTGTTTGATGTTCCCTCTCTTTGTGCATTTTCTCTATTTGTACCTCTATTATTTTATATGTACTACATTTTACTCTCTCCTTTTAATTTTAATTTTTTTTTTTCCTTTTGGGGATGCCTCAAAGCATTGTGATTCCCAATGTATCTTCTATGTTGACCCAAAGATTCCCCTTTTTTTTTTATATATATTTTCTTGTGTTCTCCTTTTGGGGATGATGAAAAGTGTTGAGAAACCATATTTCTCTTCCATGTTGACCCAAATGGTCCCTTTTTCCTTTTGTTTTGTCTTTTCTTATGTTCTCCATTTTGGGATGACACAAGGCATTGAGACGAAAATGTCTCTTTCATATTGACCCAAAAGCTTTTCCTTTTCTTTTTCCTTTTCATTTACTTTTTTCTTGTGTTTTCCTTTTGGGGACGATGGAAAGCATTAAGACCACAATGTCTCTTCCATGTTGACCCAAAAATAGACTCTATTTTTCTTTTATTTTCTCTCTCTTTGTATCATTCTTCCAGTTCTATGTATTTGGGGAATGATGATAGTTTTGATCTCTTTAATAAAAATATTGCAACAATGAACATGACGACCCCAAATCCATAGATCCCTTATGTGTTTGGTGTGTTCCATTACAGGTTCCAATCCATTTTCTTTTGTTTTTTTTTCGTTTACATGAAGCATCCTTCCTTGGAAACATATGACTTGGCATAGGGGATTTCCAAGTTGGATCTCATGTCTTGTTTTCTTTTTGAATTTTCTTTTTTTCTACTTTAAAAGAAATTTCTCATAGATAGTTTGTAGCAATTCCTATAACGTGGGGAGCATACATTGGTATTATTCATTTTCATTCTTAGTTCTTAGTGTAGCCTTGTCACTTCATATGATTTGTTTGTCATTTTATGGATGAAATTGGGTGTGATGTCCTTCATAAGTGTGATCTATCTTAGAAAATTGCATTCCTCTTAGTGGCCTAATGCGGCACACTGCATCCCCTAGGATGTGAATATTTTATTCTTTAATTGGTCCTCTCTTGGGGAAATTAGACACAATGTTCCCTAGGTGGTAGACCTCGCATGAACTTAACAAGACTCCTTTGAACATCTTCTACATTTTACTTTTTTACATTTCTAAATTTTACATATTTTCTACCATGAATAACACAACTTGCATGCCTATGGTACCTTCCTCTTTTTTCATGAGTTCTAATCATACAATGCTTTGCTTGACCCATGAAGCACAAACCAACATTTTCCTTTGGGGTTCCTTATTAAAGTTATTAGGAGGTATAAATTTAGTATGGCTGAGTGGGAAGCCCATTCTGTAGCATGACTTTCCCCATAGCCACCTATGTGTTTATGAGTACATACCAACTAGCGTATGTATTTCACCTTTTGGGAATTCTCACCCAATTGATTACCATGAGTTCTATCACCCCAAAGTGAGTATGCATTTTCTTTTTCAGACAAACAACCTAGATCTAATCCACAACTAGTTGGAAAAACAATCGAAGCTTCATCTGACTTTTCCTTCTACCTCTTCCTTCTCTCATTCTCTTTCATACTTGTGTTCCTTTGTTCTTATGTTTAGCTTTCCATGAGATATTCATCTTGGGGGCTTGATAATCCCTTTTGATCATTGTCATTCCATCTTGCTAGCATAAGTGTATTTGGATCCTTCTTGACATGCATGGCTACTTTAGTGTGAGTTTGAAGAAATTACATCCTCTCACTAAAGTGGGGGCTAACTGTACCATAGAAAAATGGATCATTGACATTTTCATAGTATTTTAGGTCTCTCTCTCATTATTCTTGGCTTATTTTTCTTTGATTTAATGTTTCAATGTAACTTTTGCATTCACATTAGGTCCTAAATATTAAAATTATGATGTCTTATGAAGGTGTTGTGAAGTGTTGTAACACATTTCTACACTTTTCTAGACTCTTCTCATTATAATTCATCTAAAACTATCCTTTTTATGCTTTATCAGGTCCTATTTCAATGTGTTGTAAGGTCTGGTAACAAGCTTTCACACTTTTCTACGCTTGTTATCACTATTTACACCATTCTTATGCTTTATTTGACCCCTTTATGCACTCATTAGACACGATTAAGTGTAATTGCGAATGTAAATTTGACAAACAACATTAAATGCAAGTTAATTCCTAAAATCCACTTATAAGCCTAGAGTGGAACCCATTCACCATAGGTGGTGAATGAGTCCCTCTTGGCTCCAAATTAAAAATAATTCAAAATTTCTTTCAGGTTTTTATTCAAAAAGACCTTATGTTAGCCTATGATGATGTATTATTGGGTTATTAGGGAATAAGTGTGTAAAACTAAGTGTTTTCCCATCCATTTTATACCTAATTAATTCAAGTATTCATCCGTGCATTCAATTTCATTTATCCACTTAAGCATCATAGCATCATTCTATCAAGCAAACATCAAGCGTCTTGGAGCAGCCATTGACATATCTTCATATTTCTTCAACAAGGTTTTGGTGAGTTTAGGAAACTTTCATGTTATTTATACATCATTTCCTTCATCATTTCATTTCATTTCTTTATCAAGGGTTTGATTACCAAAGTGGGATTTGACGAAGGAAAATTTCTATACTCTAACCCTTAACCATTTTTCCCCTTTTGCATGTGTGTTTGCAGAATTTTGTATGCATATTTGTCAAGAAAATATGTGTTGAAAAGTGGAAAAAAAGTCAACAAATTGTTTCAAGTAAACTAAACCCTGTTTCAAGCTCAGAGACAACCTTGTTGGACTTGTCATTACACCAAAAGATCAAATTTCCAATGCCCAATACAAGCTTCAGTTAACAACCACAATAGGTAGTTAGACCATGTCACAAACCCAAGCGCTAGTGCTACAAGGAAGACCAAGGGTCACACCTTGCAACAATCCCCCCAAGCACAAGCGAGGGGTTTGAACCTATGACTAGCTCTAATACTAATTGTTGGACTTATCGTTGCACCAAAATATTGACCTATCAATGCCTGATAGAAGCTTTGGTTAAGAACCACAGGAGGTGGTTAGACCATGTCACAAACCCAAGTGCTAGTGCTACAAGGAAGACCAAGGGTCACACCTTGCAACAAACCTACAGTCTATTTTCTATAGATTTGGCTTAGTCAACCTAACAAGAAGTCAAGTGGAGATCTGGAGCTACAGGATTGACTCTTCTATTTGTAGAGTTTTGGAGGAGGAATTATTCGCCATTAGTGCTAAATGAGTCATGTCTATAGGTTGGAAAAGTTAATTTTTCTAGAATCTAGTTCCCGACTATCAAAAAGTAGTTTCAAGTGTTTTTACCAATATGAGGACTAATTCACCATCAATGATGAATGAGTTCCACTGGTGATTTACAGTGGTTTCTTCCAGTTTCTAGAACCTTCCAAGATCAACAATCAACTCCCAAGTGCACTTGGATCAGCCTCTTTCTATTTTGTTTGCATTAGCTCATGTTTTTAGTTCATTTTTGCATACCTCACTATGTTTTAAAAAATTGCACATTTGATTAGTTTTTCATTAATAACTAATCAATTCCAGCATCTAGTTTCATTTAGATCATTTCATTTGGTCATAATTCCATCATACATTCCTTAGTTTGTGTGAACCACTTAACTTTTGGGGTTCTATCTCTCTCCTTTTAGGTGGAAGATCTTATGAGTGCAAGAGAAGTTCATAGACACCACAAAATTGATGGTTGAATTCCAACTCAAACAACACTATGTAAAAACAACCCCAACGAAGAGGAGAATTTTTTGCACAATTTTTTTTTCTTCATCATGGAAGAAGGATCACATAGAAGGTTAGATATTATTAATTTTAATGGAGATTAGCTTTAATAGTATATCATCATGTCAGTTACATAATTTCCATTAGCACAACTTGCTGCCTTATAAAAATAATTCTACTAACTAGATTGCACATACCTTCATGATGGTGAATTGTTTGATCTCTAAGACCCCATTTGATCTAGTCATGGTGGGGTGCAAACTGATCCCAACCAATCTGGATTCAAACCCTATCCACCCCTCCAAGCAGATCATGTAGCCTATGATGAGAGAGAGAGTTGTCATTCTATCCCCTAGGCTATGAGAAAAAATGTCATCCTAGTGAGCCTCTTCCTAAGGTCTACCTAGCTATGGTAAGATTATAATTCCATTTTCAATAGTTATAAGGATTCATAGGGAGTTAGTTTTTTTCTACTTGAGCTTGTTGGGAATCCACCTTTTAGTTGTCCATCTAATCGGCTAAGGAACCAAGGGCAACCATTACTAGTGTGGAATGCTCCTAGACAATGTCCATCTCAAGCTTAGTATTTCTTCTAGACTCTTTTCCATCTCGAGCTTAGTGTTGCCCCTATACTATTGTCCATCTCGAGATAGTACCACCCCTAGACCATTGTCCATCCCAAGCTTGGTACCACCCCTAGACCATTGTCCATCTCAAGCATAGTATTGCTCCTAGTCTATCATCCATCTCAATCATAGTAACACTACTAGACTATAATCCATCTCAAGCAAGTACTATTCCCTAGCTTATGCTTAGCATTGGACTAGAAGTAGGCTCCCAACTCAAGGTCAGTAAGTTTCCCTCCTAGCTACCACCAAGTATGGCATTGCTAGATATCCTATGAAGAGAATTTCATACCCTAAGTCACCTTCTGGTAGGAAGGAAACTATTCTTCCCCGGTTAGTAGGCAGAGGATACCTAATTCATTGATCTAATTAGAATAATTCAAGTCATGGTCTAGCAAAGATTACATTAATAAAAATACTCATTAAAATGAGAATGACTATCTTAATAGTCATCTGATCATAATAGTTGTAGTCTTTTGTATGGGTAGCTGACTTAGCAATCAACAATGTAGCAAGGTATGGTGCAGGCAGTACTTAGAGCCTTAATCTAGTATAGTATATTTGATGGTAATAGATTTAAATGTAATGGTAATATATTTTTGGCCACACCATAAAAAAGATCAGATCCTTAAGAGAAGTATGGGAAGAGATATCCTACTCTACTTGTTATGAAGACATTTTTTTGTGTTCACCAAGAAGGTAATCCAACATTGAGGTATAAATACGTCATCCTATGCCCCATGGTTAAGAAATTAAGGCTATGATGCTTGCTTGACCAAAATCTTCATGGATAGATTGAAAACTATAAGAACTAAATTGAGATTTATTCTATAATGTTACATTCTAATATAAGTGAGCAATTGCAAGGACTAAATTGAAATGTATTCTATATTATTAACTTTGATAAGAGTTACAACTACAAGATTTAATGAGATTGTTGTAAATTGTCACATTTTGATACAAGTTAATAGTTGCATGTTTTAAATGAGATTAAGTCTTTAATTTTGATATGAGTTAACAACTACAAGATTTAATGAGATTGATCTAAATTGTCACATTTTGATACGAGTTAATAGCCGCAAGTTTTAAATGAGATTAGCTCTATTTTTTTTTTTACATTTGATATTAGTTAACTAACTTGGGCCACAATACATTTATGTTGGTAGAAAATAATTATAAATATAAGACATCTAAATGCTTAAAGCCAACAAATAGAAGTGTTTAGGTATGTTTTAACACTTCTGTCAATTTCAAGGTAGCATTGATAAAAAAAACTTAGGGGTCACTGCCAACTAAGCTAAACTTATTTGGGGTTGCAGCTAGCCAGTTTAGTAAAGCTTTAGTTAGATAGGAGAATAGGCTGAGTATGAGGAAAGACAAACCTCCATGGTAGTAATCTATCTTTTCCTCCTTAACTTACCTTCCTAGTTTATTATACAAAAGATTGTTGCCAACAATCGAATACCCTATTTCTCCTCCATTCCTAACTTCTTTTTATCTTATTCATACAACATGTGCTAATATTCATCTCCTATAGCTTAACTAGATGAGACCATTTAATCACACATTGCACACCCAACCATGTCGGGTTAAAATTCCTAATATTTCTCAGTAGATATTGTTGTCAAGAGAAAAAATTCTATTGTAACCCTCTCTCTCATGTTATTTTGAGATAATGTTGTTCATCTACAAAGATTGAAGGATAATACGAGAGTGATGTTAAAAAAACATGAGAAAAAATGTAGCTTCCATTATTGTAGCATTCAAATAAGAAATATTAAAACACTTATATCTAAATTCATGATTGAAATAGTAATGCAAATCTTGTTCTTAACTAAATCAAAGTTAAAGAACCTGGATTGCCTGTGCTTGTAATGGTGGTTGTAGAACCAATGGAGGATGCCCTAGTTGATGATGGTTTTGAAAAAATATTGAAATTTCATCCACTCTTCTACTTCTATTTTCCCAAATTCCTCCACCCAAAATGAGAGCTCTCCAAGTCGATTTAAGGAGAAGAGATTCGAGTTTTTGCATGACTTGTTGGTCAATGTCTCTTCATGCCATGGGTGATGGTTGCAGGGGTTTCCATGCCTCCTTAAAAGTTCCGATGTTCTCTTCTTCGACCCAGTTATGCCTCTTCCTCTCCTTGGTTGAGGATTCCTGATAGCCTCCCTGCTCAGTTGTCTCATGTCGCTCTTCCTCTCCTATGAAAGCATCATGCTATTTTTTTTGTGTCCTCTGTCTTTCCTTATTTGTTCGATGATATATTTTATTTCTCATGGTTTTGATGGAATATGGACTTTGATATAATGGTTAGTGTTATCGATTCTTTTTTTAAAATTTTTGTCATTTTAATAATGTAACTATCATGTATTTAATTTATAATCTTATTATTTGCTTATATAACTTAATTTATTTATTCACCTTTAGAAATATTTAATTTATAATTTTATTATTTTCTTATATAAATTATTTTATTTATTCACCTTTAGATATTTATTTATTTTAATTTACCCCCTTCTTTCAAATAACTTAATTAAATCTACCAAATTGAGCATTGTCAAATAATCAAGATATTTAAGTGGACCTAATGGATCTACCTAGTTGAGTCAAGTAACTCTATCCAAAACATATATCAAAATCCTAGGTTGAATGAACCTTAGGCTACTAGAATCTACAAACAAGTTTAACATTAGAATGATGTATACCAATTGTCTATATTTTAATCATTGGAACCACATAATCCACCTCAATTTGTACCACCAATACCTGCATCAAACGACAAGTCTCACACAAATACAACATCCAAATCTTTAGTTTGTGTTAATCCAACATTTAATGCATTAAATTAAAATAGCATAACAAGACTGATAAGCACACTTAATAATAATAACATCAAGTTTAATAATTTTAATGCATACTCATACACACAAACACAAAGACTTATATATGCTCACATATTAAAGTTTGAAGTTCCAACCCTAGTCCAAATTATATTGGAGCTAGGCGTCATGCAAAATGATTAACAAGGTATCGATGGGATATGGCATACTTCCCCCCTTAGGATTAATCCAGCTCGACTTATTTAAATAAGTATGGGTATGCTAGTTGTGTTACATTTTCATCTTCCCAAGTAGCTCCTTATTCCCCATATTGGTCCCATAGGACCTTAACTTGTTGGATAGTTCTATTGTGTAATTGTACATTGCACCTGTCTATGATTATGAGTTGTTCAAGGTGGATATCACCAGTGTCTTCTACTAGTAGATCCTTCCAATCAATTATGTGTGAGGGGTCAACAACATATTTCTTAAGGATACATGGAATACATTGTGTATGCAAGACAAAGATGGTAGAAGAGCTAGTTGGTAGGGTACATGACTGATTTTCTCAAGTATCTCAAAAGGCCCTATTAATCATGGAGCTAGTTTAGTGGCCTTTCCAAACTTTATTGAGATTTTGTGTGGTTTGACATGTAGGAACACCTTGTCCCCTACTACAAATTCCCTTGGTGTCCTCTTGGTACCCACATAACTTCTCTGCTGATCTGAAACCTCCTTCAGTCTTTCTCTTATAACTCTCACCTAAGTGTCATATTCCTAAAGAAGTTATGGCCCTATAGTTACTCAATTTTCTAAACTATCCCAACCTATAGGTGTTTTGCACTTTCTACCATACAATGCATCAAACGGTTCCATTTGGATAAAAGAATTGTATGAATTGTTATATGTGAATTCTGCTAACAACAGATATTCTTCCCACTTAGCAGGTTGATCCATGACATACATTCTGAGTTGTCCTCCATAACTTGGTTAAATCTTTCAGTTTCACCACCCGTTTCAGGGTGGTAAGTGATACTAAAATTGAGTTTGGTTCCTAATGCGGTCATAAGAGAGGTCCAAAACCTCGAATTAAAAAACTTATCCCTATCCTAAATGATTACCTCAAGCATCCCATGTAGCCTAATGACTTCCTTTATGAATCTTTTAGCCAAAAGTGGGGCATCATCCTTCACATTTTCTAGTATGAAGTGTTCTACCTTGGTTAGTTTATCAACCACCACTAATATACTATCGTTTTGATATCAATTTTTAGTTAATCCTGTCACAAAATCCATGGAGATTACCAACCACTTATGATGTGGTATATCATGAGGATATAGTGTTCCTGCGAGATGAAAGTGCTCGGCCTTAACTTGTTGACATTCAAGACATTTGGTGACATAGCAAGCTATTTCCTTTTTCATTCATGGAAAAAATTAATGAGTTTTTAGGTCTGCATGCATCTTAGTCACCCTAGGATGTGCTTGACAAGGCATGTTATGGCCTTCTATGAGAATTTTCGTTCTCAAACCACCCTGTTCTGACACATAAATTCAGTTCAAATAACAGAGAATTCCATAATTTCCCACAAAGTACTTAGCTAGATTAATCCATTATATTTCTTCCCTCATTTATTGACAAAAGGGATCTAGTTTATGCATTTTCTTGATCTTTTCCGATAGTTCAAACTTCAACTGTGAGATTGCAACTAGTTTAGCCCTTCGACTTAAGGCATCTGCCACATGGTTTTCTTTTCCTTGAACATATGCGATATCTATCTCATAGTTTCTTAAGCTAACCACCTTCTTTGACATGCATTCAAATCTTGTTGGGTGAACAGATATTGAAGTCCCTTATGATCAGTGTTTAGCTTGAAGGATTTTCCTGCCAAGTAGTGTTTCCATACCTTTAAGCCATGCACATTTCTGCTAGCTCCAAGTCATGGGTGGGATAATTGAGTTCATGATCCTTCAATTTCCTAGACTTGAAGGAAATCACTTGCCCATTTTGTATTAGCACTCCACCTAGCCCATCTAATGAAGCATCTTTCCAAACTACAAATTATTTATTTAGATCACACACTTACAAAATTGGTGTGGTAGTAAGAGCTTCCTTCAAATTTTGGAATACAATGTCACATTTTCTATCCATTAAAACTTCTTTCCATTTTGTTGAATGGATGTTATGGGGTTATCTATCTTGGAGAAGTTCTCCGCAAACCATCGATAATATCCTGCCAAACCCATGAAGCTTCTTACTTCAATCACATTTTTAGGAATAAGCCATTCTACAATTTTTGCACCTTAGCTAGATCCATTGTAATTCCCTGGGCTGAGATAATATGTCCCAAATAGTGTACTTTAGGCCAAAAGAAAGAACATTTGGACAATTTCCCATATAATTTATGATATCTTAACCTTTTAAAAACTATTCTTAAATGATCCTTATGCTCTTGGAAATTTTTAGAGTAGATTAAAATGTCATCCAGAAACAATAGCACAATTTTTTTCAAGTATTCATGGAAAACATGGTTCGTGAGACTCGTGAAAGAAGAGGGGGCATTTGTTAGGCCAAAAGGCACCACCAAAAAATCATAATGGCCATACCTAATTTTGAAGGTTGTCTTCACAATATCTTCTCTTTGATTCTCAACTGGTGATAACCTAACCTTAAATCTATCTTGGATAATATTGCAACTCCCTTCATTTGGTCAAATAAGTCATCAATTCTAGGGAGGGGATGTCTATTTCAAAGGGTTACCTAGTTCAAAATTTGGTAATTGATGCAAAACCTCAGTGTTTCATCCTTCTTAATGAACAACACTAGAACTCCCCAAGGAGATAGAATAGGTCACATCAATCCTTTCTCCATTAGATCTTGCAACTACATTTTAAGCTCTTGTAATTCAACAATGTTCATTCTATAGGGGGCTTTTGAGATATGCTCAACCCCTAGAACTAGATCTATTGTGAAGTCCATCTATTGCTTGGGAGGTAATCCTGACAATTCTTTAGGGAAGACATCATGATACTCTTGGAGAATGGGATGGTATTCAATGCTAGGTGTGGGATCATCATTACCCTCTTCTACCTTTACTAGATAGATTTTACTCCCCTTTCTCACCACCCTTTTTACTTGCATGGATGAGATCATTCTTACCATCACTGGTCTTCTAATCCCTTGAAGAACCACTGACCTCCCTTGGTCATCTAGACATTCAAATTTCTTGTTGTAGAAATCCAACATGGCTTGGTGCTTTTGGAACCAATCCATCCCAAGGATTAAATCATAAGACCCTAACGAAGTGACACAAAAATCCACCTTGTTTGTTATAATCCCTAGGTCAATCTCAGCTCCTTGTAGGAAAGACTTGATTTTTTGTCTCTTACCCAACCCAAACTCAACCTCCATCTCCTCTCTACTAGGACTCTTATGATCAATTTTACATTTTTGAATAGCATGGGAGGAAATAAAACTATTTGTAGCTCCTAAATCTTCCAGAATAGAAATGGGTTGGCTGAGAAGTGTACCTTGAAGTTCTATCAATGGAGCTTGTTGATCCACTTGACCATTATCCACGACTGCATAAATTCTACCAGTTGGTTTGGTTTTTTTGTTTGGATTCTTTGGACACTCACTCATATAATGATTTCCTTCACATGTCCAACATCCACTCACTGGTCCTTTTTGGTCTTCCTTACCTCTCTTAGAATCACCTTGTGCCTCATGCTTAAATGATTTTTTCCTTTTCTCTCCTTTATCCTTTTGACATTCTGACCCATGATTTTCCCTATAATTTCAGTCCCTCTTAGTCTACTGAGAATCATTCCTTTCAGCTTTAGCTTCTTTATTACCCCTTTGTTTATTATCTAAGTAGTTGGAGGAGTACAAATTTTGTTTGTGTTCTTGCTTGCTCCTATGCTTTTCTTCAGCAACCAAAGCTACCTCCACTAACAGGCTTAAGCTTTTAGGCCAAGTAAGCTTGGTTGCATACAAAATATTCTTATTAAATCCCAAGATAAAATTGTTCACCTAATCCTCTTCTTCCTTCATATAAGGCATAGGACAGAGTAAGCTCATGAATTTGGATTTATACTCAGCCACTGTCATTCCCCCTTGGCATAGTGAATGGAATTCTGTCATCTTTTGGTCTCTATGATGAGCAGAAAGGTACTCCTTGAGAAACCACATGGTGAACTTACCCCAAGTTAGTTGACTAATATCATAGTTATTGATTTCTACTGAATTTTCCCACCAAAGTGAGGCTTCTCCTTCTAGGTGATAAATGTAAATCCTAGCGTTAGTGTTGGAACTTAATTCTATCAACCCAAAATAATTATTCATTCCAATGAGCCATGCTTCAGCAACATTCCCACCCCAAGTCCCATAAAACTTAATGGCTTTCACTTTCTTCAATTCTCAAATTAGTTGGTCCTTTCCCACTCCTCATTGTGTCTCTGAACAAGAGTGACTGTAGGTGGGAATTCTGGAGTTGCTCTTATGTTCTTGACTTGTATTCCCATTGTGCTCCTTATCTGACTCTTTAGTTCCAATTCTAGTGTTGTTGTTCAGTCCTTGCTCCTTTTGTGTCGTTAGTTCCTCAATTTGCTACTCCTATGATGCTATTTTGCATGTAGTGCATTTAATTCAACTTGTAACTTTTCAGGTATTGTAGGAGCTAGAGATGATGCACCCCTACTTGCATGCAACATTTTGGTGAGGCTAGGGCTTGTTCCCATCCTCAAAGTTCTCTTCATTGAATTTGTTTGAAATTTTGAAGGAAAAGAGAGTATTATTTAAGTTTCTTTGTTCTTTTATTTCAAATCATATTTAGAATCAAGAATAAATTCATGTGCAACATAAGATTCACACATTCTCATTCACCATAACACCTTGATTTTTAAGCATATATAAGTCTATATATATATATATAATTAATAGTTGGAAACTTTTACGAAAAAGAAAGACGATGTTTATTTAGTACTAGTTCATCATCTTTTACATAGTTTTAGTTGTAGAGTAGCTGCCTCCTCTTCGGATTCTTCCTCAATGGAGGTCCCCATAGTTACAAACATATTAGAATGGGTGAGGATTGGAGCATTGTGTCCACATCCAAAATGGAAGTCCCTAATAGCTGAGGGTTTTGTTTTTAGATTTGTTTGTGGGCATCCCTTTGGTGGTTCATGGCTTTTGTCTAGTTTTTCCATTTTCTTTCCCTTCTAGGTTTTCAGTCACTTAATAGTCTCTGCCAATGGCTCTATGTTAGACATGCTTTTAGTTTCAGTTTTTGACCATGTGGTAGTAGTGGTCTTGGATCCTTCTAAGTTATTTCATTAGGGATGTTTCCTCAAGGCCTTCTTCTTCCCCTTTCCTTGTTTCCCTCGATCCATGACTGTTATTACCAAACAGTCATATTAGTACAACAAAAGAGAGAGAGAGCACCTAGGTCCTAGTGTTGAGTTCTAAGCTTTGATACAAATGTAAAAACCACCCCAACAAAGAGGAGAATGTTCTACACAATTTTTTTTTTCTTTATCATGCAAGAAGGATCACATAGAAGGTTAGATCATATAAATGTTAATGGAGAAAATCTTAAGTAGTATATCATCATGTCAGTTACATAATTTACATTAGCACAACTTGTTGCCTTAATAAAAGGACTGCTACTAACTAGATTGCACATACCTTCATGATGGTGAATTATTTTATCTCAAAGATGCCATTTGATCTAGTCATGGTGGGATGCAAACTGATCCTAGCCAATGTGGATTCGAACGCTATCCACCCCTCCAAGCAGATCATGTGGCCCGTGATGAGAGAGAGAGAGAGAGTTGTAATTCTAGCCCATAAGCTATGAGAAAAAATGCCATCCCAGTGACCCTCTTCCCAAGGTTTACCTAGCTATGGTAAGCTTATAATTCCATTTTCAGCTGTTATAAGTATTCATAGGGAGTTATTTTTATCTACTTGAGCTTGTTGGGAATCCACCTTTTAGTTGTCCATCTAATCAGCTAAGAAACTAAGGGTAACCATCACTGGTGTGGAATGCTCCTAGACAATTACCATCTTGAGCTTAGTATTGCTTCTAAACTCTCATCCATCTTGAGCTTAGTGTTGTCCCTAGACTATTATCCATCTTGAGCTAGTACTGCCCCTAGACCATTGTCCATCCCAACCTTGGTACCACCCCTAGACCATTGGACATCTCAAGCATAGTATTGCTCATAGTCTATCATCCATCTCAAGCATAGTACCTCTCCTAGACTATCATCCATCTCAAGAAAGTACTATTCCCTAGCTTATGCTTAGCAGTGGACTAGAAGTAGGCTCCAAACTCAAGGTTAATAGGTTTCCATCCTAGCTATCACCAAGTATGGCATTGCTAGATATCCTATTAAGAGAATTTTGTATGCTCAGTCACCTTCTATTGGGAAGGAAACTCTTCTTCCTTGGTTAGTAGGAAGAGGATACCTGATTTATTGATCCAATTGGAATAATTTAAGTCATGGTCTAGTAAGGATTACATTAATAAAAATACTCATTAAAATGAGAATGACTACCTTAATAGTCATATGATCATAGTAGTTGTAGTCTTTCATATGGGTAGCTGATTTACAAGCCAACATTGTAGCAAGGTATGGTGCAGGTAGTACTTAGACCCCTAATCTAGGATAGTATATTTTATGGTAATATATTTAAATGTAATGGTAATAGAGTTTTGGATGCATAATAAAAAAGATCAATTCCTTAAGAAAAATATGGGATGAGATATCCTACTCTACTTGTTATGAAGACATATTTTTTGTGTTCACCAATAAGGTAATCCCCCATTGTGGTATAAATACATCATCCCATGCCCCATGGTTAATAAATTAAGGCTATGATGAATGCTTGACCAAAATCTTCATGGATAGATTAACGACTACAAGAACTAAATTGAGATGTATTCTATAATATCACATTCTAATATAAGTGAGCAGCTGCAAGGACTAAATTGAAATGTATTTGATATTGTCAACTTTGATAGGAGTTATAGCTGCAAGATTTAATGAGATCACTATATAATGTCACATTTTGATATGAGTTAATAGATGCAAGCTTTAAATGAGATTAACTCTTTGATTCTGATATGTGTTAACAACTGCAATATTTAATGAGATTGCTCTAAATTGTCACATTTTGATACAAGTTAATAGCTAGATGTTTTAAATGAGATTAACTCTTTAATTATAATATGAATTAATAGCTACAATATTTAATGAGATTTCTCTAAATGGTCACATTTTGATAGTAGTTAATAGCTGCAAGTTTTAAATAAGATTAGCTCTATTTTTTTTTTACCTTTGATTTGCATTAACTAACTTGGGACATAGTACGTTTATGTTGGAAGGAATTATTTATAAATATAATACATCTAAATTCTTAAATCCAATAGCTAGAATTGTTTAGGTTTGTTTTAACACTTCTATCAATTTCAAGGTAGTGTTGATAAAAAAAACTTACGGGTCACTGCCAACTAAGCTAAAATTATTTGGGGTTGGAGCTAGCCAATTTAGTAAATCTTTAGTTAGACAGGAGAATAGGTTGAGTATGAGGTAAGCCAAACCTCCATGGTAGTAATATATTTTTTCTTCCTTAACTTAGCCTCCTAGTTTCTTATACAAAATATTGTTGCTAGCAATTGAATACCCTATTTCTCCTCCATTTGTAACTTCTTTTTATCTTATTCATATAGCAAGTGCTAATATTCATCTCATATATCTTAACCAGATGACACCATTTCATCACACATTGCACACCCAACCATGTCTTGGGTTAAAATTACTAATATTTTTGGGTAGAGATTGTTGTCGAAAGAAAACATTCTATTGTAACCCTCTCTCTAATGTTATTTTCAGATAATGTTGTTCATCTACCAAGCTTGAAGGATAATACAGGAGTAATGTTAAAAAAACATGAGAACAATTGTATCTTCCATTATTACAACATTCAAAGAAGAAATATTAAAACACTTATATCTAAATTCATCACTGAAATAGCAATGCAAATCTTGTTCTTAACTAAACCAAAGTTTAAGAACCTATATTTCATGTGCTTGTAAAGGTGGCTATAGAACCAATGGAGGATGCCCTAGTTGATGTTGGGACTGAAAAACTCTTGAAATTTCATCCACTCCTCTATTTCTCTTTTCCCAAATTCCTCCACCTAAAATGAGAGCTCTCCAAGTCGATTTAAGGAGAAGAGAGCCAAGTTTCTCCATGACTTGTTGGTCCATCTTCCTTCTTGCCATGGGCAGTGGTTGCAAAGTTTTCTAGGCCTCCTTAAAAGCTTTGATGTCCTCTTCTTCAACCTAGCTATTCCTCTTCCTATCTTTGGATGAGGATTCCTAATAGCCTCCTTGCTCAGCTGTCTCATGCCACCCTTCCTCTTCCATGAAATCATCGCGCTATTTTTTTCTGCATCCTCCGGCTTTCCTTATTTGTTTGTAGATATATTTTATTTCACATTGGTTTGATGGAATATGGCCTTTGATATAACAGTGAGTGTTTTCTATTCTTTGTTTTAAATTGTTGTCATTTTAATAATGTAACTATCAAGTATTTAATTTATAATTTTATTATTTTCTTATATAACTTATTTTATTTATTCACCTTTAGATATTTATTAATTTTAATTTACCCCCTTATTTCAAATACCTTAATTAAATCTACCAAATTGAGCATTGTCAAATAATCAAGATATTTAAGTGGACCTAATGGCTCTACCTAGTCGAGTCAAGTAACTCTAGCCAAAACATATATCAAAATCCTAGGTTGAATGAACCTAAGGCTACTAGAATCTACAAACAAGGTCAACAATATAATGACATACAAATTTTCTATCTCTCAATTAATGTAACCACATAATTTTTCTCACTTTGTACCCTTGGTACCTGCATCCGATGACAAGTCTCACACAAATACAACATCCAAATCATTAGTCCGTGTTAGTCCAACATTTGATGCATTAAATTAAAATACCATAATAATACTAATAATGACACTTAATAATAATAACATCAAGGTTAATAATTTGAACGAACACTCATGCACACACACACACACTTATATATGCTCGCATATTAAATTTTGAAGTTTAACCCCTAGTCCAAAATACATTGGGGCTAGGGGTCATGCAAAATGATTAACAAGGTATGGAGGAAATATGACACACTACCAAAGCTTGATGAAGAAGGAAATTTCATTTTGGAACCAAAGTGCATTCATCAAACATGCACAAAGAAGCTGAAGAATAGAACTCTCATTGAGTATATCATCTGACAATGGAAGAATTTACTAGTTGAAGATGTCTCATGGGAAGATGAGGAATTCATTCAAAATCATCCACACTTGATTAACATTGAAGACAATGCTTCTTTGAAGAGGGAAGGAATGTTATTCCCTTAATATTGGTGTACATTGGGTCATGAATAGTCAGCTTGTGACTATCTTAAATCCTAATTAAGTCATGTTATCATTATTATATTATTATTTATTTGGTTAGCTTGGCTTAGGGATTATATAGTGGTGTCCAAGTTGGCCTAAGTGATATCCTATAAATAAATAGGTATGTATAGGAGGTTGTGAGTCTTATTTCATCATTATATGGTGAATTGTGTTCTCATTGGAGATATTTGGAGGTTTCCCCCCTTGAAGTGGCTTGTTATTCCCAGTTATTATCAAGTATTTGCAACATGTTTCATATCATCTTCTTCTATTGTATAGGTTATTTCATTATAGAGTTCATCAATCTTATTATAACACATTTGCTCAACATGTCCTAGCCTTTTACAATATACACATTTTAACTTCTTCTTTTTAGATTATTCCTCTTTTGAAGAGAGTGTAGACTCAGGAGTTATTTGTGGAGGAGAATCTTTACATTGCCCATTAGACTTAGGTGCCTTATTCTACTTCTTACCTTTCCCATTTCAAGCCTTTGTACCTTTTGCAAGAAGAGCATGAGATGTTGAAGCTTTCAATGTGCCCATGAATACCAACTTTTCTTGTTCCCTTGTGATTTGAGCTACAAATTCATCAAGAGAAGGAATTTTGTATGCATTTTTCAAGGGCATTCATTGTATCATAGAATGTAGAAAACAACATTGAATAATCAAGACCAAGCTTAGTATGAATAGAAAGAATCAACTATTCGTCCTCTTTATTTACCCTACAATTAGATAACTACATCCTTGGAGAATTAACCTTAGAGAAGAATCCTTAGATATTGTTAAAATCTCATGGATTAAGACCCATTAGTTCATTCTCCAACTTAAATTTCCTCATATTATCTAGCCTACCAAAGAGAATCTCTAAAGTAGTCCAAACTTGATTAGGATGTGTGCAAGATACAACATGATATCTAAGATTTGGATAAATTGAAAAAAGAGTACCAATAACTTCATCCCTTCTATCAAGCCATTTTATTCTTTGTGTAGCTCCATTGGGTTATGGATCTTGGTCATATGAAATTCTTTTCAACTTCAATTTTTACAATAACATCCCCATTTGTGATTTCCATTCATGATAGTTAAATGGGGTTAGAAGTACAACTTATGGAAAATTCATGATATAATCAAATATTACAATACAGTAACAAAAAATTCCATTCAAAATACAATAAATTTACCCCTTTGTCCCAAAGAAATTTACACTTTTTTACAAATTTACAACAATGTTTCCTAAACTACGAAATCAACTTCAAACTGAAATTATTAAAATTAGGAAACAAATATGAAAAAGGTGCATAAATACAATTGAAAATTTCCTTAATACCTTCTTGATGCTGCAAATTTGGGGAAAAACAAAATCCAAAGAAAACTGATATGAGCTCGGAGGTGAAAATAGAAGATCTAGCTTCAACCTGGAAAAAATGGTAGAAAACTATAATTTTTTTGCAAAAAACCTACATCACTGAAAAGTTGAGACTTACATCTTTTTGGAAATATTTCATTTGAAACTTTTTTCCTTTGTATGTGAAATTTATGACAATTTGAAATAAACATTTGTTTTGGGGCTTTGGAGGGAAAAACACAACATCTTAAGGCTAACTAGGAGCAACATTTTTGTCTCCTAAAGACTAATTTGGAGAAAAAGGTTGGTGGACATTTTAGAAAAAGGGTATTATAGAGTTTGAAATATAATATGAAAGCCTTTCAGGCTTTTTCTGCCTTTACAAGTTTCAAACAATTTATTTTCAAAAAGCTTTGATATAAATCAAACTTTATAGCAAATAAACCAGTCGGCCTTTGAAAATTGTAAGACAAAATTTTAATAAATTAAAACCTTTAAAAAATGTTGATAGTAAGCAATGATACTTAGCGTTGCATGAAACAATATTAAGCAAAGTTTATACATATAAGAAGCTATGATTAGGACATGTATGCATTGAACAATGACCACATGCAATTGACAATGACAATGATTTGACAATTATTTGACATGAAAGGACGGATACAACCTGTAGTTTTTAGAACTTATAATCAATATTGTGACCAACATACCATGAAAGCCAACTGAAACTCACCGATTGATGAAGTTATCGTTGATCAGACTTGATAGGAATTGTACCAGGTTGTAACAAGAATATCCTTTGGAATATGCCAACCACTTTAATATTTTTTTTGCACGAAATATGAAAAATTCACCCCAATATTTGCCAAAAATTATAGGAAAATTTTGCCCAAAAATAAAGTGCAAAAATTATTTTTCTGATAATTTTTTTTTGTAAATTAATAATGATGACCTAGGGGGCCATATAGCCTACCTAGGCAAAAAAAATTACCTTAGAAATTTTTTTTACTTAAAATAGACAAAATTATAGTCAGAATTAATCTCCAAGGCCTTTTTAAATCGATGGTGATGTAGATCTAGGCCCAAAGTGCTTTGAAAATTCAGTGACCTCTTGGATCAGCTACTCTCCACACTTTTTCAAACCCTCATAGATCAACCAAAACATAACCAATTTTGAAGAAACAAAAGAAAAAACTAACATTCTTCGATGCCCTGGATTCAATTGTGAGATCCTTGAAACCCCAAAATACACCCAGCAAAAAAAATTGAAGCAAACATAGAACCCTAATATTTGGAAGGAATTTGCAAAAACATCAAGCTTTGATACCATGTAGGAGTAAATGGTGATTCCCCAACACCCTTAGGAATAGTTGCTACAAAAAAAAAACCTCCACAAGAGAGAGAATAGTAAAAAATCTTGCTTCAACAATGGAAGATTGAATAATGGTTGAGTATGCTTAAAGGAAAATCTACATGAGATGACTTGCTTATAAAGGTAAGGTAGAGAGATAGGATTAGAAAAGATCATAACAAGTGTCTTAATCCTATGACATGAGACAATTAATAAACTAACTACCTAGGAATCAATCAATACTAGCTAGATAAGATAAGTTCTAGAAAAACCAACTAAGACTTCTAGAAAGAATCTTATATGCTAAGTAAACGTAACATGTGAATATGTCCCCTAATTACCTAGTGAATGAATTACCTAGGTAGAAGACATTTATTCACACCAACATTGTTTTGCATATTTTTATTCCCCTTTATCTATATGTTTCATTTTTTATAGATGATTATATTTATTTCTCTTTATTCACAATTTTTCTTCTATATAGTCTTAGTTTAGTTTTCTCTCAAATATGTATTCTAAATTGTCACTACATTCATTAGAGGTATATATCTAAAATATTCCTTTCTCATTTTCTAAATTCATACATTATTTTATAGGTGTCTAAAAATATTTGATTTAAGAATCATTAGACTAGGCCCTATTGATTAATACTATTAGGCATTTAAACTATTTTTGTGTGCCTTGTCAATATGAAGCTTTATTTTCTACTTCCATGCTGGTGTATTTAATACTTTTCATGATCAAATTCTTCTTCTCTAAGTGTTTTTTTCAAACAATTATGGCCTTGCTCAAGAGTTTTAAGCTCACATACTTGAAAAAAGCCTAGGTTGTCTTTTCTCATGTACTCACATCCACCAAATCAAGTCTTATATTTCTCACCAAATATGTAAACTATTGATCATAAAAGCTTGTGCCTCTCCAACAATCTTATGGGAAATTCAGCGAGTGGGGGATGAATTGTGTCTCACTAAATGCCTTCGAGTTTTTTTATAGAAAGCTAGCTCTTCTTTTGGGGTTTTGAGATAAGCGAGAAAGAGAAATGTAAAAATAAAACATGAAAGGTGATATGCTGATTCTTTTACAACATTTCAAACTCAAATTATTCCTATGATTGATATAAAGGACACATAACACCACAACACTTCATTATTGGAAAGAGAACGAACAACACAGGCTAACTTCAAGCATGGTGCAGAATTTGAAATCTTTCTACAGGTAGTGCTAATTGAGGTCTAATCAAAAATAAAAAGAATATTAGAGTAAAAGAATAATATTTATAAATTATAAGAACCTTGTCTCCCAATATAGCGTAACACAAAAAATAACAATTTTAAGATAATGAAAAAGTCTAATGACATAGTCAATTTTTTCCCAAAATCACAATTCCACAGTACAAGCATAAACATAGAAATCCATTATTCAAACTATCAAAATATAGCTTGCAAGACACAATGTTTCATTCAAAAATCATAACATAAAGAGAAAGCTTGAAAAAGGCAATACATGTACAGTCCCAAAATTCCTCAATAGTTCATGCTTTAATTAAAAACCAAACTTTGAAACAAAGGTCAGATGCCAATCCGACAATATTTTAAAGTTTAATAGATATAATTTCCCATAATAATGTAGTTCTATAAATTTATTTCTAAAATATAGTCCATAAAATCTAAGAAAATTTAAAAAGGAAAATAATTCCCCTTTTTAGAGAAAATAGTTTTGTCTTGGAAAAATATTTTTCTAAAAATAACAAAATCTCTTCTAAAAATATATTAAAAAAATCCCTTTCTATTGGTGTTGTCGTTTTCCTTTTATAGCTGCCAAATAGAGAAACATCACCTTTCCCAAAAGTAAATGTTGCTAGATGTCAGTACCTGATAGCTTGCAATCTGATTTGTAAGCCCTTTGTTATGCCACAAAAGATCTTTGCATCAACTTTTCAGCTACTGCATTAATGTCCTCTAGATATTTTAAAGATACTCGAGAGAAATATTGGACCCAATCCTAAAAAATATATTTCAGCAATTAATTCTTCTGACATAATCACATCACATTGTACCATTGACTAGAAGCTTCCATCCTGAGACAAGCAAAGAGAAAAGAAAATGTTACACCAGTTTTTTAAAAGATATAGTCCTCCTCTGATAGAGAGGAGACACGTCACTTGGTCGGGAACTTTATGCTTTTCAAAGAATGTTTAACAGCGAAGCTCCCCCTTTCTGACACATGTCTTGGGCACCCCTCTGAAAGATAAATGATCAAGGAAAATCGTACGACTACCCCACGACACATTGCTTTTCTTCCTTACTAACCTCACCTTACCCCTTGCCACTTTTGGAAAAATATAAAAGTGAAAACAAAAACTGGAAGATTAGGGAAATGCGAAAAGCCTCTTCACAGTTTTGGTGACTCATAGTGGCATTCACTTGTAGACTTATGAACCCAACTCTCTGGAAATTCCTAAAGTTTGAAAAAGGATTGTTGCACTTTCCATTCTTCCTCAGTGGGTAAAGAAATACTACAAATGAGCCTATACGCTTGATCAAGCTGGAAAACTTCTTTGAAAGACATGATCCCCCATCTAGCTATAACCACTCCAAGGAAATGATAAAGATGAGAAAGGTGAAAATTTTCACATTCAACCTCATCAACAATACGCACCGTAATTGAACCCAGAAGCTCAGTCGCAATCTAAGCCTAATATTTGATAGCCTCTATAATTTTCTCTATAGTAACTTGCAAATTTCCTTTTGGGGAAAACAAAGGGGGTAATATGTAGTTGATCAAAACATTAAAATTCTTTTTAATTTCTTCAACTCTCATTTCCAACACCAACTAGTAATCTTTACATTTCTTAGCAAATTTCTAGGAGTTGATGATTTCACTAGCTCTGATGTAGGCAGTTCTTCTATTAACAATTCTAGCATCTTTTAAAATTTCATAGGAAGCCACACAAAGTTTAGAAATGAAAATTTGTGACTCCACTCGAGGATCACATTTCTACAAGACATGATTAGTCATTGAACCAATCTTCTCATTTATTTCTTGGACCTCCTTCAAGATTGAAAAATAGACCTAAGAACAAGAATTGTTGTTGCTATCTACTCTCAATGTAAAGATACCAAACTTTTCAACAATGGGAGAGACTCGGTCTCTCAAGTAGCAACCAACTCTTGATTGAGCTTAATCTCCTTCACCTTTGAATTTTGATCCATTTTCCCCTTTTTATTAAGAGTGTTTCATAGTTCAGAGCTTACCCTTCTTTTCTCTAGATCACAGGGCTACAATACAGACATGGCTTCTTGATTTTTTAGCTTTAGATTTTCTATGTCCGCCTATTCCTTCTGAATAGCATCAAAAAACTGAGATCGAACATTATCCAACTCTTGTAAACTTTCTTGAGCATTCCTATATCCCACATTGGTATAATGTTGGATGGTGACATTAGATTTTAATCTTTCAATTTCGGCATGTGGCCAAACCTACTGGCTTTGTGCTTCTTCAAGCAATTTTGAGTCTTCTCATTGTTTACTCTAAAATTGCATCATGCAGGCCAACTCGATGTCATTAGATTTGAGCTCCATCTATAACCTTGATCTTCTTAGCAGTAGGTAACTCTACATTTTCCAAAAGATGCCTATGTTTAGCATTTCTTCCAACCATCTTTGTCACATTGAAATGATCTTAGAGAGTTTGAGGAACATCAATGTTTTGTGCTACAATAGGGGCGCTAGGAGGAAAATTAAAAAGAGTAACAGAGGGGGAGATTTTAAATGTATGGGTATGGGGATAGGTAAAAGGGAGAATTATCATGGAAAAGGGTGGAACACCCAGCTAGGACTGAGCATGGGATTTGACAATAGAGGTAGATAGAGTCATCAACGGGTGAAAAGGTGTTTGCTCAGAAGCTATTGGATTGGGTGTGGGGGTTAGTATTGATGCTTTGGATTTTTCAAAAGGGGCCCTTGATGAGGTGAATAAAGAGTTAGCAACAAATGAAATAGGCGTTGCTCATTCAGAGTGCAAGGCAACCTCGGGGATTTCATTCTGGTTAGGGAAAGGTGTATTTAGGATTATTAAATCAGGGTCCACGAATGAAGGATTCCTTCCCAAAAGAGGAGGAAGAGGGGTAACTAAAGAGGAGGAAGAGGGGTAACTAAAGAGGTAGAAATCAGAAAACAAGGAGGATGAAGACTTCCCTAAACCATAGTGGTCATAATATATTGGAGAGTGGACTCCTCTTCCTCTTCCCCTCAGACTGCCACTTTGGTTAGATCTCGGCCTTCCAGCCACTTTATTTTCTCTCGACTAGAACTGGCATGCTTTGTCCTCTTGACCACTGATCCCTCCTAGAAATTACCCTCAACAACTGCAACAGATGATTCTCTTATGGAACATCAGGTTTTCTTTCCCTTACTCTAGGCACTGGAGGCAATCAGGGCCTACAAATTATTTTGCTTCAAATCCTTTTAACCACCAAATTTTGTGCACTTTTTGAAGTCACGTTCTTCCTTCTTTGAAGGAATTCTTGTTCCTTATGCTTTACGCTATACATTCTTCTTGGATTATAGTCCCACTTATCACAAATGAGGACCATGCCCAAAATTTCCAATAAAATCTTGAACTCCCCTTCACAAAGCCACTTTATGAGTGATACCTAACTATTAGGAATATTGAGAGGAAGTGGATATAACTTCATTTTTTTTATTCCTGCACTGTAGATTCTATCAACAGTGGTCAACTAGTGGCATGCTTCTAGTGAAAACCCCTATTTGTTACAAACCTAGGGAGCCAAAAACACTCATCGGGAAAACTGTGAAATCTAATAAACGTGAAATCCTCACCCATAAAATAATCCATTGGGTTTTGTGATATCCTCATCCATTGTAAAACCTTAGGAGAGAAATGTCTTGTATGGAAAAGCAACAAGTATTCGAGTATGGGCCTCAAAAATAAATTCACAAACACATAATAATCCCCTATTTTAGAAAGTAGATGGGTCCATATAGAAACAGACTAATAGAATTTCCTTTCATCCAACTTGGATACTAGCACATTTTTCCCAGGATATTCAAAATGTTGATGCAAAATTAAATGAGCCAAGAAGGAAGGGTACCTGAATATAGAATCAGACCCATAATTTTTTAGCCGGTCCACCATGTTCCTTGCTATAGCCTCTGCAAAGTGATAATGCTTATGTATTTTTTCTCTTGTTAGCTCAAAAGCCATGTCGAATTGAAATGAAATAACCTAGGTGTCATCGTCAAGGCCAAATACCCAGGCCAACATTGAAAATATAGCTTAGGTGTCCCTTTTGAAAATATCATATGATAGAGGGAAATGAACATGGCCCCTATCTGGTCGTTCCCTTGTTTCTTCCTCATGAAAATTTGATCTTCTAGCCCTTTCTCCCCCAAAAAGATCCACATTTTCTTTGTTGAACAACTATGAATCCCAGGCCATAGGGATACATAACATATCCCATATGGCTTGAGCCGATATGGTAACTCTAACTCTACCACTTTGGATAACCCATATTACCACATCAAATCTCCTGGCAAAGGCATCGAACAATTCATGGCATGGATGTATGGCTGGAAACATGAACTGTGGCAAGCCACAATCCCATAAGTATAATGCAAAACTATTGAATGTCTCATACTTTCTTTTCCTTTGAAATCCACCTTCCTTGAGGCTTTTAGGATTGACTGATAGCTTAGGATCAAAAACAATTTTAGCAATGTCTTGTACAACCTCCCTTTTCATAGACTTATTTATAGGCACCTTCTTGCAATACTCAAAAGGTCATTTCTCTACAGTTGCAGCGTTGGTGAAATATTTTCACCAAAAAATATTAGCATAACCATGTTGGCTTGAAACTGTGGCCTGTCTTCTAGAAGTTGAGGGTTTTTCCATTATTTTATCAAGAGTTTTAGAGGACCTCTTAGGGATAATGGTCAGGGACCCTTTTCTATGGAACGAAAAGTATACTTTTGAGCATAATTAATACTTTTGTCAGCACATGCACTCGAAGCTATGCTATCACTACTGAGCTTATTAAATGATGCCATTGGGATGATATAGGTGGACTAAAGATTTGTATCTCGTGGGAATGCCAAAAATATTGTGAGGATGAAATTAGTACATTCCTTTCACTGCCTTTGAAAATGAAATATTTCCTTGAGAAGCGTGCTCTCCATCATACTAAATGTGTTGAAGTGGTGCAAAGTACCCTTGAAAAATGTAGTCATTAATCAGCCAAAGATCTTTATTTTAAAGTGCATTAACCCCATCTTTTCTCATTAATGGGATAGTTGGCACTGATGATGGAAATAGAAACATGTCAATAATTGGGTATGTGCAGGATCATGGTGCGCCAAAAAGTGGCAATATTATGGGTATTTGTAGGGTATGTGGCTGATGACTTTTTTTTCACCCAAAATTAATGAAACAAAAAGGGTTTTTAGAGGAGATTCTCAGATTTCCAAAAATATAAATTATGATTTAATTTGAATTTAATAAATAATTATTATTCATTTTCTATTAGAATTACACTAAAGTCCCTGATCGAGCAGGGTCTGATTGAAAACATTTATAACTTTCAAACAAGATCATATTTTTTTGAATCCAAAACATG
Source organism: Sequoia sempervirens (assembly GCA_007258455.2). Lineage (NCBI taxonomy): Eukaryota > Viridiplantae > Streptophyta > Pinopsida > Cupressales > Cupressaceae > Sequoia > Sequoia sempervirens. The sequence goes on along the minus strand of VDFB02281492.1, from coordinate 702,721,092 downwards.
CCACATTCTATGTTTCACATAATTATAGGGATAAAAAAGAAAAATTAAATTTCATGAATTTTGACCAAGTTAAGGTGGTCGCATAAACGAAGCTTTTTATATTTTGTAAAAGTTGTAATAAAAATTCATAATTAATTATTTACTTGGAAACAAATTACAAAAAATATGCATCACATCCAGACATGAGTCCTCTACTTATATAAAATCTACAAAAATATTATCATTTTATTATGGTTAGGGCGGTTAGACAGACACCCACTTCTTATTTTTCCCTAAAATTTAAGTACAGCATTGAAATTTCAAATTTTCACCAAATAGATTTTATTTATTTTTAAATAAACCTATTATTTTAGAAACTAAATTCAATTTTCTACAAATTCTATTCTTACATATTTTTGAAATAATATAGATAACTTATTCAAATATTTACGTCAATTTGCCTAACACTGATTTTTCTGAATTTTTTGCCACTTAAGGGCCTATTTTTTGCACGATGATCCTGCACATACCCAATTGGAGGCTAGAGAATTTACTCCCAACGTCCCAATTTATTTCTTAAGACATTCCATAGGATCCTCCATATGATTTATCAACTTTGATTCATTCTACCTCAATTTTTCATTGTTGTTTGACCAAAAATAGTTATTTTGTTGATCATTTTCACTGGTCAGCCTTTTCTATATATAGTCACACCACCTATTGCAACATTCACTTCGAACAAAAATATCTCTAACTTAGTTGGCCTTTCACCTAATTTCGTTTTGATTTTCTAGAATTTGTCGCCTTACCAAAATGTTTGTTGGCTTGGGGACCCCTATTCGTCTCCTTCCATGGAGTCTGCAATATACCTTTGCAAGAGAAATCACTAGTGACCACATTAAATAGTTGATCAATAATTTGACCCACTTATCATGACCGCATTCAAATGGGTGGTGGATACTAACTTCATTTCCAATGAGAACCAACTTCAGAACAATTGCAACATGCTTTCTTGCTTTGTGGCTTCACTGTTGGACCTAAACATATCCAAACCCATGATAATTGAGTTTCCCTGAGAGATATTTGATACCACATTAATGGAAAGGCTTAGAGAAATAGTGTAAGTAGCTATCCCTGGTGTTGGCATCCTGAGTGCCATAGACCTTTAGAGGCATGTATTATTTGGCATAGATGTTCCCTGGCTACCCTTTCTTTCTTATTTTTGCACTATGGGCATGGCGATGCATCAACATTCTTCTTAGCCAATGGTCATCTTGCTTCTTGAGTATATCGTGGAGTGGTTTAGAGACTAGCCTGGAGGAAACACTTCAATTTTGTAGTGCAGAGTAGTAATGAGTAGGCTTTGGGCCTACGTCTGTCTCTGTCCTGTTCTTCGGTACTCCTTTTGCAACCATATGAAGAGAAAAAGAGAATGAAAAACAACTCGATCGTGAGTCTTTTCTTGTTCCTGGGTGATGGCGAGGGTACCTCTGGACTCCTTTGCACGTTACTCCTCCCTTTTTTATCTTTTTCTTTGTAAACCATTTTGGGCTCACTCAAGAAAGTTTCATGTTTGAATCTAGGCTTGGGCTTGCATAAATTTAGAACCTTTGATATAATACAAAATACTTATTTCCTAGTGTCCTAGGTTTATTTAAAACTTTGAAATAATTACAAAACTTTACATATGATACATAACTATTTAAAGTTTTTCAAAAATTATGTAGTTTAATGGAAAATATTTAGATAAATATCTTTCATTGGTATACCTAAAGCATTGCCTTCTAGATCTTCAAGTTCATATTGATTTTTTTTCTTTACATGTGCTGATTCGGAAAGGTCCTTTCCATAGTGCTTCATATTTTGTGTGTTGTCTCAATTTTGCAATATGTTCATCATATTTTAGCACTAAGCTCCCTTCCTTGAATTCTGGAATAGAGGCCTTTTTGTCAAACCATCGCTTGACCATTTTCTAATGGTCAATCATGGCTCCATGGGCCTTTTCTCTATCTTCTTCTAGTCTAAGTATTTTGGCTAGTCACACCTCCATTCCACCATTTTCTTCAACTTCCAATGCTTTCAGTAGTTGTAGAGAAGGGATCTCTATAGAAATGGGCATTACTACCTCCTTTTCATACACCAACTCATAGGGAGAAGTTTTCAGAATTTTCTTGGGGCTAATTTTGTCTACCCACAAGGCTACACATAGATGCTTGTGCCAATCTTTTTTTCGTTCTGATCTAGTGCATTTTATTAACCTAATTAGGTGTTTTTTGGTGGATTTCGCTAACCCATTTCATTGTGGATAGTAATTTGATGAAGTTTTAAGAAAAAATCCATGTCAGATAGAAATTTTTTACATTACTAACCCAACAAAAGCTTTGGAATTATCATATATGATTTTTTTTTGAGGCCCAAACCTAGTCACCAATTCTTCAATAAAATTAATAATTTTTCCTTCTGTTGCATTTTTTAGGGCTATAGCTTCTACTCACCTTGTGAAGTAATCAGTTGTTGTGAGGATCCACTTATGTCCAACATTGAAAATAGGATTTATCATCCTGATAAAATCTAGACCCCACTGGTCAAAGGGTTCCTCTATCACAATTGGGCTCAAGGGTTGAGTGGCATTTCTTCTTTTTCCAACAAAAAAATGGCATTAAGTACACTTATGTACTAGATGATGCACTTCTATGAACATAAAGGGCCAATAATATACCGCCCTCATTATTTTTAGAGCGCTGGTCTTGGAAAAAATATTCCCACCCTCAAGACTATGATGAAATTAATTAAGAACCTTCTCTACTTGTAGGGCAGCAAGGTACCGGAGTAGCATACCATCATAATTTCTTATAAAAATTACATCTTCAATTAATACATACCTTGCACCTTGCAATTGATAGTACCTCCTTCTATTAGATGACATACTGGTTGGGTGATATCCCTTTTGCATGTTTTGTGTTTGATCAACAACCCAAGATTCATCAGACTCAAATTAATTTGAGTATACTTGGCTAGTTTCCATTTCAGTTGTTAAACTTGCTTCCTGTGCCATATATTCACATAGACCTCTTCTTCAAACCAACTTAGTTGGTAGGATATCTACATCATATTCTAGAATCTTAGTGATCTAGTTTTCTCTTTTTTCAATGATCTCGCCCTCTTTTATGTACTCTCGCACACTAGGATGTCCTACGAGGATATTGATTTTATTGGCTGACACCAAGTGTCAGAATTTATTCAAACTTTTAACTATAGAAAAAGCTTGTTTTTCTACAAAATTATATCTCATCTCATACCCTTTCAAAGTTCTCAAATAGAATGAAACAATACATTATGCTTCATTTTCATCACCCTTTTGAGTAAGTATCGAAGCTATGCTATCTTCACCATTATACACATAGAGTAAGAAATACTTGGAAAAATCTAGATTGGTCAAAACTGAAGCAACGGAAAATTACCATCTCTATTTTTGTGAAGGCCCTTTTCCCCTCTGAGGTCCATTTGAAAGGTAGATTCTTCTTGAGCATTAGTGAAATAGGCCTTACAATACTGGTCAGTGAAGTAAAAAATGAACTTGCTTATGAACTTGATCTTTCCCAGGAATGACTGGAGTCCCCTTTGGTTCATTAGTAGGGGTAATTCCATTATGGACCTAACCCTCTTGGGATCTATTTCTATTCCCTCTTTTGAGACTATAAATCCAAGTAGCTTACCTTGAGGCACCCTAAAAACACATTTTTTGGGATTCAAAGAAATCTTGAACTATTAGCATTTCTATAAAAAATTCTCTAGATGATCAAAGTAATCATTTATTGATTTTGAAAATACTATTAAGTCATCTAGATATATCAAAATGATTAGTTTAATTAATCCCTTGAAGGTGATATCCATTGCTCGCTAAAAGTTTGTGCCAACATTTGACAAACCTGATGGAATACTAGCATATGCGAAAATTCCCCACTTATTGGTAAACGTTGTTTTGTGTTGGTTGTTTTCCTTCACATATACCTATTTGTACCTCAAAAATCCATCAAGTAGTGAGAAAATTTTAGACCTAGCTACTTTATGTAGAATTTGCTCCATTGAAGGAAAAGGGTAATGGTCTTTAAGTGATGCTTTATTTAGATCTCAGAAATTGAAACAAGTCTGATATCACCATTCTTCTTCCAGACATGTAATTGGTTTGACACCAAGGTGGAATGTTTGATCAAATATATTATCTTGGACTTGACCAACTTGGTGAGATCTTGTGCCATTAATGCTTTAATCTTTGGATTAATAGGTCTTTCCTTTTGTCGAACAGGTTTAGACCCATCCTCCAAGTTGATGGTATGTTGGATTATATAGGGTTCGTGACCTCTAAGGTTGTCATATGTCCAGGCCATAACCAAATCATATTCATAACATAAAATCATTAGCCTTCATTTATCTTTAGTCGAAAACTCTTTTCTGACTTTCAACCTTCTATCATTTTCGACTTCAAGTTCTTCATAATCCATTTCATCTGCCATGAACCTTCATTTTCCCTTTCTTGCATCTTCACAGTAAAAAAGGTTCTTGAGGGAAATTAATCCTCTTGGAAGCTTATTCCCTTTTAGTTGGATGACCTACACTTAAGAGAATTTTGTTCCTAATGTTAGACTATCAGGCATCATTCCCCCTTTTTATATGAAACTAGTTATGCAGGTATCATCATCAAAGACTTTCCAATTCTCATCATTGTCTAGAATTGAGGGTCTGACAATGACCTGAACAACATTCTATTTAGTTGAGTCAAAGATTGGTTTAAATTGTGACTCGATCGATGCCAATCAGTCAGCTATATTGTTCTATGATCATGGAATAACATGTATGTTGAAGGATTTGAAACTCTCAATTAGGCCCTAGACTCGATGTTTGTATGACCTCATTTGAGTATTTTTTGCTACTGCTTGGCCACAAACTTGACTCACCACCAGCTCTAAATCTCTAGAAACTTGAATTCTCTTTATACCCATTCTTTCTATAAGGTTTAAGCCATGAAATGAGGCCTCATATTCAACATCATTATTTGAACATGAGAACATAAAATGGTAAGCTCTGAGTATCTCAAATCCCATTGGAGAGAGAAAATGGACACTCGTGCTAGCACCAACCTTATAGTTGGCTCTGTTAAAGAAAAGAGTCCATAGCCAATTATATGATGGGTCATCATACTTCTCATGCTCTTTACTAGTTTTAGAAAAAAATGATTGTCATCAAAAATTACATAACTATCAAGCCTGGTTGGATGGAAGTTGCCAAAGGGATTAGAATCCATGAATTGGTTAAGTAAAACTTCTTCAGGAGTTCTCTCACTCATATCCTCTTCATCCTCTAGCATTCCACACAGTACTTCTCCTATTGAGATATCGCAATATGTGTAGCTTCAAAGTATAGGAATGTATTGTCTGCAATATGTTCAAGATGTAATGGTTTTGACTTCTCTCCTTGCTTATTCCTCAAAATCAAATGGGACGAATCAAGTGCTAGATATCCACTGAGTTTAGTGGTGAAATCTCTTGATAAACACATCCTAAAAACTTGTGGGATATCTATTACTACCACTTCATGGGTGATTGTTTGGCTTGGACAGGAAAAAAGAGTCAAGGAAAAATCCTTTATCCAACCAATGGTTGGGACCCTTTTCTCATTTAACTGCAAGATTCCCTTTTCAAGGGGTCATACTTAAGTTTTAAATCATCTTCCACTTGCTTTGGCATGATAGTTGAGTTTGGTCCTGAATCAATCATATTATTATGCAACAATTTATCTTCTATTATAAGTGTTAAAAGGAAAGGCGTGGGATTTTTTCTACTTACCTCTTTTTCCTTAATGCTACTCTCATTTTTTGTATAATTTGTTGCTTTCAGAATATGAGGGGGAACTGTAGATCTATCATTTTCACTCTTATTGTTCAACTGAGTCACGCCTGCCTACAAGATTTTCCCTTCCATCTCTAATGCTTCTTGAAGCAGGGTTTTCTACTTAGGAATTGATATGATGTCTCATAATGACACTTTAGCAGGTGCCTTCTTCAATTGATCCACTACATTAAGCATCCCAACTGCTTGGGACTTTAGCTTACACGATGGTATCTCTTTTGTTTTTGGAAAAGGGTATTCTATGATCACGAGGGTTGGTACTTGGTTCACCTTTTTTTTTCATTGGTAGCACCTTTTGTTGCTATAGATAAGGTTGAGCAATGGGTGGAAAACCTTGTCTCTCTAGGGGAAAGAGTTGTTGTGGTTGTAGACATGGCATGATTTGTTGCACGTATTCCGCTACGAGCCTCTTTTTTGATATTGTATTACAATTGGACTATACTGGAAAAATTCCCATCATCTAAGCTTCGTTTGCATACACTACATCTTATCCTTCCAACCGTGAAAACAATGCTTGGTTAGGCCCTATATCTGCTTCTTGTTTTAAGGGGATCCCTACGTCTACTTCTTGTTCCAAGGGGATCCGTTGTAATTACATTGGGAAATGAACATTCTTCCTTTCAAATGACCCATATTCATTCGTCTTTAAGGGTAGTCCCTTTCCTTTTTGTTCCACAATCCATTTTCGCATATTCTCTTTTGGGCAATTCTGCAGGAAATGGTCATCACTGCAAGTGAGAAACCATGTGTCATCTTCTTCTACCAAATTCTTCGAGCCTAGAATTAATTCTTTGCTTTGACTACTTTTTACCATTTGGCATGGCATGGTGATTAGAACGATCTAGTTTGTGGATGTCGTCTATTGGCTTCCTCCTAAGGAGAAATCTTGATATGATTTTTGTTGATAAGGGAGATTGATCCCACCATAGGTCTGAGCATTCACCTTCATTGTTGTTTCCTGCTACCATTTGAGAATGACTAATTCATTAGCAAAATTTTGCATCAGATTCTTCATGTTGTTAATGTTGGTCATGACCGAGCTTGAGCCTAACACATTGCTTTGTGTAGAAGGCTATACATACATAGACTGGGGTGTGTCTAGAGCACTGCCTCACATGGTGAGTTGTAGTTGAAATGGATCCTTCTTGTATCGTTCAAAGGGGTTCTACAAACATAGGCATAGAAGGTCAAGGCGGGAGTTTCTCGCTGTCAATTAGACTATTTTCCACTCATACTACCACTTCGTAAGCATTAGACAAGGTATCTCCACCCATAGAACTTAGCATAACTGCAATGTTTGAATTGATAGCCTTTAGATAAAACATGAATGCCATAGTAGATAGGGGTGAGTAGTCAAGGGAATCCTCTGCCAAGTTTAATCAAATTTGATGTTCAAATCACTCATGGATTCTCTGGGAGTGCTTTTAATGGTAATTAATTGATTTAATAGTGAGGAGTGACCCTCTTTCTCTGAAAAATGTTTGAACAAGTGTCCTATAAGCTAGTCCCATGAGATGATAGAACCTAAGACCAAAGACCAATGCCAATCTTGGGCCTTTCCTTTAAAATATGTAGCTAATATCCTTAGAGCAACATTTTCCTCCACTATATCCTGGAGTTGTTCAAAAGGGGTTTTAAATTCTTCTCCAAAAAAATTTGGGATAGCCTTGAGGGCATTGGCTAGTATGCAGACCATACATTTGGGGGTGTGGGTGGCTATAATAGACTACCTCTATCCTATGTTATAAAGTTTCTAGGAGCAGGAGGAGGTACTTGAGCCATGAGGAAAAAAAATTCAATGAACCGAGTATACAAGTAATCTTATTTGGAACCTCTCGACAGCGTAGATAAGGTTCTTGATAAGGGGCTTTGACTTCTTGATCTATTACTCCTTACAAGTGATACAGAGCTTGTGGTTCTCCTCCTTCTAATATTCAAGGTAGGTAACTAGGAATACTGGAAATGACCTCTCGAGAATGCTCACATTTGGACTTTGGGAATGACATTTCCAATTTCCTTTCTTAGCCTGATTGAAGAAATATTTCTGACTTCTCATCAAGTGTTTGGAAAAAATTCAGTCCCACTGAGCATGCTAGAAAAAGAACTATTCATCATCAAATATTGCGCCTCTCTGACAGTATTATTGGATATTCAGTAATTTGGGGATGAATTGTGTCTCATTGAATACATCTGAGTTTTTTTATAGAAATCTTGCTCTTATTTTGGGGTTTTGAGATAAGGGAGAAAGATAAGTGTAAAAATAAAACATGAAAGGTGATTTTAAGTCTTCTTCTTGTTTACTTTGAACCTGCATCATGTAGGTGAACTCGATTTCCTTATATTTGAGCTCCATCTATAACCTACCTACTATTTCCTTTACATTGACTAGCTCTGCCTCTCACTTTTTTAACCTTCTATCTAGCTTTTCATAGTCTAAGTATACCAGCTACTGGGTGGTTTTAGGTATGACCAATTTTTTATGGGGGTGTGTTTTAGTTAGATCTAGGCCTATTGCGTAGATGTCATAATCCTTTAGTTGCATTTTCCCCTCAATCATAGCCACAAGTGGGGTCATGGTACTGATCAAAAGAGATTTTTGCTCCTCATTATAACAAGCCTCGATCTTCTTAGCAACAAGTAACTTGATGTTTTTCAAAAAGCACCTTTGTTTAGAATTTCGTTAGGCCATCTTTGTCGCATTAAAATTATCTTGGAGAGTTTGAGGAATATCAATGCTCTATGTTGCAATAGGGGCACCAAGAGGAACACTCAAAAGAGTAACAAAGGGTTAGATTTTGAATGTATGGGTATGGGGAGAGGTAAAAGGGAGTGTTATCATGGAAAGGGGTGGAACACCCAGCTAGGACTGAGCAAGGGATTTGTCAATGGAGGTAGATAGAGTCATTGGCAGGTGAAAAGGTGTTTGGTCAAAAGTTGTCAGATTGGGTGTGGGGATTAGTACTGATGCTTCAGTTTTTTCAAAAGTGCTCCTTGATAACATGAATAAAGAGTTAGTAGTAGCTGAAAAAGATGCTGCTCATTTGGAGTGTGAAGTAACCTCAGGGATTTCATTCTAGTCAGGGAAAGGTGTATTTTGGATTATTAAATTAGGGTCCGCAAATGAAGGATTCCTTCCCAAAAGAGGAGAAAGACGGGTAACTAAAGAGGTAGAAATAGGAAAAAAAGAAGGAATACTTACCTGAACCATAGTGGTCAGAATATCTTGGAGAGTGGAATCCACTTCTTCTTCCCCTCGAGTCAATGCTTTGGTTAGATCTAGGCCTTCTATCCATTTTATTTTCTCTCAACTAGAGCGGACATTCTCTATCCTCCTGACTACTGATCCCTTTGAGAAATGACCCTCAACAACTGCAACGGATGATGCTCTTGTGGGCCATTAGGTTTTATTTCCCTTACTCTAGGAACTGGAGGCAGATGATGCATGCGAATCTTTTCAACCACTAGATTCTTGAGGTTGGTGGTTCCACCCTAGAACTTGTTCCACACGAATTTCATGGCTAGTTTCTGGATTACTACTATCGGAGCTGGCCTCTTTATCATAAAGATACACAAATTCCTCATCTTGTGGGAACTGTGTGACAAGGAGGTTGGGACAACACAACTCTTGTCAGATCCTCTAGAAATCTACCTTCTTTCTTTCTATTCATCCCCCCTTCTTTAGTTATGCGTTGAGGGATTTATTTATTGGAAGGTTCCTATCATACTAGACCTTCAACGTATAGAAACTCAACCATTTTGGTTGCTTGAAAGGGATGTACTTCAAGTCAACATATATTTGTGTACTATCTTGAGTCATGTTCTTCCTTATTTCAAATTATTCCCACTCCTCATGCTTTACACTATACATTCCTCTTGGATTATAGACCCACTTATCAGAAATGAGGACCATGGCCAAAACTACAAATAAATTCTTGAGTCGTCCTTCATAGAATCACTCTATGAGTGATACCTGACTATTAGCAATATTGAGAGGAAGTCGATACAACTTCCTTGTATTTCTTCCTACACCGTAGATTATGTCAACAACAATCAACTAGCGGCATGCTTCTAGCACACAAAACCCTATTTGTTACAAACCTAGGGAGCCAAAAAAACTTGTTGGGAAAATTGTAAAACCTAATAAACATCAAATTTGCACCTAGAAAATAATCCATTGGGTTTTGTGAGATCCTTATCCATTGTAAAACCTTAGGAGACAAATGTCACATAGGGAGAAGTAACAACTCTTGGAGTATGGGACTTGAAAAGAAATCCACAAACCCATAATAATCCCCTATTTTAAAAAGAAGATGGGTCCATACAGAAACTAGCTAAAGGCATTTCCTTTCATCCAGCCTAGATACTGGCACATTTTTACCAAGATATTCAAATTTTTGATGCAAAATTAAATGAGCCAAGAAGGAAGGGTTCCTGAATTTAGAGTCAATCCTGTAATTTTTTAGCTAGTCCAACGTGTTCCTGGCTATCACCTCTACAAAATCATAATGCTTCTAGATTTTTTCTCTTTTTAGCTCAAAATCCATGTCAAATAGAAAAGGAAGAACCTAGGTGTCATCATCGAGGCCAAATACCTAGGCCAACATTGAAAATACCACCTGATTATCCCTTTTGAAAATATCATATGATAGAGGGAAAGGAACACGATCCCTATCCGGTCGTTCCCTTGTTTATTCTTAGAAAAAATCATCTTCTAGCCCTTTCATCCCCAACAAGATCCATCTTTTCTCTATTGAATAGCTTTGAATCCCAGGCCGTAGGGATACATAACATATCCCATATGGCTTGAGCCGATATGGTAACTCTAACTCTGCCACTTTGGATAACTCATGTTACCACATCAAATCTCCTAGCACATGCATCAACCAATTCAGGGCATGGATGTACGATGGGAAACATGAACTACGACAAGCCATAATCCCATAACTAGAATGCAAAACTATCAGATGTCTCATACTTTCCCTTCCTTTGAAATTTTCCTTCCCTAAGGCTTTTAGGATTGACCGACAACTTAGGATCAAAAACACTGTCAGTGATGTCTTGTATCACCTCCCTTTTCATAGACCTATTTATAGGCACCTTCTTGCAATACTCAAAAGGTCATTCCTCTATAGCTGCAGCGTTGGTGAAATATTTTCACCAAAAAATATTAGCATAACCATGTTGTTGGCTTGAAACAGTGGTTTTCTTCTGAAAGTTGATGGTTCTGCCATGATTGTATCAAGAGTTTCAGAGGACCTATTAGGGATAATGGTCAGGGACCCTTTTCTATGGATGGAAAAGTATACTTTTGAGCATAATTAATAATTTTGTTGGTACATGCACTCAAACATATGCTATCATTGCTGAGCTTATTAAATGATTCCACTGGGATGATACATGTGGACTAAATATCTGTATCTCTTGGGAATGCCAAAAATATTGTGAGGATGGAATTAGTACATTCCTTTAACCACCTTTTAAAAGGAAATATTGCTTTCAGAAGCATGCTCTCTATCATACTAAACGTGCTAAATTGGTGCAAAGTACCCTTGAAAAATGTAGTCATTAATCTTCCAAAGATCTTTATTTTAAAGTGCATTAACCCCATCTTTTCTCATTAATGGGATAGCTGGCACTGATAATGGAAACAAACACATGTCAATAATCAGAGTGCTAGAGAATTTACTCCCAATGTCCCAATTTATTTCTTAAGACATTTCATAGGATCCTCCATATGATTTATCCACTCTAATTCATTCTTCCTCAATTTTTTGTTGTTGTTCAGCCAAAAATAGATATTTCATTGATCATTTTCACTGGTCATCCTTTTCTATATAGAGTCACACCACGTTTTGCAACATTCACTCTGAACACAAAGCTCTCTAACTTAGTTGGCCTTTCACCTAATTTCTTTCCCATTTTCTAGAATTTGTCACGTTACAAAAATGTTTGTTGGCTTGGGGACCCCTATTTGTCTTCTTCAATGGAGGCCGCAATACAACTTCACAAAGTAAATCACTAGTGACCACATTAAACAGTTGATCAAGAAATTTCCCTACTTATCATAACTGTGTTCAAATGGGTGGTGGGTACTGAATTAATTTCCAATGAGACCTAGCTTTGGAACAATTGCAATGTGCTCTCTCGCTTCGTGGCTTCATTGTTGGACCTAAATATGGCCAAACCCATGATAATTGAGGTGTTCCAAGAGATGTTTCACACTACATTAATGGAAGGGATTAGATAAATAGTGTGAGTAGCTATCCTTGGTGTTGGCATCTTGAGCACCATGGACCTTCAGAGGCATGTGGACTTTGGTATAGACATGCATTGGCTGCCCTTTCTTTCTTATTTTTGCACTATGGACGTGGCAAGGCATTAATATTCTTCTTAGCTAGTAGTTGTCTTCTTCCTTTATGAGTACAATGTGAAGCAGGTTACATGACTAGCCTTGAGGAAACACTTCAATTTCCTAGTGCAGAGTAGCAATGAGTAAGCTTTGGTCCTACATCTATGTTCACCTTATTCTTCGATACTCTTTTTCCAATAGGACAAAAAGAAAAAGAGAAAGAGAAACAACTCGATAGTGAGTCTTTTCTTGTTCCTGGGTGACAGTCGAGGGCACCTTCGAACTCTTTTGCGCATCACTCCTCCCTTGTTTATCTTTTTCTTTGTAAACCCTTTTGGGCTCACTCAAGAAAGTTTCATGTTTGAATCTAGGCTTGGGCTTGCATATATGTAGAACCTCCAATATAATACAAAATACATATTTCCTAATTTCCTAGGTTTATTTAAAACTTTGAAATAATTACAAAAATTTACATATGATACATAACTGTTTAAAGCTTTTCAAAAACTATGCAGTTTAATGGAAAATCTTTAGATAAATAACATTCAATAGTATACCTAAAGTGTTACCTTCCAAGTCTTCAATTTCATATGCATTTTTTTCCTTACATGCACTAATTCGGAAAGGTCCTTTCCATAGCGCTTCAAATTTTGCGTGTTGTCTCATGTTTACAAGAAGTTCATCATATTTTAGCACTAATTTCCTTTCCTTGAAGTTTGGACTAGAGGAATTTTTTTCAAACCATTGCTTGACCGTTTGCTGATGGTCGATCATGGCTCCATGGGCCTTTTCTCTATCTTCTTCTAGTCTGAGGAGTTCGACTAGTCGCACCTCCATTCTGCCATTTTCTTCAACTTCCAATGCTTTTAGTAGTTGTAGAGTAGGGATCTCTATAGAAATGGGAATTACTACTTCCTTTTCATACACCAACTCATAGTGATAATTTTATAGAATTTGCTTGGAGGTATTTCGGTCCACCCACAAGCTTTCTCATAGATATTTGTGCCAATCTTTTCGCTGTGCTAACCCAATGTGTTTTATTAACCTAATTAGGTTTTGTTGGTGGATTCTACTAACCCATTTCCTTGTGGATAGTAATTTGATGAAGTTTTTAGAAAAAATCCATGCAAGATAGCAAAGTTTTACATTCCTGACCCAACAAAATCTCTAGTATTGTCAGATATGATGGTTTTAGGTGGCCCAAACCTGGTCTCTAGTTCTTCAAGAAAATTAACAATTTATCCTTCTGTTGCATTTTTTAGGGCTACAACTTATGCCCACCTTGTGAAGTAATTAGTTGTTATGAGGATCCACTTATATCCAACATTGGAAATAAGATTTATCATCCCAATAAAATTGAGACCCCACTGGGCAAAGGGTTCCTTTATCACAAATTGGCTCAGTGGTTGAGTGTCGTTTCTTCTTTTTCCAACAAAAAATTGGAATTGAGTACACTTCTATACTAGATGATGCACTTTTGTAAACACAGAGGGCCAATAATAAACTGCCCTCATTATTTTTAGAGTGGTGGTCTTGGTGAAAAAATTCCAACCCTCAGGACTATGATGAAATTAATTAAGAAACTTCTCTACCTATAGGAAAACAAGGCACCAAAGTAGCATACCATCATAGTTTCTTTTAAAAAGTACATCTTTGATTAATACATACCTTGCACCTTGCAGCCAATAGTACCTCCTTTTATTAGAAAACAAAATGGTTGGGTAATATCCCTTTTTCATGTGCCATGTTTAATCAACAACCTAAGATTCGTCAACCTCAAATTGATTTGAGTATACTTGGCCAATTTCCCTTTCAGTCGTTAGACTTGCTTCCTGTGCCATATATTCACACATAACTCTTCCTCAAACCAGCTTAGCTGGTAGGATATCTACATCATACTCTAGACTCTTAGTGGTCATTTTTTCTCTTTTTTCAGTGATCTCACCCTCTTTTATGTACTCCCACACACTAGGATGTGCTACAAGGTTATTGATTTTATTGGCTGAAACCAAGTGTTAGAATTTCTTCAAAATTTTAACTATAGCAAAAGCTTTTTTTTCTACAAAATTGTATCTCATCTCATACCCTTTCAAAGTCATAGAATACAATGCAACGAGATGTTCTCCTTCATTTTGATCACCCTTTTGAGTAAGTACTGAAGCTATGCTATCTTGACCACTATACACATCGAGTAAGAAATCCTTGGAAAAATATGGATTGGTTAAAACTGGAGTAGTAAAAATTGCCATCTTTATTTGCTCGAAGGCCCTTTTCCCCTTTGAGGTCCATTTGAAAGGTAGATTCTTCTTGAGCATTAGTGAAAATAGTCCTTACAATACCAACAAAGTCAGAAATGAACCTACTAATGAAAGTGATCTTTCCCATGAACGATTGGAGTCCCTTTTGGTTCACTGGTAGGGGTAATTCCATTATGGACCTAACCCTCTGAGGATCTATTGATATTCCTTCTTTTGAGACTATAAAGCCAAGTAGCTTACCTTAAGGCACCCTAAAAACACATTTTTTGGGATTCAGAGAAATCTAGGCACATTGTTGACATTTCTAGACAATCTTCTCTAGATAATCAAAGTGATCATTTCTTAATTTTGAAAATACTGTTAAGTAATATAGATATATCAAAATTATCAGGTTAATTAATCCCTTGAAGGCGATATCCATTGCTCGTTGAAAGGTTGCACCAACATTTGACAAACCAACTGGCATTTTACAATATGTAAATGTTCCCCACTTAGTGGAAAATGTTGTTTTGTGTTGGTACCCCCAAAAAACCATCAAGTAGTGAGAACATTTTGAACCTAGCTACTTTTTGTAGAATTTTCTCCATTGAAGGAAAAGGATAATGGTCTTTAAGTGATGCTTTATTTAGATCTCAAAAATTAACACAGAGTCTGATATCACCATTGTTCTTCTAGAAAGGTACCAGGTTTGACACCCAAGTGGAATGTTTGATGGAATATATTATCTTGGAATTGATGAACTTGGTGATCTCTTGTGCCATTAATGCTTCAATCTTTGGATTAATAGGTATTTTATTTTGTTGAACAGGTTTAGACGTGTCCTCCAAGTCGATGGTATGTTGGATTATACTGGGGTCGTAACCTCTAAGGTCATCATATGTCCAAGCCATAACCCCATCATATTCATAACATAGATCCCTTAGCCTTCCTTTATCTTTGATCGAAACTTCTTTTCCAACGTTCAACCTTCTATCATTTTTGACTTCAAGTTCTTCGTAATCCTTTTCATTTGCCATGAACCTTCATTTTCCATTTCTTTCATCTTCACAGTTAAAAAGGTTCTTGAGGGAAATTAATCCTCTTGGAATTTTATTCCCTTTTAGTTGGATGACCTACCCCTAAGAGAATTTTGTTCCTAATGTTGGATTGTTAGGAATCATTCCCCCTTTTTTTATAAAACTAGCTATCTAGGTATTGTCATTGAAGACTTTCCAATTGTCATCATTATCTATAATTGAGGGTCAGACGACGCCCTGAACAACATTCTATTTAGTTGAATCAGAGACTTGTTCAAATTGTGACCCAACTGATGCCATTTAGTCAGCTATATTGTTCTCTGATCGGGGAATAACCTGTATGTTGAAGACTTTGAGACTCTCAATCAGGTCACAGATTCAATGTTTGTATGACCTCATTTAGGTATTTTTTGCTGCTACTTGGCCATGAAATTGAGTCACCACCAGCTCTAAATCTCTAGAAACATGAATTCTCTTTATACCCATTCTTTATGCAAGGTTTAGGCCATGAACTAAGGTCTCATATTCAACATCATTATTTGAACATGAGAACATAAAATGGTAAGCTTTAAGTATCTCAAATCCTGTTGGAGAGAGAAAATGGACAACCACACCAACATTGGCCTTACATTTGGCTCCATGAAAGAAAAGAGTCCATAGCCAATTATTCAATGGTTCATCATACTTCTTGTGTTCTTTTACTAGTTTTGGAAAAAAATGATTATCATCAAAAATTACACAAGTGTCAAGCCCAGTTGCATGGAAGTTTTCAAAGCGATCAAACTCCATGATTTTGTTAAGAAAAACTTGTTCTTTAGGAGTTTTCTCACTCGTATCTTCTTCATCATCTAGCATTCAACATAGTACTTCTCCTATTGAGATATCATTGTATGTGCGGCTTCAAAGCATAGGAATGCATTGTCTGCAATATGTTTGGGATGCAATGGTTCTGAAAGAATCCTCATCTCCACTCCTTGATTAGTCCTCAAAATCAAATGGGAACAATCGAGCACTAGATATCCACCGAGTTTAGTAGTGAAATATCTTGATAAACACATCCTGAAAACTTGTGGGATATCTATTACTACCACTTCCTGGGTGACTGTTTGGCTTGGACAGGGAAAAAGAGTTCAGGATAAATCCTTTATTCGACCAATGGTTGGGACCATTTTCCCATCTAACTGCATGATTCCATTTTTAGGGGGTTCATACTTAAGTTTTAAAGCATTTTCCACTTGCTTTGGCATGACAATGGTGCTTGCTCCTAAATGAATCATATTATTATGCAATAATTTATCTCCTATTATAAGCATTAAAAAGAAATGCATGGGATTTGTTCTACTTAACTCTATTTCCTTAATGCTACTCTCATTATTTGTATAAGTTGTTTCTTTCAAAGTCTAAGGGGGAACTGTGGATCTATCATTTCTTCTCTAATTGTTCAACTGAGCCGCACCTGCCTATAAGCTTTTCCCTTCCATCTCTAACAATTCTTGAATCAGGGTTTTCTACTTCAGAATTGATATGACGTCCCATAATGACACATTAACATGTTCCTTCTTCAATTGATCCACTACATTATGTGTCCCAAATGCTTGGGTCTTTGGCTTACACGGTGGTATCTCTTTTTAATTTTGAAAAGGGTGTTCTATCATGATAGAGGCTAGTACTTTGTTCACCTCCATTTCCGTTCGTGGTACCTTTTGTTGCTATAGAGAAGGTCAAGTGATAGGTGGAAAACCTTGTCTCTCTAGGAGAAAGAGTTTTCGTGGTTGTAGACACGATGTGATTTTCTGCACATATTCCCCTATGAGCCTCCTTTTTGATCTTGTATTATAATAGGACTGTACTGGCATGATACCCATCATTTGAGCTTAGCTTGCATACAATGCATCTTCTCCTTCCAACCATGAAAATAATGCTTGGTCAGGCCCTATGTTTACTTCTTGTCCCAAGGGGATCCCTTGTGATTGCATTGGGAAACAAACATTCTTCATTTCAAATGACCCATATTCGTTCATCTTTAAGGGTAGTCCCCCGCCTTTCTATTTTTTCATCTATTTTCACATATTCTCCTTCGAGCAATTTTATGGGAAATGGTCATCACTATAGGTGAGATACCATGTGTCATCTTCTAACAAATTGTTCTGGCCTAGGATCAATTCTTTACTTAGACTACCTTTTACCATTTGGAGTGGCATGGTGATCAAAACTATCTAGTTTGTGGATGTCGTTTGTTTGTTTCCTCCTGAGGAGAAACCTTGATATGAGTTTTGTTGATAAGGGAGATTTCTCCCACCATAGGCCTGAGCATTCACCTTCATCGGTGCTACCTACTACCATTTGAGAATGACTAATTCATTAGAAAAACTCTGCATGAGATTATTCACGTCGTTAGTTTAAGTCATGATTGAACTTGAGCCTGACATGTTCCTTTGTACGAAAGGATATACGTACATAGACTAGGGTGTGTCTGGAGCATTGCCTTACAGGGTGGGCATAATTGAAACAACTCCTTCTTGTATCGTTCCAGTGGGTTCCACAAACATAGGCATAGAAGGTTGGGGCAGGAGTTTCCTAGTCTCAATTAGACTATTTTTCACTCATACTATTGCTTTGTAAGCATCAGGCAAGGTATGTTCACCCATAGAAGTTATCATAACTGCAATGTCCAGATTTATAGCCTTTAGATAAAACACCAATGCCATAGTATCTAGGGGGTGAGCAATCAAGGGAATCCTTCACTACGTTTTGTCAAACCAGGTGTTAAAATCGCTCGTGCCTTCTTTGGGAGCACTTTTAATGGTAATTGACTAATGTAATAGTGAGGAGGAATCCCCTTTCTCCAAAAAATGTTTGAACAAGCATCCTCTGAGCTAGTCCCATGACATGATAGAGCCCGAGACCAAATACTGATACCAATCTTTGGACTTTCCTTTAGAAGATGTTGCTAACAACCTTAGAGCAACATTTTCCTCTATTATATTATGCACTCTACATACCTCTACTATATCCTAGAGTTGTTCAGAAGTAGTTTTAAAATCTTCTCCAAAACATTTTGGGATAGCCTTGAGGGCATTAGCCGGTATGGAAGGCCATACATCTAAGGATGTGGGTAGCTATAACGGACTACCGTTGTCCCATGTTACAAATTTTCTAGGAGCAGGAGGAGGTACTTGAGTCATGAGGAAAAAAATTATATGAATTGGGTATATAGGTAATCTTATTTGGAAATTTAAACCTCTGGGTGGAGTAGATAAGGCTCTTGATAAGGGGTTTTGACTTCTTGATCTATTACTCCTTACAGGTGATACAGAACCTGTGGTTCTTCTCCTTCTAGGATTCAAGGTAGGTAACTAGGAATACTATAAATGACCTCCTGAGGATGCTCTCGTTTGGACTCTAGGCATGAAATTTCTAGTTTCCTTCCTTAGCCTGATTTAATAAATATTTATGACTTATAATCATGTGTTTGGAAAAACTTCGGTCCCAACGAGTGTGCCAGAAAAAGAACTGTTAATCATCAAAGTTTGTGCCTCTTTGACAGTCTTATTGGAAATTTAGTGAGTGGGGAAGGAATTGCGTCTCACTTAATACCTTCAGGTTTTTATAGAAATCCAGCTCTTCTTTTGCGGTTTTGAGATAAGGGAGAAAGAGAAATGCAAAAATAAAACATGAAAGGTGGTACACCAAAGATTTTACAACATTTCAAACTCAAATTATTCCTATGATTAAAATAGAGGACACAAAATGCCACAACCCTTCATTGTTGGAAAGAGAACAAATAACAAAGGGTAACTTCAAGCACAATGCAAACTTTCAAAATTTTCCACAGTGAGTGCTCATTGAGGTCTAATCAAACATAAGAAGAATCTTAGAGTAAAAGAATAATATTCAAAAATAATAAGAACCATGTCTCCCAATACAACATAGCACAAAAAATAACAATTTTAAGATAACGAAAAAGTCCAATGACATAGTTCGATTTTTCCCAAAATTACTCTTCCATAGTAAAAAAATAAAGCATAGAAATCTGCTATTCCAACTATTGGAATATAGCTTGCAAGACATAGTGTTTCATTTAAAAACGATAACATAAAGATAAAGCTTGAAAAAGGCCATACATTCACAATCCAAAAATTCCTCAATAGTTTGTTCTTTAATTAAAAACTGAACTTTGAAACAAACGTCAGATGCCAATCCAACAATAGTTTAAACCTTAATAGATATAATTTGTCAAAATAAAGTAATTCTATAACTTTCTCTTTGAAATATAGTTCATAAACTCTATGAAAATTTAAAAAGGAAAACAATTCCTCTTTTCAGAGAAAACAATTTCCTCTTAGAAAAATCATTTTCTAAAAATAAGAAAATCTCTTCTAAAAATATATAATAAAAAAATCCCTTTCTACTCATGTCATCATTTTCCTTTTATAGCCGCTAAAGAGAGAAACACCACCTTGCCAAGAAGTAAATGCTGCCAGATGTCGATGCCCGATAGCTCACAATCTGCTTTGTAAGCCCTTGGTTAGGCCACAAAAGATCTTTGCATTAACTTTTCAGTCACTACATTAATGTCCTCTAGATATTCAGTCACTACATTAATGTCTTCTAACTTAATCACATCACTTTGTAGCATTGACTAGAAGCTTCCATCCCAGGAAAAGCAACGAGAAAAGAAAGAGTTCCGCCAATTTTTTAAAAGATATAGTCCTCCTCTGATAGAGAGGAGACACGTCACTTGGTCGAGAACTTTATGCTTTCCGAAGAATGTTTTGCAGCGAATCTCCACCATTCCAGCACGTGTCTTAGGCTCCCCTCTGAAAGAAAAATGATCAAGGAAAAATGTACGACCACCCTGTTGCACATTGGTCGTCTTCCTTGCTAACCTCACCTTAGCCCCTGTCACTTTTGCAAAAATATAAAAGTGAAAACAAAAACTTGAAGATTAGGGCAATGCGAAAATCTCTTCACAAAAACTATGCCTATTCTATGTTGTATTCCTTTGACAACCTCAAATTGGACCATGAAAAAGGTTCATGTTTGAGTTCGCTATGGACTTCAATGTTTTATTTGCAATGACATAAATGGCTCTTTTTGGGTTATATCAAATTATGATAAGTCTCACATTGCGTACTCTTGCAGGTTTAGTGTCATTAATTTATGAATAGCAAATAGAGAAGTTCCACAAGTAACAAAATTAATAAGAAAAATGTCTATGTCAAGAAATATGAATGCTTTAGTGTTTGACTTTCCCACGAGGTAGCAGATCAGTATTTTGCTAGATCAGCATATTTTTATCTATTAGAATTCACAGGGTATTTTTTAAAGTGTTAAATGTTTTAATATCTAGGGTTGTAGGTGGACTTAAAAATTTAATGCATTATTCTCGTGTTTTCTTGAGGTTTGAAGACGAAGTTGCTTGGGAGACCTCTAGTGGACTTGTGGCACGTTAAGATGAATTCTATTAGTCCTTTGGACCAATCATTATAGAATAATGGTGTCCATAACTGCTCCATTGATTGATGCAGTGTCAGGTGCGTCTAGGTGGCAGATATAGTGGGCATAACATGATTATGTGGAAGCGAGTGGCCATATTTTTTGATGTAGTGTTACATGCATTAAAGGTAGTATGCTCAGTTTTCATGAGCCCGTGTACTTCCAAATGCAGTGTGCCTTAAATAAAGAACGTTTAGATGTAGGTGTAAATGATGTCTTTAACGAGCCTGTGGATCGAAAGATTGAGAGTGATCACAATTGTTGTAGTGACAAGTGTTGACCTGTAAATGGAGCGTTTGCCAATGGCATCGAGCTTTTCGTTTATACATTACTTTAGGCATTCGACGCTCGACGTTAATGCTCACCGTTTAGTTTATCATTTAAAAAGTCTGTCACAAGTTTATCATTGTTTTCCACTATAGAAATAACAGTAAATACATGTTATTTCAAGTTAATCACCGTTACATACATGGAGATTACCTGTTAAGATGTTTTGCACTGGTTAAAAATAGTACCATCACCAAATCTGTTTCTCACAGAGTACATTACGTTTGGATATTTTTAGTTGACAACATGGCCAAGGGCATATATGTGTGCCTGGTGTTCCTAATGGTAACGGCGTCTTTTGCTTCTGCTTCTGGTAATATGCATTCTTCTTCTGTTCAATCAATAGCTTCGTAGATGGGTTTTATTTGTTGATAGCAATAACTATATACTGCTTGCCCTTGAAAATTTTCAGAAACATTCTAAAATACTTACTGATTTGCAATTGGTTCATATTTACAAGTGCCTGTGGAACCAGTGGCAAAGGGGCGAGGAGGAGGAGGGCCCCGAGGTACTCCTCAACATTTCCATAAACACGACCATAGGCTTTGCGAAAGGTGGAGCAAAATATTTAAGGGGCAATGCTTCCTCAATAGGCAGTGTAATCGTATTTGCTCAGTTGAGGAAGATGCTATTTTTGGAAAATGCAATTTGAGTAGAAAGGGCTTGGCATGTTTCTGCTACAATTACTGTTAGAACGAATGTTTATTCTAATCACGTTATGTGTTTCTTCTATGATAAGTGAATACGGGTCCAATGAAACTACTATATTTATAAGTAGAAATATAAATTTACACCAAAAAATAATGTAAACATTTTCACATCAATTTATAAAAGTATTCATATATTTTTAAAATATATATCTATTTATTAATCATATAATTTTTTTCTTTATAGATAAGATTATTAAAGATAAAGTTTTCATAAATATTTTTTAAAAACTACGTGTATATGTCACAAAAAAACACTAATTAAAAGTAATACAATTATAAAAGTTATAATTAATTTTTTGGAAATGAAAATATAAAATTATATTCCTCTTAAATATAATCATATATTTTATTTTAAATAATGATTTCTATATCAATATAATTATTTGAAAATTATTGGGATTTTGAGACTATGTAAGAGAATAGAGATACAAAAATATTTGTACGAAATTATCACAATCAAAATCATATATTTGTGATGGCTATTAAAATTTTAATTATCAAAACACTTAAGAACAATAGATGAAAACTTGAGAGAAAGTACAATAATTTTAACAACACAATGTATATTAATTTATTTTCATGAATACAAATAAAATATCCTTTTGAAAACTCTAATCCATAAGTAATTTTACCCATACCAATCACTTCAATACCTATATATTATATAGCCAAAGTAAAATTATATATATATATATAGGCAAAAGCCTTGGGAGCCTATATATATATATATAATATAATTTTTACATAGTTTCAGAAAGTCCCAACTCAGAAAATATATGAAAATAAGTTGATAGTAGATCAACATTCAGCTTCTAATATTCAAATCTACTAATTTGAGCATCACCCTTATGCCCTCTACTTCTAATATCTAGACATACATTTTGATCAGCTAATTCATAAACTCTTGAGGAGCCAAAAATATATATAAAAATCCCAAAAACTGCACATACTACTCTTCCATAAAATCTCCATGGACTGAGTTTTTGTCCTGAATTTCCAACCTCTCTCGAACATGGTTCATCGACGAACAAAAAAATAAAATTATTTTATTTTATTATATTACATACTATAATTGATAATAACTGAAGAGTGATTAATAATAATGAGTATATATATATAATCAATCTTAAGATACTCTATTTTATATACATGAATATTTATTTTAAGTCTGTATATTATATTCTTTTTATTTATATTAAAAAATTATTTATTTGATAAGTGACTTTTATTAAATATATGTGTATATGTATGCATATACATAAACATATTAAGTTTTAATGTATATATACACACAAATATGTATTTACTAAGTTAATGTTACCTATATATAACAAAGAATATCTTCCTAGCACTATAAATAAAACTAAAAAAAATATGTTTTACATTATATTATAAATATGGAAGTTATGTATATAACTAAAATTATTTTTAAATAATATTATATAGATAAGTATATGTATACACAAATAGATATGTGTGTGTATGCATACGATATGTATATGTATATGTATATGTATATGTTTGTATATACATATATACATATATATACATACATATACATATACACATACATCTCCATGCATATGCATATATATATATATATACATATATAGATACATATATTTATATACACATACATACATAGATATAATTGTATATATATATATGTGTGTGTGTGTATATATGTATTTATCTATATAATATTGATCCGGGTGGATCCAAGAAACCTAAAAATTTTATAGTCTCAAAATCTCACAAAACCAACTTCATCACATAGAGCTCGCTAACACAGTCTTGACACAACTTGAACGGGCTCAAAAGGAGTCTATATGCAAAAGTTATGTGCAGTTAAATGGGATCAAAAGGAGTCTATATGCAAAAGTTATGTGTAGTTAAAGGTCTGGTCAACTAGGGGAATCAGACATTCAAAAAGGAAAAAAGATCATCTCAAAATGAAACAAAAATAATGCCATGTCGTAGTGCTCGTTGCATTGATTCTGGAACTATATTCGGTTTCAAAAATGGAGCTCGTATGTGAAAGTTACGGCGGGTCAAAGGTTGGTCAAAAGTTTGACTCTGGTTGACATTGATGACATTAGCAAGTATAGTTAGCATGGTGACATGGAAATCACATATGCTAACACATGGCGGCTATTGATGTGGCACAGACTAATGACATGGCAAGGTTGATGACATGGCAGGTGACATCAAATATCAAGTTGACACGTTTACTCAAATTGAGTGAATGAAAAGGTGCCACATGGCCCAATGGCTGGGTGAGATGTGGCACCCCCATCAGCTCTCACCAGTGCGTTATTTTTTCAAAATATTAAGAGAAGGTTTGAACCCGAAATCTCCCCTTTGCTACACATTCTCTCAACCACTAAACCACTTATTCATGTGTTTGCTATTTTGGGTGGCAATTTATTTTGATTTTTAAAACTCATTCAATTTTTTTTTTAAATGGAGTGGCGGTTTATTTTGATTTTTAAAATTGATTTAATTTTTTAAAAAAAAATTAGAGGGCATGGGATTTGATCCTCCACCCTCCCCACCTCAAAAATTTCCTATTACAACCACATCATGATACAATTTTGAGATTTTTGCCGGCGTAGATTCTTATGAAGAAGAGTTAAGCAAGAAAATTCTTATAAATTAAACAATCACCCTATATTTATAAATTTCTCTTAGAATCCTTAAGCTCAAATCACTATTTTATGAGAGGGCTCAAAAATAATATTTTTAAGATTATGAAAGGGATTTTCAAGATTATTTAAGGGATTAAAAGGGTTATTTAGGAGATTTGAAATATTTAAATGATTTTTATGATGTAAAAAGGGATTTATGAAGATTCCTTTTTAAACAAGGAAGATTTGGCAAAATCATATGTTGTAAATGGGGGATAGGAAAATTTTTGTAAATCATATGGTTAAAGCCCATATTAGGAAATAGAAGTGTATATAAGGGGGAGATTTTGGCTTGTAAAGGGACATTAGAAATTATTGGAATCAAGTTCATTTTGGAGAAATAATTCTTTGGAGCAGAATATTGTAAGAACGAAGGCCTTTTGAGTGTCTTCAAGTGTTGAGAGGAGATTATGAGAAATTTGATGTGGGTTGTGGAGTTTGGATATTGTAACAAGGCATTTCTAGTGCTTGGCAACATTAATAAGGTGGTCCTACTTGAGAAGCAGACTTGGAGACGTAGTCTTGATTGGACGAACTCCATTATCAACTGACATTATCTCCTCTTCTATCTTATTCTTCTATCTTCTATCTATCATTCTCTTTATTTCTTTTCATTTTTCATTTTTCTATTTGAGTTTTAATTACAACATTTCAGTAATTAGTTATATAAAAGTGAACTTATTTTTTATAATTTCAATGGTTAAACAACATAGTCATGCAATTTTGGTGTGATCAGGGAAAAACTATAATTAGGATTAATTTTCAAGTTATTTTATAAACCTCTAATTACCGATCAAATATTATATAATTTTTTTTTAATTCAAAACATACATAACTTCCATATCTATAATATAATGTAAAACTTAATTTTTTGTAGTTTTATTTATAATTCTAAGAAAAAATTCTTTGTTATATGTATAATTTTTTATTGTATGAGAAAAATAGGTTTTGAATTGACTTGAAACCATTTACAATAGGTTTTAAATGGACATGTACCATTAAAATTTAGGTTTTAATGAGGACCCAAAATCCACTCAAAGAAGAACAAGCTACTCATGGATACAACATAAACAACCAACAGCTAACCAACAACAGATCAACAAATTAACATCAAGACTACCCAAATATGGACTAATCGGAAGTTTATTGATGGGAACCTTAACCGAAAAAAGCCAAGTTTTGCAAGGGATCTTAAACCCAAACTAGGTTTAGAAGGGAACCTAAAACCCACTTACATCTAGATGACATGGACCAAAATCCCTCACAATACACTAAAGTTTAATGGGGAGCTGAAACCTACAAACAAATTTAATAAAAATCCACCTTCCATTAGAAGGAGTGACACCATCACCTATATCACCAACCCATTGGCCAACACATTCTAGCATATCTGAGAGAATAGAGCTCAAAAAAACTTTGACTCTACCTCTATCTCCACCTCTATAGGAGTAGCTACTATGGAAGATAAGAAAACAACTTCCACTAAAGTTGCCACTCCAGAAACCTGTAGGACCACCTCAATAGGACAAACATTTACCTAAATAGGAGCTTCTAAAGAGTTTACCAAATCAAAGGGCTTCCCATCACAGAAACAACAACCCACTCCACCTCAAAAGGAGAAACTACCTCAATAGAATCCACCTACACGTCCATAGAAGACACTTGATGAAAATCCCAATAGAAATCCAACGCTCTAGAAGAAAGGGAGAACCCGACAACCAAAGGTAGTATAGGAGAAAGGAGAAAGATCCCCTTAGGCTAAAACCTCATCTGAGACAAAAGATACAACTTTAAACATATCCCAAACAAAAACAAAAAATTAAAAACAGGGGCAACATATGCTCCCGTTTGATCTAACAAAAATAGGGGCTCGAATAAACAAAACCCATCCAATAAACCAAAATCTAGGAGTGACCTAGGAAAAGCATCCTCCAAGAGAAAGATAACTCCCATTGAAAATAAACACAACACAGACCATAGTGGGTTCAAGAACTCACTATCAACAAACAACACCAACTCAACAACAAAACAGAGGCCAGTAGGAATGCCATCCACAACCAAGAAAACACCCATAGCTACATCATGGAGGGAAAGCCACCACTCCATCATAGTCTCAATAGTAAAATAGTGATTAAGCACAACCCTCTAAAGACCCAAAAATCCCATGACCTCCTCCAATGGCCAGGGGAATTGCATTGAGTCAACACTAGAGGAGGAAGGCAACAACCCACCCCTCATTCTAAAAAGAAATCCTCGAAACATGAGAAATAACTTATTAAACAAACACTCGAGGAAAACTAATTGCCAAAAATGGTCCAAAATAAGAGCACTAGTATCCATGAGGCAAAAGGAGCTTTCAAAGGTGCCCAAACAACTATTAGAAGCAGAAAACCACAACACAATAGGGAAGAAACCAATTCTAGAAGAAAGTAGGAACACCACAACAACACAATAGAATGACAGTATCAAGAAGCCCCGCATTAGTGCATCCAAGCAAGCCAAATACAACTTGAAACACCACCCCTCTGCATCCCAATAGGCTGGCAACAACACATACCCTAGAAACAAAAGACTTTTCGCATCCTACCAGGCCAACAACAACACCTAGTTTTGTAGCAAAAACCCTTCCACCTCTTCCAAATCATCTCCTTCCTCACCAACATCAACCCCCAATTTTAAATTTCTCCCCCTACTCCTCTTTGTGTTATATGTATAGGTTTTAGATTCATTTATTTGTTTTATATTTGATATAAGATTTTTTTATTAAGCCATTCTTTTAATTATATAGATATATATTTTGTAAACTTTTCATAAATCTTTTGTAATAACCATGTGGCTTTATATATGTAACTCTACTCTTTATATATTAAGAAGATTATGACTTTTTCTTTTATCTAAAATTGTAATAATATAAGTAATATAATAATATAATATTTCTAAAGATCTATAATACTTTATTATTGTTTAATATTTTTACGTAATATTATCTTTTAAATATATTGTATATCATTCTTAATATATATTTTATTATTACACAAATATAACTACAATTTTATTAAAAAATATTAAAATTATGCACATACTTGTTAATATAATAACACCTATAATAACATTAAACAATGAATTAGAAAATTGTTAAAATGAATAACTATGTCTTAAAGTAAAATAAGATAACATATGTTATTTTTCTTGTGTAAATGTTTAAATATTTATCTAATAATTGTCATACACAAGTGCATGCACAAATTTTGTGTTCTTTTAATTATTTGACGGCAAGAGTTGAAAATAATTTCTTTATGATTTTTTATTTTAATAAAAGGGTAGAAAGCTCAATTAAATGGACCTACTAAAAATAATAAATTTTAAACTAATTTCAAAATAAAAATATTAAATATTAAGTATATGTCAATGTATTATATGTAAGCAAGTAGGAAATTTAATGTAATGTTACATTTCATATTAATAATTTGAATATTCAAAATCATTTCTTCAATTTATTTTTTGATTTAATTTAATTTTTAACTTCAGGTATTGTATTAATATATTTGTAGTCATAAATGATTCTTTATTTTCATTGTTGGACCACTATCATTAATTGATATTATAATCTTCACCCAATCATAGTGGAGCTTGGTTAATTATATGGTTCTTATTATTAATCTATTTATTATTCATAATTTTATAAAATTTGAGATTAGACTTGTGGACATTGATTTTTGGTGTCGAAGGGTTCTCTAACTCTTCTAGGGTTTTAAACCTAAAAGGAGAGAAATGGACCCAAAATGCTAATGTCTACACTCAAGATTAATGTAAATATGGATGCAATATTCCTAACTATGATGTCTAAATGCAATAAACTGAAAAAGAAAGGTGATTATTAATGCTAAACCTAAGAAATGCAAAGTGCTAGAAAACAGAGTGATTTATGCAAAAACACCTAAGAATGCAAGTAAATGATAACAAAATTAAGCAAGACTTGAAAGGTGCACCTAGAATATAAAGTATGATGTAAATAGGCTCTAGAATCCTATAGATTTGACTAGAAAAGTTAACTAGGAAACTTGTGCCAAGTTGGGTGACAGTCCAATTTTGGGGAAAATCTATCAGAATAGGAATCTACCAAATGGGTATCCAAAAATGAAAAAACTACTTTTTAGGCCTAGTAGTGGGACTAATTCACCACAAATGGTGACTTAGTCTACTTGGGAACCTCAGGAAATTCAGGGCAGGATTATGTAGCTTTTAGTATGTATTTCCTTTTCTAATAGTCTCTGATCCAAATTCTGTAGAAAATGGGCTAAAATGGATCTCCAATCTTTAATGAGGGCTTTGTTGAATTTGATGACTTTGATGGATTGAAAACACCTTTCTGACACATTCCTCTTTGATAAATTTGCATACAAGACCTACAAACGCACATGCAAAGAGGGGAAAAAAAGTTAAGGGCTAGAGTATAGGGATTTGCCTTGGTAAAACCCAAATTTGGTAATCAAACCCTATGAAATGAAATGAAATAAGAAAAGAATGATAAATAAACAACATACAATGTCATAAAATCACCAAACCCTTGATGTATAAATATAAAGATATGCAATGAAGTGCTCCAATGGATGCTTGATTATGCTTAGAAATGCTTAGAATGCTTGAGAATTGCTTGATGATGGGAAATTAGAAGATTGTAGGATATATTAGGAGATGCAAAATGAGGGTAAAACCCTTTATTTATTCTCGATTTTACTAGATTTGTCAAAAATAACACATCACAGGCCGAGCTTAAGGGTAAGAAAATAAAATCCCACTAGAAAATTGAAATTATTTTCAATTTTGTGCCCATAGGACTAAGTCATCCCAGGTGGCAATTTGGTGCCACTAGGGAAATTTCAGTAGGCGTCAAAAATTAAAGTGCATTAAATAAGGTCTAACAAAAATATACTTTAAAATACACTTAAGTAGGGCCAGAAAGCGCATTAAGGGGTCATTTATACATAAGAAAGGGTTAAATTAGTGATGAAAAGTCTAGAAAAGCGTGAAACTTCTTTACAAATCTTTACAGAGGATGGCAACTATCCCTTAGAGTAGACAACTATAATGAATTCAACTTCCAATGCACCAAAAGTTTTGAAATAAGACTTGGTAAGTGATGAAAAGGGGTTATTTAAGTGAATTATTATGAAAGGGTCCTAGAAAAGTGTGAAAGTGGGCTACAACACTTCACAACACTTTTACAACACATCCTAGAATTATTAATGATTCTCAAGGGTCGAAGACCTAATGTGAATGTGTTGACCACATTACAACATTAAATCTAGGAAAAATCAAGAAAAATTCCATAAGGGAGACTCAAGTGAGCATAAAAATGTCCAACTATACATTTTATGGTGACACATTAATCCTTCACTTTTGTGAGAAGATGAAATTGCTTAAAAATCACACTAAAGTAGCCAAACATGCACATCGAGAGTGATCCAAATGCACTCATGTTGGTAAGATAAGACAGCAATAATCAAGAGGGATGATCAAGCCCCCAAGATCACGATCCCATGGTAAACCAAACATAAACACAAAAGGAATGCACATGAGAATGATTTAAAAGAATGAAAGAAAGCTTTGAATCATTTTTCCAGCCCATTACATAGCAGATCTAGGTTTTTTGTTCAAAAAATGAAAGGTGTACTCACTCTAGGGAAATGTAACTCATGGTTGTCCACGAGGTGCGAATGCCCAAAAAGTGAGAAACATACACTTACAACTGGTATGCACTCTTACACATGTAGGTGGCTATGGGGAAAATTCATGCCTCAGAATGGGCTTACTGCTCAACCATACCAAAGTTATACCTCTTGATAACGTTAATAAGGTGCCACAAAGAAAAATGTCATTTTGTGCTTCATGAGACAAGCAAAGCTTCATATACTTAGAACTCATGAGAAAATGTGATTGTACTACAGGAATGCAAGCTATGGTATGCAAGGTGGCCATATAAATGCAAAATGCAACATGCAACATGCAAAAGATGTTCAAAGGAGTTTTGCTTAGTTCATGTGATGTATTCCCTTAGGGAAAATTGTTTCTAATATCTCCAAGAGAGGACCAATCAAAGAATTAAAAAATTACAACTTAGGGGATGCAGTTCTTCACATCAAGCCACTAAGAGGAATGCAATATGCTAAGATATATCATGCTCATGAATCACATCATTCCCAATGTCATCCACAAAGTGACAAACCCATCATATGGAACAAGAAGGCTGCACTAAGAACCAAAAATAAGAAAAATACATAATGAATTATGCTAATGTATGACCCCACTTTAAATGAAATTCTACACACTGTTCTATGAGAAATTACTTTAGAGTAACAAATAAAAAATGCAAACAAGAAGAAAGAAGAAATAAGAGCCAACATGGAAAGCCCCTATGCCAAGCCATACATTTCCGAGTAAGGCTACATCATGTGAAGGAAAGGAGGAAAAAAGAAAGGGAGTTACCCCCAAAATGAAAACACCAAACATATAAGGGATCTATGGATTTGGGATCAGTATCTTCTTTGCTGCAATGTTTTGATTAAAGAGCTTAGAACTGTCATCATTCCCCAAATAGACATAGAACTAGAAGAATGACACAACTAGAGTGAAAACAAATAAAATTAAAGTTTGTTTGGGTCAACATGGAAGAGACATGGTATTTCTCAATGCTTTGCATTATCCCCAAAAGGAAAACACATGCAAATGAAAAGGAAAAGGAAAAAATAGAAAGATATTTTGGGCCAACATGAAACAGACATTTTTTTCTTAATGTCTTATGTCATACGCAAAAGGAAAACTCAAGCCAAAAAGAAAAATATAAATAAAAGGGGAATTTTTGTCAACATGGAAGAGACATAGGGTGTCTCAATGCTTTGCATCATCCCCAAAATGAAAACACAAGAAAAGAAAAAGAAAAAGGAAAAGAAAAGGAAAAGGGGGTCCTTTTGGGTCGACATGGAAGAGACATAGGGCATCTCAATGCTTTGCGTCATACCCAAAAGAAAAACACAAAACAAAAGAGAAAGGAAAAAGTGATGTATAATGTATAGAAGAATGAAGGTACAAATAGAAGACTATCACAAATAGAGGAGAACATCAAACATCATGTTACGAGGGAACACAATACACACATACACCAAAGAAAAAGAAAAAGAAAAAGAATAATAGGGTAAATGCATGTCAACCATCAAGAAAGTCATCCACCTCCCAGTCATATTCATGATGTACCGAGGGCCGACAACTAGCGAAAGGGACAAGTGCAAGTGTTGAACTAGGGGAAGTACTAGGTTCTACACTTGTTGTAGGATATTTTTCATTTAAGCTCATGGAAGAGGAAAATAATGTATTCAAATCATTGTGCACTTCTTCATCCATTTTAGTGATCTCATCATCATCATCTAAATTAATCATGACAGGAGGATGGATTGTAATGTCTAATGAAGGGTGTATCACAAGTTGTGGTTGTCGTACTAGGCCATTTTATTGTGATGGGGGAGGAGGGTTGTCATGCATTGCTTTTGTCAAGTGCAGATTTTGATTTTCTTCATTTTGTATCTTGCGAGCAAGGGCACGACATCTATTCCTACGCTCCCTAGCTCCTCTATTTCTTTTTGTTTTATTGTCAAGTTGTGCTTGTGAAGGAGTGGTTTGTTCAACCATTGGTTTCTTGTCTTTGCTCAGGGGAGGAACAAAAGAAACCATAGATGGCTACTCATCCACTTTCTCCTTGGCTTTATATATTTTCTTTATATGAGGAGGTAAGATGGGGTTGTTATCATCATTGCATGGTCGTTTGGATGATGTGGGAGAATTTTTGGATGTTGGTGGAGTTTGATGGGCCAGTTCTTCTTTAGCTTGAAGCATTGTTTCATCTAGGATTGGAGTGTTGAAAATGGATGGGGACGTGTTGTGTAGGGACAATTCAACAATTTTCTTTGCTTTAAACTTTTGGTAAGCAATGAAAAAGAATTCTTTGTGAGGTGATATGGGTTCCATAGGCTTGGACCAAAATTCTTCTAAGGAGAAGTTTCCTTTAGAATACAAAGGGTTAAAGCCACTATGGTGAATAGTTAATATGCCATTGTCAAGCAGAAACATTAAACATTTGTGGATGATCAAAGGAATAACTTTCATCGAGTGAAGCCATGGATGGCATGGCCATAGAAGAAATCGATCTGACTATGGAATGATATAGAATGTTACATCCAATGTTTTAGGTCCTATTTGTAATGGAAGGATGATCAATCCTATCATAGGGCAAGAAAAACCATTGTGTGTTTTGATCCATGCTCTCAGTTTTTCATAATCATCTTGATATAGATCATGTAATACCAAAAATTCCTCAGTGATCACATTCTCACCATAGGTGGGATCTATGAGTATCCCATTAGTGATCTTATAATAAATATGGTCAACTATGTAAAGAGGACCATCAGGAAGATTCAGAAGCATATCCTTAGAAGAAAAATTAATATCAAGAGATGTCTTAGGTTGGCCCTTATGAGGGATAACGTCTATCACACCTACGATATCATTCATAGGATTAACAGGAGTGGTATGTGGAATAGGATCTGGATGTTCAATAGCTATATCAACATTCCTCACATCATTTTTTTGAGTTTCACTAGCTTTGACGAATTAAATATTATGCTTGGGCATTGGATCAATAAATATTTGTAAATTTTGATTTGGTGGGGCAACAAACTTATTGCCTATAACATTAACATTTGAAATGGATAGACAACCAAAATTAATGAGGTCTTGCACTAGGTGTTTAAGATGCTTACATTGATCTATGTCATGTCCATTTTGTCTATGATAATGGCAATAAGCATTGGGTTGAAAGGTTGGAGGTGTTGGAACATTCAAATTTTGGCAAAATTTGAAGGTACCATGTTGAAAATTTTAATACAACACTCAAAAAACTCAATTAAAAAATTAACCCCAGGAGCACATTTGAAAAAAATTATAACTTTAGATATGTTCATTTTCATGCCAAACCACCTTGTATGGATGTTTATCTACTATGTGTGAATGTGCACACCTGATTTCAGCTTCATATGATCTGATTTGACAAAGTTTCAAAGGGCCAAGATGAAAGGTTCTAGAAAGGTCTATTGTTTGCACAATGTTAAATCTATTAAAGTAACTAAATTTGGAGAAAAATATTAAGTAAATTAAGAGATATTATAACAAACCAATTGGTGTATCAGATTATCCCTAAAAAAATCTACTTTCATGTCAGTTTTCATGGCTTTAGGACATCATTTTGTATTTTTTCAAAGTAAAAACCGAACTAATTTTGCACAGTTTTAACATTGTCATTTCCAAAAAATACTCAAAAGGAAATTTTGACACCTCACATTTTGTAAAAGAAGGATCCAAAATTAACCAATCCTCTAAGTTATGGCTTCACAGTTTAATTTGATATCTTTTTAACTGAAAAGTTGGTGATCTCTAATTGAATTTGGCAGTGGCAATTTTAAGAAAATACTGAGTATGCAACTTTAGACATTCATAGTTTGCAATTCTAATAACTCCATGTTAATTTGTCTTGAATCCACACTCCCCTACCATCAATTAATGTACGTGTGAATTTACATGGCTTTTGGAAATCATTTGATCAGTTTTATAAGGCAATTTTGAAGGCTATTTGAAATATTTAAAGTCACTATTCAAAAAATATCAAAATTTATGTAATTACCCAGTTTAGTTAAAGAGGCGCTTCATATTTTGATGGAAAATTGTGTTTTCAAGATGATTTCAATAATAAATCACAAGGGGCTATGTAAGAAGGAAAGATAGTGGTAGATTCCTAGCGAGACAAAATCACAATCATGGCACAAGACATTGAACTATACTTATGGCAATTAAAAGCAAGGAGCAACATACACACTTCAGTGACAATAGTCAAGTTTCACACCATATATGAGAGAGCTCCATACTATGTGTTTGAGAAATGAATAATAATTCATGAGTTCAATAGATTATCAACAAAGAACAAAAGACATACCCATATCATGGATTCCTCCATTGTTTGTGAAAACATAAATAGAAAAAAAAATTCATCAGCCTCCAGTGAGCAAGAGATAAACTCAAGTAGACCACGTGCTAATCATTATATTGATGATAAAAAATTACTAGATGCTTTTTGGTGGAACTTATCTCATTGAGAAATACAAAATTGGCATGGAAGTGAATAGAAAAAGAATAGGAGATATACAAAAGATATTTTTAGAATGTTTGTCATATAAGTTATATAGAGGACCTTGATGCATGTATAAAATTTTAGAGAAATCAATTTAGATCTTTTAATTCTGTGTGGCTAAAATCTAGTGTCTATTATTTGTTAATTCAAAAAAAATATCTAGTTGTCTCCACATTGCTACTTTGTTATTTTAAGTTGTATATCCAAGTTGGTATTTAAATTTCATCAAAACACACTTGTTGTAATTGTGTAGTCAATTAAATTGGTTTCTGTCAAAGAATTAAATCCTCTTAATTGATTATAGTAACTTGGGGGTATCATTGGGATCAATAAGAAGAGTTAGGTAATTGATAGGGCTATCATACTGTCTCCAACTTTATTTTGTCTTGTTATTAAAATTGAGGAAATTCTTCATTTTTCAATACACATTTGTTGTCATTGTTTGGTTGTATTAATTTGTTCCTTCAAGGAAGGATTAAATATCCTTTTAATTAATCGCAGTAACCTAATACGATCAATTGGATTAATAAGAAGAGTTTTCCAGTCACATTCCTACATGTTTATACAAGGTATAAACAAATCCAAGTGCCAAACAACAAGAATTGAATCCAATAGTAGTCACCTGTTATAGAACTTTATTGACTCCAATCACCCAACAAAGCACTGGTCCAGTCTATTAATACATTACTCATCCATTTTTGATATTATATATTTCCAATTATCATACTAGGAGTAGAATAGTCAACAAGCTATCATTTATCTTACACTTTATGCCATTGTATAGATAGATCTTTTAATTCATACAAATCACAAAATATTCTTCATTTATTATGGTTTACCTACCTAGGTTTGCAGAGCCTAAAGTGTATAGAGTCATCAACCACAGAGGCTAGCTCCATCCATTGGTTCAAATTTTTTTCAAGTCTAATCATAGAGCCTGACATCCTCTTAGGACTTGTAAGTTTCATTTTTGAGATCCAACATGAGGTAAAGGATTAGTAGGATCTAGTGGTTTAATAGTAGGTAAAGTAATCATTTTTTTCTATAAAATTTGGGACATGGTGTTATGAAGAGTGTTTGGTAAAGGTGTAAACTATCATTTTGGATCTCCATAAGTATAAGGTGTCACAAATTTAACAACTGCTACTTGGTTGTTGATGGGTTGAGTTGGTTGTTCAAATTTAACAACTGCTACTTGGTTGTTGATGGGTTGAGTTGGTTGTTAAGGAGGATTGCACTGTAAAAATCCTTTATTTGGCTTTCTAAATGGTTGTGAGTTGTTTGAAGTGTTATGTTTAGTTTTCTCAACTTGGCTAGAAGTGGACTTGGCATCACGACGACTAACCGAATTGTGATAGTCACAAAGGGTTGTACATAGATGCATGAAAGGGGGAAATTTCATCATGGTCAATTTGTCTTGAAAGTGGCTTTATGAATTTTCAAGGAACATCTTTTGGAGATGTGGATTGAGAATCTTGACATTGAGTTGGGCATAAAGTGACTAATAGTGTGAGATGAGATCAGTTACCTTTTCATCCACATTTTTTTTGCATCTCATTAAATCAACAAATGTCTTTTTGGGAGTCTTTTTGGTTACCTATTTTATTTTTGTGTCTAGTGGGACTAAGTAGCCCCAAGTGGCGACTTGGTCCCACTAGGGAAATTTCACTAGGTGTCAAAAATTAAAGTGCATTAAATAAGGTCTAACAGGAATATCCTTAGAAATTCACTTAAGTAGGGTCATAAATTGCGTTAAGGGGCCATTTAAACATAAGAAAGGGTTGAATTAGTGATGAAAAGTCTAGAAAATCATGAGAGTTTGTTACAAATATTTACAACACTTTGAAATAAGACTTGGTAAGTGATAAAAAGGGGTTATTTAAGTGAATTATAATGAAAGTGTCCTAGAAAAGTGTGAAAGTGGATTACAACACTTCACAACACTTTTACAAGACATCCTATAATTATTAATGATTCTCAAGGATCCAAGACCTAATGTGAATGTGTTGACCACATTACAACATTAAAAATCTAGGAAAAATCAAGTCAAAGTCCATAAGAGAGACTCAAGTGAGAGTAAAAATGTGCAACTATAAATTTTTTGGTGAGACAAAACTAATTTGATCCCATGCAATATTTGGATATAGGGGTATTCACCTAGTTGCGTTTTAATAATGTTCTAGTTACTAGAACCAAATATCACTCAAAAAAATTAGTTTGTTTACATTCAAATGAAATTAGCTCATTAACAAATTGTGAAGTGTTGAAGACAAACATAGAAAGAGAGTGTGATATATCTTATGGTTTGAGGTCAACTTAGACTGGGGAGGGTATTCCCAAGCATATATTAATAGGTATTGAAATCACATCAAATGAACAATAGTAAAATAATGGCAGCCAAACCTAACTTGATGTCTTCGGCGAATAGATAGTCATTGAACCAAGAATAATTGGTCACCGCAAAAATATTATATAACTAATAACAATATACAATCATAACCTACATAAAGTGAGTTTACTTGAGGATCATTGAAGATATATCCTGAGTTTAATAATGAGGTTATGAATGTAAAAAAAACTACTCCTACTCCTACCCTATTGATTTAGCATTATTTCCTTGATGTTAAATTAGTGTATGGTTCTATATTGGTGCATGTATATTGGGTAATATATTTTCATCTCACTAACAACAGAATAAACTAGACAATTAATAACATGGAGCTATGTAATTTCATATAAAAATGATCACAAAATAAATATTACAAGTGTGCTTACTTAGTAACCCATAAAAAAATTGCATTTATCATGTATGTAAAGTGAGAACCTTGTAATCTTCTCAAAATGTTGTTACATTCATCTAACCAAGCATTATATTCATACTATAAAATACATACTTAATTCCATGTATACATTTTATAGTAAAATCATCTTAAAGTATTAATCTTCCTTTATTTCATAGTAATGAAATACCTCAACAAACTATATATGGAATCATTGGTTTCCCTATTTTTGTTTGGATACATAAAAAATTCAACCTATTTGATAAATGACAGTAATTATGTCTTAATACTTGTAGAGAATCAAAACCAAATCAGTACACTATAACACATTCAAAATCTATACATAAGAAAAATATCACCAAATGAGAATTATCTATTGAAGAAGGATGCAATGCCCCAAGTGAACACACCTAGTAAAAATGTGACAAAGAAATATTTTTGAAATGACAACAAGAATGAAAAATATGTGACAACCACATGCGACATTTGCACAACAATATGCAGACAAGTTTCAAGTTAAATACAATATCACAAGGGAACGTGCCACATGAACAACTTAACCATTGCTACAAGAAATGTAAAACCAATGGAAGAATTATTAAATATAAGAAGTCACAATGACTATCCACTAAGATTAGTGATAAAAAACAAACATTGACCACATACTAGTACAACAATAATATTCTCTTGCATCACAATACAAGTGAAGGATGGGGGAGTGGTCAACATTCAATCCATTCAAGATTCACTAAGGGAATCTTACAATAGTCACATAAACCAATGTAGATTATTGAATGACTAGGCACTAATGCACATCCACTAGCCAATGCAACCACTAATTTATATAAAAAGGAGTAGGATGGGGGCATATTCACCTCCAATCTGAAAAAAAAACATAACATAAGGGCTAACCTTCACAAGAGATTTCCTAGAAATGAGGTAGAAACCCTCCTCCAACAAGAGTAATTATAGGTCACTTCCAAGCAAAAAAATTAATCCCAAAGATAAGAGGTGTCATAAAACTTGATATATGACACTCGATGAAAAATCAAAGATATTTGAAGACTCTCAAGAGGAAGGTGAACAACTTTTATATATATAATTTCCTCAAGAAATTATTAAAAGAACAAGTAAAAAATGAAACAGTGCAAACAAGGCAGTAAGGAAGACTAGCACCTAGAGGGGACACTAGCATCCAAAGAGAAAACTAGTGAAATCTCTTAGGTGTCCAAGATTAGTGCTAATTTCCTAGTCTAGTGTGGAGTCTTATTTTGGTGATATTGCCATTTTTGGGAATTACACTCCTTTCAAGATAATGTAGTCATATATTAGTGTTGGAGTCGTAGCTAGTGAGAAGAAACAAGCTAAAATTTAGTCCCTATGATGTACCAAATACTTAGGAACTATAAAGGAGTGCTAATAAAAAAAATCTAAAATAAGAGAAAACATGAAGGAACTAGAGAGGTCCCGGACACTCAATCTCACCTCATAGAAGTTCACAAATGGGAACACTCGTAATGTCTTGGGAAACTACAAGGGACTCCCTTACAAAGCCAATGATCCTAGTTGTGAATGGAAACATGTTCTAGATGTTTTGACCCCTCAAACACCACTTGGAGAAACATAAATTGCCTCATGATGAGGAGGTTCTCTATGACTCACTATGCACACAAAATAAAAGAATATTACTACATTTTGAAATGTTTTATTCCCTATTTTATATGCTAAAATTTCATTTTAGAAACCAAATTATGATTCTCTACATTCATTTTACCCAAAAAATATTTCTTTCAACATAATTCATGATAGTATTCATGCTTGAATTTAGTGAAAATTTATGTACAAATAATTATGATACCATTACAATCCATCCAATCAATGATGTCAAATAATTATATTACATTCAAAATAAGTGAACTCAAATTTCCTTCAATTAAATTTTTACAATGTTTTAAAGATAAGGAAAAATAAATGAAATAAGAAACCTTAACTACTTTGATTAGAATCCTAGAGCTCCACCAAAGATCCTTGTTCACCAATGGTAGTTTTCCCACCACCCAAACCTGTGGAACCCTTAAATCCACTCATACCATGCTAGGAGATACTCACACAAACCACAATCACACTCACACTAAAGCACACTGGTAGAAAGATTCACTCATGCCATAGAAAAATATACATACAACAAACAAATCATAAAAGATTCAAAAAGTATAATAAGATGTATCAAAATATAATAATCATTATTAACAACCAAAAAAACAAGACTCTCCCATTGGGCACAATAACCTATCACACTAGAATGAAATCATCATTGGGAACGATCACTAATGGTATAAAATTACACACTCATAGGAACATACACGACATAAGGAGAAGATGCTTAACAAGAGGCAAGGGGTTTCATCACAAAGTTCAAAGGAATGAATAAGTTAAGTTGGGTATGATCAACTCACCCTATGAGGAACCCAACTTGCAAGTCCCAATACTCATAGAGTAGGAATTTCTTCTATTCCCATACCAAGCCTATACTAGTGCTTCAACCATGCCATAGGAATCCTTATCTTTGTTAATTTTATTTCCTCAATTTTATTGGTTATCACATAGTAAGATAATATCCCAACGAGTTATCCTCATGCATCTTTTTTCCCTTGAAAATTCTAGTAACCACTCCACTGTGAATTACTATTACCTTCATCTTAGGTTCATCACAACTCAACACAAAAGAGCATGGCATGAAAAACAATGAACAAAAAAATGGAATAAAAATTTGGCTCACAAAAAAATTAAACATGATTGTAAGGCCCTTCCCTATGTGTGATTCATTTTTCTCTACATTCTTATGTGCATTACATTAACCAATACTTAGATAAATTAAAAGTGATAGATAAAGTGACTATGTGTTGTCATTTATTAGTTCTAATTGGAATTATATAGTTATTGTTATTTTCTAGATAAAATATTTAAACTTATTTAAACATTTAGTATGTTTTCATAACTAAAATATTTCTTGAAATTATTAAATTGTTTCCTTGAAAATATCTCTCTACGCTCTTGTGTTGATTCCTCTAGAATTAGAATTTTCTATGTAAATTGAGTCACTATTTGTCACTATTTAACTCTATCAAAAAGTGAAGATGCATCTTGTATTTAAATAATCATGTTTGTGAAATCTAGGAGATAGAACTTCAAATGGTTAATGTTAAATGGAAAAGGTTGGTGCATTCAAATATTCAAGGGAGAGTTAGGATAAATCCACTGGTGAATGTGAAAACATGCTCAAGGTGTGTAAGGTACTTAGTGTCAAATATTAATTAGAAAAGGTATCAATTTGATTAGTACATATTATTGCTCGCATTGTTATCACAAGTTTGATATTTTACAAAGCATAAAATTAATTTATCATTAGTATAATATTTAATCGATCAATGGACGAACATTTATTAAAAAGAATTCAGTCCAAATTAACCAATAGTTTGTGAAGTATGAAATTATCTTTAAGAGATATCGAGATATCGAGATATCAAATTTATTTTCTAATAAAATATCAAAATATAAATCAATTGGCTTAATTGAGTGGTCATCCTATATTCCTAATGGTCAATTACCTACCCCTAAACATCGACAACTTTCTTAAATATGAAATAAACCTTAATGATAAACATTAATTATAATCAATAATGCGATGGTATTAATCATATCTAATCAAATTTCAACATAGATTAGAAATCTAGGTTGGTTGGTTCATTTACTATGTGGGTATGGACTAGGCATTCTTGGAAATTTATACTTGGCCCTTGGTAGAACCAACAGCTAGTAGTCAACATAATAATTTAATTTCCTCAACACCCAGTGGCAAAGGGGACCATACATTGAGTTGATCATTAAAAGGAAACCTGCAAGAAATATTAATGCTCTAAAAAAATTATGGTTGTGTTTATTTCGCATGATTTAAGTGCTAAAGCTATATTTGCACAAGAAGATGGAAATATCAAGAACAAGGGAATTTTTTTTATGGATTTTCAGTCGTCACTGTAATATATGATTATCAGCCATACTCTTGGTGTGATTGCAGTATCAATTGTGTTGAAACACACATATAACATTATGAAGTTTATTTGCATTCCAAGGGAAGGGCATGAAGGAGATAACCAACTGTTGAGTGTAGGGGCGAATAAATAGGCACAATAAGTCAATAATGTCACTTCTCCAGTTTATCCTACAAAATGTGGTGTCACTCATGAGCTAAGATAGTTTGTTAGAGGACCCGTTCTTGATATGTTCAAGGAATATCCAGTCGATGGTTTTTCCCATTGAGAGAAATCAATCACAAGAAGCTTCCCCGTCTTCCAATGTTCATCGAGATTTGACAACATTGTAGGAGAGGGATGTTGTG
The DNA here is from genome assembly GCA_007258455.2 of Sequoia sempervirens. Lineage (NCBI taxonomy): Eukaryota > Viridiplantae > Streptophyta > Pinopsida > Cupressales > Cupressaceae > Sequoia > Sequoia sempervirens. The sequence goes on along the minus strand of VDFB02281492.1, from coordinate 702,678,954 downwards.
ACTATCTTATCAATTGTTCCAAGTAAGTGGTTAACTTGTATGGATTAGAATGTACGTGTCTTTTGCTTTCTCCATATTTCTTTCTTTTTGGATTCCACGTTTTTCTTGTTGCCACTATAGGTCTTTGTATAGTGCATATTGATTCAATACATTAGTTTTTCTTAGTAGTGAATATGCATGTTATCTCAACTTATTGTCTTTGCATAAATTTTTTCAATTTGATTTGAATTTCACCTATCAGATAATGAAACATATGTCTAGAAATACTCTTCCTATCATCAATGTTGTAATACCCCTCTAATTTGCTTATATTTTCAAATAGTGCTTTTACTTTGATAGACCATGATACTATGTTGTTGTTATTTGATCGCTGAAATTAGAGTGATGATGGTTTTTATATTGTGATGTGATGGTACACTTTATGGATGATTATTGTTTATGAAATTTTTTCTAGTTAACATAGTTGATTATTTAAGTTGATATTGATATATGTTCATCTATAGTTAATTGATGTAGTACCCCTCCATTTATGCTTATGTTTTTTTCTGATATGTTTTCACACTATTAGACTATGATACTTTGTTTGGATATTTTGATCGCTGTTTTTGAGCGACAGTGGATTTACTCTGTGACATGATGATACGTTGTACTACGATATTTGATTTTTGATATGCTTTGATATAGCGTAGATGTTTTACTTCAGATGATTATTGCTATGTACATGTTTATGATGGACTAACTACTATTCAATTCATTAGTCTGATGTGACATGTATTGGTGTGGAGAAGAGAATCGCATCACTCGCTTGTGAGTGCCCTGTGATGTCTGTGATTTTCTCCATACGGTGTGCCTATACAATGGTTTATATATATATATATATGCATGTTATTGTTTGGTTGCAGGATTGCAGGTACATGACACCGAATCCACCTGGTTATTCGGGTCTGAACGTGTCAACACTCAACAGAAATGTTGATTGGGAGGTAGTAGTTAGGTTCATCCTAGTCTAGTCTTTAACCCGGTCACTGTACACTGTTAGTTTTAGTTTTTAGTCATAGATTGCCTTGTCTCTTCCTATTTGGATAAATTGTTTGAAAGGTAAATTTGGTTAATTTTAATGTTAGTTTATTGTCTTTAATTTATTATTATTTAACTTAATTTTTAAATGTTGAAATTAGTATTAAATGTTATTTAATAAATTAATTAGTTTGTTTAGTTAAGTAAGTTGATCGTAAAGATTAAATTTATTTAATTAAATTAATATTGATTAAATGATGTGTGAATAGATTTATTTAAATTAAATATTATTTGGAAATGGCATGTTTTATTATTAAACATATTTGCAATTTAAAAAAATAAAAATAAATAAATAAATAAATGCATGTAAATTTGAAAGGAAAAATTGCCGAGAAGTGGTTGAAGATATTTTGCACTTCTCAACATGTGTACTAGTGCATTTATTGATTATGGTTGAGGAAATTGTTCACGGAGGTTAATTTGGATCTGGAAAAAAAAATACGGAGGGATGCTATTCTATTTTCTCTTCACGGGAAAAATATCAGTGCTTTTGCTAAATTTTTTTGTATGTGCTTTTGGAATATTGTATACTTGTGGAAAATCTCTGGTTGTAATTTGGGTTTTGTTCTCGGGAAAGGATTGTAGAAGCTTCAAAAAAAGTTCTTTACCAGTAAGCAAAGGAAAACAGGTAATCTTCTTGTAAATTTTATTTTGTTGGTTTTTGAAAGGGAATGCTTCTGAAAAGAAATTAGTTTAATTTAAATCCCTATTTTTCATGCACCGAAATTGTTTACTATATTTTGTCATGTGAAAATTTGATGGCTTCAGAAAGCTTCTGTAGAATTCTATCTGTAGGAAGTATTTAAAATTTTGTGAGGGGAAATATTTGTTGAAAGGGAAATTGAAATTTCTAGGGTAATTTAGGATTTGAATGAAAATATTGTGTTTCTTTGAAAACCCTGTTAAAAAAAAAAAAAATCTACAATTTCCCCTATTTCCCTTTTGAAACCCTCTTGAACTTCAGTAGAAGTTTTCTAAATATTCTCTGTGCAAAAACCTTGATTAATTTGTATAAATATATATATAAAAAATATATATATATATTTATACATATATTTGATCTCATATATAAATTGGGTTGTGAAGAAAATTCTTTTGGTAATACTGTTCAGATAAATTGTTTAATTCTTATGAAGAAGTTTATTTTATTCATGTCATAATCTGTACGATGAAAATTGTAATGGCGGATTAAATTCCGCAGACCCAAGGTTCGGATTTCTTTTTAAAAGAAATAAATTAAAAAAAATATTATAGTGTGGGGAGGGACGAAAACCTCCCCATTCACCCTTTTTGGTGGACGCAGCCACCAAGGCTGTGCACAGTAGCCAGCGGCTGCTGGGTGCAGCCCTGGCAATGGCCGCGCCCCCTCCCCAACACAAGGAGCCACGCGCTAGGTCTTGCGCACCTTTTTGTGTTTAAATTTATTTCAAATGTTAATTGATAGAATTTTAATATGTTGATTTTTAAATTTGTATGGTTTTTAATTAATTTTGATTTGTTTAAAACATAAATATATATAATATATATATATAATATGTGTTATATATATTATATATTATTAATAATAATATATATAGTATATAATATATATATATATATATATATATATATATATAATTTAATTATATTTAAATAAATAAATTTTATAATGCATATTTAATTTAGTACATGAAATAAGAAATTCTTCTCTGTATAAATATGTGATAGTAATACTATCAATTAGATTTATAACTGAAAGATTTAAAAAGGGAATTTAATAGATATTGATAGTGTAGTTGTAAAAGTTAAAATTAGAATTAAATCATGTTATATTCTTAATCGTTTGTGAAAAGAATTGTATTTAAGTTACTATAATTTCTTGCTAATCCTTCTGAATGATTGGATTTAGTATAACCGAACAATAGACATTTACTTTTCTTAATTTGCTTATAATCGTGTTCTTTTTGGGCAAATTGGGAAAGTTTTAGTTGTATAAGTCTTCCAGAATGATTTGAATAGTAAGGGTGTGTTATTGTTCATATGTATTTCTTGAGTTGACTAGGGTTGCGCATGTGTTAGAATATGGTGTTTTGACACTTGGTTTATGAATAAAAGTTTTAATGACCATTGTGAGTCATTTGTTGTTATGTGATTGAATTTTTGTGCACTTTGTAAACCTTAGTCAAGAAAACCTAGAATACCTTTATTATGTTTAAGGGAGTGGATTTTTGTAAGGGCTGACACACAAAGTGGTGTCAGGGTAACTTACGAAGAGTTAGTAAGTCGGTGATAACTAAATGACACAATAGTTAGATTAAAATACTTAATAAGATGTTTATGCCTCACTTATTGACTCTTGAGCTAGTTCAGTCTTGAGTATAAGATGAGAAGGCCTGGAATGGCAAATCAGTGTCTTGTTTCTTCAAAAGACATTCAATTCCCCAATGATTTGCAATGGGGCTGGGTTTCGTAAGAGGTTACCAGGGTAACCCAAGGTTGGGGGCCAGAACCTAGGAAGAAACACCAGGTAACCTTTGCAACGTTGTGATGACACTCCACCTAAAATAACAGTTAACCTTGTGTATATAGTACATTCAATTATCTGAAATCTGGAAGCAATGTAACCATCAGTTAGTTGTGTACTTGTGTCTAGGGTTAGTAGATTATGTCTAGGTAACCATATTACTATCTCCTAGCATGGGGGGTGGACCTATGGGTACCACATGGTTGGGTGGAATGTGCACCTTACTCCGTTGGGTCCCCAATTTGTGATCATGGCATCAAGAGCTTTATGGATGGAGAGCTCGCACTTGGAAACTTATGTGTACATCTTCATTGTAAATTGTAAATCTTGTATTTGAAAACATTCCTCAATTGTTATGAGGTGAACACTTGTAAAATGTAATTATTATTGAACTACCTCATCAGATGGATGAGTATTGTATTATTTTATCAAATGCAATGTATGAAACAAGTTTGTACTTTATGTTATCTTGAATGGAAAATTTCAAATGAAATGCAATGTTTATTTTTATGTTATGTTAATTAATTTAATATGTGCAATGCGAAATACTAAAGTCGTCTATGGAAACTCAAGGTAGTGTAATGTCATGTAACTTAATGAATGTATGCAACTAATTAAATTAATAATTATTACTTTAAAAAAAAATTTATTTCACTATTATACACAAATGCAACATTCCTTAGGTTATTATGACGGGGCATTATAGATGGGTATCAGAGCCAAGGCTACAAACACTGGACGCTCTGGGTAATCACGAGCCCATTAGGTTGACCTAGTACATAGTGTCACAAACTGTTAGCCTTCATTGAATAGTATCTAAGACTTGTTATTGTTATGTGTAGGAACATGCCTAGGCGAGGTGGAAGAGGTCATGGTAAAGGTTGAGGTGCAGGCCAAGGGCCAATCCCTCAGGTTACTCCCCCTCCGAGCCCTCATCACAGTGATCAGGCAGAACAGTTGGATCAAAGGAATGAGGGACAGAATCCTGAATAGTCAGGAGTAGAGGGTTCACAGATACGTCCTTTATTAGAGGAGGTCCTAGCTTGACTTGGACCTAGACAGGAGGTTGAGCAGGAGGTTGTTAGAGAGAGAGATAGATCTCCTAGGAGAGTAGATGAATCAGCACATCAGGATGCTATTATTACAGGACACGAGGGATTTACTAAGGGCACGCCCTCCTACCTTTGATGGTACAAGAGGTGGATTAGAGGTTGAGATCTGGCTACTGGATTTGGGTAGATGTTTTTCCATGCACCCATACGGTAGCAATACCTGTGCGAGATGCACTATTATGCATCTGAGAGGATTCGCCTCTACTTGGTGGTTCCTGGAGGAGCAGAAGCTCCACTTAGATATTGGGTCAGTGTCTTGGGAGATGTTCCTAGAGAAGTTTAGAGCACGGTTCCTATCAGAACACTGGAGGCAGTGACGGGCTGACGAGTTCCATTATCTACGTCAGTTGGCTCTTTCTGTTGAGGAATATGAACGTAGATTCTATGAACTCAAGCAGTATGCTAGTATTGGCAATGATGAGCCTATGCTAGTACAACACTTTATCAGGGGTTTGAATGCCTGCATTAGTGGTGGTGTCAAGTTTTTGAACCAAAGACTATGGAAGTTGTGGTGGAGAAGGCTCGCATAGTGGAGGAGAACCTTTTTATGGCGTTAGGTGGTCACACAGGAGTGTAGATTGGCAGTGCTCCTGTAGCAGGTTTTAGTCCACGGGGTGGACAGGCACACACAGGTCTTTCCTCTAGGAATCAATAGACACCCACAAAGGATGGGCAGCAACAACAACAACGTACACCTCAAAAGAATAAAAATCCACAACCACAACAAGGTAATAGTCCTCAAACAGGAAAGGGTTGCAACTGGTGGCGCAACAAGTGCAATAGGTAGGATCATCCTGCGCAGAGTGCTCAGTCTACTATCAGTAGGTGTAGTTTCCAGCAATCCAATGCACCTTCGGGTGGTAGAGGATTCGGTAGAGGCATAGGTTGTTACTCATGTGGACAACAGGGACACATAGCTAGGCAGTGTCCGATGAGAGGTTCTACTGGTTTTAGGCCTTGACCTACAGCTTCAGAGCCTACAGTGGGTGATGCAAGATGATCACATACAGTATATGTTGTGGTTAATGACCGCCAAGATGATCACTAGAACACAGTGGTCGAGACTTCAGGTAAGTTACATGTTGTTAGTGTTTCTGTTCTTTTTGATTCCGGAGCTACCAACTCCTTTATTTCACCAACCATCATTGACCGTTGTGGTCTTGTGGCGGTAAAAAAAGGTGGTAAGTGGTAGGTTGAATTCACCTCTGGGGTGAAAGTAGTAGTAGAAAACTTAGTACATAATTGTGAACTTAAAATTGGTATGTTAACTACCTTAGTAGATTTATATGTTACACCCTTAGGATCGTATGATATAGTTTTAGGTATGGATTGGCTAGCATCTTATCATGCTGTGATTGACTGTCGACTTAAGACAGTTACTTGCATTAATGATATAGGTGCGAAAGTGGAAATCATAGGTGTGCAAAGACTTATCTCCTTGCGGATGATATCTACTATGCAATTAAAGAGATGTCTTCGTCAGGGATGTCAACTGTTTGCAACAATAGTTACTGATCTAGAAGAGGATGAGAGTCGAGAGGTATCTCTTGATGATCATCCTATTCTTAGGGAATTCACTGACATGTTTCTAGATGATATACCTAGAATGCCACCGAAGAGGGATATTGACTTTAGAGTTGACCTAGTTCCAGGAGCTGAACCTATATCTAGAGCTCCATATAGAATGATGACTCAGGAGTTAGAGGAACTTCATATCCAGTTGGAGGAATTATTAGAAAAGGGATTCATTTGTCCTAGTGTTTACCCTTGGGGACCACCTGTCATCTTCGTAAAGAAGGACGGATCTCTTAGGCTGTGCATTGACTATCGTCAATTGAACAAGGTTATGATTAAGAATCGTTATCCTTTGCCCAGAATTGATGATCTTTTTGATGAAATTAAGGGAGATAATGTGTTCTCTAAAATCAATTTGAAATCTGGTTTCCATCAATTGTGTATAGCTGAAGCAGACATTCATAAAACTGCTTTTCGTACTCGTTATGGGCACTACGAATTCACAGTAGTACCATTTGGGTTAACGAACGCACCATCAGTATTCATGAGTCTAATGAATGGTGTTTTTTGTACATAACTTGATCACTTTTTCCTTGTATTTCTCGATGATATCTTGATTTATTTGAGAAACATGAAGGAACATGAAGAACACTTGAGATAGGTATTGCAATGTTTAAGGGAAAATCAATTGTATGCGAACCTAAAGAAGTGTGATTTCTTTCAAACTGAGATTAAATATCTTGGACATGTAATATCTGGTAAAGGTATTGTTGTGGATCCTTCAAAGATCTAAGCTATTGTAGATTGGCCCGCACCTACTAATGTAGGTGAGGTTCATAGTTTTATGGGTCTAGCTAGTTACTATAGGTGGTTTGTAGAGGGATTTTCTAGAATCGGTCATCCTATTACTTCTCTTCAGAGGAAAGGGAAGAAGTTTGTTTGGACAGAGCAATGTCAGTTGGCTTTTCAGACACTTAAAGAAAAGTTGACTAATGTGCCTATACTGATTGTTCCTGATCCTACTAAGGATTTTGTAGTATGCATGGATGCATCCTTAGAGGGTTTGGGAGCAGTTCTGATGCAAGATTGGCGTGTCATTGCTTATGAGTCTTGCAAACTCAAAGATCACGAATTAAACTATCCTACTCATGATCTAGAACTAGCTATAGTTGTGCATGCATTAGTTCGTTGGAGGCATTTCCTATTAGGTCATCATTTCGAACTTCACACTAATCACCGTAGTTTACAATACATTTTCACGCAACCTAACCTAAATGCTAGGTAGAGATGGTGGATGGAGTTCTTGTCTGAGTACGATTTTGAAGTGAAATATGTTCAGGGAAAAGAGAACATAGTGGCTGACGCTCTTAGTCGTCGTAGACATGAGATCTCTGCTACTACTCTTGAAGTAGATTTGAGAGGTCAAATATTAGCAGCACTTCCTAATGATAGATTGTATTAGGAAGTGAGGTTAGAGATTGAATCTGGTAGACCTTTAGAAGGTCAATTTGCAAGATATGTTCTAGAATCGGATGGTATATTACGACATTTAGGTCATATTTATCTACCACATTTCAAAGGTCTTCGTACATTAATCATGATTGAAGCTCATCGAGCTCCATATTCAGCTCATCCAGGTGTCAAGAAAATGTATGTTGATCTTCGGCAATTGTATTTCTGGCCTGGTATGAAATGTGATATTGCTAACTATGTATCGAGATGTCTTGAATGCTAGCGAGTCAAAGCTGAGCATCAACATCCTGGTGGGTTATTACAGCCACATCTCATTCCTGAATGGAAATGGGATATTATATCTGTTGACTTTATTGTAGGGTTACCTACGTCATCACGTTGACATGATGCCATTATGGTAACTGTTGACCGATTGACTAAAGTAGCTCACTTTTCACCTGTACGATCATCTTACAATGCTTCATCCGTAGCTAGGATATTTATGGAGGACATAGTTAGATTGCATGGGATTCCTCACAGGATTATTTTTGATGGAGATCTCGTATTTACTTCAGCCCTATGGACTTCATTACAACATGCTCTAGGTACACAGTTGAACTTTAGTTCAGTGTATCATCCTCAAACTGATGGAAAAACAAAGAGAGTTAATCAAATATTAGAGGATATTCTTAGAATGTACGTAATGGACCAACAATCACGTTGGGAGGATTATCTGTATTTAGTAGAATTCGCTTACAATAAAGGATATCAAAGTTCCATAGGTATGCCACCATTTCAGGCATTATACGGTTGTCCTTGTCGAACTCCTTTGAGTTGGGATCGACTAGAGGATAGAGTATTACTTGGACCTAAGATGCTTCGAGATATGGAGCAACAGGTTGACCGTATTAGAGAACATCCGATAGCAGCACAGGATAGGCAAAAGAAGTATGTTGATGCGCATAGGATAGACCGACAATTTGCTGTTGGTGATAGAGTGTTTCTTCAAGTACGACCAGGAAAGAGTCCAATCCGTTATGGAAAAGGCTCTAAGCTTGCGCCTTGTTTCGTTGGGCCCTTCGAGATCTTAGAAAGAATTGATCTTGTGGCATATCGACTCGCCTTACCACCCAGTTTGTCACGTATTCATGATGTTTTTCATGTATCAGTTCTTAGACCATATCATCCTGACATATCTCATGTACTTGATTGGAATGCGTTATAGGTAGAGGACGGGCAGCTGGCTTTGGAGCCCGTGGCCATTCTACAGCACCGGACGCTCGGTCTCAAGGGTCAAGACGTTGATCAGGTGAGGGTCCAATGGAATCCTAGCCATGAGGCTTCAACTACCTAGGAGGATGCGACACGCATGAGGGAACTTTATCCCTATCTGTTCGCAGGCTTTCAGGAGCAAGCCTGATCCTAGGGGGAGGATGTAGTACCCCTCCATTTATGCTTATTTTTCTGCTGATATGTTTTCACATTGTTAGACTATGATACTTTGTTTTGATATTTTGATCGCTGGTTTTGAGCGACAGTGGATTTACTCTGTGACATGATGATACATTGTACTGCGATATTTGATTTTTGATATGCTTTGATATAGCGTAGATGTTTTACTTCAGATGATTATTGCTATGTACATGTTTATGATGGACTAACTGCTATTCAACTCATCAGTCTGATGTGATGTGTATTGGTGTGGAGAACGGAATCGCATCACTTGCTTGCGAGTGCCCTATGATGTCTGTGATTTTCTCCGCACGGTGTGCCTGTACAATGGTTTATATATATGTATGTTATTGTTTGTTTGCAGGATTGTAGGTACATGACACTGACTCCACCTGGTTACTCAGGTCTGAGCATGTAAAGACTCAATGGAAATGTTGATTGGGAGGTAGTAGTTAGGTTCATCCTAGTCTAGTCTTTAACCGGGTCATTGTACACTGTTAGTTTTAGTTCTTAGTTATAGATTGCCTTGTCTCTTCCTATTTGGATAAATTGTTTGAAAGGTAAATTTGGTTAATTTTAATGTTAGCTTATTGTGATTTATTTTATTATTATTTAAATTAATTTTTAAATGTTGAAATTAGTATTAAATGTTGAAATTAGTATTAAATGTTATTTAATAAATTAATTAGTTTGTTTAGTTAAGTAAGTTGATTGTAAAGATTAAATTTATTTAATTAAATAAATAAATTAATTAAATTAATATTGATTAAATGGTGTGTGAATAGATTTATTTAAATTAAATATTATTTGGAAATGGCATGTTTTATTATTAAACATATTTGTAATTTAAAAAATAAAATAAAATAAATGCATGTAAATTTGAAAGGAAAAATTGCTGAGAAGTGGTTGAAGATATTTTTCACTTCTCGACATGTGTGCCAGTGCATTTATTGATTATGGTTGAGGAATTTGTTCACAAAGGTTAAGTTGGATCTGGAAAGAAAAATATAGAGGGATGCTATTCTATTTTCTCTTCACGGGAAAAATATCAGTGCTTTTGCTAAATTTTTCTGTATGTGCTTTTGTTATATTGTATACTTGTGGAAAATCTCTGGTTGCAGTTTGGGTTTTGTTCTCGGGAAAGGATTGTGGAAGCTTCAGACAAAGTTTTTTACCAGTAAGCAAAGGAAAACAGGTAATCTTCTTGTAAATTTTATTTTGTTGGTTTTTGAAAGGGAATGCTTCTAAAAAGAAATTAGTTTAATTTAAATCCCTGTTTTTCATGCACCGAAATTGTTTACTATATTTTGTCATGTGAAAATTTGATGGCTTCAGGAAGCTTCTGTAAAATTCTCTCTATAGGAAGTATTTAAAATTTTGTGAGGGGAAATATTTGTTGAAAGGGAAATTGAAATTTCTTGGGTAATTTAGGATTTGAATGAAAATACTATGTGTTTCTTTGAAAACCCCGTTAAAAAAAATAAATCTACTATTTCCCCTATTTCCCTTTTGAAACCCCACTGAACTTCTATAGAAGTTTTCTAAATATTCTCTGTGTGAAAACCCTGATTAATTTGTATAAATATATATATAATATATATATATATATATATATATATATTTATAGATATATTTGATCTCATATATAAATTGGGTTGTGAAGAAAATTATTTTGGTAATACTATTCAAATAAATTGTTTAATTCTTATGAAGAAGTTTATTTTATTCATGCCGTAATCCGTACGGTGAAAATTGTAATGACAGATTAAAGTCCGCAGACCCAACGTTAGGATTTCTTTTTAAAAGAAATAAATTAAAAAAAATATTACAGTGTGGGGAGGGCTGAAACCCTTCCCATTTGCCCTTTTTGGTGGACACAGCCACCAAGGCTACGCACAGCAGCCAGCGACTGCTGGGCACAGCCCTGGCAATGGCCACGCCTCCTCCCCAACATAGGGAGCGGCGCGCTGGGTGCTACGCACCTTTTTGTGTTTAAATTTATTTCAAATGTTAATTGATGAAATTTTAATATGTTGAGTTTTAAATTCGTATGGTTTTTAATTAATTCTGATTTGTTTAAAACATAAATATATAATATATATATATATAATGTGTTATATATATATATATAATTTAATTTTATTTAAATAAAGAAAATTTTATAATGCATATTTATTTTAGTATGAAATAAGAAATTCTTCTCTGTATAAATATGTGATAGTAATAATATCAATTAGATTTATAACTGAAAGATTTAAAAAAGGGAATTTAATAGATATTGATAGTGTAGTTGTAAAAGTTAAAATTAGAATTAAATCATGTTATATTCTTAATCGTTTGTGAAAAGAATTGTATTTAAGTTACTATAATTTCTTGCTAATCCTTCTGAATGATTGGATTTAGTATAACCGAACAATAGACATTTACTTTTCTTAATTTGCTTATAATCGTGTTCTTTTTGGGAAAATTGGGAAAGTTTTAGTTGTATAAGTCTTCCAGAATGATTTGAATAGTAAGGGTGTGTTATTGTTCATATGTATTTCTTGAGTTGACTAGGGTTGTGCATGTGTTAGAATATGGTGTTTTGACACCTGGTTTATGAATAAAAGTTTTAATGACCATTGTGAGTCATTTGTTGTTATGTGATTGAATTTTTGTGCACTTTGTAAACCTTATTCAAGAAAACCTAGAATACCTTTGTTATGTTTAGGGGAGTGGCTTTTTGTAAGAGCCAACACACAAAGTGGTGTCAGGGTAACTTACAAAGAGTTAGTAAGTCTGTGATAACTGAATGACACAATAGTTATATTAAAATCCTTAACAAGATGTTTATGCCTCACTTATTGACTCTTGAGCTAGTTCAGTCTTGAGTATAAGATGAGAAGGCCTGGAATGGCAAATCGGTGTCTTGTTTCTTCAAAAGACGTTCGATTTCGTAATGATTTGCAATGGGGCCGAGTTTCATAAGAGGTTACCAGGGTAACCCAAGGTTGGGGGCCAGAACCTAGGAAGAAACACCAGGGTAACCTTTGGAACGTTGTGATGACACTCCAGCTAAAATAACAGTTAACCTTGTGTATGTAGTACATTCAATTGTCTTAAATCTGGAAGCAATGTAACCATCAGTTAGTTATGTACTTGTGTCTAGGGTTAGTAGATTATGTCTAGGTAACCATATTACTATCTCCTAGCACAGGGGGTGGACCTACGGGTACCACATGGTTGGGTGGAATGTGCACCTTACTCCGTTGGGTCCCCAATTTGTGATCATGGCATCGAGAGCTTCATGGATGGAGAGCTCGCACTTGGAAACTTATGTGTACTTCTTCATTGTAAATTGTAAATCTTGTATTTGAAAACATTCCTCAATTGTTATGAGGTGAACACTTGTAAAATGTAATTATTATTGAACTACCTCATCAGATGGATGAGTATTGTATTATTTTATCAAATGCAATGTATGAAACACGTTTGTACTTTATGTTATCTTGAATGGAAAATTTCAAATGAAATGCAATGTTTATTTTTATTTTATGTTAATTAATTTAATATGTGCAATGTGAAATACTAAAGTCGTCTATGGAAACTCAAATTAGTGTAACGTCGCGTAACTTAATGAATGTATGCAACTAATTAACTTAATACTTATTACTTTTTAAAAAATAATATATTTCACTATTATACACAAATGCAACATAACTTAGGTTATTATGACGGGGCATTACAATTGATGTGTCACTGTATTGGTGAAAGGAAACATGATTGCATCACTCGCTTCCCACCGCCCTGCGATTCCACTATTTTATTTTCACGGTGTGTTTGATTAATTATTTATATACATGTACAACATATGTTTTATTGTAGGATTGCAAGTGCATGACATTGACTCCACCTAGATTCACAAGATTGAGTGTGTCTATTTCCCAACAAAATAGTTGATTAGGAGATAGGAATAGGGTTTCCTACTCAAGCCAAAACCCTAGTCACAGTGTGTTGTCAGTCCTTGTTTCAGTATGCCTTATTGTCATGTTGTCCAACTTTATCTTGTCATTTATTTATTTTTCAAGGTATGTTATATGGAAAATTAATGCTTAAAATAGTTTTTAGTTATTATTTAATTAATTTTGATTAATGTTGTTAGAAGTTTTATATTTGATTTAATTAATTAAATTAAATTTATTTTGTAAAATGATTTAATATTTGTGATCAAATTTATTTTATAAAGTGATTAAATTAATTAGAAATTAATATGTGAATTTTAAATTATTAAATGCATAAATATCTTGTAATTATCTTAGAGGATATATTTGTGATTTGGTTGAAAATATATTTTATTTGTGATAAGTGTTAAAAAAAATTAAGCACTGTTGTTGGGAATTAATTCTCAGAGAGAATAATTGCATTAACTGTAAGAGGAAAGTGGCTACTCTATGGAAATGAGAGAAGATATTTTGTAGATGTTGTTGAAACTTTAAAAAAAGTTCTCGGGGAATTTTGGCTTTGGTTTTATTTTCTTCTTTCTAGAAGAGTGGATAATTTGGAAGAAGCTTTGATAAATTGGAATCTGAAAGTGAAGCTCTACTTCAAACATCATTTCCTCAAGCATATGGAAACATGTTCTTTAATTTTTTTTTATTGTTTTGCAAATTGGAAAGATTGCATGTACAAGAATTTAATATGTTATTTGTGTAGAAAATTTAATATATTTTGTAAATTTGAAAGGTTGTAATGTTTGAAAATTTGTAATGAAAATTTTAGAGCTTTTGTAGAAATTGATTTTAAAAATAGAATACCCAAAAAAAAATTATAGTGAAAAATGAGAGCCTTTTGAGGAAATTGATTTTTAAACAATAGAAATCGTAGAGGGAAAACAATTAGAAGAGTATTTAAATTAGAAAGAAAAAGAAAAATAGTTAACCCTTGCAAAACGTATACATATTTGGTGAATCAAATAATCAAATAAGGTCTTTGAGAATATTAGTTACCATGTTTGGGTTGTTCAAATCATATGTCCTTACAGCCATTTATCTATTTTGTTTAAAACATTTGTTTTAATATGAATTAGAGATGTTATTCTTGTCTTGTTTTTATTTTTAGATCAAGAGCTATTTTTTTTAATGCCAGATTATTCTAGTGGAAATTGAGGGTTAAGTGTAAATAGTTTAATTTTCATGATCTATGTAATGTTTCTAGCTTTTTTCTATTACCTTCAATTGGCTTATGCCATTAGAAATTGATGCTATGAACAAGGTGTTAGATAAGCTCATTCTTTGTCTTTTGTATCGAATAATTTCTTCTTAAGCTCTGGTGTGTATGCTTTGGCTAGATTATTCACCAATTTCCATAATCTTAATCATGCTTAAGCTATTTTAAATTCAAAGTTTCTCTCAGCCGCATCTAAGTTGGTGCCATGCAAGCTCTATAATTGCTTTTATCTCTTGAAAGGTAGTTGGATTGTAACACATTTAATGGTGGATACATAGAATAAAACTATGATTTCACAACTCTCTCTTTTTTATTTCATTTGCAACATGTCCCAACTGCTACAATGGAACATAGAAGGGGGCGAATGATTTAAATAAGCTCCCTAATTTCATGCACAATCTCTCATAGTGAAACACTTGAACATAGAAGTCTATAGAGGTTTAAAATACTTGTCTGATTCCTTTGGAAACTTGTCACATCTGTAGCCCTTGAAAATAGATTGTTGTAGAGGTTTAAATAATCTTTTTGATTGCATTCACAATTTGTCTCATCCGCAGTTGAACATAATAGAAAATTTTAAAGGTTTAAATCATCTCCCTGATTCCATACGTAGCTTATCACAACGGCAATGTATGAACATGGTTGGGCGTATAGATTTAAATAACCTCCCTGAATCTGTAGTTTCTGAAAAAAAGGCCTCACCACTAAGCCAGCTGATTAAAGAAATGAAGCAGCAAAGAAAGAAAACAAACTGACACAATGCTGATAAACAAAATAATATACCATAATGCTGTAACAAAATAAAGTGCAATCTATTAACTCATTGAAAAAAAAACTTCACATTCTTCCTTTGTTTTGCACAGTGCTGTTAAAAAGAATCAGAAAATTCTGCTCTATTTTTTAAAACAGAGTTCTTGTTCATATTGCAGCTTCTTAAGAAAGAATACAAAACCAAGATATAGAGAGTTCGATGCTCATGATTTAAAATAAGGTGAATCTTCTAAACTCAGCATGCAACACATGCTTTATTTGCAAAAAGAAAAAAACAAAGCTTTTAAAAGAAAAACTGCTTTAAAACTAAACTTGTAGTTAATGATAACAACCTTTTTTCCCTTATTACAACTAAAACATAAAGCAAATCTAAATAAAACTACGACTGAGAATGGTGAGCTTTTTCTAGGCTGGAAAAAAAATCTTATTGCATCAATTATCTTTTCATGATAAGAGTCCACCAGCATCAATTATCCACATACTCCCCCTTGATGCTAAGAGGGCTCACAATCTGATCTCGAAGTAACATAAACTGATCTCTTGGAACTGCTTTGGTGAAGATGTCTGCTAATTGATCATGAGTGTTGATGTGTTTCAATTCAACTTCCTTCTTCTGTACTAAATCACGGATGAAGTGATACTTCAAATAAAAATGCTTTGTTCTACTGTGATGAACTAGATTCTTTGCTAACTTGATGGCACTTACAATGTCACAATAAATCACTGTAGGCTAAATTTGCTTCTCTCCAATTTCTTCTAAAACTTTTCTAAGCCAAAGAGCTTGTGTACCTACTGAAGTAACAGCAACATACTCTGCTTCTGTGGATGAGAGAGCAACCATGCTTTGCTTCTTGGAACTCCAAGTAATCAAACCAAAACCAAAAGAGAAAAAAATTCCAGATGTAGACTTACGATCATCCATACTACCTCCCCAATCTGAATCACTAAATCCAACAAGATTGAATCTTTTAGAAGAGTAGTAATGAATACCATAATTTAGAGTACCTTTCACATACCTCAAAATTCTCTTAGCTACCTTCATGTGTATTTCTGATGGATTTGTCATATACCTTGAAACAAGTGAAACTGAATATGCTATATCAGGCCTTGTGTGGGTTAGAAACATCAAACTCCCAATAATACTTTTGTAAGCAGTCTCATCAACTAATTCAGCACCATCATTCCTACTCAACACAACTCCATGAGCACTTGGAGTGGAGTATGGTTTACAATCAACCATGTCAAACTTCTTCAACATATCTTTTGCATATTTGGTTTGGCAAATGAAAATTTCATTTTTACATTGATAAACCTCCATTCCTAAAAAATATTTCATGAGACCAAGATCTTTCATTTCAAATTCTTTCATCATAGCAATTTTGAACTCATCTTTCATCTTAGAACTACTACCCATATACAACAAATCATCAACATACAAACTTATAATAAGAATATCATTACCTTCTTGTTTGTAGTAAAGGGTAGGTTCACTCTTACTTCTCTTGAAGCCATTCTCTTGAAAGTATCCATCAATTCTTGCATACCATGCTCTTGGTGCTTGCTTGAGGCCATACAAAGCCTTCTTCAATTTGTAGACATGATTCTCTTTTCCTTCCACTTGAAAACCTTGTGGCTGTTCCACATATACCTCCTCTTCTAAGTACCCATTCAAGAAGGCACTTTCCACATCCATATGTTGTATGCTCCAATTCTTTTGAGCTGCTAATGAAATCAACATTCTGATGGTCTCTTGTCTTGCAACTGGTGCAAACATCTCTTCATAGTCATTCCCATACTTCTGTGTGAAGCCTTTAGCAACTAATCTTGCCTTATGCCTTTCAACACTTCCATCACTGTTATGCTTAGTCTTGTAGATCCATTTGGTGCCAATCTTCTTCTTGTCATGTGGAAGCTCTGTAAGCTCCCAAGTATCATTCCTATGAATGGAATCCATCTCTTCTTGCATTGCTTGCATCCAAACCTTATTAGTACATGCTTCTTCAAAACATGATGGTTCAAAATCAGCCTTAGTAAATAAAGCAAAATTAACTGTCTCACCTATTGGATTTTCTTCATGTGCTTGATTGGCACTCCTTTGATAAATATCACTCAAACTTTTTACCTTCCTTCTAGAACTTGGAGTTGAAGATGGACTTGAAGAATTAGATGAGGGGCTGTTTGGTGGATTTATAGCACTTGGAACAACAACATTAGTGGGCTGCTCATGATCAATATCATCATTCAAAACAGATTTTGACTTCTCCATATGGCCTTTTTGATGACCATAAACTCCCCCTTCATCAAAAATCACATCTCTTGAAACAATAAGCTTATTAGTGAGAGGATTATATAACCTGTAAGCTTTGCTTTCCTCACTATACCCAACAAAAATACATGACTCACTTTTTGCATCTAACTTTTGTCTATTCTAATCAGGTACATGAACATAAGTAAACAACCAAAAACTCTAAAATGATTAACATTAGGCCTTTTCTCATACCATGCTTCATAAGGAGTCATCTTCTCAAGTGCACTGGTGGGACTTTGATTGAGAATATACACTTTTGTAGCAACTGCATCTCCCCAATAAGAGTTACTCAATCCCTTCGTTTGTAACATGCTCCTTGCCATTTCTACCACAGTGTGGTTTTTCCTTTCAGCTACCCCATTCTGTTGAGGTGTGTATGGAGTGGTGAGCTGCCTCCTGATGCCATTCATATCACAATAATCTTGAAAGGCTCTTGAACAAAATTCTCCTCCATGATCAGTCCTTAAACATTTGATTTTGCACCCTTTCTCATTTTCCACAAGTGCTTTAAACCTCTTGAATGTATCAAGGGCTTCATCCTTAGCCTTCAAAAAATACACCCAACATTTTCATGAGTAATCATCAATAAAAGTGATAAAATATGATGACTTACCCAAACTCTTTGTTTGCATAGGTCCACAGATATCTGAATGAACAAGTTGAAGCGGGTAATGGGCCCTCCATGTAGTGCCTTTTGGAAACTTTTCCCTTGCATGCTTTCCTTTAGCACATCCTTCACAAACCTCCTTGTGCTCTTCAACCTTGGGAAAACCAGAAACTAACGCTTTTGAGGTCAAAAGCTTCAAATTGTGAAAGTTTAAATGGCCATAGGTTAGATGCCATAGCCAACTGGTATCCTCAAATGCCATATTGGCAAGGCTATTATTATGTTCACCAAATCTCAATGGGAACATCCTATTTTTTGTCATAGGAACAACTATGACTACTCTGTTTCCCTGACTCTTATAAAAAAAATTGTACATTTCTTATTTTCAAAGACAACTCTATAGTTCTTCTCACATAATTGTCCAACACTTAACAAATTATGTTTTAACTAAAGAGTGTAATAAATATTTTTAACACTCTTCATACCTTCTTTTGTGTGGACCTCCATAGCACCTTTTACAGCAACCATCAATGATTTATCATCACCGAGCCGAATCTTTGAACTGAAACTTTCATCTTTTGTTGAAAACAACTTCCCATTTCCTGACATATGGTTAGAGCATCCAGAATCTAGACACCAAACATCTTTACTAGTATTTTCACCTTTAGAATAGGATAAAAATAAATTATCTGGAGGATTTTCATAACTTTCTTCAGCATAATTAACATTTTTACCTTCTTTTAATCTACATTCTCTTTCAAAATGTCCATACCTATTACAATGGTAACATTGAACATTCCTTTGATCAAATCTTCCTCTACCTCTGCCTCTTGAACCACCTCTACCTCTACCTCTTGAATTATACTGATTTGTACCTTTACTTTGGCTTTGATTGCTTTTTCTACTACTGCTACCATCTTCATTCCTTGTGATTTGTACTTTGGAGGAAAAGGCTTTCTCAACACTTTCTCCAAAATAATCTTTTAATCTTTCTTCATGTGAGATCAAAGATCCAATGAGGTGATCAAATTGAAGGGTTGTCAAATCCTTGCTTTCTTCCATTATTATGGCGACGTGATTCCATCTTGGTGTGAGAGATCTCAACACCTTTTTTATCAAAACCTCTGTGTTCACAGTTTCTCCAAGTGTAGCCATCTTATTGACCACATCTTTTACTCTGACACAATACTCACTCACACTTTCTGCTTCTTGTATCTTTAAATTCTCGGATTCTCTCTTCAATGTCTATAACTTAACAACTTGGACTTGATTGCTGTCTTGGTAAGCTTCTTTTAGAGTCTTCCAGGAATCCTCAGCTATCTTTTCACCTGCAATTCTTGGAAATAGACTCTTGTCTAGAGCTATTTGAATATGAAACAATGCTTGAAAATTCTTCTTCTTCGCCTCCTTCATGGCTATTCTTTCATTGACTGGGAGGGCATTCCAATCAGCTGGCTCCTGGTAACCTGATTCAACAATCTCCCACAAATCTTTTCCTATTAAAAAATTCATCATTTTTATACACCAATAATCATACTCATTTCCATCAAATTCTGGAATGGGCAAGCTATTAGAATTCGACATGATAATCTTTGGCAAAATTCGAACAACTAGATCTTAAACCCAAAACAAAATACCTGCTCTGATACCAAATGTAGTTTCTAAAAAAAAGGCCTTACCTCTAAGCCAGCTGATTAAAGAAATGAAGCAGCAGAGAAAGAAAAAAATTTGACACAATGCTGATAAACAAAATAATATACCATAATGCTGTAACAAAATAAACTACAATCTATTAACTCATTGAAAAATAGACTTCACATTCTTCCTCTGTTCTGCACAGTGCTGTTAAAAAGAATCGGAAAATTCTGCTCTATTTTTTAAAACATAGTTCTTATTCATATTGTAGCTTCTTAAAAAAGAATACAAAACCAAGATATAGAGAGTTTGATGCTCCTGATTTAAAATAAGGTGAATCTTCTAAACTCAGCATGCAATGCATGCTTTATTTGCAGAAAGCAAAAAACAAAGCTTTTAAAAGAAAAACTACTTTAAAACTAAACTTGTAGTTAAGGATAGTAGCCTTTTTTCCCTTATTACAACTAAAACATAAAGCAAATCTAAACAAAACTACGACTGAGAATGGTGAGCTTTTTCTAGGCTGGAAAAATAAATATTATCGCATCAATTATCTTTTCATGATAAGAGTCCGCCAGCATCAATTATCCATAGAATCTATAGGAATCTATCGCAGTTGTAGCACTTGAAAATAGAATGTAGTTGAGGTTTAAATAATTTCCTTGATTCCATTGCCAACTTATAATAGCTAAAGCTTCTCCTGAGTCTCCAGCTTGTTTGGCATGTCCAAAAAAAATTCTTAGTCTTATTCTGATTTTTTTTGGTAAGGATGCCTTAACATGCCACAAATATGCTTTATTTTAGAATTTGATCTCTTACTTTGAACTTCTACACATTTCCATCTTATATGGCACACATTCTCCATTGCATGACATGTTAAATACCAATTCTTTGTTCAGGTTATCTGCATTCAACAATTACTTATTGCATGGTGTGTATTATCTTGTCCATGTCATATTTTCCTAGTATGTGCAGTTGTTAACATAAGTTTATTATATTTTATTGTTGTATGGAGGACTAATAGAGAAAATAAATATTCTATCATTGGTAGAACTAAAGAATTTGCATGACTGATGTTAGTCTCCCAATCGGTGTTTAAGTTAATCTCCTTTATTACATTGAGCCAAGTATCGTGGAAATGGGTTAGGTGTTTTATCAAATCGTTTGGTTTAGTAGTTCTCTTGATTACTGGGAGTTTAAGCGGTACATATATGTATCATATCTTTTGTGTTATCTCCAATATATTGGTTATGTTCCAATGTGTATTTTATCTCTTCACTGGAGTTGATTACTCGCATGTTAATCATCGATGATTTAGTTGAGGTTTATTTCCTTTATTCACTATAGTTTAAATAGATTTGACCTAGAACCAAATGAATCTCAATTGTTGTTATCAAATTCCTTAATGCATGTTGAATCCACCTCTGTTGCATGTCAACTTATGACATTTATGACATTGACAGATATTAACCATCAACTTGCATACAAATTTATATACATTTATATATATATAAATATATTTATACATAAATATATAGATGTCTTTAGAAATTAAAATAGATATAAGTATATATGTGTGTGTTGTGTTTATTAAAATTATGGAACATTAAATGCACTTGCTACCTTGTTGCTGATATGTAAGTGGAAGTTGGAACTAACGCATTCTTGTTAAGGTTGATTCAACTATGACTAAAATTGGAAACATTGAATAAGGTCTAGTTGACCATGGATTACTTTTAAATGAGATTCTTGTAACCTATACTGGTTTTGGTACTGCCATTAAGTTGGTATGTCTTGTGAAGTTATGTGTATGGGTATATTGAAATGAAATGTTTTAAAAAAGGAAATTGATTTTTATTTATATGTAATTGGGAAAATGGAAATTAACAAATGGATTTAATTTCCTTATTGTTTGTAAATGAAATTATATTAAGTTGGTTTATTTCAAGCAATGTATTATTATTTTCTTGAAATAGAAATTGGATTTAGAAAATCCTAAATGTAGCTTTATTTCCTACCTGAATTGCTTATTAAATTATGATCTCTTTTGTTCTCGTAGGTTTGGGAATTTAGTTAGTTGTGTATGTAAGTCTTTTAGATGGTGTTGTTTTATGAGGGGGTTGTTGTGATTTATGGTCCAGCCCTTTGATTTCCCTTGGGTAGTGAACTTGGTTATAATTTAGTTAATCACCTGATTACTATGAACGGGGATGCGTTTCCTTTTTCTTTATGGTTGATAATTATTATTAGTTTTTATGCACTTTGTCTACCCTTGGTTTGTGGATTATATCCTTGTGTTGTCATTAGGGGAGTGACTCTCAATGGGGGCCAACACACAAAGTGGTGCTAGGGTAACTCATGTGAGAGTTAGTTAATTCAGTGGAAATTAAATAAATGTATTAGGGGAAAGGGTAGCTTAAATCATATAACTTGTTAATTGTGTCTTGCTCGTGGGCTCAAGGGCTTGTTTATACTTGGGATGAGACGAGAAGGCCTAGAATGGGTAGATTATTATCTTGTCCCTTTGAAAGATAATTAATTTTGCATCACTTAACATGTGGGGCTGGAGGTTGTGAGAAGCTACTAGGGTAACCCAAGATGGGGACTGGGGTCTAGGAAGATCTACCAGGGTAACCCATGCATCTTTATGATGACACTCCTCCTATGAAAATGGTTTAACTGTTCAGTTGATGTACTTGATTCTTATACTTCAAAAGAAATGTAACCTTCATGTTATGTATTGTACTTGTGTAGTTTAGTCTTGAGGTTTCCTATGTCTTGAGGTTGTTGGTTTTTCCTAAGAATCCCTTTTACTATCTCCTAGCATGGGGGCTAGACCTTCGGGTACCACTTGGTTGGGTGGAACATGCAACATACACCGTTGGGTTCCCATTTCATGTTCATGATGGAAGGATCTTCCAGATTGGAGAGATCGCATGTTCCAGTTGATGTGTTCCATATCTTGCATTCTTTTGTATCAGTTGGATTCCTATGTATATGTATTACTCCTCATTTGTATTTAAGGAGGATTTTGTATCATTGTTATTGTAACATTATTGTATGAACATACTCATTTTGGAAATAAGTCTTGTAACTGCTTTATGGAATGAATGTAATCTATGAATGATTCATTAATGTACTTTGTATCTTATGTGATGAGTTTAATTCTTTGGATGTATGTTCTTTATTTCATGGGTTTAATTTTATATGTTATGGTTAGTTCACTTTTTAAAGTTATGGTATTTAAATGCAAGTGTTGTTGCGTACCTTAGAGGATGCATGCGTTAAGTGTAGTTCACTTTACTTATTATTAATTACACTTAAAAAAAAAAAAATTCGCTTCCATTGTGTTTGTGTCATCCTTTAGGGTTACGTGGTAGGGCATTACAAATGATGCCTACAAAATCACTATTAGTATTACAAATCAAACAAAAATCATTAGTTTTGGAATACAAGATTTCATATATTGTTGTCCCTACCACACATCTCAATATCTTCTTCCCAATATGCCAAAGTGATTCTTTTGGTGACTCCTTGAATCTTGAGATTATATTAGCCCCATACATGATATCCAATATTGAAGCTATAAGATACATCAAACTTCCAATTATTCTTGTAAAAATTGTAGAATCAACATTCAACCCATTATCTTCTTTGGTAATTTTCGTGCCTATTGGAACTGGTCTAGATACTAGATTACAATTCAACATTCTAAGCCTTCTCAACATATCTTTTGCATATTTAGATTGACTAATAAAAATTCCTTTATTTTATTGAACAACTTCAATGCCCAAAAAATACTTCATCAAACCCAAATATGTCCTCTCAAATTATTTCTTCATTGCTGATTTAAATGTGTCTATAGAAAAATTTCTAGTGAAAATTAAATCATCAATAGATAAACAAACAACCAAAATCTAATCTTTATTGATCTTTGTGTACAATGTAGGCTCACTACTACTTTTGTTGAATCCATTACTTTGCATGTATGAATCAATTATGCTATACCATGCTCTTGGTGCTTGTTTGAGACTATAGAGTGCCTTCTTCAAACTATAAACCTTGTCTTCATTTCCATAAACTTCATAACCTGCTGGTTGTTTCACATATACTTCTTTGATAGAACCATTTAGAAAAGATGATTTGGAATCCATTTGAAATACTTTCCAATTATTCTAAGTAGCTATTGTGATTAATACCATTCTAATAGTATCTAATCTAGCAACTAGATCAAATATCTCATTGCAATCAATTCCATAATGTTGTGCAAAACCTTTTGCTACTAACCTTGCCTTGTCTTTTTCAATTTCACCTTTTGCATTAAATTTGGTTTTATAAACCCATTGGACTCATATGTAATATTTACCATTAGGGAGATCAACAAGCTCCCATGTGTTATTTATCACAATGGTATTCATCCCCTCATCCATAGCCTTAATCCAATGTTCTTCCTTAACTACTTCAAAATATGTAGGATCATGAGAGAATAATGCAAAATTTGAGCACAAATCCAAATTATCTTTTCTTTGGTCATAAATCTCTTTCAAACTTCTCATTTTCTTACCTTTATATTTTGATCTTAATCAGACAAGAGTAGAATATGATTCATCACTTACTTGTGAATTGGGAGTACGATGATTCACATGAGCAGATGATTCACCTAGTACAATATTCCTTGGAGTTCTTGTTGGAGTATTTGTTCATGCTTGAGTATTTTTTCTGGCTTGTGAATTTGATTGATTACCTTGGACAATTTTCTCTTCAAGTTCTTCATCATTCTCTAGTATTGGTGCTCCTATGGTGTTTGATCTATCAATGCTACCATCCAAGCTTCTTCTTCCTTAAATTTGACATCTCTACTAACAATCACTTTCTTTTAAATGTGATTATACAGTTTATAAGCCTTTGATTTCTCACTATAACCAATGAAAATGCATTTCTCACTTTTATCACCCAATTTTCTTCTCAATTCAGATGGCACTAATGAATATGCAACACATTAAAAAATTCTTAAATGAACTACACTATGCTTCTTACCATTCCATAATTCCTATGGAATTTTGTCCTTGACACTCTTTATAGGACTTCTATTTAAAATGTATACCATGCAAGCTACTACTTTTCTCCAAAAAATCATTAGTAAAGTTTTTAGCCTTCAACATGCTCCTATCCATTTCCATTATGGTTCTATTCTCTCTCTTCTATACCTTTTTTATTGTGGTGTGTACCTTGTTGTTAATTGTTTCTTGATCCCATGATATTTGCAAATATCCAGAAATTCATTAGAATTAAATTCACCACCTCTATCAAATTTGAGTACTTAGATATATTGTCCAATAGGGAAAAATTTAGTGGTGAATCTTCACCAATTGGCAAATTCTAGAAATTGGCCAAGTCAAAATTGACAAATTTGCGCAAACCAACAGGGTATCTACATCTCTTGTATTTTATTAATTATCAGTTCAATGCATGTCCATTCACCAACGATTTATTTTATGAAGCATATTTAAGAAACAAATTCACCAAAACAAATTGTTCATTTCAAATGGAACAACTAATATTTCCACCTGGAATCCTAGAAGCATCTAATAAAACACCTACATATTCACCAATACTATTAAAACAACATTGTATCAAGACCCATTTCATTGATTAAAATTTACAAAAAATTGCTTGTGAAGACCCATTTCTCTAATTAAAATTCATAAATAGTTGCTTATGAGGACCTATTTTTCCAATAAATTTTAAAAAATTTACATTTGAGGACACATTTTACCTTTAAAACTATGATGTATCATTGTATAAGCACACAAGATTCACCAAATTTTTAATATACCATTTAAAAATCCCACAAAATTTTCCAAATATCGATTGAAATAAATACAATTGAAACTGTCATTTATTCTTACACATTTTGTTTAGTTCTGAGGTTCTACTTCTCGATTTGGAAGTCAGTGAAATCTAAAAATGTAGACTCAGAGGTGAGTGATAATTTATTCATAGTGTTATTAGTTATAATAATAAAATTTGTTTATCTCTTTTCCATTCTTGCTTTAGTCTTAAAGATGATATTGGGTAGGGAATAGGATCTATATTCTCTATCATCCTTAAACAAAAATACATTTTTTTCTAGCTTTTATTTGAAGTGAGAGATCAATATGCTGAGTAGAAAGGGTAAGACTCCTAATCCTTAGGGTAGTGAAGAGACTAGGAGGCCATCAAAATGCCCAAAATGTAGATTTACCATACAATCTTTGGAATTAGCAAACCTTCCAATCCATCAGATCAAGATGGAGGTACATCATCAACTCTTCCACCAAATACTAATGAA
Source organism: Sequoia sempervirens (assembly GCA_007258455.2). Classification (NCBI taxonomy): domain Eukaryota; kingdom Viridiplantae; phylum Streptophyta; class Pinopsida; order Cupressales; family Cupressaceae; genus Sequoia; species Sequoia sempervirens. Next base: position 702,652,986 of record VDFB02281492.1, on the reverse strand, counting down.
GAATGCATTCACAATACCTCACCTCCACCAGAAGGTCAAGGTGAGATTGTCATTGAGTTAAATCCAAATGTATCAAATGAGGAGGGAAACATCGCAAAAGATGTTCAAAGGGATACCCTAGTTATCCATAATGAGATAATTGACTTGGATGAGGATGATGTTGGTAGCAAGAAAAGAGAAAGAAAAAGAAAAAAAAAATGGGGTGTGAGTGGGAAATGACAAGGAATTTTAAACTTGGTTGGTTGTCAAAGTACCCATTCATTGCACTAATGAGGAAAGAAAATGATATTGAAAGTACAACATTGGCCAAATGTATGATTTTTAGTTAAAAATGTGGAAGAGACAAGATGTTGTAGCTAAATATTGGCACTATAGAAAAGCATATTAGTAAATTTAATGAAAAAAAATCACAGACGAAAAGAAACAATCAGTCGTACATTGGAAATCAAAGGAAGGATGTCTTCATGTTAAGTATGTCACGGAATATGAAGAGCATTACCAAAGAATTTTGAAGCTTGTTGGATATCAAGGTACATTTGAGGCTCAATTTGGAAAAGCAATGGAAAGCAGCAAATCTATCAAAAACTGTTAAGATGAGTGTTGTTTTTCATATTTTGTCTAGAGGGCATCCTATGAAAGACTACCCACAATATTCTAGTTTATTATCTTATTTGGGTATTCCTCAATATCCCTTCTCACATTGGTCAGTAAATGTTGGATTTGAATGGGAAAAATCTCTTGTTGCAGTGGAAAAGGGAGATTTAAAGGAGAATGCAAAAAAGTCAATTTTCATTGCATTATCTTTAGATGAAGTTGCTATGGTAGATAATACTTGTTGGGTCTATATGAATTTGTATATTGTAGAATGGAATTTTCACCATGCTCATCTTCTCTTTGTTCATAAAATCAAGGATAGTTCAACATCACACAATCTATTTGAACTAGTCAAGAAATCTTTGAGTGAAATTGTAGGTATGGATGAGTTGACAATTGCCAAAACATTTTGGTGTGTAGGAGCAGATGGAGTTGTAGTGATGCAAGGTCAAAGGAGTTGTGTTTGCACAAAGTTACAAACTACTTGTGCACCATACATGCTTGGAATTCAATGCATGGCCCACAAAATGAATTTTGCATTAAAAATTGTAAGAAAGTTTCCTATAGCATCAAAAGTTGAAAATATAGTCTGTGAGATTAAAACATACTTTTTCCAAAGTCCCAAATGTTTTGTAAAATTTCAATATTATGCTAAGGGAATAACACTAGGAAACAAGCTTCTCAAGGATGTCAATACCAAATGGATCTCCCTACATGAACTAGTGCAACGAGTTCTCTTATAATATCAATCCTTGATTGGAGTGATGTACGCGCATTGTAGCATAGTAGACAAAGCTCCTGACCTATTAGATAGGTTAAGCGATATAGAGACACTCTTGACATTAGCTAGTCTTCTCCCCATGCTAGATTTGATGAACAATCTTGTGAATAAATACCAAGATAGAACTATGTATATTTATGAATATTTCAATCTATGTAAACATACATGCTTGACCCTTGATCATGTATATCTAGATTCAACACAAGAAGGCCCAAATTATTTCATGTGGTAGAAAATTACTAATTTGAATAATCTTGATAATCATTTGCAGTTTAATGCAAGCAAACACTTATGTATCAGTGTATGTGGATATGAGATACCAATGCACCATTGTAAGAAAGTTAGATGCTCTAGTAGAGAAGTAGTTGTTAGCGAGGAATATTTTAATGGTATTGTTAAATATGTTAGTGATAATTTGAAGGAAATTGCAAAATATATTTCCTCAGAGATTCATGAAAGATTCCCTCAACACGAAATATTTGAAACCATGAGTATTGTGTATCCTCAATTTTTGGTAAACCGAGATCACCCAAAATATTTTCATGATAAAGTAAAAATCTTGATCGAACAATTTTTGAAAAGAGTAATATACAATGAGTAGAAAATAGAAGGAATTTTAAATGAAGTTAAGCTTAGAAAACAATGTAGGAATTTTGCAATAGCTATGAAGGAATAGTATAAATCCATGGGCACAGAGAAGGCCTTTGAACCAAGATCAATAAAAAAGGTTTGGAAAAGCTTAGGTCAGAGTGAAATATTGCATGATTGTATATCAGAATATTTTAAACTTGTTGATTTATGTCAAACAATGATATTGGGGTCAGTGGAGGATGAGAGAGTTTTTAGTACATTGGCATTTTTTAAATCAAAGTTAAGAAACAAGCTAGAAAAGAATGTGGAAAATTTCTTGAGGATGAAAGGAACTATGTATAATGTCAAAACAATTCCTTTTGAAATGGCACTCACAATCTGGAGGTCCACATGTGAAAGAAGATGGACTAGGTTGTGCAACACTCCAATTCCAAATTTTGGTACTAGTGGTACTGGCAGTGGCAGTGGGACTAGGATAGATGACATTGACACAAATCATGCAATGAATGTTGAATTTGAGACATAGGCCAAAGAAAATGAAGAGCAGACTCAGAATCATGATGACTCTTTTACTTTATTTCAAGATGAACATCAGTTTGAGGACACCCTGACTCCATTTGGGAAATAGAAGAGAATTGGTAGCTTTTAGGTATTTATACTACACAATTCATGAATCAATTTCCATTGCTCTAAACTATAGTTGATGATATTTTATACTATATTCAATGAAATTTTGAATCATTGCACTTCATGATATTTTATTTTATATTGCACTTCATGTATCATATTCCAAATTATAGTTGATGATATTTTCTATTGTATTCCATAAAATTGTGATATTTTATGTTGTATTGCATGAAATTGTGATATTTTATATTTTATATTATATTATGTGGTATTGAATATGATATGTGATTCTGCATCATTTTTAAAGAACATTTATCACACTACTTATAAATTCCTATTGCATTTCCATTCACACAATCTTTGAAAAATAACTAAAAGGAATATTAATCCATTCCTTTAATAAAAACTAATAGTTCAACATCCATAACTTATAAGCTAACAAAAGCTAATAGTTCAACATAAATAACTTATAAAGGAATCCACACAACTTAAACAATAAAAGTTTAAAGTACCAAATCACCTAAATTATACTTGAAATCCTTATGCATCCATCACCATAAAATATTTATTCACAAATAAGCATTCCACAACAATGAAACTAACCAAAAATCTACCATTCCAATAATAGATAATCCACTAGGAAACTACTCAGTAAAAGTAGAATAAACCCACACACCATAACTCAAAGACTATGTATGCATGAACTTCACCATTGTCCCTCTATATGGAAATAATGGAAAAGCAGTAAAAATAGTAGAGTTTTTTTGTCTTGATAATGGTTTCCTTAAGACAACCGTTTTAGAAATTAAAATAAAAAGTATTTGAAGGATCAAGAGATCCAAATTAAAGAAAATAACATAAAAACTAAAAACTAATCATTGGTCCCAGGACTAACTCTTTCACTTCCAATTATTTCCACCTCCTACACCTCTAGTAATGCCTCATGTGCCTTCACTCTTTTCGTATATTCCTAGTACTTGGTCACAATTGTAGTGATGTTTTTGCTTCCTGGAGATGTGGTGATTTGCAGCCTTGTCCTCCATTTTGAAAGTGCATGGTTTGACTCAGCTAGTGTTTCATAGATGTTGTCACTTTCTACCTTAAACGCGCTCATATAGGTTTTCAAGTTACTCAATTTCCTGAATGAGTTTCCACTGGCTATCTTAGGATCACCTACTTCTCTATGATACACCTCTTTAAATTCCCTCATTATGTCTGCAATATCCAATACATTTTCATCAAACCCATCTGTGAGGTCCACTTCAAGAGAATTGAAGTTCTCTTTGATCTTCACCAATATATCAAAGTATTTTTCTACCACTTTATTGATTTCCTTGATATAATCTTCATATATTGACAATTTCCACTCCAATTAATCATACCAACTAGGATCAATTTATTGAGGCCTATCCACCAATTTTTCTCTTATTAACAATGTGTGCTCCATCGAGACTAATTCGACATTTTCCCTTGAACTAAAAAATGTGCTACTATGTTCTCTCATGGTATGTTGGAGCTCAACTATGAGTTCCTTTCTTTTATCAGACACACTAACATAGAATTTCCTAAATTTACTATTATAGAAAACACCATCCTAATAAAACCCTTCTATCCATTCACTGGTAGCTTTAGCATAACATAAATTTTTCCTGACCCATTGCATAGTGTCAGAATCAATACCTTGAACATTTGAGTTTGAGTCTTAGTGGTTGAAGTCACAATTAATAAAATAAATTTCTTAATGAAGTCACAATTAATAAAATAAAATTTCTTAAAGATATAATATGAGATTGCAACTGAAGGTTCTCCTTTTTCTGCTCTTTTTATCAATGCATTAACAGAGTAATCAAAATGAAATATATCACCTTCTAAAGTAGATCACCCTATATCAACATGAGTAACCTTTTTTTCAGCTTCTATTATCTCATTTTTATTTAGGTCCTTTTCGAGATCAATAATCTCCAACAATTGATGCCCAGTAGTGAAATCAGTGACAATTCATGACATCCTCTTAGCCTTTTTGGGCTTCTGGTGACTGTACAATAACAGGGTGATTGTATATACTTCAATAGTCATTGTGGGAATATTATTATTTTTCTTCTCAACTGCTTACTTTAACCATGTTGGGGAAGATGCCACTAATCTAGTGCATCTACTTTCAACACTTACGTTTTCTTTTTTCTTCAGTTTATTGAATAGAAATAGAAGTATCTCATACTAGAGAAGGGGGAACTTCAAAGAATGTGGGAAAATAATTATCATCAATTATTTGTTCAAAAATACCCTCAAAATTTATAGGCACTAGCTTTTCTTGACTAGCCCTTTTCATAGGTACCGAGGGTACACTATCCTATTCACAAATTGATTTTAGCTTGGCCCAGTGTCTTCTAGCTTCTCGCCATCTCCTCCTGACTGTGAGCTAGTTCCAAACGACCTATAATTGACTACTTTCCAACTGATATATTTATGCCAAAGGTGTATACATTCCCTTGCTATTTTATCTATGAAACTCTTTGCTCATGGGGATAACCACACTTTAGTGCCTTTTTTCTTTCAACTAGTTTGAATTTCTTCTAAAGACAAGGGTAGAAAGGACCATTAAGTCTACAACTTCATCCTCTGACCAATTAATTTTGTACAAGGGCTTACCAGCAGGGGCCTGATAGTTGGGATCAATGATCACCGAGTCTTCTTGTGCATCTTCTCGAATATTGAAAGAAATTCCAAAAGCTTGTATTTTCCCTACAACAATATCATGAAATTTCCTCTATAGACCTCACCTTCATCTATACAGTCTTCCCAAAAATCTTCAATATAAGGGAAATTTTCATAGTTGCTAGCTTGATACAAAATTCTCTTAACATAACCCTAGCTATCAAAAGTAGTTTTCATGGAAAAACACTAAAAATTAAGTTCATTTAGGGCTTTCTTCATGCCCATAGCAATATTATTACTTTTACAAGAAAATGAAGGCATGGAAAATAGAAAAGCATACCCCTTCTTTCCCATGTTTGATTATTTAACATTTACAATGGCCATCTATCGAAAAACTTATAGAAAAACCAGGAAATCACTTGGGTAACGGGGAAATTTCAATGGAGCCTTCTCAAAACCTCTAATTATAAGATACATGAATATGCTGAATTAAATGTAGAAACTTCCAAATTTCAATACAAGATCAACCGCTTCAAATGAAACCTAAAGTTCAGGTTTTCCATTAATTATTCTCACAATTTCTATTAAAAATTCATCATTGGCGCGATATAAATTCCTCATTCCAACCTCCTTAGTGAGCTGTGGGAATCTTCTATACACAAGTGTGTCCAACGTCAAAGAACTTTTCTATTCCAACCTTTCCCAGACAAACTCTTGACTGGCTAGAATGTAAACCAAGTATGTGCACATGTGGAAGGAAATTTAGTTTATCAAAAATTTATCAATTACTCATTTAAATGATAACTATAATATTAGCCTAGTTAATGAATTTATTTTCACTACAAATCAGTACAATAAAATGGTACATCCAAAATTAAAAATAATATTAAAACAATTTACCAACCACATGATGTAACAAGGTGATAACATCTAAAATTTCATCTTTAAAATGAACCCTTTTAAGCATTGAGGGTAACTGAGACTTACCCTTTTTCTCGAACTTCAACCAATTCTTCACAATAGAATTTTTGCACCATTCCTCATTCATTCTAAAATACGCATCACCAAAAACTACAAACATTTCCTCTACAAGTTACCTCTCTAGAATGCTTAATGCATGGGAAATTACTTCAAGAGTAGTTCTTGCAATGACTGACTCATCCACAGCTCTAATTTCTTGAGTCTCTAGAATGTAGCCCTTGCACATGCAATCGCCAAGTCGATGCTTTGTATAGCCTCAAGAAAACCTCTAACATGCACCAAACCTCTCTATAGAACTTTATCTTCTAGTGTTTTTCTCTTCCTTTTCTCTAGGCGCATCATAAACTCCTCCAAATTGAGGTGCCCAATTTCAGTGTCCCTCATGCCAAACTAGTTATTTTGAATTCCACTCTACATGAGTGCAAATTTGCAAAGATAGAATGTTTGCACTTGAGAAGTACCGAAATTGGAAAAGAATGAGAATTCATGCTAAATGACTTAGTGAAACTTTGTTACCCACTTATGTTGTTATTTTGATACTAATATGACATGTATTAAATGCAGCATTCAATTTCATTCCTTGAAAAGATAGCCTTTAAACGTGGATGTTTTATGAAATTCCTGAAAAGACAACTGAAGGTTAGTCCATACATAGAATTCATTGAGATGATGGTGCCTTTGAAATCCAGGATAAGTCCATAATGTCACATGGTCACAGAAACTTGGAACAATAGAACTAAAGTAAAAAATTTCAAAGTTTTGGAAACCTTTAACTCACTGACTACAAAGATGACCAAAAAAGAATTGCAACTCAACAAAGTGAACCAAGTCAAGTAATCAGGTAGTTATGAAAATTTAGGACTCCATGACAAGGTTATAAAACTCGGAAGACTAGCAACTAAGTTTAGGAAAAGCAAAAAAACCACAACTTTGAGCATTCACCAAGAGAAATAAACAACAAGGAATTGAAAATGAATGAGGTAAAAGACCTGAAAGACCAAAGGAGGGGAAGTTTAAAAATTTTGACACTAGTTTAAAAGTTATGGATAACAAGAATTAAGTATAATGAACTTATTGATGAATATAATAAGAGTCAACAAAAGGTTGCTAAAATTGAAATAGAACTAGCATTATGGAAACAACAAGTGGAAATATTAAGGTCTTAAGGACTAGCTAGTTCAAGTCATGTTGTAACTAAGGAGTCAATGATTGCTCATGAGAATATCTTTTGGTTTGTTGTAACCATTTCTTAAGCAAATGGCTGGCATAATCTGTCAAATAAAAATGTGACATGCACGTACATTGTACATCTCATCCTAAAGCTTGTTTTGCACCATTATTTTGATTCTATCGTATCTCTAGCTATAACATTTTACATGAATTATTAATGAAATTTGATCAATGATCTTTCACTAATCTTCATTGTCATTATGCATTGATGTATGTTTTAATTTTGGCTCTTGTTTAATGAACCAGTTAAAAGTACCTTGATTAAAGCATGAATTCATATAAATTTTTAGTAGATCTAATAAGTAGTCATGGAGTTTAAGTATTGATGTGTGAATTGTAATGCAAATTCACTAAGATTATGGATGCCTGGAATTAAAATCACCTTACAGTTCATATTTTAATTGTGCTAAAAGTAAAACTTGAATACGTACTCAGTGATTCATCACTTAACTCAATGTTTAATAATATATTAACAATAGTATTATTATCATATACAATAATGAACATTAGTAATTGTTTAATGTGTATCTAGTAGTTGAAACCACTACCAGAATTTTTCTTCAAATGATAAAATAAATAGCATAGATAATTGAACATCAACACATTAGAGAAGTTTGAATTTGAGATTTTTTATTGATTATCACATTAAGGAATACATATAGGCATTGGAAATGAAAAATATTTTTCAAGGATAACTTTGCATAAAGCTGAGTTAGAACTTGAAAACTCATATTATCAAAAATCAAATCATTGCATCACCTTTTCTAGAAACTTCCACATGTTTAGGTGGTGGATTTATCATTTTTTCTAACTGATGTTGTTTGACTTGAAGATTTGTTAACAATTCATGTTTGAAAATGAAACCTTTCTTGGATTCTTCAGTCAAATTTGCATTCAAGGATATCAATGGTTTGATGGAATCCAAATAGTTCACCACATTTGGGTTCTAAGGAAACTGGTCTAGATCAATCTTCGTTGCACTCTCCATCTTCCTTATGAAATCATTATTTCCAATGAATAGCTCATTTGTGTCAAAAGCCTTTGGCAAACCAAGCTTTGTGAAGTTTCTTACCTTTTCATATGCTTTCTTCATCTTATTTGAATCCAAATGAAAATATTACTTTGTTTCACACATTCTCAAACACTTTTCAATGATGGATGACAATGCCATTCATGTAGCAAGCCAATTAGTAATCCCTTTTGATGTCAAAACATTATCACTGACTTTGTAGAGTGTTTGTTGAATTTGATATGAATATTTCTCTAATGCCAACACATTTTTGTTGTCCACTAAATATTTCTTGCGCTTCTTATAATGTTGTTTGATAACATCAATCAATTGAAACATGTCACACAAATGATAAATACTCTACATTATTTCATCTAAGATATTTTGTTTCATATGCCTCATTGTTTCTCTACAAAATGTAGATAACTTATTTTGACAAGACTTAATTTCTATTTTTCTTCCATAAGCTCTTTCCCCAATCTTTCCCTTCTTGTTCTCTCCTTCAATTTTTTTCCCAATGTGCATTTCAATGTGCAATGCTTAGTCTGAATTTTTCTAAAGTGGATTTTTCCTCATCATATTTCTTATTTCTCTCATCTAGCCTTTGCTTTAGTTCATTAACTTTAGTCTCATTTTTCTTATCCTCTTTTCTTGTTGATGTAGAGGAAAAAAAATTATTCCTTTTTCTAATTCATTTGTCTTGTTATCTCCTAATTTCCTCTTTGCTTTCTCATTTGCTAGGTTTTCCTATAACTTTTCTATTTGAGTTTGCAACCTTTTTTTTCTCTCTATCTTTCTTTAGAAATGATGTGTACACCAATTCATTGTTCTTATTTGATGTACATTAATTTTGTTAGTATTTTTTAGTCAAGAAAAATCTAATTGAATATTGTTCATCTAGAATTCAGATTGAGCCATCTGATTTGATGGTTTTTTTTTAACTATAGGAACAAGAATTGTGTACTCCATGATTTTTTTTATTTATGTCAAATGTGGATGATACCATGGTTGTTGCAAGCTCTGAAGTTACAGTAGACACACTCTCCATTAGTTGCTTCTTTTCTTTTTTATTCAAGTTTGATTTCTTTTAAAACTCTTCAATGTAATCAAAACCTAGGGACATAGGAATAGTTGAATGCTTGAATGGAAAAGGGAATAGGAATACCTATAGTTTCTAATGATGTCATAGAAAGACTAACTAGTAGTGGGGGAGTACCTTGAAATAACTCTTTTTCTGGTGGATCCACTGGTAGTGTGACTTGGACCTGTCAAAATCCTTTGCCTATTCTCTATGCCTTTATCACCCAGTGTTTCTATAGTATATTGTATTGTTGTCCTCTTCTGAGTAATTTTTTGTTGTAGCACATGTTGACCACTACTAGTACTACTACCCATACCATCTCCACTAGAGGTAGCGCTAGTTGCACTAAGTTCTCCACCATGTGAATGTCCTGGTTGTGATTGTGTCTAACCATGAGCTTGAGGATTTGAAGCTCTAACAAATTGAATTGTTTTGGCTCTACTTGTATGCTCTTGATCTACTTTATCAGCTCCAAGGCTAGATTTATCAACTGGTTTTCTTTGTTGTACATCTATTACAATAGGAATTCCTTGTCCTTCGGACCCCAAACCACCACCTTCATAACCCATTTTTTCAGCTATGTACACTCCTAAAGTATATGCTTCTTTTGTGTCCTCACTTAAACCAGCTTTGACATGGCTTTGTCCTTAGGACCCCAAAGGACCACCTTCATAACCCATTTTTTTTACTATGAATGCTCCTAAATTATATGCTTCTTTTGTGGCCTCACTTAGACCAGCTTTTACATGGATTTTTTCTATTTCTTCCCTATCATTAGTAGATTCATCATCATTTTCTTTGTCTCCAAGTTCATCACGATGCTTTATATTCCACAATTTCCTAAACTCGCGATCTCATTCATTATCTCCATACTCTACAAGAGCTCTTGGATCACCTAGCTCCTTCCTCATAGACCAAAAGGCAATAATTTTTTATGGTGACCAATTTTATCTGTAACTTCCTTCTTTAGATAATTTGATATTTTTACTATACTAGATGTTTTATGACTTTTTTCATAAAAAATGTTGGACCTCCTAATTGTCTTTTGATACAATGCCACAATTTCTGCTAACAATTGTTCAAAAGGAATACCATTCTCAACAACACTTTTCTCCATTGCTATTTTGACCTCATCCGAAGAATCCTTGTTTCTCATGTTTTCAAGCAAGGGTTTACTTTGATGTTGAGTTGTACTTGCAACATTCTTATTGAGAATAATCATTGATTTAATGGTGTCACATGGATCATACTACCAATGATAGATAGCATCAAAATAAAATAATTTCAAAAGATTATGTGCCACACTAAATGTTTTTCTCTCAAATGTGAACCCTCCACATGAAACAGGTAAAGAAGGACATGAGGTCTTCTTCTGCTAATCGAAAAAGTGTAGTTCATTAGTACTCTACATCTTCCTTACATATTCAAATGTAAAAAACCCTTTATGTTACATGTATTGGATGTTTGTATGGTTGTAATCTCGATCCATAAAATCTTAGCAAAGTATATTCTTCAATTAAGTACCAATCAGCCAATTGTATTTCTTTTCCTAGTTCAATGCAGTTTCTACATGACATAGGAAATCTAGGCATTAGAGTATTTGTAATTTCTTGATGCAATGGAACAAAAAATTAGTCTAGAAAATGATTGTAGTTCATCGAGAACCATTCATCCTTATCTTAGTAGTTCATTCATATACTAGAGCTATTTTCATTTCCTCAACATTACTATAGGGTTGAATCTGAAGCTTTTAGGTCTGAAACATTCCTCTAAATTTGAATAGAAAAAGATAGCACAAGTAGGTTGTGAACATAAATTTCTTGGTAGAACCTCCTTTAATAATTAAAAATTATGTATGCATGGATTCTACAATGTGATCAATAAAATTATATTTGGCATGTGGAACACCACAATGGATATTATATACCATTTCAAAGAGGCTTGCACCCACTTCCAAATTTCTATCCAATCCGAAGCAAAATGCTAGCATGGAAATAGTATCCTAAACCCATGGTCTAAAAATATCCAAATCATAAGGAGGCTTATGATCATCTTTCAATTTTTTTCTATCCTAAACTATTTTATTTATGAAAAAAAATTATGCATTTCATCCACTACTTCATAATCACTAGCAAGCTTTTCTAGGTCAATTTGGACATTTCCAAATTTTTTGGTTGTAAACCCCAACACTTTTCCAAGTTCTTCTACATTAATGGATAATAATTCTTCTTTTCTATCTTTATTAACAATCGCTCTTTTGTTATCATCATAATTTTGGGTGCAGATCATGATAAATTCTAGGCAAGGGAAAACCACATGTAGCATCATGTGCCCTAATCCAATCACCCACAACACACTAAAACTATTAACTCACATTTTCTTTGCGGCCTTATTCTGAGATAAAAATCTAAGTTCTGAGGTATGCCTACCATAGGTTTCAAGATCATAAATATCATGGTATTAATTAGTGAAACATGGGGTTTTAAGCTATTTTGCATAATGCATTTTTTTATCTGGCATTTATCTAGTGATACTGGTGGAAGACATGCTTATACAATGTGAAATATTGAATTCCCTATTATTCCTCCTTAATTTTTCATAATTCTTAAGTCTCTCAACCCTAAACCCAAACTTCAAAGTTTGAAAAAATAAGATTTTAAGAAATGTCAAACGATGAAATGTAGCCGCATGAATTATTTTACTTGAATTTTGATTCTTGAAAATATTAATGCTGACAAACATTGAAACTGGGTTACTAGAATGGCTATCTTGGAAGTGGAACTATGGAACCTACAATAGGGTGGTGCAATGCAATGAGAAAATTGAAGACTGGAATCTCCCCAAGTGTTGACCCTCTCATTTAAAAATAAAATCACTTAGTAGTAAACATTGTTATTTTTTCAAACATTAAATTGAATGAAAGTTCTCGTCATCTACGTGTCGCTTCTGGGCTACACAATGAGGACATGATTGACAACATTTAAAACAAGTCATGTAGTTCTACATTGAAAGTAAATTCTAAGTCATTGATCTTTATAAATCTAATGGTTAAAGGGTGATTCTGAAGGTTTAAGTTCACAAGCCTAGCACTCTATGCATTTCATTTTGGAATGCAACTACAACCATACATCAAATGTTTATCGAATGATTGAGTAATTTATGATATAAGTAATTATAAACATGTGTTTTAAAGTTGTTTTAAAATTTAATGCATTAGGATTGACATCAAGGTCAAGGGGCAAGTAACTTAATGTTGCAAAGTACTTAATAAAATGAATAATGATACCGGGAACCGGGGGAAAAGGTCAACAATGAATTAGAAATCAATATTTCAGTAAACCCTAACAAGAGTGACAACTTTTAGTGTTTATAATGTTTTTTGTGAATTTGATGGAAACTTTCTTTTTTTATTTGTATTACTTGATGTTTTACTTTTAAATATGCATGCAATTATTTCATAAATAGATAATACTTAATTTCTTAAAGGAAAAAAAATGATTTGAATAGATTCATAGACACTAAACTCAAAAAATAACTCTTTACTGTAAATGAATAACAAAAAATAACACAACAAAACCATTTATTTTAATAAAACTAAATTACAATGTCACATTATTAAATATATTTTTAAAGATGAGTAGTTGTAGAGTAGGAAAACTCCTATTTTGTATAAATAACATATGTGACTTTTCATAGACACAATTTATTCTAAGTTGTTTCTCATGACAATGGATTACAAATTTATTCCAATTTCCAAGCTTCTACTGGTGACAAAGTAATACAAATGTGAAACTAAAAATAAATGCATGATTTCAAAGCTTCTACTGGTGACAATGTACTATAAATGTGGCTCTGAAAATAAACACAAGAGATTTACCAGGGCAACCATGCTAGGGAACTAGGAGCTATGAAGATACAAAATGTACTTATCCCCTTTGAAAACTAAAGTAATGGAGAAGATGAGGGGTAGTAAAATTTCTCCCATATTTTACCTGTAGCCTTCATGCATCAGGATAGCACGTATCTCCATTAGAGGTCCTCATCCTAGTTCAAAACCTGTCTGAGAAGTCAAGTCAACCAAATCAACTTCTTTCCAATTCCACACATTTTGAACTTGATGGAAATTTTTCTTGTACTCTGTAACTACATAATTGGAGGCAGAAGAATTTAGAGTATCCATAATAATACCACATCATCTACTTCCTGAATCCTTATTAACCCTAAAAAATGAAAATTCTTATGACACTATCCACTATCACTATCCCTATTTATGGGCCCCCAGTTTCGCTACTAGCCTAATTCACACAAACGCAAAAACCAACTTAATTGATTTGTTTAACTTAAGCCTTACATGTACAATTAAAATGTTTAATTTGATTGACGTCTGGCTACATGCAAACTATACTTGAAGCTAACAAGTTGTCAAAATTGACCACTCAAATGATATGAAATCATTATAAATCTTGTTTCAATAAAGCTATGAGCTATCCAATCAATCGCTTTAGATATTCATATGGTTTTAATCACTGCCCGTAGTATGGCTACCACACTTTCTTCAAAAAGATTGAGAATTTTAATTCAATGAAATGGAGTACATCGAGGCATTGAAAAGAGAGAATGAAAAATGAATGATGAGCCTTGATCAAACCACATGTCCACATCTAATGGTTCTAGTGTTATTCTAGAGGTTTCAATTCACAAGTCTAGTGCTTCAGAGAATCACTTCCAGAATGCAACTATAGTCATCCATCAAAAATTCATCAAATGATCATGGTTATACTGATTTGCACTGACATCTAGCTACAACTATGGAATATCCTTCACACATATTTCCTTCATTACTTTGGTCTGGGGATTGTATTATAAATTATTTTCAAAGGTTGATAATTCAGCCTTGTTTCTCCTTTACATCCTTTTTGTAAAATGTTCTTAAGGTTTTAAGCCCTAGTCCTACGTTCTTCCCAAGCAGTCCCTCTTTTAAAACAAACTTTATTCATGTGCATATTTCTGCCACTTAAGTTCTTGTGTCACTCATCACCCAAATCCTTCAACTCATCATGTTCATTTTCACAATGAGTGATAATCCTTGATCTCGCCATGTGTCCACATCTAACGATTCTAGTGTTATTCCAGAGTTTTCATTTTACAAGTCTAGTGCTTTAGATATTTACTTTCAGAATGCACTTACAACCGTCCATCAAAAATTCATTGAAGGTTCATGGTTATATTAATTTGCACTAACATGTTGTCACTGATTTTTGTTTTATTAGTTTGATATTATGTTTAATTCACCAATCTTTTTTATTATTCATTTGAAAATAGGTTTAATTTTCCAACGAATTCTTTTTTTGGTTTGGAAAAATGTTTTAATCGCCAAAAAAATTATTGTTTCTATTTTAAAAACATGTTTAATTTTTGAATAGAAATATTTTCTAGGTTTGAAAATACATTTTAATCACCAATGGAGATATTTAATTAGTTTTAAAAAAATTACAATTCGCTTGGATTTTCCATAGAATTCTAGTGATTAGAAAAGATTCACCAATTGAGGTTATTTTTTTCCCAAAAAATGAAAAAAATTTCCACTAAAATTAATATTTTTATTAAGAAGTATACAAGATTCACCAAGATTTTACACCTTCATCGAGAGGGGGTTTCTTAAAGTTATCCTTATTGTCCACTTTGCTTTTCCACCATAGACTTGAAATCCTTGAATTTACTAAATGCTTCAGGCTTCTGTTTGAGAAAATATACCCAAGTCTTCCTGCTAAAATCATCAATGAAGGTTAAGAAATAAATAATACCTCCAAATGATGGAGTTTGCATTGGTCCACATAAATCACTATGAACTATCTCCAATAATTCCCTCGCTCTATAGGAGGTTCCTATAGGAAAAATCTCTCTATGCTATTTTTCCAAAATGTAACTCTCACATGAACTTGTTGGCTACTGTATAGATGACAATCCTTTTACCATTTGTCTCTTTTGTAACAAAATTAAACCTCCAAAATGTAAATGTCCATACCTCAAATTCCATAGTCATGATTGGTCTAACCACACAATTTTAAAGTTGGCTTCTTCTTCTCCTCAGGTGCACTTAATTTGAAGGGAGAACATCTGATTCTTGGTCATCTCCACCCTTGAAATCAATCTATCATTTGGAAATCTATCCAATATTGTGAAAAACATTATTCATAAAGGATACTTTGCACCCCTTTTGTACTAGTTTTCAAACACTCATCAAATTATTTTTTAGTCCAAGCACAAAATAAACATCACCTGGGAATAAAACTTCTTTCACCATTTTTCATCAAAATATTTATTACTCCTTTACCCATTACAGTCAATTTATTATCATTTCCTCATTTCACTTCAAACTTTATAAAATCATGAAGACTAACAAACAAGTCTTTATTCCCTATCATATGGTTACTGCATCCACTACCCAAAAACCAAATGTTTCTAGTGCTCTCTTGAGAAACATGGCATGTGATGAACACACTTTCAAATTTAGATGTAGACTCATTTGTGTAATTTTCATTTTCCTTATCCATATATCCTTGCTTCTTTCTACATTCATAAGCTTACTGTCCATTTTTTTCATAATAATAACACTAAATGTTAGATTTATCAAACCTCTATAAAAAATTATTGGAATGATTGTTTCCACATCCTCTATTGTTGTAGTTTTGATTATTCCTTTTACCTTGATTTGGATTATTCTTTTCATCTTGATCTGAATCATGTCTACCACCTCTACCTCTACCTCTTCCTTTTAAGGTTGACCTTCCTCTTCCTCTATCAAATGATATCTGAGACTTGAAGGCATTCTCAATAGAATTATTGGTATTTCTATTGATTTTGGACTCATGTGTTAACAAAAATCCAATTAATTTATCTACTAATAATTGTGTCAAATCATTGGATTCCTCAATTGGTACAACTATAACATCAAATTTACTAAGTAAACTCTTGAGAATCTTTTCTATAATTTTTTGATATATTAAATCTTCTCCATTAAAACTAATTTGATTTAGAATATTCATGAACTTACTCATAAATTGGTTTATGGACTTAGATTTATTCATTTGAAATTTTTCAAAACTTGAGACTATAGTTTAGCCACTTTCACCTTTGTAGTACCTTGATAGTTTGTCTCCAAAATCTCTCATGCTCTCTTGGATCTCATTATTGTTGCAACTCTAGGAAAGATGGACTCATCCATTGCTCATTGAATAAAAAATAAATCTTTTACATCCATTTTCTTGTGGTCTTTAAGTTGATCTTTTTCTCCTTTTGTTAATGCTTGAAAGGTTGTCTGATCCTATGACTCTGCAAAACCATTTTCTACCAAATCCTAAACATCTTGTGAGTAGAATAATGTTTTCATCTTAGTTGCCCAAAAATCATAATTCTTATCAGTGAAAATAGGAATTTGGGGCTAAGAAATACTAGTGCTTGTTTCCATTGTGTGAATCGATTTGCTATAGCAAACTACTTCTTCAAACTGTGGCTTCTACGACAACTTTTCCCTCTATAGTAAACTGTTCAAATTTCTGCATACAAATATTCCCAAACTAGCTTTGATACCTCTTTATTGGTAAGGCAGGGACAATAAAAAGTTAAAAACAAAGAACTACAAGCTACTGCTACAACAAAGCAAAGTCTTTATTTTCTGATAATAAAAGGTTGCATATGCTTGAAATTTATAGATGTCTTCCAATAATTTAATAAGAATTAATAACTAAAGAAAGTTGTGAATAAAATAACTTTAAAACTATTTTAAAAACAACGCAAAAGACTAAAAACAAAAATAACCTAATCCCCTCCTCTGCATGCATCTATTCTAAGAAAAAACAAAAAAATCTTGTTTTATTGCTATTTGTTTTCTCCACTGCATACATGCAGATTGGGAGAAATTATTTATTTATTCTAACATTTTGAAGACGCTTTTTCTTGAAGAATGTATGGAAGACACCGCTACTCTCATTTCGAAACTGTCTTAAGCTAGAGATCACTTCAATTACAATATAACAATTGTTTTAGACTGCACCCTTTTCAAAATTAGACCTACTGTTTATAAATTTACAACTTGAAGTGGATCCTAAAGTCTAATTTCCATTAATTTGGGTAAGGTACTTAGTTTCATATGCGAAAACTAAATTTTAAATTTTCTTGCTTGTAGATACATGATTATTGCCTTGATCTTTGCATATATATCCTTTTCATATTCGTGAATTATGCAGAAGCATTGCCTATGTTAACACCACACGTGAGTGATATATTGGCTTTCCCATGAAAACGAAATAAACAATCTCAATAAAACCACATTCCTTGCAAATAACATCATTTTAACTAAATCCCATAATATTAAAGATATCAAGAGTCTAATAATGGTTTTCCATGAAAGTGATCTAACATCTAAGTTCTATCCATTACCTTCTAGAATTATAGAGTTGGGAAATTGGTTGCTAGTTTGACCTGGCACAAAAAAAAATGATAAGGGGCCTCTTCTAAGACTTCTATTTGAGCTTGATAGTATTGAGTTCAATGGTGAATAATCCAGAGCGGAGTAGTTTGATATAATGACAGACATGTTAAATTATAATTAAGAAAATAATATTTGCACAAATCGAAACTAGTATATATTTTTAAAACTAGTTTGTTGAGCTCATAAAGTAAAATAGTTTTGGTGTATCTGGAAGCACCTTGGGGTTAGGAATTTGCATTAATTTTATTGTAATCTGTCTAGGTTGAGAGTTGATTTCATGTGTATTCCAATATCTTGAAATCTTTCCAAGTTATGAATTGGAGGTTATTCTATTTTAACCCTCATAAGTCATGAGTTGAATATCATATCTTATATGAGTTATAGATCTGTCCACCAAAATGGATTTTTTACCAAGACAGGATATTAAGTAGTAGTCATGCCTCTACCAAAACTCTAAGTGATTAAAAATGAAAGATATTTAAAGTCATGTAACATATTAAAAAAAATTGGGCTTGGGATCTAAATAATGGAAATGAGAAACCAAGGCAACTTGGTTGAATCGTGCGCAGTCCTTGCAAACACTTATACATTTTGATGCATGATACATTTCATATTTAATATATTTGGGTGAAATAAACTAGAATAGTTATTTTACTAGTTTGGTTGGATCGTGAAGGATATAATTTAATTGAGATAGTGGAGTGTGATGGAACATCAAACCGTTAATTTTTTATTTGAACTTCACTTGTTGTAACGCCCGTCGTGCAAACCCCAGAGTACACACACATAACGCGAATAATTTTTTTTTTTTTATAATAAAAGTAATCATGCAATAACATTAAATCATAAACGCATAGCATAACACATAACATTAATACACTTGGTTCTCTGGGGCACGCGAGGTTACATTGCAACCACAAAACAAAATAAAGATAACGAAAACAACATAACCATTTAATTTATGAAAACCATATACAATGATACAACTGATAGCCATGATGCGAGTATGATAACATCGCATAATTACATCCATGATGAATCTTTTAACAAGATCCAAATCAAACCTAACTATTACATCATTGAAATAATATTACATTACAATTTTCTTTGATACATGAATTACATTGAATTTCCCAACATGGGGATTGATACAAGAATAATGAACATGAAGTACAACTGATCATGGGAATATCTGCACTGCGGAAAGCACGTTCCACCCAACCATGTGAATTACAAGTAACTCACCCCCCGTGCTCAGAGGTGACGAGGAAGTGAACCTGACCATGAATGTCAATATGACTCAACAACAACATGATACATAACAAGTACAACTCAAGCTTACAATGAACAACCATCAAATTTCACAAATCACATGACAAGATTATACCAAGAACTCATCACGATAACATGAAGTACTATCACTTAACAATCAAGAATCAATTCACAAGAATTCAAGGAAACATCATAAAGAGATAACATCCAGAGGCAACAACAATGAAACAACAAGGGTGTCAAGTGGAGAGTGTCATCGCATAGCTCTCATGGGATTTCCTGGCCCTTCCCCCAACTGAGGCGTCGGCACCCATCTACGGATATCCTGGCCCTTCCTCCTAACTCAGGCGCTGGCAACATAGGGTAGCTAATGCGGAGCCAATAGTCTCTCCTGAGGACGAGACTATGACTATGCCGACCACGGCCTTCTCAGTCTATCACTAGTCTAAGGTAGCCCTAATGCATAGCCGAGGAATCCAATGTTTTATTATCTTGTGTTTTTAAAACTACCCAACCCCCTAAATCTATTGATTAGGTTATCACTTGTTTAGCTTACTCATTCGTGGGTTATCCTGAGCCCTTCCTCATCCTGAGGCGCCGGCGCCCACGAAGAGCCACTCTCCCTATGACCCCTAACATGAATCAAAACTAGGCAAGGGTTGAATAGAACAATAAAATATAATACTCAAAACAAGCTCATGCAAGGCATTAACCCTCTCGCGATATCTCATAACCAAAAGTCTTAACAAACCGTTCAACCTTCCTAACATAAATCATCCAGTATCAATTTCCAAAAGTATAACCAAACGAGGATAACTTTTACAGCATAAAACTCAACACAAGAATATACAAGGCAAGTCCATCTCACTATAAATCGTACTCACAACGACTACAACCACGTACAACCATTCCAAATAATAAATCTCAAAAGCATGAAATACTCTAATCGCAAAGATACAAGTATAAACATCAAAGATATAAGACATGCCTCTGGAGGAGACCGAGATTTGCAATAATCCAAACGAGGTTCAAAAACACAACAGAGTTCCCACATCACAAGGATAAAGTCAATAAAAATAAATAGAAGACAATAACAACACCACACGATTTTCTAACTCAAGAAGACGATTTGACCAATTACGTAATATATCTCTAATTTACTCGACATAGAATCGTAATTAACGAACAATAAAATTATTGACTAACTTATCTAATTTGCTTTCTTCAATTTTTCAAAAATAATATACTTCATGTTTTCCCAATTAAATCACATAAAATAAAATAAAATAAAATAATGTATATATATATTTATTTTATTTTATTTTAAATTTAAATCATAACTTTTAACACCTATACATATATATATAAACTATACAATAACAAATTAACGCTTATATTAAAATGTTTGTTTAAAATGTTTGTTCAATCACATCGAATAATACTAATTCCTTCAAAATATAAATACCTAAATATAAACATCATTAATCATTTTAAAAATTAAAATACACAATTTGCATCATAAATTATAATATACTAAAATAAATATCCTTTCATTTAAATAAAATAAATTTTAATATTTAATATTTAATAAAATAAAAATGATATATATAAACCAAAATATATTTATTTATATATATATAAATAAATATATATATATATCTATATATTTATTTATAAATATATATTTAAATCACGCAGTAAAAAGAAAGTAAAAATGAAAAAAAATAAAATTATAAACTTTCCATATAGCAAGGCCGGCGGCCATAACAGCCCGCCCGCGCGCAGTCCCCAAGGACTGCGTACAGCACTGCTGCGGACGGCAGTCCAAAGGGACTGTTGTGGCAGTCCTTTGGACTGCGCCCAGCAGTCCTTAGGACTGCTGCGGCAGTCCTTAGGCTGCCGTGCACAGAGAGGAGAGGGGATGGGACGGGTACGGCTCAGGCCGACCCAACCCCCCTCAAATTTCAAAAAAAAAATTTATAAAAGAAATTCTCAATAATAAATTCCGAGCCCTTATACGAAATTCAAAAATTATAAAATTTATTTGCTGATAGGCGTACGGCCGACGAAAACTTTAATATAAAAATATAAAACAATATAAGTCAATATATATATATATATATTTTAACATACAGAATAAAGAACAGAGGATAAATAACAGATAACAGAATAAAAGAAAAATATAGAGCAATGAACAGTTCCAGCCATACATAAATATATAAATATTTATATCCAACAATAAACCCCAAATTTATTATTTTCAACAAAGACCTTATTTTCCCTAAATCTTTTTTTTTTTTTTGTTAAGTTGAATATTTCATTTCAGATGCTAAGGTTTTTTCTTTTGTTCTTGGCAAAAGGGAAAACAGTTCAATACAATATTTATTTTCTCCTCTTTTCAGAAGTTTAAATCTAATATCTTTTCCTAATTTTTGATTCAACAACAGTTTTTCCCTATTCACACAACTCATGACTAACTGATTTTATTTGGTTTTCTCTGAAGCAGAAAGATAAAAGAAGGAAGTACTAGAAAGAAAATATAAGAGGAACCTAATATCCAGCGCTTATTCGAAAGACTGAAGATGCCTGGTTGATTCTGATGCCCTCAAATCCGATCCCAATCCTTAGTCCAGAACGAACTCAACAATGGCTTGAGCAACTTCAACTTTCTGATCTTCTGTGTGTGTGAGAACCTCTCCAAAAATTCATAATTTAATAAAAATATATTGCCCATTCTTCAAAACTCTCCAAAAAAAATCCCAGATTGAAAGAAAAATCAATTCTTTAAAACTAGTTTTTTTTTTCCAACTCTCCATTCCTATTGGCTCACTCTGTCTTTTTTTTCTTTTATTTGTTTTATTCCTTTTATTTCCATTTTTACCACTTTTCTTGCACATCACATTATCTATTTAATTTAAATAATTTATTCTAATAATTATCTTCAATCAGATAATTAATTAAAATAAATAACACACATTTAATATTTAATTATCATATAGTCAAAACACATGACTTTATAAAAAATTAAATAAAACATTTAAATATTTTCATACAATAAACCAACATTAAAATACACACTTATTAACCACCCTTAGATAACAAATTCACAACTTGTAAAATATCAACATTAATTAAATAATCATAACATATAAAATATCACATTAATCAAAATACGACGACACACAAAACACAAGCCACAATTGACGACAAAATACAAAAATGAACAATACCAATCAAACGAGACAATCTGACATCATGGGACAGGAGGACTTCATCGTCACCTCTGTATCAACATTTATCCGTTGGGTTATTTGGTGCTCGCCCTGTCCTGCCGAAGCAGGTGGAATCGAGACTTATACCTGCAATCCTGCATACAAACGAAGTTGTGTACATGTGCATACATATATATATAATCATCAAACCATTAAATCAAAGTATTACATTGTGAGAAGGAATCGCAACATAACAGGGCACTCGCGAACGAGTGATGCCATATTGTCCCTCATCACACCTATTCTAACAATCATAACATAACCAATAAATCAACATTTCTAACTAACAATCATCTCATAACATATCTAATTAAATCACTGCATCATATCATAATTTTGAAAATCAACTAATATAACCAATCATACTATCATACGAAATAATCATGTCCATAATGAAACAATAGCATCATCTAATGTCTAACTAACCAAATCAAACAATATCATCATCGTCACAAGAAGTAAACAACCGCATTGAAAAATACTAAATCCTACCAGCAAGAGGAGGGGTATTACACTTGTGCTTGGTCTCTCTATTTTACCTACTGAGACGAAGATGCACACTCCTATTTACCAAAGTCAAAGTCAAAGAAGAATCTTATCGACAGTAGACATAGATGTATTAACACATCATGGAGTATATGTGTCGACAAATTAAAAAGGGTCTTCCACATCCTCTATCATGTTGAATATAAAATGAAACTATTCAAGTCATAGCTACTTAAGCATATAAGCTAACTTAAGTGTGGAAATTTACCCCTATCATGTACAAAGGTACTCTTCCAAGATAGGGAACTCTAGCTAAATTATTGTTCTTATTAGTGTTACTGAATTATTAATCATTATTATTGCCAATAGTAATCGAGTACTAGCTATTGTTGCAATGATGGTAGTGGTAGTGAGTCCAAGGTCAATCCTTAGGAGGATAAGGTGAAATTATGTTTATATTTTAGTATTATTATTTATGGTGAAGTTTCTAATATAAGATATAGTTATGTCTAAAAAAAATTATTGGAAGGCTAACTTAAAAATTCATGAATATAGTTTCTATGTGGAGTTTTAAGATTCCTAAATTTATGATTACAATTTGAATATAGACATTAGATGTTCATCTAAAAGGCATTATTATAAAATTGTGAACACTTTCAAATCTAAATTAGAGTGATAGAAAATACTAATACAAAAATATAATCATATCAAATATGATATAGGGAGATGGTTATGTGTTTATATGGGTATTTTCTCTCAAAAACTTATCAATTATGTAATAAAAAATGATTAATTATTTGAGTGTAAGTATAAGTACAAATGAATACGCATATATGTATGTCATCTATGTCAATGTATGCATATAAGTCCATAATTATTTATACATAAATCTTTGTTTTTGTACAAAGATCTTGAATAGCATTTTTTGCTACAAATAAAGTTTTGTTTTGTTACAAACAACATATCAGTATGTGGAAACTATTCAAATAGACCTATTCTCAGTTCTTTTACTTCTTATATTTTTGACAAATGATATGTTAATCTCTAACATTATTTTGATGGAAGCAAATTGATATAATGGTTTTTATTCAAATAACTAAATTATGTTGAATGTAATCATGTATCATGTGTATAAAATGAATGGATAATGTATTGATCAGTTCCATTTGAATGATTTTTTATTTATTTATTTAAGTTGAGGAAATAAGTAAATTGAATTACTTTTCTAAAGTTGTGTGTGTTAGGAATATTCTCTTGTTTGAATAGAACAAAAACACCTAAGTATATTAGAACACCTCAGGGTAGATGCTACTAGAGGGTAGATAGTTTCTATGGAATAATTGTGTTGTTGAAAGTTACCTTCTGGGACGAGTACCAAAATGGAGTTCAGAGAGTCTAGGTTTTTGCTTTATCCAAAACCTATCATTTTTTATTGCAACTTAATTTATTTTCTTGGCCAAGTAATTAGCCCAGTCTGTATGTATGGACTTTGTGATAACACTCTCTACCATTTCTAGCATATATCTTGCATTTTTATAATTATAGATAGAGATTCAAGTTGATGTATGGGAACGTACAAGATTCCACATTACAAATTGTTCTCTTGCTAAACTTTTTGTGCAGGGTCAGGTATTCTTCAAGTTGGAAGAATTTTGGGGAAGCTTAAGCTTGGTGGTTAGGTGGTAAAGTGCTTCAACCATGTTCTCATCCACCAGTGGAGGTGAGCACCAAAAGTATATCTTGGATATTTTCATGATTATCATAAGAGCTATGATGTAACATTGATGTAAAATTCATATATTGTATTGAATTTATGGCCCTATGAGCCAAGTAAACTTAGGTATTGTAATTGACATTGAAATTGAATATATATTTGACTCATTTTAATTAGACATATGTTGCTATGATTGAAAATAGTTGCTTAGTTATGTCTTTTTAAAATTAGATATTCATAATGCCATTTGCAATAATATAATTAAGTAATAATTAGAATGGGTTATTACATTATTGAAATATGAATTATTGGTAATTTCATAATTGATATTTTATTTTATTATATTCCAATAGTGTTAAATTTTACATTCATTTATTGGCGCTATTTCTAGCGAATTGAAGGTTTTCATAGTCCAACTGCCTTGAAGACATAATTTCATTTTTTAATTAAGATTAGAATGTTGAAATGTAGCTATAGTTGAAATCTAATTAGACCCTTGGATTTATGCTACATAACATCATATTGAGTAGCCTGAGTAGCATCTATAGGCATTGAAGCATTCTCATCAACATCAACAAATCCTCCAACTTCAACTTCCACATCTCAAAATTATTTACAAAAAATAATTATCAACTTCTATTCTCCCTAATGTACTTGTCATCTAAAACTTCTTGTAACAAGATCACAAAGTGTCTTCTACACAAGCTCCCACTCAAATCTAGATTAGTTCAAAAAACTCAATAACCCACAAGTAAAACCAAAAGTGATTAGGCTTTGATACTTCTTGTAAGAAATCTAAGGTAGCAGAATAGTTTCCTAAACTAATGTTGAGAGGAGCATAATGCAAAATTTTATAGATCTTTGATAGTTAAAGAAACTTAAAAAAAAATAAACATAAATATCATGCATACCAAAACATGGTGATTTACATGTGGAAAACCCTTTCGAGAGAAAAAACTCACTCCAAAAGTTGTCCAATATATTACTCATAAATCATAAAGATTGCAATATACTTGCAGAGAAAGCTTCTCAAGAAGCAACATAACCACTATAAGACTATTAGAATACATCACAAGACATAATTGAAATACAATACCCTCATAAAATAGGGTTGAATTCTAGGGAAACTCAAGCCAATAAAATATCGATCCTCAGATCTAAGACCTAATGATGAATGATATAGATTTACAATAATAAAATATACATGAAATATGTCTTTTGAGGGTATTTACCCTAAGCCCTCACTAGGGTATGTAGCCCCTAGACACCCTACCAAGGGGATGATCCCCCTAAACCCTATAGGGGGTACCCCCTTGCACCCCCTTACATTGATGTATCAATAGTACCTTATGTATTATCATGGTTATGACACACTTTCCCAACAAATATGTTAGTGGTATGTTGTGTGGTACAAAAATATGTGAATGTGATAAATCATTGTGATCTAAGTGTGAGATTAAATCACTGAGACTACTAGATGTAGTGAGAAGAATGTATCTACATTTTTAGTGAATTTGAAGTTGATGGAGGTAGTGAGTTGAGGGTTGCAAATGGTGTAGAGTTGTTGTGGTGAATCATTTTATTTCTCTAAGGTAGAGAACCTCTTTGTAATAGTTATATTTTATTCTTATTTCTTCTGGAAGGTGAATCCTTTTGAATTTGTGCCCTTCGCAATGAGCATTTCTTCTCTTTTGGGTAGTGATCCCTTTTGAACGAAGAGCCTATTACATTTAGTGTTTCTTTTCATATATATTTGAGTTAATCCTCACAATGGTTTTTCCCTAATTAGGGTTTTCTATGTAAATCTTGTGTTCTCTTGTGTATAGCTATTGTTGTGTTTATTTTTCATATGTTTAATTTTTGTTAAATTTTAATATGGATTTGAAGGTTAATAAGGGTTTGATGATTTTAATGTACACCTAATTCACCCCCTCTTAGTTGTCCTATGAGTTTAACAATTGGTATCAGAGTTATGGTTCCTTGGAGGAGGCTTAACTGCTTGAGGTAGATTAAGATGGTGCACAAGAAGGGTTCCAATGTCCCTATGTTTGATGGAATGAGCTATGCTTTTTGGAAAGATAGGATGGAATCTCTTCTTGTTTCATAAGTTTTTGGTGTCTAGAAAAAAGTTGAAAATAGATATCCTATTCCTACTACAACTCCTACAAGTGATGATGACATCGAGGACTATGAGAATAATGGAAAAAAAGTAATACTATCCTAAGTGGAATTTCAGATTCAGAAATTGTGAGGGCGATAAGCCTCAAGATTGCTAAAGAGATCTGGAAAAAGTTGCAGAGCACTTATGAAGGGGATGACAAGGTCAAGCAAGAAAAGATGCAAAAATTTAAAGCCAAATTTGAAAACTTGAGGATGATAGAAGATGAAGAGATTGCATCCTACATGCTCAGAGTGAATGAAATTGTCAATTCCATCAATGTCCTTGGTGGAAAAATGGAGGAAATTAAAGTTGCAAAAAACATATTGAGAACTCTTTCTAGATATTATAGTGCTAAAGTTTCTACTATTGAGGAAGCTTAGAATTTGAATCAATATAGTAGAGATAAAATGTTTGGTGCTTCAACTACATTTGAATTAAGAGAGTTTGACAAAGATGCTACAAAAAAATAAACTTCTTTTATTTTCAACAAGAAGGAGAAGAATTATGAATCTTATTCAAATGGTCTTGAGTAGATGGAAGAAAATTCTGTAAGATTATTGAAAAAGGGGACTATCAAATATAGAGGTAAGTTATTTTTTAAATGTTTTAATTATGGAAAGATAGGTCATTATGCTTCAAAATGTCTAATCAAAGTTTTAAATGACAAACATAAAGATCATAAAGGTAAATATTCTAGGGAGAGTTATTATGTTAAAGAAGATAGTGGTGTATCTAATGATGAGTAATCAAACTATCTAAACAATGGAACTGACGAATGCTTGTTCATAGATTTAAATGTTGGAACTAATTCTACTAATCCTCAAAGATGTATGAATGAAACTGCTCCAAAAACAAGTCACAATACTGAAAGAACTATATTGACTTATTTTCATGCAAAAGAGGAGAAACTACTAGATTATTGATAGTGGATGATCTAATCATATAATATGTGATAAGAGTTACAAGTTTGCTAAGCTTGAAAATTATAATGGTGGCCTTGTTAATTTTGGTGATGATACATCTTCTAATATTTGTGGAAAATATTCAATTAGTTTAGATTCCAAGCATAATATAGATGATGTTCTTTATCTGAAGGCTCTTGGAAATAATATTCTTAATGTAGGATAGATGTGTAGAGAGGATACAATTTGTTGTTTCAAGATAATAGTTGTGAGATCATAAAAGGAATCTTTGAAACCTTGGTTGAAATAGGAACAATGATAAAAAAAGGTAATATTTATTAGCTCAAAGGTGGTGTTGTTAATTTTTTTATGTCTCAAATCAATGAAAGTTGGCTATGGCTTAGAATAATGGGTCACATCAATTTCAATAGCCTAGTGAAGATCAATTCTACTGATGTTGTGAGAGATCTACCAATAACTATAAAGCTTATCAATGTAATCTTCAAGGAGTGTCAGTATGGAAAGGAAACAAAGAAAATGTTTAGAAATAAGGAATATTCAACCATAGAACATTTTGTGTTGGTGCATATAGACCTATTTGGACCCACCCAAATAACAAGCTCTCAAGGTGAGAAGTATTTTCTGTTATTAATTGATGATTACTCTCGAATGAATTGAGTGAAAATTTTCAAATAAAAATCATAAGCTCTAGATAAGTTTAAAGCATTTAAATCTACTAGGTGATCTTGTATGAAGCCTTACTTTGAGGTGAAAGTTTTCAATATGCACCCTGCAAATTTTACTCGACTTCAATTTTACTTGGTGGCCCCAGGACACTAAACATTGGGTTGATACTTATCCCTATCAAAAACCAATCTGTTGAAGGAAATGATTTCCCTCAACCCACATTTATCTCTTCCATACCACTGCAACAAGTATAGCCTTTTTATTACAAGCAAAAAAACGTGGTTACCACTAAAATCTTCATAATTACAAAAATTCCCACTAGCATCTCTCAAAACATTTTTGAGCATACCATTGCTAATATAGTCTTTGTCATTTTGCATTGTATAACCAAGAATAAACTAAAAAATTTCATTATCACATGACTCATATGTGTTATACTCATCACATAAAACATGTTCATATTCAAAATAACAGTCCTTTCTCTTCATCTTATTGCCATGCTCCACCAGAATACCTCCCAATTGTACTAGAAACTAAAAGTGTCCATACTATTTCAAGTAGTTGACACCATGATACTCTACCTTACCTACAACATTTGTATCAAATTATAAAAAATTCATAGGCAATTCCCTTGATGAGCTCATCAATGTGTTGCTTTGTTTTCTTAGGGCCACATTCTATCCATGTGTCAGATGCATGATCCATGTTCTCAACAAAGAGTGGATATCCATAATTCACCTAATTATCACACTATGATTCAAACATCCTTGCAACAAGTTGTGGTTTCATCTAGTGCAAACCTGAATGAAATAGTAGCCATGATTGAAGGAATAAATGTTGACATTATTTTCCACCAAAGTGAACTACCCCTTTGGAAGTGTAAAACCAATGTGATTCTTTCATGATAATAGCTCAATACAATAGCACAGGGATAAAGAAAACCATTCCTGACAATGGATCAACCTTAAATGTGTGTAGTGTGAATCTTTTGGATAACCTTGGTGTCAATAAATAAAAAATCCAACTTGCTTCTTTATCTATTAATGGATTTCATAATGTGCACAAAAAACTGCTTGGTGTAATCACTTTACCCATTAAAGTTGGAAAGGCCACATTAAAAACACCAATCTAGGCTATGCCTCATGATCTTTCATATAATATTCTTTTAGGAAGACCATGGATTCCTGCAATGAATGGGGTTCCTTCCACTATTCATTGTAAAATGAAATACATCTACAACCAAAAAGTGTACACACATGATGTTGGTCATGAGCCTTACAGTGTCTTACAACTTGGAAAAAACAAAGGGATCCACTTGAAAACATTAAAACAACCAACACAAGTGGAACCCGGGCAACATAAAGACAACAAAAAACACATTAGAGAAGTCATGAAGCTATCAGACGACGATTGGGGTTCCTTGGATTTCACACCTACATTCACGAGAAGATACAAGTGTTGGCATAAGGCCTTGGGAACTTGTTTTTGGCTTCTAGTGTTGTCATTTATGGAAACTGAAGTCATTTCCATGGTCCATAGATCTGTATCTAGTTATACCAGTAGATAAAGTGAAGTACTGTGTGTTACTGGCAGAATACTTGCAAAATAGGGTATTTGATCAACCAGTTAGTTTGTCTACCTCATCAGATCATCGTCTTGAGTTGTGGATCCCTAGGACTCCTTGGAAAGCACGTACATTATCTTATTATTGAATTTTATGGTATTTCTCTAGTCCCTGGACGAGCTTGGACATCTGGTAAGATGTTTTCTGTTTATTTGTTCATTGCAACTGACTCAGTGAATGCAATGTGTTGTGGATCCTTGAAAAGTAAAATTTGAATGTTTGGCATGCTCATGAGTATTGTTCTGGGTCACATATTTATATTGGATGATAGTGTTAGATCCACATTGAAAACTTAATCATAAACTTGGGTTGACAGTTGATAATATTTCCAAGTTCTATCAAGGCCGACCTATAGCAATTCTATTTCAAGATGCAAATATATATAAGAGATTCGATATATCATTTGGCATGCAAGAATGTAGTGTGGTGGTGTGTTGTGATCATCAAGAAGATCGATTATTCAATTATCATAGTTTCACTTGTGCATTAATATTTTTGTAGTGCAAGTTGTGCAGAGTAGAGCAGAATTGTTGAATGAGTTTGAAGGACAGTAGATTGTCATCAAAGCCTAATTGGAATTGTAATTAGGAATTGTGGATGCTATTTTTATTAGTTCGCACTTTTGGATCTATTCCAAATCATTGTAGGTTAGTGAGCCCATCCTTTTGAGCAATGAGCCTAAATGTTAGTGCATTCCCATTTTATAATTCTCATTGTGGGTATACTCATATTATATTGTGGACTAGACATCCATCATGGTTTTTCCCCTAATACGGTTTCCACGTAAAAATTATGGTGTTATGGTGTTATGATTATTCTCTTTATGTTGATGCATGTTTCTTTTGTTGAATGGTTAAGTATGTTAAATAATAGAGTAATAAAGTTTAATTTTTGCACAACACTGATTCACCCCCCCTCTCAGTGTTGCTTGTTTCCAACAATTGGTATCAAAGCCAATTCCTCAAAAGAAGTCTTACAACTTGGGGAGATATTGGAAGGTTTTTTTCAATGGATACAAGAAGTCTTTAACATCATATTATGGTGGCCCTTGATGATCTACATTAGTCAAAATATGAGAATTGAGAACTGCTAGAAGATATTCATAGTGCAGAAAAGTATATTCAGTCACTAAAAGAAAAAATCAATGAATTAAGGGAGAAAATAAAGGAATTATATGGTCAGCTCAAACAGAAGAACAAAGGTATAGAAGATGAACAACTCAATCTGGCTCTGAAGGAGAAAAAAAAAGAATGTGAAAAGTTTTCCAAAGATAATGATGCCTTAAAGCGAGAGATGTAATCCATAATGATGAGAATGACCAAGGAAATTAAGGACAAGAAGAAGAATGGAGAAAATCTCACACAGTCTTTGAAAGAAAATTCTGAACAATGTAGTCGATTAGATAATAAATTGGAGCAATCCAAGAACAATGAAGAAATGCTTGAAAAGCAGCTTGATGACCTCAGAGATGAACTTTCTATTGTAAATGAGTATAAGGATAAATTCAAACCAAGCTCAACCAAACTTGATGAACTGATCAAAGGAAAAAGGACTAATGGTGACAAATGAGGTCTTGGATATGAAGGAGAAAGTTCTTGATCTGGACAAAGGAACTTTGGACAAAAAAATTCCTGACAAGGAAGATTCAGACAAGGAAGTCAGATGAAAGGAATCAAAAGAAATCTAGTAAGGAAACTAAATGCTCAAAGATTTAATGGCTATTGTTATGTCTGCAACAAATTTGGTCATATGGCTTCTTAGTGTAGAAGTAGGGTGAACACAAGTAGACCATCATTCTTAGGTCAGTGTTTTAATTTCTATAAGTATGGTCATAAGTCAAGTGAATGCAAAATTGTGATGAATAAATTTCATAGAAATGTCAGATGCTATACATGCAATAGATTTGGACATATGGCTAATCAATGCAGATCAAGTCAAAGCCAATGGAATTGTTGGCTTGGACAAAGAAATTGTTATGTTCTACAATTGCAACAAATTTTGCCATGTCACTAGATTTTGTTGGAATAGAAGAGGTCCAGTAAAATAGAACATGCAACAGGATGTTTAAGGATAGGGAAAAGTCACTACTGAAGTGATTAGGAAGCAAATGCAGAAGAAATGGGTAAAGAAGAATCCCTCTATAGAAGGAAATGAAACTGCATCAAAAGAAACTTTTGGTAATTCCTTAGGGAATTAATTTTAGGTCTCTAGCATAGGGGGAGCTAACAAGAAAAATTCTTAAAACCCCCTCTGGGAAATGAATGATACTGGAATTTGAATGTGTCAAGTAGGAAATTTGATACTTTTTAGATGTTGTGAAATGAGTTAAAGGCATTAGTAAAGCATATTGGAGATCCACGTATAAGTGTCATCTATCTCAGTGCTTGGAAGGAAGGAAACCAAATGAGTTAGGGCAAGGGAATTTATTGCAAAATAAAGAAGTTAGGTACGTGGAGAATAAAAAGAATGAATTCAACCCTCATTTGTCATATTGCATTTGGAAGAAAAGTAGTATGAAGAGCTCTAAAGTGATCATTGTGAATTTGTTTAGAGATTTGAGCATAAAGGATCAAATTTTGTTTCGTCCCCGAAAGGTATTTATTGAAAACCTATAAATTTGTGTGATTGCAATCATGTCTACTCCTCTGGTAGTCAAAGTTAAGGATAGGCCGCATCCAAAGTTCAAATGGCATATGTTTAAGTCTATAGATACTAAGCCCTTAGGTTCATTTTCATCGGTATTGTACAAAGTCTTGCATATTGAGGATATTAGGGCTTATGTACACACAAAAATTGAATATTTTGGAACCTATCATTTCTTGGATTTGTACACTCATCATATAATTCAAGATCTTACTGTGAAACTAGAATTTAAATCCCTAGAAGATAGAAATTTGCGCAATTTGTGAAATTCCCTGTATTTGAAGAAGATGAATGGGTTTGATATATGTTGAGTCGTGTCCATGATGAGTTCATGTGGCTGGATGTGCGATTCAAAATCACCAAAGAAGCTATATGTGTAGTTATAGGAATAAATTCCACCGGTAGATTTCCATTTTTGAAGTTTGTGAAGAATGATAAGGTTACTTAAGTGACAAGCTCAAAATGGGACATAAGGGCAATGATGATATACGATATTTCCATAGTGGATGTAAAATTTGCATCAATGGTTATCGGTTATAATATTTATCATTCAAGCTGGGAGAATTATGTATCTGACACAACTATCTACACAAAATATAAAATGATTAAATAGAATGCAAACTATGATTCATGTGAGCTACTCAGAACCCAGTTATTGGAAAATTTGGGAAAAATAAAAAAGGATAAGAAGAACACATTCAAGTATGGTAACCTACTAATATGTTTGTTTTTATACTTCTTGGGGGAGGTACCAGGAGCTCGTAAAGTTCAATGGCATAATGATATGTCGGTAGCTGTTCAGATATGGAATATGTTATGTGGATTGGGTGATTGACATACCTGCAATACAATCCTATGGTGATACTTTAAAAAAAATAGAATTTGATGCATGCCAGAGAAAGAATTTCCTGCAATAATTATGGAGCAATACAAAGACACTATTTGCTTCATGGTAGACATTGAACAGTGCCATATGGAAGCTATTGATCCTAGAACAATTTGGATCATGCCTCTGGGTTATGAAGTAGATGAGAACATTCAGAGGATGTATGTAGAACACCTGTTGAATTCACCATTGGATCAAGGTGAAGAAATTTTTGGTACTTATCCAGAGAAAATCTTGCAAGTGCACCCAAAATTAAAAAAGCCCATGATAGTCAAAAGGGTAAGAAAAGAGATAGAAGCTCTTGCAGAGAGTTTCAACATCCCTATGCATAAAGTAAAAGAAGTAAGGAGGGAAAGATAAGAAGCTAAAATAGCTAAGGAGAAAGAAAAGCCAGAATCAACTGGTCCAAGAACATCTCCTGCTCACACTAGTAGTTCCCCTGCAACTCAGTCAAATCAAGCCGAAGCTTCCAAAAAAAGGAAGAAGAATAAGAGCACTAGATCCTACAAAGTTGTGTCCATAGATGAAGAGGAAGAAACTGATTCAAAAGAAGTAGTAAGGGAGATAAATGCTACTGGTACACAGGTTGTCAAATTGAATAAGAGAAAATCTTCTATCAAAGGAGAAGAAGCAAGGAAAAATGCCAAAGTTGATAAGCCTAGTATGTCTATTGATGAAGCAGAGAGTGTTGTGGTGAAAGATGAAAATCTCAAGCCACTCTTTGATTGGTATGAGACTTTTGATGAATTTTGTAAGAGAGTTCTTGAAGAAGCAACAATTAAGCATATGAATGTTTTTAATAAAGTATTTGTTGAAATCATGTCTAGTTTTCCTACAATTTTGTATAATTCTTTGGAGTCTAGGAGGTTGAGTGCCTTATCAGAAGAAAAAAATTTGAGGAAGAGAGTTCTTGTTGATTTATGCCCAGAAATGACAATTAATGAAGTGGATTTATTCCTTGAAAAGGATAAAAAGGAATTTAGGAGGAAAAAAAGGGTAAACAAACTTATGATTGGTGAAATTGACATTGTTATCAGTGAAACTAAGGAAATTCTAGAAGAATTCTTGTCAAGGGATAAGATTAACATTGAGGAAATCAAGACTAAAAATGTTCAAGGAAATGAGGAAGTGAATGTGGAGGTAAATGAATTAGAAGAAGAGGATGTGAATGAGGAGAACATGGTTGTACTTGATCCTCCAGAACTTGAGGATATTTTGACTTCTCCTAGAAAGAAAAATATAGAGACACCTGTGTCAACTAAGGTTCATGTTGAGGTGTTAGTTGAGGAAAAGGAGGTGCATACTAAAGAAATTGAAATGCCTAAACTCAATCTTGAATTAAAATCCAAGATTGAAAAGGAAAAGGGTCAAGAAATCAGAATAGAGGAAGTGAAGGAATCTTTATTGGAGCAACAGGTAGAGTCAGATCCTGAGTTGGATGAAAGCTCAATTAACGTATCCACTTTGTCTCAAATTTAGATGATGAAGGTCACTAAAATTTCTCAAGCCAAAGCCAGTGAGAGGATACTGAAATCTCACATAGATGGCAGTGAACTTCTAAAGCTTGCATCTAGAGTCTTACAAAAAATAATGCCTACTTATGTTGTGGACCCATCAGGTTCCTCCTTTGGTGAGTTAAAGAAGCTAATAAATTTTGTAGATTCTCATTTTGAATATTTTGAGAAATCAGCTTTGGTTAAATTGAAAAAGAAGTTCTAGGAGAAGAGAGTTGGTAGTCTAAATGAACTAATTTCCAAAGACAAAGCCCTGTTAGGCACTTTCATAAAAAATATTCAAGGTACTATGTATGAAGGAGGAAAAGTGTACAAATATTTCTTGGTATTGTCAAAATTAATTGAACAAATGTCTCGAAGAAGGTGAAAGACATTGGACACCAGTTGGTCACTATGTCCAATACTTTTGACCCATTAGCTAGTAGTGTTTGTCATCAAGAAATTTAGGTAATGTATTTGCTCAACCAAACAATGAGTCTGAAACTTGAAAATGAAAGGATTATTGGCAAAGTAAGTGAACCCGTGGGGCTAATAAGTTCAAAGATTGAGATAATGGTGAATGCTCTAAAAGAAGCTAAAGATGTTGTGGTCCCTCCTAATCCGGTAAGTCTCAAAGTAGAAGAAACATTATCATATATTATTTTTGGTCATATAACCATTTTGGAAACTTTGAGAAGTGTCTGGGAATCAAACTTAAGTGGGCTGAAAATAACTTTGCAGATTTCTTCAAATTTTTGTACGTCTCAGGTTATGGTTATACAGTTTTGAAATTTTTTCATTGATGTCAAAGGGAGAGATAGTGCAGTGAAAAATTCCTTGAAATTCTTAGGGGGAGCAGTATTTTGAATTTTGGCAGTGTACTCACAAGTTTCAACACTTAGTCATTTTTTCACTAGGTGTTGTCATCAATTCCAAAGGGGGAGATTATTGGCATATGGCCTTGGGAAGTTGTTTTTTGATTATAGTGTTGTCATTGATGGCAACTCAAGTCATTTCCATGGTCCAAAGATTTGTATCTAGTTATATCGGCAGATAAAGTGAAGTACTATGTGTTACTGACAAAATATTTGCAAAACAAGGTATTTGGTCAGCTAATTAGTATGTCTACCTCACTAGATCATCATTTTGAGTTGTGGATCCCCAGGATTGCTTAGAAAGCATGTACATTATCTTATTATAGAATTTTGTGGTGTTGATCTAGTTGTTGGATGAGCTTGGAGGTCTAGTAAGATGTTTTCGGTTTATTTGTTCATTATAGCCAACTCAGTGAATGTAATGTGTTGTGGATCCCTCAAAAGTAAAATTTAAATGTTTTGCGTGCTCGTGAGTATTTTTTTGGGTCACATATTTATATTGGCCGACAGTGTTAGATCCACATTGAAAACTTAATTGTAAACTTGGGTTGATAGTTGATAATATTTTCAAGTTCTATCAAGGCCAATCTATAGCAATTACATTTATGGATGCAAATATATATAAGAGATTTGATATATCCTTTATCATGTAAGAAAGGAGTGTGGTGGTGTGTTACGATCATCGGGAAGATTGATTAAGAGATTATGCATAGTTTCACTTGTGCATTAAGATTTTTGCAGTGCGAGTTGTCTAGAGTAGAGCAAAATTGTTGAATTAGTATGAAGGATAGAAAATTGTAATAAAAGCTTAATTGGAATTGTAATCAGGCATTTTGGATGCTATTTTCATCAATTCACACTTTTGGATCTATTCCAAAACATTGTAGGGTAGTGAGCCCATCCTTTTGAGTAGCGAGCTCTAGGTAGTGAGCCTGAATGCTAGTGCATTCCCATTTTGTAATTCTCATTGTGTGTATACTCATATTATATTGTGAACCGATCATCCACCATGGTTTTTCCCCTAATAGAGTTTCCACATAAAAATTATAGTGTTATGGTGTTGTGATTATTCTCTTTCTATTGATGCATGTTTCTTTTGTTGAATGATTAACTTAGTTAAATAACAAAGTAATAAGGTTTAATTTTTGCACAACACTGATTCACCACCCCCTCTTAGTGTTGCTTGTTTCCAACAACAATACCACAACAAAAGACTTTGAAAAGAGAAAGGAAAAAGAAGACTCCTCGAAAGCATCCACCTCAACCACTTTAGAAGAAAATACAACATACACAACAAACTTTGATGAAACTAACTATCAACAACCTTTGAATCCTAAAGAAATGAAAAAAGGTTTATGGAAAAGCTTATGAGCTTATGAAACAACTTAGATATAGTGGAAAAGGATTTGGTGCTAGAGGAAAAGGTATATGTGTCCCTATCAAACTTAACATGCAAGAACGAACTAATGTTCTTGGTTATTGTCCTTTCATAGAAATAAACAAGTCTTGACTTAATAGCAACACTACTGGTCTTAATTTTTGTCATTTGAGGGAAACAAAGAAGTCCTCACTTAACATCAATTTCATCATACAAAAGACTTATGATTTGAATTCGTTATATTTTACACAATTCTATAAAGAATAAAACAAATTTCAGAATCTAAAAAGTCTTGTGTAGGTATGACATCATGTACTAAGCAAGAGATATCTTTGTCACAAAAGAACAAAACATCTACTTTTGATCAATAAAGTATCTTTTTGAGACTCCTCCAAGATTGTTTGATATCCCTCCCCCAAAGAAAATGAAAGAATTTTTATTAAAAGACTTCATTTTGTGCATGTCATATAGTTCATGGTCATTTCTACTAATGAATGTAAGGATTTAAGCAGTAAAATTCAACATCTTAAGGAGTTTGGTGCTTTTCCTTATCTAGGGGCACCTAATTCCTCTAATTAATACTAATTTTCACTCTAGCATGTTTTTCATTAATCATCTTGGCTTACCATTGTCCTGCACTAAGTGGAGTTAAGGGGTTAGCTAGCCTTGTCCTTGTATGTCATTTGTCATTGTCTCTTCTGGATAGTTGACCACCTTTCATGAACATCTAAGAGCAAGATTGGTATGTGGGGGATGTGCATTAAGTTGGATTGCATGTTACATACTATATTTTGGGGGCATTCCCATTTCATGATGTAGCTTATCAGAAACATATGGCATACAACTTTCTGAATAAGCTCTCATGATGTTACATACTATTTTTTGGGGGCATTCTCATTTCATGATGTAGCTTATCGGAATCATATGGCATACAAATTTATGAATAAGCTCTCATATTACATATGTGGGGGATGTGCCTTTAGTTCGCTCGCATGTTACCTACTATCTTTTGGGGGCATTCCCATTTCATGATGTAGCTTATCGGAAACATATGGCATACAACTTTCTGAATAAGCTCTCATGTATTCTTCTACTTTAAAGCAATTTCTCATAGCAATGGTGTTAGCAATAGTTTTAATATTGGGGCATACATCGAAACTCATGTTTCATTGTGCATTTTTCCTTCTTGTGATGCATCCTTTTCTTGATAGTGTCATTAGGTCTAATTTCCTCTAAGAGTTTGATATTTCCTTGACGTGTCCTCTCTTGGAAACATTAAGCACAATCTTCCCTAAGATGAGACCTTGCACGAACTAAGAAAAATCCCCTTAATCATCTCTTGTTCTTATTGTGTTTCATTTTTGTACATTATTAAAGTCATGGAGGTATAGCTTTGATATGGTCCTATGGGGCTCATCTAGTGAACAACTAGCTTCAATAGCCCTTGTGACAATGCATTTTATTTGCATAGTGGACAACACATTCCACTTGTAAACCTTTTTGTAAAAACAACCTAGACCTAGTCCACAGTGCATTGGATGGCCAATCAAAGCTTGATCCATAGCATTTTTTTCTTTTTATTTTTTAATTTTCCTTTTTTCTATCTTTGACAGTGTATGTTGGTGATTTGGTTATGGCTTCATATATCATCCACAAGTGTGTTCTTTTGTGCCTATGCTGGTTTGTCATAGGATCTCAACCTTTGGGGCTTGATAATCCTTCTTGATCATTGTCATCCTATCTTACTAACATTGGTAAATTTGAACACCTCTTGATTGTGTGGTTGGCTACTTTAGTGTGTTTGAAGCAAGTTCATCATCTCACTAAAGTGGGGGGAAAATGTAGTGTAGTAAAATGCAAACCCTTGCATTTTCACACTTGTTTGGACTTTCCTTACTTTATTTATGCTTCTTTATGGCTTAGTTGGTCCTATTTTTCATCCAAAAGCCTACTCAATTTTATATTTTTATGGTAAATACTGAGAAATATAAAATGATAAATGATAATTTAATGTTTTTGTCTATCCCTAATTTTTTGATTGGGACTAAGACGCCACCTATGGCATCTTTGTCCTCCATAGGTCTTGGGACCTTGATTTTGAAACCACCTAAAAAGGACCCTCTTTGGAGTCTATGCCCCAAGTATTTAGCCTTGGGACTAAGATGCCACCTAGGGTTTCTTAGTCCTCCTTGGATTATTTTTGGGATTTAGTTTCAAATCTTTGCAAGATTTAGCCTCCTTTAATTAATGATTTCATATGTTGCCTTGTTGCAGTGTACTTTTGGGATATTAAGCATAGATAAGTATAAATACAAGGTTCCTTCACTCATTTCACATCAATAATTTTGTGAGAGCATTCCTCATAGAAATTTGGAGCCCATAAGAGAATTCAAGAGAATTTCATCAAGTATTTGGAGCCATCATCAAGATTAAAGCATCGTGTCAAGGGTTGAGTGCATCCATTCATGTTGTTGAGCCAAGATTATGGATGTAGCATTGAATACCTATTTGCAACTATTGTTCACATCATATCCAAGTATCCAAGATCTAAATTCTTCATGGCCACTACATGGTAGATTGAATATTCGCTTCACAAGACATAATCCAAGGTGATATCATTTACATATTTCATATTTCATGCTTCATTTAATTCATTTCATCATTTGGTTTATTTACCAATAAGGGTTTGAAAAAGGAAAACCCCCATTTGATAGCAATCAGAAAGTTTTTCTCCTCTTGCATGTTTGTGATTATAGATTTAGGTTGAAGACTTAAAAATCACTTGAAGTGAAAAGTTGTCAAGTTTCAAAGTTGCATTCCAAAGTTGTCATCTTCATAGAAACTCACCTATAGGCCAGATCTGGAAGATTTAGGACCTCAGATCTGAGAAGAAGCAAGTGTAGACCTTGGAGCCTGAGATCACATTTAGATATTTTAGAAATTCCAAATGGGATTAAGACGACAGTATGGGTGTCTTAGTACTCCTAGTGGATTTTTTTAGAGATTGTTTTGGATCTTGTTCCAACATCTTAATATTTCACATTTTCCCTAAAAAAATGATAGTAGGACTAAGACAACAGTAAGGGCGTCTTAGTCCTCCATACAAAATTTTGATAGCATTTTTACATTTTCAGAATCCTCATCACATTTCTAGACTTCCTAGGTACACATACCCTAACTTCGTGCAACTTAATTTCTTCATTTGTATTCATTATTTAGCTTGCATTTCTAGGTTTTGTGAGTTGAATGTTAAAGTGTCTTATCCAAGCTTTGGCTGGGTGGTGAACCCTTCAAACCCTAAAATCTAAAAGAAACCTTCCTAGGTCATCGTTGTTGAGAATTGACTCACCTTGTGAGGTTGATATTCAATACAATTTGGGATCCTGGGACATTATTGAATGATAATAGGAGAAAAGTGGTGTTCTATGACCTAGGTTATAAAGCATCCAATTTCCTATTGTTCACCTACCAATGAAAACATCACCAAAATAGGAATCCACACTAGACTAGTAAATTAGCACTAATCTTGGACATATATGAAATTTTAATAGTTTTCTCTTTGGATGCTAGTGTTCCCTCTAGGTGCTAGTGTTCTTTGGAGCCTTGCTTGGATTTTTTCATTATTTACCTATTATTTTAATCATTTCTTGAGGAAATTATATATATAAAAGTTCTCATTTCTCATGAGAGTTAAAATATCTTTGATTTGGAAATGAGTGTCATACATTAAGTTATATGATACCCCTTATCTTTGGGATCCATTTTGTTGCTTGGAAGTGACCTTCCATCACTCTAGTCACTGGAGGATTTCTATCTCATTGATAGGAAACCCCTTATGAAGGTTATCCCTTATGTTAGAATATTTGTAAGATTATTCTTAAGTATATTGGAGGTGAATATGCTCTCATCCTACTTATTTTTATATAAATTAGTGGTTGCATTATCTAGTGGATGTGGATTAGTGCCTAGTCATTAAACAATTTGCATTAGTTTTTGTGGCTATGTAAGATTCCCTTAGTGAATATTGGATGGATTGAATGTTGACCATTCCCCCACCCTTCACTTGTATTGTAAGGCAAGACAGTATTATTTTCATACTAGTATCTAATCAATGCTTTTTTTTTCATCACTAATCTTAGTGGTTAATCATTGTAACTTCTTCTCATATTTAATAAGTTTTCCATTGGTTTCACCTTTCTTTTAGAAATGGTAAATTTTTTCATGTGGAATGTACCCTTGTGCTATTGCTTTTCATTGAGACTTGTGTACACATTATTGTGCAAATGTAGGATGTGGTTTTCAAATATTTTTCAATATTGTTGTCATTTCAAAAAAAAATGTTTTGTCACAATTTTCCTAGGTGTGTTGGCTTGGGGCATTGCATTATTCAATATAGAACTCTCATTTTGGATGAGATTTGTTATTATCTATAAATTTTGAATGTGTTATAGTGTAATGATTAGGGTTTGATTCTCTACAAGTATTCAGACACAATTTATTACCATTTTTCAAATAGCTTGGTTTTTTGAGGTCTTCAAACACAAAGGAAGTTGTAGGGAGACCAATGATTCCATATCTAGTTTCTTGAGGTGTTGCACAACTATAAAATGAAGGAATATTAATATTTAAAAGGATTTTATTAAAAAATTTCTCCATGGAATTGAGTATGTATTTTTAAGTATGAATATAATGCTAGGTTAGATAAATGTAACAACATTTTGAAAAAAATTCAAGGCTTGTAATGATCTTTGTCACTTTATATACATAGATCAATGCAATTTTTTTATGGATTACTAAGTAAGCTCACTTGTAATATTTCATGATCATTGTTTTATGAAAATATATAGCTCCATGTTATTCTCGTCTATTTTTTTCTCTTCTTAGTGAGATGAAAATCTATTACCCAATAAACATGCACCAATCTAGAACCATGGACTAATCTCACATGAAAAAAATAAAGTTAAATTAGTAGGGTAGGAGTATGAGTAGTTTTTGTATATTTATAACCACACTATATAACTTAGGAGATATCTTCAATTTTCCTCAAGTAAACTCATTTTGTCTGGGTTACGATTGTATATTATTATTAGTTATATAGGAGTTTTGTGGAAGCCAATAATTCTTGGTTCAATGATGGTCTATGGGATGAAGACATCAAGTTTGGCTTGGATTCCATTATTTTACTATTGTTCATTTCATGTGATTTGAATACCTATTAATGTATACACATGGGAATACCCTCTCGAGTCTAAGT
Organism: Sequoia sempervirens; assembly: GCA_007258455.2. Classification (NCBI taxonomy): domain Eukaryota; kingdom Viridiplantae; phylum Streptophyta; class Pinopsida; order Cupressales; family Cupressaceae; genus Sequoia; species Sequoia sempervirens. Next base: position 702,610,299 of record VDFB02281492.1, on the reverse strand, counting down.
TGACCTCAAAGCATAAGATATATGACCTCGAAGCATAAGATATATAAGACACTCCTACTATATTTTCCTTCAACCCCTAATGATTTGTTGATGAGCTAATTTAATTTGAATGAAGAAAAACTTAGTTTTTTGAGTGAGATTTAGTTTTAGGAACTAGAAAATTATTGAAACGCAACTTGGTGAATATCCCAATAGCCAAATAATTGCATGGGATCAAATTAGTTTATCTTGAATTTTATAAGATGATGAAAAATAAATAGATTAATAATACAAATCATATAAATAAGTGAGCTCCACTATGATTTGGTGAACATTATAATATGAATAAATGATAGAGGCCCAAATAATTTATGACTACAAATATATTAATACAATAGCTCAAATTAAAAATTAAACAAAATGACAAAAGAAATAGAAGAAATTATTTTGAATATTCCAATTATTAATATGAAAAATGACATTACATTATATTTCTTACTTGCTTACTTATAATACATTGACACATAGTTACTACTTAATTTTTTATTTTGTAATATGTTTAATTAAGCTTTCTATATTTTTCTTAAAATAAAATATCGTAAAGAAATGATTTTCAATTCTCACCATCAAATAATTGAAGGAAAACAAAATTTGTGCATCACACTTGTGTATGTCAATTATTAGATAATTTTTTAACAACATGAAATTTGTGCGTCAGACTTGTGTATGTCAATTATTAGATATTTTTTTGAACCTTTCTACATTTTCTTAATATATTATTTGATGCAAGAGCATCCAACATTGTAGGGAAATCTTCCATCACCCAAAAAATTATTCTATTTATTTTCTTTAAAGTTGTTTTGATTCCCATGATGGCACTTAAGGGGTATAAGACTCTCGGGCGTCAAAAATAGCAAAAAAATAGACACTATTTTTAGTAAGTTGGCCAAAATGGGCTCATATGGAAGTGAAATTTTACCCCAAGCAGCAAGCTGAAAAACATTTCTAGTCATGAAAAAATCACAACAATACCCTACATAGTTTGGGAGAAATTAAAGTTTTCGTCCTAGAAAATTTCTCCAATGCAACTTCAAATTTAGATATAAAACTTTGGAGGCTCCAAAAAAGCTCAAAAAGTGGTTGAACTGATCTATGATAAGTTCGCATGTTGTGGAGCTTGTTGAGATCTCTCCAATGATATGCAATAATAGCAAATCAGACACCCACATCAAAATTTATGGCCCCACGAAGTTGGTCCTCTAAAAAGTGAATTTCTTAAAAAAAATCTTCCTAGGCCAGAAATCAAAGAGAGGAACTTTTGGCATCAAAACAAAAGGGGAAATTTGAACTTTCTACAACATTCTAGGGTGGTTATTAGGGAAAATAAAAAGGGTTAGGTGGGGGTTGTAGAAGGTGGCCCTGATAGTGCATATTCTAGCTTCAAATAGTAGTTTTTCTTTCTAGAGTTGATTTTTTTGTAATGAATCAAGCCCATGATGCTATATAATGTAAAATTTGAATCTGTAATTTCATTTCCTAAAAATAATTGAAAGTGAATCATTTCTTTTGTCTCGCATCTTTTGTGTTGGTATCTATTGTTGAGATTTTTTTGGGTTTTGGGTGGTGTGCCCCTCACCAAGTGGTATCAGAGCAAGAGTTCTTGATCTTGTAATAGAGTTTCAAACGTGAGGTAGTTATAGCTAGACCTGTGAGTGTGAGATGAGTCCAAGATTCCTACAATACTTGCACAGAATGGCAGAGGTAGACGTTGAGGTGGTGGAGGAAGAGGTCCACCTAGAGATGAAATCAAATCCCTTAGAAGGAAATTAGAAACCTTGCAACAAGAGGTTTGAAGAAGAGATGTGCAATGAGATAGAGATGAGAGTGAAGATGAAATAGAAGAGGAAATAGAAGAGGAAGAGCAGGATCCGATGTATCCTGGAGAAAGAATATTGTTGCAAGCAATCTCAAGCATTGGGAAGAGACCTAAAATGGAGGTTTCAAATTTTAGTGGAAATTTGAATCCTAAAGAATTGATTGATTGGATCAATGACATGGAGTAATTTTTCAAGTTTGAGGAGATTGAAGATCCTCATAGAGTGAGGTTTGCAAAGAAAAAATTGAAAGGTCACGCTAGAATATGGTGGAAAGAGGTTCAATTAGAAAGAGGAAGACAAGGGAGATATAAAATTTCTAGATGGGATAGAATGGTGTCAAAATTGAAGAAACAATTTATTCTAGTTGATAACAAATTGGAGCTACTCAAGAAGATGCAGAGCTTGACGCAAGGAACAAGGACAGTGAAAGAATACACAAAGGAATTTCACAAGATCCTCATTAAGATAGAACATTCTGAGGTGAAGAAGGAGAAATTATCCTGTTATATTAATGGGTTGAAGCCAAACATATAGCAAGAATTGGCACTGGTAAGAATGACCACCATTAAGGATGCATATCAGTTTTCTCTAAAGGTTGAAGAACAATTGAACAAGAGGTTTGAGAACAAACAATGAGGTGGACGCTGTGGAGGTTGTGGAGGAAAGACTGGTGGACAGTCATATGAAGGTCGAATGAAGATCAAAAGAAGGGTGAAGGCTCCAGTAGCAACTAGAACCAAAAAGGAGATAACACCTACCATCCTCATGATCAGAATAATGGAGACAAAAGAGGAAGTGGAAGATCTAGATGAGGACCAGGAAGAGGAGGCTTTCATGGAACCTATTTCTAGTGTGGAGAAGAAGGACATAGAACATATGAGTGTCCTCAACATCAAGGAAGGACAAATAGAATTCTTGAGGGTAATGCACGAGTTGCACATGTTGATGAAGATTCTGAGTCTTCACATTTTGAGGATGTAGAAAGAGGGAAGATTCTTGTTACTAGAAGAGCCTTGTTGAATGAGGAGAATGAGCCAACTCAAAGGAAGAATTTGTTTTTCACCAAATATAAGTGTGAAGGTAAAGTTTGCAATGTTATTATTGATGGAGGTAGTACTAATAACCTTGTTTCAGAAGAAATGGTTAGTTAGTTGCGGTTGTAGAGAAGAAGGCATATGAACCCATACCAGATTGCTTGGTTGTAGAAGGACCATAAAGCCTTGGTAAATGAACAACATCTAGTAAAGTTCAAGATTGGAAATTACAATTATGATGTATTATGTGATATTATTCCTATTGATTTTTTTCATATGTTGTTAGGAAAACCATGGCAATTTGATCGATGAGCAATACATGATAGACATGCCAACACCTATTCTTTAAAAAAGTATGGAGTTCATCATAAGTTGAAGCCCTTGAAAGATGCAAAGGAAAAGGTATGCAGTAATGCAAGAATTTTTTTGGTTGATGGAAGAAAGTTCCTAGAAGGTATGAAGTATAAGCATATGTGTTTTGCATTGATCCCTAGAGTTGATAAAGAAGATACTACTGAGGTACCTCTAGAGGTTTCATATTTGTTGAATGAGTTTCAAGATATTATTTCTAATAATGTGCCTGAAGGTTTTCCTCCAGTAAGAAAGATTATTGATTAGATGGATCTACTTACTAGAGCTAGTTTTCCAAATAAGGCAACTCATCGTATGACCCCAACAAAGAGTGAATAGTTGAACACACAAGTGCAAGAGTTGTTGCGAAAAAGGATTGATTAGGGAGAGTTTGAGTCCATGTGTAGTAGTTGTATTACTCGCACCAAAGGATGGGGAATGGAGAATGTGTACAAAATCTAGAGCCATCAACAAGATCAATATCAAGTATAGATTTCCCTTGCCAATAATGGATGACATTATGGATTGTTTGAGTGGAGTTGAGTACTTCGTACAGATAGATTTGAAGAGTAGATATCACCAAATCAGGATTAGAGAAGGAGATGAATGGAAGACAACCTTCAAAACGAAGGGTGGCTTGTACGAGTGGTTAGTCATGCCCTTTGGGCTAACCAATGCACCAAGCACATTTATGTGGCTTATGAATGAGGTATTGAAAGTGTTTCTAGGAAAAAAAATTACTGTTTATTTGGATGATATTTTGATTTTTAGTAAGACATTGGAGGAGTACTTGATGCATATCCGAAAAAGTTTTTGAGAAGTTAAGGGAGGAGAAGTTGTTGATTAATTTGAAGAAATGTAGTTTTGTGAAGAAAGAGTTGGTGTATCTGGGATTTCTTATCTCGCCAGATGATTTTAAAATGGATCCAAAGAAGGTGAAAGCTATCGTTGAATGGACTACCCCAAGGAATGTTACAGAGGTAAGATAATTTAATGGTCTAGCAAGTTTTTATAGAAAGTTTATTAAGAATTTTAGTAGTATTTTTGCACCTCTGACTGAAGCGATGAGAGGGGATAGAAAAGAGTTTAAGTGGACCACAGGAGCAACCAAAAGTTTTGATATGTTGAAGAAAGTTATAGAGCAGTTGACCTATTTTGGCACTTCTAGATTTCAATAAGGTCTTTCAGGTAGATTGTGATGCTAGTGGCACTGCCACAAGAGTTGTTTTGAGTAAAAAAGGTAAGCCTGTTGCCTATTTTAGTGAGAATTTAAATGATGCTCAGAATAAATATTCTATCTATGATCAAGAGTTTTATGCTATAGTTCAAGCTTTGAAGAAATGGAGACACTATTTGTTGCTAAGAGGATTTTTTTTATATACTGATCACTAGGCTTTGCAGTATCTCAATAGTCAAGGAAAGTTGAATCAAAGGAACTTAAAATGGGTTGAGTTTTTGCAGAGTTATAATTTTTCTTTAAAGCACAGGAGTGGAAGCTCAAACAGTGTTTCAAATGTGTTAAGTAGAAGGAAATATTTGTTGATAAAGATGAATACATAGGTTGTTGGGATCAATGAACTAAAGAGTTTGTATCTAGAAGATTCAGATTTTGTAGAAGCTTGGAAGACTTGTTTGGAACCTATTACATTGGATAGGATGAGATGGTTGGATTTATTAATCCAAGATCAAATGTTGTTTAAAGGAAGCCAATTGTGCATTCCAAGGAGTTCTATGAGAGATAATTTAATCAAGGAGAAGCATGGTGGAGGATTGGCTAGACATTTTGGTTGAGATAAGACCATTGCTCTTGTCAGTGAGAATTATTATTGGCTATAGCTATAACAAGATGTGAAGAAGTTTGTACAAAGTTGCAGAGTATGTCAGATGGCGAAAGGAACAAGTCAGAATACTAGATTGTATCAACCATTATCTATACCTAAGAGGCCATGGGAGGATATTAGCATGGATTTTGTTCTTGGATTGCTAAGGACATAGAGAGGGCATGATTCCACATTTGTGGTGGTGGATAGATTTTCAAAGATGGCACATTTCATTCCCTGTCATAAGACCAGTGATGTTTTTCATGTTGTAGAGTTGTTTCTCAGAGAGGTGGTGATACTACATGTTCTACGAAAGAGTATTGTTTTAGATAGAGATACCAAATTTGTTGGTTATTTCTGGAGGAAATTATGGAAGAAGTTGAAGACAGACTTGAAGTTTAGTTATGCACACCATCCATAGACTGATGAACAAACAAAGGTGTTGAATAGGATTTTGGGAAACATGTTAAGATGCTTAGTTGGAGATAATCCCAAAGTGATGGGATTTGATTATACCATAGGAAGAATTTTCTTACAACAATTTTGTCAATAGGAGCATTGGTAAATCACCATTCTAGATTGTATATGGGAGTAGTCCAAGAACTACTTCTAAACTAAGAAATATGGATAGGGGGAGAAGAGTAGTGTTGAGGCTGAAGATTTTGCTAAGCACCTGAAGAATTTGTAGGAAGAGGTGAAGAAACATATCAATAACATGAGCTCACAATATAAGGCTTAGGCAGATCAGAAAAGGAGGCATAAGGATTTCCAGGTAGGAGATGAAGTCATGGTTCATTTGTGAAAGAAAAGGTTTCCAGTTGGTTCATACAACAAGTTAAAGATGAAGAAGTTTGGACCATGCAAGATCTTGAAGAGGCATGATTTAGGAAACACTTATGAGGTAGAGTTTCCTAGTCAAATAAGAATTTCTCATGTGTTCAACATTATTGATTTGACAGAGTATCATGAAGGTGATATATAGGAGGGACTGATAAATGAAAAGCTAAAAATTCTAGCAACTACTTTAAAGAAGGAAGAGATAGAAGAGATCTTGGATAGTCGTGTGGCTAGAAGCACAAGAAACAGACAATATGCAGAGTACTTGGTGAAATGGAGGGGAAGGCCTGCAAAAGATTCATCATGGTTATTTGAGGTTGAGGTTAACTATCCTGATTTCCCTCTAACTCTTAAGAAGTGACAAGGTCAATTTTCAAATTACCGTAGGTGTCTGATGCATGATAATCCAACAGTGTAGGGCAATCTTGCATCACCCAAAAAAATTGTTTTATTTATTTTTCTTAGTTTTTTTGAATCCTATGATGGCACTTAAGGGGTATAAGACTGTCAGGCATCAAAAATAGAAAAAAAATGGGAACTTACTATTTTTAGTAATTTGGCCAAAATGGGCTCATATGGACGTGGAATTTTACCCCAAGGAGCAGAGCTGAAAAATATTTTTTTGTCGCAAAAGAATCACCTAAATACCTTGCATATTTTGGGAGAAATTAAAGTTTTCATCTTGGGAAATTTCTCCAATTCAGCTTCAAATTCAGATATAAAACTTTGGAGGCCCCAAAAAAGTTGAAAAAGTGGTTGAACTAACATATGGTCAATTAACATGTTGTAGAGCTCGTTGAAAGATTTACAATGATATGCAATAATAGCGAATCAGACACCCATATCAAAAGTTATGGCCCCATAAAGTTGGTCCTCTAAATAGTGAATTTCCTAAAAAAAATCTTCCTAAGCCAGAAATCAAATGACGGGACTTTTGGTGCCAAAAAAAAAGAGGAATTTGAACTTTCTAGAACATTCTAGGGTGGTTATTGGGGAAAATAAAAAGGGTTAAGTGGGGGTTGTAGAAGGTGGCCTTGATAGTGCATATTGTGACTCCAAATAGTAGTTTTTCTTTTCAGAATTGATCTCGCATCTTCTGTGTTGGTATCTATTGTTGTGATTTATATGCATTTATATTTTTATTTTTTTTATAAAATAATAGTTATATTTGTGTAATAATAAACTATATATTAAGAATGATATAAAATATATTAAAAGACAATATTTTGTAAAAATATTATACAATAATAAAGTATTATATAGCTTTAGAAATATTATAAAATTATATTACTTTTTTTTTTCATAAAAGGAAAAGTCGATATATTATTAATATATAAAGTGTAGAGTTACATATATAAAGCAACATGGCTATTATAAATGATTTATCAAAATTTTTAAAAAATATATAAATAAAAAATATAACTTAATAAAAAATTCTTATATCAAATATAAAAAAAATAAATGAATCTAAATTTTATATATATATATACACTCAGTTATATTACTTATATATAAAAATATTTTTTTCTTATAATAAATAAAACTATGATAATTATATTTTACATTATATTATAGATATGGATGTTATGTATATATGCAATTAAAAAATATTTGTATATAATATTTTATTGATAAATATATATATATATATACATATCTCTCTTTCTATATATATACATAAATACATATACATATACATATCATATGCAAACACACATAGATATCTATGTGTATATATATGTATTTGTCTATATAATATTATATAAGAATAATTTTAATTACATACATAACTTCCATATCTATAATATAATGTAAAACATAATCTTTTATAGTTTTATTTATGCTAGGAAGGTATTCTTTGTTATATGTAAGTAATATATATATTAATTACATACATAACTTCCATATATATAATATAATGTACAACATAATCTTTTATAGTTTTATTTATGCTAGGAAGGTATTCTTTGTTATATGTAATATATATATATTAAAACTTAATATGTTTATGTATATGCATATATATATATATATATACACATACACATATTTATTAAAAGTCATTTATCAAAATAATAATAATAATAATAAATATAATAAGAGTTAAAATAAATATTCATGTATTTAGATTGATTATATATATATATATATATATATATATATATATATATATATATATATATATATATATACTATATATATATATATATATATATATATATATATATATGTATATATATATATATATATATATATACATCTATATATATATATATATATATATATACATCTATATTCTTACTTCTATATGTTTATATTTTTTATTAATTAATTTTTCTATTTAAAAAAATTACTTTTAATATTTTTCTAATGTAGAAGCAATCCTTTTTTCGTTAATCATTTTTCAGTATAAATTATCTCCCTCTTTCTTACTATCAATTATAGTATATAATAGAATAAAATAATATAAATTTACTTTGACTATGTAATATATAGATATTGAATTGATTGTATAGGTAAAATTACTTTGAAATATGTAATTTATATATGTATATTAACGGAAGTTATATATCAATAGAGATTAGAGTTTTCAAAAAGACATTGGATTGATATTCATGAAAATAAATTAATATACATTTTTCTTTAAAGAACTGTACTTTCTCTCAAGCTTTCATCTATTGTTCTTAAGTGTTTCGATAATTAAAACTTTAATGGCCATCATATATGTATATGGTTTTGGTTTTATCAATTTCGTACAAATATTTTTGCATCTCTATTCTCTTACATATTCTCAAAATCCATATAATTTTCATATAATTATCTTGATATAGAAATCATTGTTCAAAATAAAATATATGATTATATTTTAAGAGGAATATAATTTAATAATTTCCATTCCAAAAAAAATAATTATAACTTCTATAATTGTATTACTTTTGATCAGTGTCTTTTTATGATATATAAATGTAATTTTCGAAAGAATATTTGATTGTCTAATTATTAAAAAACAATGAGTATTTTAATATATATGAAAATTTTATCTTAATAATTTTATCTATAAAGAAAAAAAATGATATTATTAATAAATAGATATATATATTTTGACTATTAAAGTAATGTTGACAAAAATAAAAATATATGAATACTTGTATAAATGGATGTGAAAATGCTTACATTCTTTTTGGTGTAAACTTATATTTCTTCTTATAAATACAGTAGTTTTATTGGACCCGTTTTCACTTATCATAGAAGAAACACATAACGTGATTAGAATAAACATTCGTTCTAACAGTAACTGTAGCAGAAGCATGCCAATCCCTTTCTACTCCAATTACATTTTCCAAAAATAGCATCTTCCTCGACTGAGCAAATACGGTTACACTGCCAATTGACGAAGCATTGCCCCTTAAATATTTTGCTCCACCTTTTGCAAAGCCTATGGTCGTGTTTATGGAAATGTGGAGGAGCACCTCGAGGCCCCCCTCCTGCTCTCCGCTTTGCCACCGGTTCCACAGGCACTTGTAAATATGAACCAATTACAAATCAGTAAGTATTTTAGAATGTTTCTTAAAAATTTCAACGACAAGCAGTACATAGTTATTGGTAACAACAAATAAAACCCATCTACGAAGCTATTGATTGAAGAAAAGAAGAATGCATATTACCAGAAGCAGAAGCTAAAGAGGCCGTTACCATTAAGAACACCAGGCACACATATATGCCCTTCGCCATGTTGTCAATTACAGATATCAAAACGTAATGTACTCTGTGAGGAACAGATTTGGCGATAATACTACTTATAGCCAGTGCAAGCGATCTTAACAGGTAATTTCCATGTATGTAACGGTGATTACCATGAAAAACATTTGTTTACTGTTATTACTAATTTTATAGTGGGGAACAATGATAAACTTGTGAAAGACTTCTTACAAGAACAACTAAACGGTGAGCATTAACGGCGAGCGTCGAATGCCTAAAAGCAGGCTTTCTCATTCATTATGATTAATGGGCACTCCTTTATAAACGTTTATAGGCTGACATCCCTTCTGTTACGGCAGTTACATATACGGAGAGTAGCAACAATAAATAACTCTTAATACAAGTGTACCACGGATTACCTGTGGAGATCCCATGCTTTGGCTATAAATGGTGCGATAGAATATTTTTCAAACGGAATACATTACGTTTGGATATCCGTCATTGACAACATGGCCAAGGGCGTATATGTGTGTCTACTCTTTTTATTGTTCACGGTATCTTTTGCTTGTGCTTCTGGTATTATGCCTTCTTCTTCTCCTAATTCAATATTTTGTAGCTTCATAGATGAGTTTTGCTTCGTCGTTGAGAATTTTAATCACAATTCTGAAATATTTACTGATTTCTAAAATTTTCATATTTACAAGGGCCCGTGGATTATGAGTCTGATATGTATTGCAAAAGCTGGAGCAGAATATTTCAGGGGCCATGCTTTTATGATTCAGATTGTGATGATGTTTGTCTACTTCATGATCATGCCGAATATGGAAAATGCCATTGGAGTATGAGGGGATTTGCATGCTTCTGCTACGAGCACTGTTAGAATAGCAATGCTAGCTACTAGGTATCCTAATGAATGTTTATTCCAGTGAGGATATGTCTTTATTCCGTGATGCGAGAAATAGAAGAAGATGAAATAAAATCACTGCTATTATAAGTAGTAATGCAAATTTAAGCAAAAGAGAAGTGATGTAATGTTTCCATAATTTTATATACAAGTATTTATATATTTTTATTTATTTGTTCATTTCAAATAATAATTTTATATGGTTATTTTATTCTCTATGTAACTTCAATTTACATATTACTAAGGTAGTTCATATTAAAATTAAATGTTAATAAAAAATTATAAAAGAATTTAATTAATAAAATTGCTTGATTTCATTTTAGCTTATACTATTAAGAATCAATTATAAGTTTGAAAATTTAATGAAAGTATTTTTTTATATTAACAGTAATGTTAAATAGGGTTACAATCCTTAGAGGCACTCTTTCTACCTTATTTTAGATTAGATAGTCTATCAAATTATTAAAAGTTAAATAGGATTACAACCCTTAGATGCATTCTTTCTACCTTATTTTAGATTAGTGTACCGATCCATTCACCAAGGAGAGAGTGAATGAAATACAGTTCATAGTTCATTGAAGAATTAACTGATACAATATTTTTCTATTGTCGTCAAGACCTCATCTAGAAAGGACATATTGTATACTGCTTGGAGTAATTAATATAAAATAATTATTTTTAAATATTTTTAAGTTACAAAGATACAACTATTTATATTCTTTTTAATTGTTTTTAAATTTTAAATATTATTTTATTTTCAAGTAATTTCTAATTAGTTCATATTGTTAATGGGTCCTTGATTTGTTGGTGAAGTTGAATGGTTCTTAATGAGCCCACTAGGGACTCAAGTTTTGTTGAGCGCAAGGCTCCGACATCATAAAAGATGAGGTGGGGATTACATCAAAATAAAATAAAATTAGTTTATATTAGAAATAGATATTAATAAGTATTTAAAAAGAAGATAAATAATTAAATTGTTTTATTCCATTTTAACTTATATAATTAAGAGTTAATTACAATTTTGAAATTTTTAATGAAAGTAATTCATTAACAATAAATTAATGTTGGAAAATAAATTAGATAGTATGTTGAATTATGAAAAGTTAAATAGGGTTACATCTCTCAAAGGAACTCTTTTTACCTTGCTTTGGATTAATGTACCATTCATTCATATTTGGGAAGTGAATACAATAAAGTTGATTCTTTTTTGAAGATCTAAATGATATCATCATTTCTTATTGTTGTTAAGACCCCACCTACAAAATCCATATTCCTTGAAGTAATTAATATGTAGTAATAACTTCAATTTTAATAACATATACTTATGAAATATGAAATATCCAATAAAAATTATGATACAAAAATAAATAAATTAATCTACCATCCTAACCTTCTTCTACATCCATATAATTAGGGTACACAATGATGCCTAGCATGTTGCATGGTAATATCAACAAGCCTCACCAACAACAAAATCCCACAAGCCAGTTTTTAAAAATTGATACTAAAAGATAAAATATTTTATTTTCATAAAGGATTTTGTCAGCTTTTAGGAAGATTCTACAAAAAAATCGTTGGGGATTTCAATGACCAATTAAAGGAATTTCCAAGTGAATATTCTATGGAGGGAATATTTTATTGGTTAAAAGTATATTCCTATGTTGATGTCATAATGAAAACATTATAACATTATCAACCCTTCTCTCCAACATGCCCATCTCATAGTTGGTGACTTGATTTTACACTTGATTTTTAAAAACTCATAATGTAGGATCAAGACCTCCATCTTCCAAGTATTTTTTTTATTTAGGGTGGAATTTGGTGCTCTTTGTAGTGGTGCAAATGGTTTAATTTTGGCATTTGGATTTTTTTATAAATTGTAGATTATCATAAATGTTGTTGAGTTATTCTGAGTTTGGAAACATTCAGAGCTCTATTCTTGCTCCTATAGTACCATTTTTGTTTACAATTTTTTTTGAAAGTGCATATTTTTTGTGTACTTTTTAGTGGTGTCATCGAATTGATCTTATTTTATTAAAAAAAATTTACTTTGATTGTATGGCCTAAATTGGTATTCGCATGTATCAAGATGAATAGCACTTCATTTTTTTTTGCATGTGATTCTTAAAAAAATGTTTTCATTGATGTCGAAGGTTTATCATAGGTTGTCAGTAATTTTATTGATGTGAGAAGTTTTGTATGATTAGTGTTGGTAATTTTACTATCCAAATGCAAAATCAAGAAATATAAATTATTAGTTGTAAAGGAGTTTTTGTATGATTGTTGTATGCTTGCAATATCATACTTTCATATATTCATTGTGACAGTGGTGGTCTAGAAGTCTATACTAGTAAGTTTCAATTCAGATCTCAAGGTAGAGATATTTCTATGAGAATATAATTATGGTTATTATTTTTGTTTGAAATGAAATTTTACTCTAAAATTTGAAAGTAGAGTATGTCTACAGTAGTTTTATCATATTCCTTTGTTTATAGAGGATATTTTTGTTGGTGTGAATGGGGTTATTTCCTAACTTGTTATTAATGAGGAACTATTCACATTATTATAAGTTTACTTAGGAGTTAAGTTCCCTAGTTTTCATTTCTAGAAACTAGTTATAATGGGGCTATGTCTCATTATTTACTTTTAGTTATCCAGGCATTTAATAATTCTCTCATCCATTTAATATTTTCATTGAGGTTGTTATGTCATAGTTGTCTCATGTGATAGGGTTAATATACTTGTCATGATTTTTTCTAATCCTATCTATGTCCTTGTCTATATAAGCAAGGCTTTATATGTACTTTGCCATATTCAGTTTGACATTCATGCATCCTTAATCATAGCATGATATTCCTACCATTTCTATCTTTTGGAATTTATTTTTTCTTGCACGTGAGCCTAGGGTGTTTGATGAGTTCACCATAAAATCCTCGATGGTATCAAAGCTTAGGCGATAGGAGATCCATCTCATATTAGGAAGTTGAGCTAAGAAGACTATCGAAGCCTAAACATTTTTCATGAAGGGCTTATTGTTCTCATCTAGGAGGTAAGTTATTTTTGAGGCACTCTAGGTCATATATGACCTTGTCATTGTGTTCAAAAGTAAAAACCTAAGGATCACATACCAATTCATCAAAATTCAACTTTGTCATTCAAAGGCCATTAGAGGTTTTTTTTAGCTTTTTCTAAAGGAAAAGGTACGGATCGTACAAGTTTTGGAGAAAAAAATCTCCCCTCTTGCTACACAAAAAACATTTATGCGTCTCTGGTCAGAATATCTATTTTGTAGGTTCAATTTTTTTTTTTTCTCCATTCGGGCTATGGTATTTCTCTATAGTTTGCTAAAATAAATAAATTAGGGGTTGAATTCATATTCAGTCGATATATATAGTTCGGGTTTGATTCATTTTGTCTGCGGGAATTTTTTTAAATTGGTGGTCAAAATTTATTGTATAGTCGACATACCTTTTATTAAATTCAATTACCGATAGGCAATATTGAATTTTATTATTAGGTGATATATTTATAATCGGTAGAAAATTTATTATTATTTTCAGGTACATTTTTCTCCAAGCAATTATTAAAATGTTGTGGCCAAGATTTTCCTGGTAGAGGATTTAAATTCTTGACAGGGACGCTTTTATTATCTGCATTGGACCTATCAACATTGAATAATCTATATTCTTTTATCGGCTCATGCACTCATATCTATCGACATTTATCACTAACCTCTGTCAAAGGTTTTTCGTGCCTTGGAATTCTATTCTCCTGTCATTCCCTACCAGTTCTTGCATCCTCACTGCCGCTAAGCATTGGAGATTTCCTATAATCTTCTACCAAATTTTCCACTCACCGCCTATCGACCTAAGCCTTGTCGGAGGTTTCATTGTTGATCGAGTGCTCTGCTCACCTTGGAGCGACACCGCCTCAACCTCGACAATTGTTAGCTCTACTACTGCCCAGTTGGTAACTTGATTATTTTTCCCAACAAACCTCTATGGTCATATTGGCACTAGGGGCCTGATTTTTTTTCCTTAGGTGCTTGATTTTTGTGCCTATTTAGCTTGCATCCCTCAAGAAGGGAGCCTAACTTCTTTTCGAGGATACACAATTATATTTGACTACAAATTTTGATGAATGTTTGGTGACATATTGAAAAAGTATTGTCGACTTATTGACACAACACTGATTTAAATTTCATCGCTTTAATGACCAATTTTTATACATCAAAACCATGACCCAACATCGTCGGTCAGTGCCGCAAAAATATTGGTGGTGTCCATCACAAAATCAACATAACTTAGTCAATCCATCGATGCAAAAAATCACAAAACGTTGTAGAACGCCATTTGAAATCATTGAAAAAACACCAAACATTCGTCCATTGTCCGACGAGGTGGAGAAAACCGTCATTGCCATTACGACGAAAACTATATTGCATGTATAGCAACCTCGACGCAATTTTTTGTGGTTCATTAGGCTATGTTCGTCAAAATTGCAACAAAAGCCTATAGTTTTTAAAAAACAATATTCGTTCACATAGGCCATTCTTGCAATTTTTTTATAGGTGAAGCTTGCTAGTTGTTGTGTCGATATATTGTATCATGCCAATATAAACATAAAACATGATTGGGGTGACATAGATACTGCTTGGCCGATATGTTATATCTATTCAATTTGAAATGTGTGAAAAATGGGTCGTTGATACATATAGTGAGTAAATAGCTTATAAGAACAATGGTAGAAGACCCATTAATGAAGACTTGAGAAAAAAATGGAATAGAAATTGTTGGATATGTCTCACATGACCTATAATAATGTAAGTCACAAAGCATATGGGCATAGTGTTGAAAACCCACACATGGAAACTAGGAACTCAAATTTGTGTCTTAAGCTTGTGGAATCCCTACAAAAACCCTCATTAACCAATCAAAAAGTAAACAATTGTCTACTAATTTGAAAGGATTAATCACAAAATCAATTTTAATAGTTGAGACAAGTGTGAATGAAAAAATGGAAGACTTATGGTAAAATGTCAAATATGTGAAGATCTCCTTGGAAAAAATCTAATAGTCACACATTGTTGGTTTAGTTTGCTTAGGGCATATTTAGGTTAATTACTTTTTGTGCCTCATTTTAGATGACTTTGACACTTGTCATGATCCTATATTGTTCTATCTTTCACCTTGCCTATATATTTAAAGTTCCTCTTGTATATTACATAATGGTCATTACATCCTAATTGCATATTGTATATTTGTATTCATTGTATAATATAGCATTCATTTCTTGCTACTCGCTTGTGAAAAGTTACTTTTAGTTTTGTAGGTGATCTTGGCTACTTGAGTTTTTTATGCGACTCTTCAGCTAGTGCTTATTAAATGATCAAAGGCAGAAAAGTATTCTATGTTTAGGTGATTGAATCCTAAAATAGTAGGGTTTTCTATGTTTTATATATAACTTTTTTTTCATTCATGACTTCATACTTCCAACAAGCAGTAAGGCATCATTATAACTATGGATGATAAATCTACAAACTACTAGACTTTGACAAGCATTTTCATGGAAGTCAACTAAAACATAACAAATCGAGTATCCATATGAAATATTATGTCATGTTAGATATGCTAAATAAGATGTTAAAACAACAAGAAAAGCTAAATAAGCATATAAATAACATGAATCAAACTTTATCTCATAGTGGATTGGTGCTTCTATGGAGAGAAGCCCTTTCTCAAACCTTACTAAGCTCATGGATGATAAAAGATGCAAGATGATGAACAAGATGAAATGCTAACTTGGATGAGTTGTGGAGGATTAATTCAATAGAGGAGCTCTCTATTTATAGCCAAGAAGGATAAAAGAATTCCAAACATGGAGGATGTGGGACTAAAGATCCACCAATGATAAGATGCCACTTGTCATAATGTGAGATTGAGGAATGAGCACATTTTGGTCAATGTGCCAAAGAGGACGAGATTTGAAATTTGAATTTGATGACAAGATAAGTTAAATGCTAAGTTTGACCTTTGCAAGAGACATGTAAGAGCTCATAAATGCTTTGTTGGATATACATGTCAATTTGGGGGGAGATTTCAAACTTGGAGAATATTCCCTAAAGATGCCATGTTGAAAGTAATTAGGAGATTTAATAAATCTAAATAAATGATTTATTGTGCAAGTGGAAAAATCTAGAGAATTAGAGTGTTTAAGATTAAATTAATCAAGATTTGATCAATTTAAGTGAAGATTAGTTGATTGTGATATTCAACTTAAATATTTGAGTTTATTTAAATTAAATGAGAATAAATTGATCATTAGAGATTTTATTAAATAAATTTGATCTATTTAATTAAATGAGAACTTTAGAAGATTAATTGATTTATTTAATAAACTTTAGGAGATTGATTAAATAAACTTGATTTATTTAATTGATGAGCGAATATGATTTAATTAAATATGCATGATGTCAATTTCACGTGTCTACATTTTTCCCCTTTTTGAAGCAATGTGCTTGCTATGTTTGTTCAAAGAATAAACTTACCGTGATGAAAACTCAAAAAAAAAAAAAAATCTTTTTTAATGCCCCAACGGAAAGAATTATAGTAGTACATTGCCCCCTCCAGAGATCGAGTGAAAAGATTCAATTTGAGGGTCAATGTCAGGACAAAGAGGTTCAAGATGGATGTATGAATAGTTGTGATAATGATGCAAATGATAATGCAATGCATGTGAGATGGATGAGATGTATGATGTGATATTCTATGATTATGAGATTTATGTATGCTGATGATCTCTAGATGTAGTATAGATGCATTGGCGATGATGATTAACTGATCATGACGTGATGTTAGTGTGGAAAAGAAAGAAGAAATGAGATGATGACAAGAGGATCCAAAAATTCTATGATTTGACAAGACATTATTAGAGATGATGAGAGATGGATGATGATTTTCTTATCAAGAATTGGGACTTTAAAAGGGCTACTTACTTTATGTTTTATAACGCACATAGATATGATGTATCAAGGTATAAAGAACCAGGATGGCATTATACCTAGTGCAATGGAATTTGACTCAACAAATAGATAGGAGTATTGTTGTTCACACTTGACATACAAAAACCTTGCTAGGAAATACCTAATAAAGGAAGTACTCACCAAGTTATATTACAAAAACGTCCAACAAGCACAGTAGACAGAAGGATAATGATCGATACTCCATTCCTTTCTCTCTAAATCACTTTGATTAGACATCATCAAGAGGTCATTAGAATGAGCACAATAAGATAAATCAAAATAAAATATCAAGTACACAAAGAAGTCAATGTTCTTCATACCCCTAGCCAAAGGGATTTGTTTTGATAGGATAAGAATCCAAGGTGATATCCAAAATGATGCCCATTGTTAGAAAGATATATCCTAGGACATGCATTGTATAGGATGATGATAGGTTGATAAATTGATTGATAGGACATTGATATAAAGTTGATTGACATGCTTGAAAATGATCAAGATTTTGATTTTTCATTTAAAATCTTGTTCTTTCAATATTGATTTTACATTTAAAGCTTGCTTTTGCTGATTGTGGTGGTTGTTTCTGTTTGTTTTGCCAAAGGATGAAGGTGATGATTGATTTATTATGGATGAGATTATTGCGGGTGAAAGTGAAACGAGAAGGATGGATTTTTTAAAATATTTGGATGTTTTTGATGTATTTTGAAATGTTTTGAGGTTATTTTTGGTATTTTCAATATTTTACAAATGTTTTGATTTTTTATTTTTCGAATGTTTTGGGGTTTTCTGATATTTTATGAATGTTTTTTGAGTTTTTGTTTTTTGAATGTTTTTTTATTTTGATGTCTCAGGGGCTGATCAAAGATTAGCCTTCCCTATGTTTAAGCTCAGAGATGGCGTAGTTCGGATACCATGTTTTTGATGTTTTTATGACTTTTTTAGTGTTTTGGATTTTTGATATGTTTTGGATGTTCTTGGATTTTAATGTCTTGAGGGCTGATCAAAGATTAGCGTTGCCTACATTTAAGCTATGAGACAACATAGTTCAGATACCATGTTTTTGATGTTTTTTTGACTTTTTGAGTGTTTTTGGATTTCTGATATGCTTTAGATGTTTTTTGGATTTTGATGTCTTGGGCGCTAATCAAAGATTAGCCTTTCCTACATTTAAGCTTAGAGATGACATAGTTTGGATACCATTTTTTTGATGTTTTACTAACTTTTTTAGTGTTTTTGGATTTCTGATATGTTTTGGATGTTTTTGGATTTTTGTATGATTTTGATAATTTGGATAAGGATGTGTGTGATGATATCAATGCTTTGTTTTGGGATTTTGTTGAAAACCAAGCTAAGGTTGATCAATCAAATCGATTGATTGATGATGATAACATTGTTGAGGATACACAACAATGTAAAGATAGTGTTAAGCAACACAAGGACTAGGATGGATATCCCAAGATGATGAGGGATAGATAATGATAACATTGTTGAGGATACACAATAATGCGAGGATAGTGTTAAGCAACACAAGTATATCCTGAGATAATGATTAATTAGGATTGATGAAGCTTGGCTTGGAACAAAATTTGGTTTTGGATGATTTGATGTGATGTTGACATGCAAATTAGATGTGATTGATATTGATTGTTTGGATCGATGTTCAATTGAAGATAAAACTTAATAAGGAACTTCTTCTCATAAAAATATGCCATGGGCTAGTGATTTGGATTTTGGCTCACAAATGGTTGACTAATTTGATTTCACATTTACCAATGTTCGGATCACCACATAAGGTGGAGGATATAGACCAAGATTTATTCTAAAAGCAAGATGTAAATATCTACCCCCAATGTTTAGCAATGTATGGAATGTTATGGATGAATGCCTCGATAGGTGTATGGATGGATGTACATGGTAAGCATGCAAATTATGCTAAGGATTATCTTGTGATAAGATAAGGTGTTCAAATAGAGGAATGATTCATAGGATAATGCTTCATGGCTCAGATAATGCTGCATAGGATAGGATCAACGAAAATGACCCATGTCAAGATGTTTACGATAAGCAAGTGAAAAGTGTACACCAAATTTTGTCAAGATAAAGGTAACTTGGACTATGGATGAAAATGGGTGAAAATGGATTGGATAAATGGTTAATGGATGAATGGATTTATTATGGATAAGATGGATGGAATACTGGATTTATTATATATGGGATGAGATGCTTTCCCCTGAATTGGTGCATGTATATGCTTGATTTTACACATGACAGTTGTTTGCTAGTTTTTCATCATGGTACTTTCCCAAAGCACCATCCATGCGGTTTTCACTAGAGGACGATTTTTTATCTTTACTGTTTTAAATCCTTTTTCTATTTTTTTTATTTTCATATATTTTTTTATTTTTTTGTATTTTTTGAAAGATTTTAAGCTCATGTTGAACCGCCTGGTTGTGTCGATGTAGATGCTTCTGTCATAATTTTCCATCGATATCCTACTTGAAGAAGCTGCTTTGACAAGATACATGCACTTGAATGCAACTTTTGAGATTCTTGATCTACTTTATTAATACTAGGGTTAGCTCTATCTTTGTGCTCACATCATAATAGGATGCCTTCTGAATCCTTATGATGAAGGGTGGCTTCCAATACATGGTCAATGTGAGAATTGTATATCATGCATGGAGGCGTGGATGGAGCGTGTTTAGGGATTAAACATGGATTAGTTGACAATTTGGAACCTTTGACTCTCCAATCTTGGGAAGATGAGCAATGATGGGTGGATACGAAAGTGTGCATGGAAGTAGGACCAACTGCTTGATACACTTTGTATGTTGCTTAGGAAGCCTACTTTTTCCATTGTGGACATATGTGATGGATAATTTTCCCTTTTTTATTTTTCCCCATAGTTTCTTTGATTGATGGAGTTTGATAGGGATAATATTTCTTTGTATTCTTTGATATCCATGTGTATTTGATTTGTCCATTATTCTTCTTTTCTTCTTTTTCTTTGATAATATTCTTTGTGTTTTGATTCAAATCTTTCTTTTAATCTTGGTCCCAATTCATGGATAGGGTGATGGGTGAATGAAGATTCATGACATGGCTAGCTATACTATTAGCATCGGTTTCATCATAAGGATTCTTCATGCTCCCTATGCTGACACTTTCCTAAGACATAGTTGCCCCCAATATTGTGGAAGTAGTACCTTTATGCTTTCATTTTTCCTATTCTGAGAGCTCTTGTTTAGAATGTATTTTCTGATAAATGACCACTGCAGATGGTGTTATTGGAATTTTTTTCTTTGCTCACTACGAAATATCATATTCTATTTGACTAGTTTCCTTGACTGGATAATGTTGGATCTCTTCATACATGATGTCCTTAGTCTAAATTTGGGATATATCTGATCTTGATGTTGAGAACTCAGTGGTTTGATATCCTCTTGATCTTTGAGTGGAATTAGATCAAGTTTCAAGTTAAGGATTCTTTCAGCACCTATAACCATGAGGTCAAATGGTGTCAACATGTCTTGGAAAGGACCATTTCTAGACCTTGGTGAAAGATGTTCATGCTTTGGGATAAATTCTTGAGATAAGTCCTCTAACTCATAAGGCAATGTAGAGACATTTTCAGCATGATCATTGGTCGATGGATCATGCATTATGTTAATAGAATTAAATAATTCTAACATTCCTTGAAATAGATCACTAAAAACTGGCTCTTGATGTATGGTGAGTGGAATATCAAATGGGGTAAAAACATCTTCAATATGCTCCTTAATTGAGAGATCTTGAACATTGTTTTCAACAATTGCGATAGAGAGATTGTGAATGTCTTCAACCATAGGGTCAAGTGATGTTGACATTTCTTGAATTGGATGATTGTTGTGTATTGTTGGTGGATTTTGATCATGATTGAAAAGTCACTCTTGATGTATGTTAATTTAATTGGTAGATGAGGTGGAAACATCTTCAAGGTGTTCATTGATGGATAGATCTTGATCATTATCCCCAATAGTGATTATATTTTGATCAATAAGGTCTTGGACAATATTTTTGAGTTGAATACAATCTGATGTTGCATGTCCCTTTGTTTTTCGAAAATCACAATGGTGCTCCTCGTTATACCCCGATGGTTTAACTAGGGGTTCCTAATAGTTTGCATAGACAGGGAGCTTGATGATATTTTCTTGTACCAATTGTTGTAGGACTGATTTGATTGGTTTCCTAAGTGGTGTGTATTTTTGTTTGTTTCCTAGTGATATTTGTGGTTTAAATTGACCTTGTGGTGATTGATCTTCGAGATGTGGGGGTTGGATTTGTTGATGTGGTTGCTGATTTTGGTATCCAAATTCTTGACATTGGAGATACTGTTCTTGACATGGTTGCAGCCACAACTTACTACATTGATGGCATGGTTCACTCAATGGTAGAGTACATTGATTTTGGAGTAAACATGTCTCTTTCTTCAAGAATTTAGTTAGTTTTTCAAGTGAAGCAATTCAGTCTAGTAAAACTTGGTCTTGATTTTTATCTTGGCACCCTTGATATAGTTGATTTGGATTTTGTTTAAGAATATTTGGAGTGTGTACTTGTGGTGTTTGATTTTGGAAAATTTTCTGATTTGGGATGATGCTCAGATTTGGCATGATAGGTTGAAATTGAACATTGTTGCGGTTGGGAATCACATTGCCTTGATTTAGGTAACTTTGGTTTTGCATGGTGTTACCTTTACTTGGATCAATACATGGAGTCATTATGATCATGTTTGGACTTTGAACAAAATTTGTGTGATTCACAAACATATCTATCCCAAATTTTTCCAAGTTTGGATTCAAAATGTTCATGTTCGGTAAAGTTTTACTTGGTACATTCACATTTGGCATGTAGGGATTTTATGGGATGATGTTGTTACTTTGAAGGCTCATGCATTGGGTGTTTGGCTGATAGATTTGTAGTTTTGGACTTGGATTTATATCTACCATTGGGAAAGGTGTTCCAATATTTTGACAAGGAATACTCACATTTGTTGTACCATTGAGGTTTGCGGGAGATAATGATCCCATGTATGGATTGTATAAATGTAAGCTTTTATAATGAACTAGAATTGTGAGGCTTTGAGAGTTTGGTTGGTTTAGACCACTCATGATGCATGAATCAAGTTTATATTCCATCTTCTTCTTGTGTTGAGGTCTAGTTTGGACCATAAAATAAGGATCAATTTTCAAGAATTTGGGATGTGAACCTCTAATTCTTTGGATTGATCCAAACTCTAGGTACAAAAAAGAAAGTCTAAAATTTTAAGGATCAAAAGGATGGTTATGAGATATGAAATATGGATGATTGGTCAATGATTCGAACTCTTAGGAAACCTTGAAGAGGATACTAAACTTTAGGACTTGGATAGATGTTTTGATTTAAATTGGGATTATTTTGATTTGATTTGGATAGTGAAGTCATAAACTCTAAGAGGTTGGATGTTGTCCTAGAGTAAATTTATCCACAAGATGCTAATTTGACTAAATGTGTAAAGAAGGATTCATCTAGACACACCTAACCAAACAAGATGATTTTGATTTGATTCAAATGATTTTCCCAAAGTTTAACATGAAATATTTTTTCAATATTTCCAAGGATTGTTTGTGAGGTGACTTTGATTTCTATGTTTGGGAGATGGATAAAAGTTTTGGTTTTGATCCTTAGAGACTTAGAGAGACTTTGTTTACTAGGCCAAGATATTGAATAACATTCTTTTCTCTAAGAGTAGTTCAAACCAAAAGACCAATGTTTGCATGAAAACCATATGATCAAAAGATATCAAGCATATGTGTGGGGTCCAATTTGTTATCTTGGCTTAGTGACTTTGTTTTACAACAAAAACTCTCTTAATTAGATTTTGAATCTAGATGTCTAATGTCTCAACTTTCCCCTGATCCCACAAAGTGTATTATGTGAAAACCAAGGAAATTTGAGGCAAGAGTTACCTATTGTTGACCTTAGTGGAGAAAATTGAGATGTAATTTGTATGCTTAGAAGCCTCTAAGGATGAGAATCCCAAGGGAAAGCAATAGCATATGAATTCATTCAAAGATATTTTCCTCCTAAAGGTTTTGAAGTTTGATGATAATGTTGAATGTTTGTTTCCAAATGTTTTCAAATAAGAAAATAATTTTTTATCCAAGAACAAGAACAACCTTATGGATATGAAATACTATATTTGTTGAGTTCCCACTTGGACAAGTCTAGTTACGCTTATCTTTATCAAATGGTTAGATGCTTGACCCCACTAGCTCCCCTCCACGACACTCACTTATACAGGGCAACCAAGCATCAACACCCATGAAAATCTAATGGCATACTTTCCAATTTTACAAAAGACCGTAAAAGTGTGGGGTAGCTTCAGAATGACCATTCTTGCACCAACAATTAGATAGGGATTTTGGAATTTCTACAACAAGGGTTTTAGTTTGGACTTTCTGTTTGTAGGAGTTGACCAATCGAGGTGAGAGACCATTACTACCCTTCTCATCGAATCCAACCATGTGATACTAGCATTTATTCCAATACCCACATTTATATCCCAGCTGGAAATACTCTTGGCTTTAGAGTGTTACTAGTTAAGTATTTCCCTTGGGTGAGTACTTTTTCCCCAAGGTAGGCCCTCTAAGATAAAAAAAGTGAGCAAACATATTCATAGTTCGATCAACCTTCATTTAGAAACAAAGGGAGAACACATACAATAGGTCTACTCACACTCACAAAGTTTTTTGTTCAATTTTAGCGCCCAAAATGAAGTGTGGAGGTAATTAATTTATCCTACCCTAAGTCTATCAAAAATCCTTTTGATTCTCAAGATCGTCGTGAGGTGCGAGAGAAGTGCATACATCTTTTTTATGGTGTTAGTTTGAGTAAGTAGACACAAAAAAAAGTTGCACATGTTCATTTTAAGTCCACAAAGCAATGATTTTGATTTTTTTTAAAGCACCAAAATGAGATTTGAAAGTTATATTGTTCAATTGTTAACCTCAAATGAAATCTAGTAAATTTTCCTAAAGTTCATTTTAACCAATTTGCAATGAATATTAAAAGATTTTGTAATGTTCGTTTTAAAGCCCAAAAAAAAGTGAGTTAGGCTAAAATAGAAAATTAAAGTGTAAGATGGAAGCTCCAAGCATTTAAAAACGCTCTATCAACTCCAAATTTAATGCTTAATTTATCTCCAAGTTTCTTCAAAGATCTCTTGCAAGCTCCTTGTGCAAACGAAATCTCTCCTCCTCACTTTTCCTTCGTTTTCCTTCTCCAGTGTACTTTCTGAATATGCCAAAATGGATACATATAAAGGGTATGTGAACTTAATATGGCATGGTTTATATTGCAACAGGCACTACATGGTGAAGCTTTATGCCTATGATGTTTCCATGTTCTCCTCCTATCATAACCGCTATTTCCATTTCTTTCAAAAGAAGGTCACTTGAAAAAGAAATGGAAATAAGCTAATAGGGAACACACAAATGCTAAGCTATTTCAAAATTCAAGGAAAAACCAATGAAGAAAAGATGCAAGAAAAATGAGGACATGCATGCCAAAGTGGAAACATAGAATATGCACGTTTACTGTTAGACAAAATTCTTAAAAGAGATATTATCTCATGGAAAATGACAACTCCAAGATAGGATCAAAGTGAATTTGTTGTGAAGATGGGAAATGTTTAAGTAAATTCAATAGGCAGGTGTAAACTTTCAAGAAAATGCATTTGGAAGGTGTAAAATGGAATTCCAAAACCTTAGCTAATGTGCAGAATGCCTACACCAAAAAAGGGAGTTGTGGAATAGGGTATGGAGATCCATAAGTGAATCAAATCCTATGGTAAAAAAAAGGAATATGTAAAATGTAGTAGCATAAGAAAGGCGCTTGAAATATTTGACAAAGTGAATCAAAGAAATGAGGTCTCATGGACTGTAAGATCTACTGGGTATGCGTAGAATGGGTTTGTTGATAGTATTTTAGAAATTTTCAAGAAAATACAATTTGGTAGGTCAAAAGGCCACACCATATATTCCTTTAAGCAGAATAGAGTTCCATAGAATCTTATCAAAGGATGAGGATAGATAATTGTCTACCTACTACAAATCGTGTTCCTTAAAAGGCTAGCTAATTTTGACTTTAAAGTTCATCCATGTCAGGTTCATTCATCAAGTCACTTTTTGAAAGTAGATAGAAAGAAAGAAAATATAACATGAAAATAAATTTACCAATGCAAGGACCTATTTAGAAAGTCTTTAAGAAAGCATGTTAGTTTAAGAAAGCACACCTTCAGTACGCTATCTACTGGAATGAAAAGTTAGAAATGAATAAAAAAATAGCTTGTTCTCAAACATAGCGGATAAGTTTCTTTGTGGCATGGATTTTTTGTAGCATATCCAGCAATGGTGCAGAGTATAAGCCTAAAATTACACACATCATTGTCACATTATGATAGCAACTCATATTTATCTAAATAGATCTGAGGCCATTGCTTTGTGTTTCTTATATCAATCAATCAAAATCAAATATTAAATGTAGAAAATTCCATTGCCCATCATTAAATCAAAGTTCAAGTATATATTATTTAAAGAGATACAAACTTTAGGCAAAAACATATAGAGTTTATAGCAAGTCTAAGCAAAGTCTGAGATCTTGCAGAATACATCCCCAACTTCTAAAGATTTATGATTTGCAGATTTTTGAGATACAAAAAATTGTATAAGACAAAATTACAATCAATGCACTCAACCTGTCATGAAATAATAGAACCTTACATAATGTGAGAAGAGGATCTCTACATGATTCTAGAAAACTGAACTATTCTAACATTCATAGAATGAAAGATTGGACACATAGTAGTAAAATGATATTTAAATGGTTGAAGAAATTGGAAAGAAGAACAAATTATATTCTGCCATCCTAAGTCAATAGCCATCCTTCTAGTGTCATTTTGTGGATGCTAAATGTGCAAAATGTTAGACACTAACAAGAATTTTCATGGAATTCAAGTAAAACATAACAAATCCAGTATCCCTATGAAATATTATGTCATGTTAGATATGCTAAATAAGATATTAAAACAACAAGAAAAGATAAATAAGCATATAAAAAACATGAATCAAAATTTATCTCATAGTGGATTGGTGCTTATATGGAAAGAATCCCTTTCCCAATCCTTGCTAGGATCCTAGAAGACAGAAAGATGCAAGATCAGGACCAAGATGAAATGCTAACTTGGATGAGTTGTGAAGGATTAATTCAATAGAGGAGCTCTGTATTTATAGCCAAGAAGGATAAAAGAATGCCAAACATGGAGGATGTGGGACTAAAGATCCACCAATGAAAAGATGCCACTTGTCATCATGTGAGAGGTTGAGGAATGAGCACATTTTGGTCAATGTGCCAAAGATGCGGAGATTTGAAATTTGAATTTGATGACAAGATGAGTTAAATGGTAAGTTTGACCTTTGCAAGATACATGTAAGAGCTCGTAAATGCTTTGTTGGATGTACATGTCAATTTGGGGGGAGATTTAAAACTTGGAGAATATTCCCTAAAGATGCCATCTTGAGAGTAATTAGGAGATTTCATAAATCAAAATAAATGATTTATTGTGCAAGTGGCAAAATCTAGAGAATTGGAGTGTTTAAAATTAAATTAATCAGGATTTGATCAATTTAAGTGAAGATTAGTTTATTGGTACATTCAACTTAAATATTTGGGTTTATTTAAATTAAATGAGAAGAAATTGATCATTAGATATTTAATTAAATAAATTTGATCTATTTAATTAAATGAGAACTTTAGAAGATTAATTGATTTATTTAATAACCTTTAGGAGATTGATTAAATAAACTTGATTTATTTAATTGATGAGAGAATATGATTTAATTAAATATGCATGATACCAATTTCATGTTTCTACAATAACAACAGTGATCCTTATCATTCAAGGAAGGATTCAATAGCATAGTGTAGCAGTCTTCATTGATATTTGACAACTTTCAATAGTGATTGTCAAAAACATTTGATTTAAGCATGAGTTTCACATATTACTAAACCCAAATTCTTACATGTTTATACAGAATGCTTAGGGTTTTGATTGAGTTCCAATCCTTATCATAATCTAAACAATTGGTCATCACCTCTTTGAAGTTATAGAAGGATCAGTCATAATTTCAGCAAGTTCAGAAGTGACTCTCCATATACTTCCAAAGGTTTCAACAATAGCTCACACTTAGATTTCTTTCCCTATAGGTTTGTAATAAGATAGAGGTTTTGGAGATTACTTCCCTAATTACTAAGGAAAAATTAGGCATGGTGCATGAATATTTTGAGTAACTGAAGGAAAAAGTCTAATTTATTTATATTAAATAAATGCTTTTGATAATTTGCTAACTAGATAAAGCTTATACCAAACACAAAAAGAAATTGATGAAGATTAGTGTAATGCTAGAAAATGTACAAGCCTCACTAATTCTCATGATTGCAATGGTACAAAATTTGGAACATTATAATTCCTTATCTTGTCACTCCAATACTTGTAGCGTACACTGATTGAACCACAAGGATTGGGTTTATTTGAATCCATAACACTCTAGAAATGAATCAATAATATCAGCTTGTTAACATATAAAAAAAAAGTGTGCCCAAAAAAAACATATCATTTTAGGAATTCCAACATTACACTCAATTTATAATCATATCGGCAAATATGTGCATGCTTTCTCATATGATACCTAGGCGAATAAAAATAACAGTTAAACCCAAACCAAAAACCAAACTAGTGACATATAATACATAATTGTATTAATTATATGCAATGAAATTATTTTATCATCAGTGCATGAAGCACATGATAGGCGATTACTAGGAGCAATCCATCCACTCACTTATTCCATTGGTCACTAAATAAGAGAATCGTCTATAAAATTTCTACCCATATTGAAAGGTGCCCCTCATATGGATCAAATGGCATGTAAGTAGCTAGAGATGATTATTGGAAGATACTGTAAAATCAATAACCTACCAAACAATGGCATGACATCATCACTAACTACTCATCACATAGTGAATTGTGGATGATTTTAGCATTAACCACATAATTAAAATGTATGTATGTTTAATGATTTAATACTCATTGTGTTATAGGGCTCTCTCCTAGACCGTTCATACATAGAACTAGTTCGAACCACGTACCAGTCTCAAGCCAATTCTTGTGTTGAAATGGTTGGGCTCTTCTCTTTTGTTTCTGCGCTACATGAGTACATCCCAAGTTTGTCCAATCCAAACTCATATATCCACAAACGCAGGATCCATCCGTGGATAGGTTCCCCTACAAAAGCTATCATCTAGGCTAACATATGAGATGTGTTAAAAGGTAAAATAAGTACAAAGGGTTACATATTGAAACAAAGAGAACTAATGAAAATTGCATAAGCTTAAAAGTGCAGCATAATGAAATATTGAAAAGGGCATTACCTTATTGAGCTTCTCTTCGTTTCAAGAATAGTTTAATATTCTCTACTTAAAAAGGCCAATCATGTGATGGTGGAAGCTCATTTGTCCCCTCCCACCCCCTCACATCACTCTCAATTCCCCATACCTAATCATATAACATTAATCATTCATCAATCCATTAATAACATATAACATTTATTCATTATCATATAGCATTCATTCATTAACATATTCAAATTCATTCATTAACATATTATAACACTCATTCTTTTAGTTTTTATATATTATCAAAAATATGGTTGTCAAAAATATTAGTTTTTAACATTCATTAACATATTATAAAAAATATGGTTGTCATAATATGATTACGATCATTTTTTTTTTTCCAGCTGAAAAAAAGGAAGTGGAGTATGTTTTCTAAATCATCTGTCCCCCCTTCAATTGTTTTTCCCTTTGCTAATGATCTTAATCTATTCATAGTCATGTACTCATGATGTGGAGGCCGCTACAATGGGGGGTTCGGTATAATAACAAATAAATGTTAAATTGATATCTTTTATTATTATTGTTACAAGTATTTCATTAATTAAAAGAACATTATAGTGGTTCTCTTTACCTTATGGGGCTACATCATGTTCCTGATCTTGTCTTATAGCCTCATGCTCAACATGTGAACACCCTTTAAATCCTTTGGAGTTGAAACATGAAAGTTTACATTAATTAATACACCAATTGCAATTAAATATGTTTAAAAGAACATTAGAGTGGTCATCTTTATCTAATGGGGCCACATCATGTTCCTGATCTTGTCTAGCCTGATCATGTTCAACATGTTGATCACACTCTACATGCTCTACAATTGAAACATGAAAGGTTACATTAATTAATAAACCAATTGAAATTAAAGATGTTTAAATGTATTAATCCATATTACATTTTGTATATCACATGAATACATCTAGTACCAGGATGTACACCATGACCTTCATCTATAGGTTGTGCTCCACCCTCACCAAGCTACATTCTAATGTCATGTGTAGTATTATCATTGCTTGCCTATTTAAAACAAATGGGAACATAATTACTTTATGGTTGAAATTAATATTGAATAGATTGCACAAGTATTCAATTTTAAATATACTTCATTGAGTTTATTTACATGCGTGTTGGATGTAGTGGAAGCTTCTATTTTCCAAGTCAAGAGTCTTAGGCATTCAACCATGACTCCATAGCCTTGTTGGAAGGAAATCTTTAGGTCTTCTTCTGTGGGCACTTTGTTGAATTCAAAGCCTTGCATTTTTGCATAAGATCATGAATTTTTCTTCTATGGTGTGATAAAACAAAAATAGTTTGCAATTTATTATTTGGATGCAATGTTTCATTTATTGATACTTATAATTCATGCGGCTAATTTCATATAACCACCAGAGCCAAGTTTGTGTTTCCTGTGTCTTTCTAGTCTTCCCTTTGTTTCTTTCAATTTGTTAGGCAACCTATGAAAAGTTTGAAATACATTATATTATGTAAAAATAAAGAGTAATTAGTATATAATTCCATTGTTGATAGTATCACATGCCTTCCTTGGCCCGGTGGTGTCTTTCCTTTTTTCCCTTTAGCCTTCTCCTTTCCATCTGACACCAGGTCCTTCCACTCCCTCTCTAGAATCATGGGGGGGACTCTTGTTCTTTTTGTTCTTCTCCTAATGTAACCT
This sequence comes from Sequoia sempervirens, assembly GCA_007258455.2. Classification (NCBI taxonomy): domain Eukaryota; kingdom Viridiplantae; phylum Streptophyta; class Pinopsida; order Cupressales; family Cupressaceae; genus Sequoia; species Sequoia sempervirens. The sequence continues at coordinate 702,579,585 of VDFB02281492.1, read as the reverse complement.
ATATTAGTCCTTCACATACTTTAGATAGGTACCAACTTTCTTAAGGACCTTGGTTTGGTTGAATACATTATTACCGAACAACACAACTAAATGGTTAATGAACTCATCTTTTAAATCTTGATTTAGGGAATTCCACTGTGTGCGTATGGTGGGCCTACAGATATCCAATGTAATATTATTTGTATTTTTATAAAAAAACATCATTTCCTACAAAAGGATCATGGGATCATTAGTCTAAAAAGAGTGATCAATAAGTACATTTTAAAGTATCTGGGGCCTTCTCTATCTTTATGGGAACGAAATCCTCAGTCACCACAAATGTGACCAAAAATTTTCCCGTACAAGTAATACGGGATGATCTAGGAAATGTTGCTAAAACATCGCCAGTACTAGTGGCCTTTGCATCCCTAGGTACATGTCCTAACGCATGTTCTGGTATGTGTTCACTGCCAGAGGGTGCACTACCTGATTTCTGCATGCTATGTGTTGTCAAAATTTTAGTCGACAATGTAGGCATGAATTATGGGGTCAGATGATGTGATGTATGCATAGGAAGATCAAGATCAACACTTGTACCAACCCCTACTCCCCAGGTAGCACTTGTAGTTCCCTGATCATGACCAGTAGCATCATGAGGATGCAAAAAATCTTGTAAAAACAACACATATTATAGTTCATGACATAAAAGAGTACAAAATATAAAACCATGAATGAACTTATGTTATAATTAAAGATCTCGTGAAAACTTACTTGAAAGTTCCATGCTCTCTTATTCAATATTTTAACCCTTTCTCTTATCTCATCTATTTGAGGCACTATGAATAACAACTGAAGGATTTCTTCATTGCATTTTTTTTGGGTCTTCCTTATAATATCTAGAGGATTTGTGAAATCATTGCATAATAGTGATTGTACCTCCCTATGGATGCTCTCCTCTACTGATGGTTCCTTTCCCCAATCATCTGACTGTGACAAGAATATTAAAAACATTATCAAAATTAACCCAATAAACTTATGAAAAAAATATAATAGTAAAACATTTTCCTCATATCTAATTTGTACAATTACAATGAGGTAAACTTGTCGGGTATAAGTTCCTAAAGATACATCACAATCTATGCTCTGGGCCAGAGCCTTCTCCCTATGATCAATATCCCGATGTGACACAAAAAAAATTTATCGAAATGAAGCGAATAGACTTACAAAAGAAAAAATAATAATAAAATGGTATATTGGAGTCATTAATTGGAGGTTGGGTAAAATGGTATATAGTACATACCACCCCCATAGTTACTATGTTTGTATCTATGAAATTAAAATTGTAATCGATTAGAAAATCTTCCCCTGCAATTATTGATTTTATTGCGCATACAAATACACTGTTTCCCTCGCGCGCCTTGAATATCCAATTAGGTTGATTATTTGTTGACCTAGGTCATGTAATATTTATAAACCCTGCAATATTCCCTGATGTTTTTTTCCTTCCGTCAATGTACATAGCCACTCATTTGTTTTGATCCTTATCTTTTAGTTGTCTATAATTTGTTGACAGTGCATACCTACGCATACTTCATGTATATCAAACCAGCTACATCCAATATTTGTAACTATAAAAGGGTATGACATACTCCATCAATTCAATAACTTTTTCATAATAGACCTTTATGTTGTCCATGCAAAATAGGCCCAAACCATGTAATGGCTATGGTGCTATGTGATATATCCTCTCATTGACAAAAATATCACTGTTTATTGTTGGAAGTTCCTTTGGTACCCATTATTTCCATAGATGTTTGTACCTCAGGGGCACCTCGATGTTTCCTATGCTCTCATCATCATAAGAACAAGACCTCTCTTCCCCAAGAAAAAATTCCATGCGTTTATAGAATTTTCTTCTAATCTTTTGACCTCTAGTTGATCTCCATCTTTTAGACCTACTACATGTCTCACTTTCCTTTTCTCTTCCTGAATTTCCCTCACTCGAGGAAGGAATATCTGAAAAATACCTATTTGGTGGTACCTTCACTCATAAGGATGTTGGATAAAGTTCTTTCATGGTGATGTGATCCCAAGGTATGGGGTTGGAGGATTAAAAACCAAGGTTGTCACTACTAGTCAAATGTATGTGGAGGTAACAATAGTTGTGAATGTATCAATAAACCTTGTAAGGGTCTGATGATTAGAGATCACTTGGTAAGCATGGGAATGGTTTGTAGGGTCACCAACCTTGTGTTTTGAAGCCTTGGGTTTTGGGAACATCTAGAGGATTCATTGTCTTGTTTCTTGGAGGTTGATTGGGTTAGTTGGTGGAAGATTTCTATTAATTTTTTGTACCTATCTATGAATTTTTTTGGACCACCTTCCTCAAAGACAAAAGTCCCTCTGAGGTAGTACTGGTGTCTAGGTAGTTAGTCTATGAATTTTTTTGGACCACCTTTCATGTGAAATAGCCCCTCATGCAACAATCCTTTTAGTCTATTTCTAAATGGACAAACCCCTTGCCTTTAATGATTAAGCTCCACAGGTTTCTACCCCTATGGTTTTTTGGGTCCCCCAAATTAAATCATAAAAGATGGGCTCTACTTAGAAGAACCCCAAAATGTATTAGAGTTTTTTTTATTTATTAAAAATCCAATTAAAGAGGCTAATTAGGTCCTATTGTGCATGTTTTGCACACACACCCCACCGTAGGTAGGGATCCCCTTTTTTTGGCTCCTGAAAGGTTGCTTTGCTCCTGTCTTATTCTGTGTGCCCCATAGCCAATCCCAAATTGGTCACGTTCCTTCAAACAATTAAATTCTCTTGACCAAATTCACCCACTTAGGGTATTCAAATTTGCAGAGAAATGAGGTCCACTATCCCCTTTTCTGCCTTTTTTCTTGTTCTTGCTATTTTGGAACAGTTATGGACCCTTGTCACTCCCGTTTCCACAATTTTGACTTTGGGGGCAACCATTTTCAAATTTGGTGTGTGTTAGAAGTGTGTAAATGAACTGCCAAGGTTTCGTCAATGTTCTATTAAGTTTTGATGATTTTAGAACTTTCCCTCCAGAATTCTCTTCCTCTTTGGCTGTTTGGAACCATCCGTTGACCCACGTCACTCCCGTTTCCACATTTTTTACTTTGGGAGCAACATTTTTTGGATTTGGGATGTGTTTGAAGTGCGTAAATGAACTACCAAGGTTTCATCAACATTCCATTAAGTTTCAATAGTTTTAGAACTTTCCCTCAGGAATTCCCTTCCTCCTTGGCTGTTTGGAAACATCTGTGGACCTCCATTGCTCCCGTTTCCACATTTTTGACTTTGGGAGCAACCTTTTTCTGATCTTGGATGTGTTTGATGTGCTTGAATGAACTGCCAAGGTTTCGTCAAAGTTTGGTTAAATTTTGGTGGTTTCGGAGCTTCATCCCCCTTTTGTTGTTTTGGAACATCTGATGGCCACCTCCCTTCTAGCCTCCAGAGCTCGGCCCCTCCATGGCCATTTCTGGGGCTCCCCCTCTCCATGGCCATTTTTGAACATCCAGCGGCCACCTCTCTTTTGGCCTCCGGAGCCCAGCCCCTCCATGGCCATTTCAAGGGCTCTACCTCTCTATGCTTGTTTATGAACATCAGGTGACTACCTCCCTTCCGGCCTATGGAGCCTAACCCCTCCATGGCCGTTTCCAGGACTCCACCTCTCTGCAGTTGTTTTGAATATCTGGTGGCCACCTCCCTTCCAGCCTCCAGAGCCTGGCCCCTCTTTGGTCATTTCTGAGGCTCCACGTCTTCGTGGTCATTTTTTAACATTAGGCAGCCACCTCCCTTCTGGCCTCCATAGCCCACCCCTCTATGGCCATTTTCGGGACTCCACCTCTCTGTGGCCATTTTGAACATCCAGTAGCCACCTCCCTTCCAACCTCTAGAGCTTGGGCCCTTCGTGGTCGTTTCTAGGGCTCCACCTCTCTGTGGCTGGTTTTTAACATCTGGCAGCCACCTCTCTTTCGACCTCTGGAGGTCGGCCCCTCTGTGGCCATTTCTAGGGGTCTGCCTCTTTATGGCCATTTTTGAACATCTGGTGGCTACCTCCATTCTAGCTTGTGGAGCCCAGCCCCTCCATGGCCGTTTCTGGGACTCTACCTCTCCATGGCTATTTTGAAAATCTGAGAGCCTCCCTTCTTCCTGGCTATTTTGAACATCTGGGAGCCTGCCTCATTCCCAGCTGTTTTGAACATTCGAGAGCCCACCTCCTTCCCAATTGTTTTGAACATCTAGGAGCTTGCCTTCTTCTAGGTTGTTTTGGCTTTCGTCTGCTGTCTTCCTTCTAGCTTTCTTCTGCCATCTTTTTTCCCTCTGGCGCTCACACCCTTGAAGCACGCATTAATGTTTATGGCCCAAAAGAGCTCCAAATATGAATATCAAAATATTTTGATGATGCATGGATAGATCTAATAGGGAATTTGTAGGTTTGACTAAATTTTTTCTTAACTCATGTATGAATGCACTTATGATGTTTCATTTATGCAGGATTCAAGGAGCATACTACGGGTCTGTCATGAGACCCTTTGAGAAATCTGAACAAGGAAAGTGCATAGCTCCTCTCACAATTCATTTCATGTTTGTCTCTCCCTGTCATACCCACCAATAGGGTCGGTGTTAGAAGAAGGCTTGTGCTAAGGAGGCCAAGGAAAAAATACAAGGGGGTGGCCTTGAAGAGAGCATAAGGGAGCTATTCTCTTGAATTAGGGGCCACCAATCCATTGATACCAATCGTCAATGAGCTTGTTTGATCAAAGGAAGAACACTGCAAGCACATCAAGAAAAATACAATTTTTAGGCAGTTTCAGCTACAGTGAAAAGGGAAATCAGCTAAATGACGAAATTGCTACAGTGACTGGTATTAGATGACAAAATAAAGAAAAGACAATGAATGCATTTTAAATTGCTAGATAATGGAGGGTAGGTGGAACCCTATTGTAAATCAAATTTGGACCATTCGATGTAATTGAGTCCTAGCCATTTATTTGGGCTTTGGAAAACTATAAATAGGGGCTTGCCCCTCATTTGTAAGGGTTGGAGAGTAGTTGTAATTTTTTTTTTATAGCAATAGAAGATAGCATTGCATGATTTTATGGATGTTCTCTTTGATTTTTCTCATCTTGCATGCATGGTTCTACTTCCATATTAGTTTTAGTACTAGTTTCTTCAATGGTTGTCATGATGGTGTTACTGTTATAGTATTTGATGAACTTCCAGCTCATGCTTTTTGTGACTCATTAATAATGAATCACTTTGCAAAGCTATTCTGAGCCTATTTCCTTTATTGCTGCAACTTAATTCAATTGCATGTACATGATGTGTGTATGTGATGTGAAAATCTATATTCCTTAGAAGATTGCACTGGTTTTGTGTAGCTGTAGGTTTCTCTTAGTCAAACAAAACCTAGTTTAGGGAGTTTGTCTACTTTAGCAGCCACCATTGTTACTATTCATTCATAGATTAGGATTATAATAACTTTATTAACCCTTCTCCTTTTGCTACTTCTTTTAATCCTTGGTTGGAGTAGGACCCAAAGCACCACCAAGAAGCTAAATCAGATGAACTTGATGATTTTCAGCTTGCTATTTTGAGTGGACATCCACTGTTCATTCACTTCCAACACTTTGAAACTGTATTTGCAAACCCAACTTCCCATGCTTTGTAACTCATCTATAAGACCGCCTTGTGATTCCAACAAATCACATCAAAGAACTGAGATATTCCAAGCATTGTCAAGACCTGACATTAGACACCTTGGGATAGTGTTCTACAATCTGATTGTGGAAGATTGTCTTTCAAGAGAGGTAGTGCATCTATGCATTACCTATATTGAGAAGTGTATAAAAAACACATCAACAGAACTAGTGTTAGAGGGAGGGCATGACATGTTGAGGCTACAAAGATGAAAGTTGGAAATTGAAGAGAGCACTTTCAAAGAAGAAATATGAGATAGGGAGATCTCTTTTAATGATAAAAGTCAGAAAATTTTGAAGGCAAGTAGAAGTTGAGTCAAAATGGAGCAGAATGCACAAATTGACATCACTCAACTACATGAAGATTTGAATAAGAGACTAAAGAAGCCATTACAGCAGTTTGCATTGGTTAATAGATGTCGGGTCCATTGCACTTGCATGCACAATGAGTTGGGGTGTCTAACTTTTTTGAACATAATTGAAAAGGTCTTGCAAGGAGAAATCCCCTTTTGGGAAATCTATCTGCCTTTAGCCCTTGTAGACTCGGAGGAAGAATTGGCAAGCATGGAAGCCAAGGCATTCAAGGAGCTGATCCAAGAACATTTGAGCAGCAAGGATGGACCAAGATTGGAGGAAGTACTAATGGAAAGTTGGTGTAGATTTCACAATGCACCACATTTAGAATTTATGTGTCCATCATGTGACAACATCATTGCTCAAGCCAAGGGTTGTTTGGACAAGTTGGAGCAGCCAACTCTCAATTAGGAGAAGTTATCCAATGAGGCAAAAGAGTTGTCAACATCTGGAGGACAACAAAATAAAGATGAACCAAGAAATTTGACACAAGTTGGTGTTGGGACAACAGACATAGAAAATGAAAATGAAGAAGGAAGAGTTGAAAGTCCTTGGATAGCAAAGTGCATCGATAAAAATATGATTGTAACTAGTTCAGTAGGCTTCCCCTCCATCGAAGAAAAGCAATCCTCCACTCAAGAAGAGGAATGAATAGAAATTGAACATGAATTAATAGAATTTGTAGCAGTATATGCTAGGACAACCAACATAGATGTTGAAAATCAAGAAGAAGAGTAGGCTGAAAGCCTTGGGGCAGCAGAAGGAGATGGTCTAAGCATAAGAAAAATCAGGTCGAAAGACCTCTCCTTCATAAATGGCATCGATTGAGAATCTGAAAATGAAAGTTTGGAGGAGTGGAAACAACCACTCGTAACAATTGTTTGCATCCAAATTCTTCTTCAAGTGATCATGAGGACCCGATCATGGAGAGATATGACTAGCTCATCTCCAGGTTTGCAAAGGATTGGCCAGAGCTGAAATACCAATTGCACTTGGAGGTGTTGTTGCTACCGAATTGGTGCAAACTTCATGATTCATCACACTCAGAGTTCACATGTGAACTGTGCCAAGAAGCCATCAAACAAGTTAGAGGACAAGTGGAGCAACCAAGCACCTAACCTCCTCTACTTGCTACTCAGATCGAAGTAGAAGACCAAAAGCTTGAGTCAAGTGATGGCTCAGTTGAAGGTGGACCTCAAGAGGATGTTGGGGTAGCAATAGAGGGACAACAATATAGTTTCAGAATTTCGAGCGATGAAGTAGATCAAGTAGGAATGTTGTCCACCAGCCACCAAGAATTACTTCCTCTTGAAGAGCAGTTTTGTACCATGGATGATGGGCTTTTTAGCAAGTCTTCAGAGGGAAATTGTCCAGTAGACTTTGGTCCCCTTGATGAGGTTCTATCAATTGATGACTTCTTTCCATTAGAAGCTACAATATGGAGGTATGCTCATGCCGAGGAAGAGCACATCCCAAAAAATGGTAGCAATGAATACATAGTCCTTGAGCCCCCGAACGGTGATGCACTAGAGTTTCCAGATTGGGAGAGAATCTCCTTGTCCATTTATAGCGATAGTGAGCATGAGAAAATGAGTGAACATCATGATGAGATGCATGAACATCAAAAAGAAGAAGACAAAGGTGAAGGTGCTAATATATTTGCTAACAGAGATGAAGCACTCGACCGACTATAAGATGCAACTTGGAGTCCTTCTGCCATGATCATTGTTGATCCTCCTTTGTATTCAGATGGCTCCAATACGATAGATTCACATATGTCATCAGCCCATGACACTGAACATCATGAAAATAAGGCTGACACCTGGTAAAGGAGATGGGACAACACGTTGCCCCTTGAAGACAACAATCAAGAAGAGGTTTGGGCAAAGGAAACCCAAGTAGATGAGGTGTACTTCCTCGAGGAACAACTAGTAGAGGTTGTGGGTCCCATTGGTAGATTGGAAGAGTTGTTTATTGCCCCGTCCTCCCAGCCTTATGCCAACTTAATATCTGAAGTGTTGCACCCTCCACTGTGCCTACCCGAGGCTGCCAATGCAATGATCAAGGATGTTATGCTTACTCTTGACTGTCCAATGCTACCACCTCCGTGTGATGACCTCAAGGTTTTATCCTTCCTTGCCCCTATCATTTCTCATAACTACACTTATTATTTTGATTATGGGAATGAGGGAAAATGAACATGTTTGTGGATTAACCATGGGTTTAACGAGCCTCCTCAATTGCTAATTTTTCATGATGACGTGGTTGAACTTGAGTGCTGCAACATTGACTTTATTTTCTCAAAATATAAAGATAAATTTGCATGGTTAAGAACAACAACAATCACATGTTTGCTTGTGCATGCACTACAAAATCTAATGAGTGTTTTCGTCAAATCACCTTGCCTGAACATAATGCTTTGTAAATATCTTTGTACATAGCCTATTTTGAGTAATATAGGTTTCCTATAAATACTCTATTTTTCTACTTTCCTTAGGTTAGTTGGTGTGTGTGTAGGTTGCTCACTTTCTAGGTTGTTTTCTTTCATTTACTTTTTCTTTGTTGCTGCTTTGCTCGGGGTCCCTTTGCTTTTAGTTGGGCACACCTATGCGCACAACAACCATACTTATTGCCTGGGGTTGTTTTACATATTTCTTTGTCAAACTCTAATCAAGTCTTCAGAGTGGATGGTGAAGGTCTTCTGTTAGTGTCAAGTGATTTGAGTGTTTGATTCAAAGAGGATAAGTTGTTATCTTAGTCTAACTCTAACGTATTCTGAAATCTTATAGCCTTTACACATCTTAAGAATTTGACGGTCACTATAGGGCCTTTTGTGAAGTCTAGTTAAGTGAAAAATTTAAAATTCTGCTCCAGCGCCACTGTGATTCTCAGCCCTGAGCAGGAGCTTCAATGCTTGCGGGTTGAAATAAAAGAGCTGAAAAGAGAAAAGAAAGAAATAAAGAAAACATTGAAAATTAAAAGAAAGGAAAATTCAACTTTTCAAGGGTATTCGAGAAACTCTACCAAGGCTATGGATGCCTAGCCAATAGTAGAGCAATGTTTGGGAGAATCACAGCGATAACCTCATTGGGACTATGGATGCCTAACTGGTAGTGAGGCAATGTCCTGGATGCTTTTGGAATTAGAATAAACTATGTAGCTTAACTGAACGGAGCTTGGGTTCCTATAGCAACTGAAGGATGGGAATTAACGCAATTGCACACATTTAGATTTTTAGCATACTGAAAGTTCAGTTGGTTAGTTGTTTTGATCTTTTAGATTGGGCGTCTGGTTTGTTTATCCTAGCGAGAAGATTGGAACTAGAAATTTTGGGTTCATGATTCTAGTTTGTCATCAAAATTCTCTAGAGCATTTCCCCAGTGAGTCACCATTTATTGTACATGTTTTGCACACACATCCTGCCATAGGTAGGGAACCTCTTTTTTTTCCTCCTGATAGGTTGCTTTGCTCCTGTCTTGTTTTGGGTGCCCCATATCCAATCCCAAATTGGTCACATGCCTTCAAACGATTAAATTCCCTTGACCAAATTCACCCACTTAGGGTATTCAAATCTGTAGAGAAATGAGGTCCATCATCCCCTTTTTTGCCTTTTGTCTTGTTCTTGCTATTTTAGAACATTCGTGGACTCCTATCACTCCTCTTTCCACAATTTTGACTTTGTGGGCAACATTTTTTGGATTTGGGGTGTGTTTGAAGTGTGTAAATGAACTGCCAAGGTTTCGTCAATGTTCCGTTAAGTTTCGATGGTTTCATAAATTTCTCTCCAGAATTCCCTTCCTTCTTGGGTATTTGGAAACATCTGTGGACCCTCGTTGCTCTCGTTTCCACATTTTTTACTTTGGGAACAACCTTTTTTGGATTTGGGATGTGTTTGAAGTGCGTAAATGAACTACTAAGGTTTCGTCAATGTTTCATTAAGTTTTGATGGTTTCAAAACTTTCCTTTTAGAATTCCCTTCCTCTTTGGTTGTTTGGAAACATCTGTGGACCTTCGTCGCTCCCATTTCCACATTTTTGACTTTGGGAGCAACCTTTTTTGGATCTAGGATGTGTTTGCTTAAATCAGCTACCAAGGTTTCATCAAAATTTGGTTAAATTTTGGTGGTTTCAGAGCTTTGTCCACCTTTTGCTATTTTGGAAATTTGGCGGCCACCTCCCTTCTGGCCTTTAGAGTCTGGCCCCTCTGTGGCCATTTTTGGGGCTCTGCCTCTCCATGGCAATTTTTGAACATCCGGTGGCCACCTCCCTTTTGGCCTCCGGAGCCCAGCCCCTCTGTGGCTATTTCTATGGCTCCACCTCTCCATAGCCATTTTTGAACATCCGGTGGCCACCTCCCTTCCAGCCTCCAGAGCCTGGCCCCTCCACGGCCATTTCCGGGACTCTACCTCTCCATGGCCATTTTGAACATCCAACGGCCACTGGCTTGCACCCACAAAAGGATATGAAAATCACAGTAAAACCTTTCCTAGGAATTGGACATTCCAATAGGTGACTTATATCTTTCTATGGACATTCATTTTACTTGTCAAACTAGGGGACGTAGACTTTAAATGGCGCGGCAAAATATATGCACTAGGAACTAGTTTTGGTCAAATCTTAGCAGAAATAATACTGGAAAGAAATTCTATCTAAGCCACAAAACGGTAATGCAAAATTCTTTAACTCAACTATGATAGAAACCATAACAACTATGACTGAAACACAAACTATGAACTGGCCTTATCTGCACGAACAGTCATAGTGATGGACTCTCTATTCTACAAGAGCACTATAAGACTGAGTTTGTATGGAAACTTCAAAGATGAAAGCTAACTAAAGATCAATAGTAAATAAAAACTAACTAACTAGCTACAGATACTTACTAAGTCGGCCCCCTTAGCAAGCATCTACTGATTACAGAGATGCTAAACTCAGAACTTCATTGAACTTTATTCATGAAAACATAATGATATACATTGCTTTATTGATGTGGAAACTAACAACAAACTCTGTCTTTGATCATACAGATTCTGTTTCTCATTATCATACTGAATCTTACATAATATCTGATGTTACTATGCTTCTAACTTTCTCTAACTATCCTCTCCTCTTCTATCCTGTCCTGTCCCCCTTGCGTAGGAGGAGAACTTTATTTATAAACAGGAGAGCAACTAACTAACTAACTCTATCAAAGAAAGACGTGGAAGTAAAATGTATCCCAGAATCAAGGAATAAACTTCATAAATAAATTTATGTGCTCAACCCGATCCAGAGAGAATCTAGCACTCCACTCTTTCTAGATTGACTTGTCATTAAAAATCTTTCCCAACGGTTTCGGTCAAAGAGTTTTCACCGGAGCTTCCTCGTAGTCATGCAGGAAATGGACTTTACTACAAGGCCGAGATCGGCTGCACTTGACTTGATCATTCTTTAACAACCTGTGAAACAAAAGGTAACATATGCGAAAGAAAAGGCGTATGGCACATACACGATATCTATTCATTAATCACACATTTTAAATCTACTTCATGATTCAAAAACTGTATACGGTATACTAGCCATTTTAGGGAGTCAACGGGCAATAAATACAATCAAGTCAATACCATGAGCTGCAGGAATATGAAAATATTATGCTACAGGATATCCCCATAAAAGGTTTCAACAAAGTTTAAACAGCCATGAAATAACAAAAGTAAAGACATTAAAAGTTTATCATAACATCCAAATTATGAGCGTATTTTAAGCTCATCACTGCCCCCTACTTGGCCCAATGCTGGTCCTCCAGCATTAACTTTCCTTGTGGTTTCTCTAAAGTCAGTGGTGGCTACATGACTCTGGAATGGATGTCTAAACCTGTAATAGAATCCTCTGAAATCCCAGAACCTTTCATACCTTTAGTCTTCTAATTCATTGTTAAGATTTGTAGTCTGGTGAGGATAGAGGGGCCACATTAGCATAGGGGGTCTGAATGTTAGTGGCAGCCACAGTTCAAATCTTGTTCGAAGTCCCAATTGAATATATCTACTGGTTCATTTGAGTGTTGCTGTGAAGTTTAGGGGACCATGTGGTTCTGACTTTCTTAACCCAACAGTTAATCTCTCCCATCTTTTCTCACTTCTGGTGTATGCCAGTCTCCAAAATGAATATTGTTGTGCCTAGAATTCATCATATACTTGTTTTCTAATATCAAATATTTTCTCTCTGGCTGCAACATTATTAATACCATATGTTAGAGCAAACCAATATTTCAAAATTGCATGTGGGTTTAAACTTTGAGAGCGTAATGGGATAGGCTATGTTTTCTCAACTTCCTCATATGTTTCCCACTGCCTGCCATAATTTGCCTCATTTGCTGCCCATGACATAAATGCTCTCAAATGAATATCACCAATATATAGCAGAGGATTCGATTATGTTTCAAATGGTATTAAAAAGCCATGCAAATAGAATTCACACAGAGAATTCCTTAACTAGTTAGGGGCTGCTTGGTATGCTTCATAAAACTCTTTGGCAGTGTGAATTATAGGGTCTTGGTTTCTAGAAATTCTCATTAATTGAAACCATAAAAACTATTCTTTAAGGCACAAAGCATAAATTCTGGGTGGCGGTCTGCATTCCATAATTTGACCAGTTACTTTTAGCATTTCGTCCATTTTTTCTTTCAACTCAGCAATTTCTTGTTCCTGACTTTCAATTTTCTTTTTCAATTTCTTTTTTTCTACTTCCCATATAATTTGTGGCATGTCAGTCTGGGCTATGTGTCAGAAAGTCAGGGTTTGCAATGTAACTGCTTCCCAATTAGCTTTAAAATATTCTAGAAACTCAATTAAGAACATTCTCCTATACACAACAATGGCTTTACAAATTTCAGGGTGAAATACAACTTCACTAGGCTCATTCAATTGTTCAATCGGTTCTTGCTCTTGCTTTAAGATAAATTCTTCTTGTTGCTGCAGTGGAGAAGTCTGTGCTTCCTCCAAAAATTACATAGCAGCCATAGCCAAATCATCAAGATTTGGTAACCCTTGCTCATTGTGCCCTATTTCTTTTGTCTCAACTTGTTCCTCTTCAGGAACTATTCTCAAAAATTCTCCAACAACCTCCTCATCAAAATTATTTAAGCTCAATAAATAATTTAACCATCCACAGAGGTTGAATGTATGGACTATCTGCAAATTTTGTAGTAACAATTCATGAGCTACAGGCTCATGTCGCACCAATTGACCACCCATATTTGCAGTTTTTAGCTAAACTCAATTCCTTGCTAAAGATTCAAATTATTTATTTCCCTTTCTGCTATGGTTTTTCCTTTGTCATGTGATCACATTTGGAAAGTACCAGAAAAGTATTAAAGGAAGGTTATTTGTGTAGTTATGGCAGCGGCGAAAAGACAGGTTTTAAAAGATAGATTATCTCACCCCCTATTTAAAGTATGACATGTGTCCTCACATGTTCTAAAGAACAGGTAGAGAGTCGAGTAATAATGACTGGTACATGCATAGCAGTAAATGAATAGAATGAAATAAATCAAATATGCGATAAGAAAAGATATGGCATACCTTTGATAATTGTTCGTACGTGTGAAGAAAGATGACGGCACTGCATGAATTGACAAGTGGGAAAGATATCTTAATTAAGGTTGATGTAGACAGATGAAGTGGATGGGTGACATGGGCAGATGACATGTACAAATAAAATGAATGGATGGGATGGATGGATGGAAGATAAAGAATTGAGATGGGGGCAATAAATAAAAATGGAGAAAAATGGCTTTCCTTAAAAAGAAAACTTTTATTATGGGCATGTTTTTTTAAAAATTACGGCAATGCTGCAGGAGAAAGGCTAAAGCCTTCAGCTGCAGGAAGAGTAGCAGGAGAAACCGAAATGAACTGTTGCATGAATTCTTCCTTTGACACTGGTTTATGGTACAACCGGAGTCGATGGCCATTGACTAGCAATTTAAAACGGACTGGATCAATTGTCACCAGCTGTACAGCTCCACTGTCGAACACATTTTCAATCTCATAGGGGCCAAGCCAGTGTGTTGTGAGATTACCCTGGTTTTCTTGATATCTGGAATCATATAACAAGGCCCAATCTCTAGCTGAAAATTTCCTGGTTTTGATGTGCTGATCATGCCATTTTTTCTTTTGCTGTTGGATTGCTTCTGTGTCCTATAGGGCAACTTTTCTCATTTCATCCAAAGCATTTAGCTGCAGGAGACGGTCCTTCTGTGCTTCAGATAAGTCCATGTTGAGTTCAAGAGCTTTCCTCAAAGTTTTATGTTCAAATTCTATGGGTAACATAAATATTTTCCCATAAAGCAGCTCAAAAGGTGTACACCCAGTTGTTGTCTTCCATGTAGTTCTGTAAGCCCAAACTACTTCAGGAAGTCTATTGCTCCAGTCTTTCTTATGAATTTGCACTGTCTTTGTGAGGATCACCTCGATTTCCCCATTTGTTACCTCTGCCTGACCATTTGCTTGAGGATGATAGGGGTTGGATTTCATGTGTTTGATTTTATAGTCATTCATTAGTGCAGTGATCAGATTGGACATGAACTGAGCTCCTTGACCAGTTACAAGCTCTCTGGGAACTCCAAATGTTGTGAAAATTTGTTCATACAGAAATTCAGCAACTTTATTATCTCGGGCAGGAGGCATAGCTTTTACCTCGGCCCATTTTGTTACATATTCTATGTAAACTAGAATGTATGACTTGCCATTTGATGGTGGATCAATTGGTCCTACAAAATCCAATCCCCATTTATTAAAAGGCGTGACTATAACCTGCGGATATAGTGGCATTTCATTTGACTTAGTTGGTCTTCCCATACACTGGCATCTATCACATTTTCTTGTATAGGCCACAACATCCTTATGTAATGTTGGCTAGTAGTACCCACTTGTAAGAACCTTCATTGCTATTCTTTTTGCTACAAAATGCCCTCCACATGGTTCATCATGGCAAGCATGCAATATATCATAAGTTTCATCTTCTCTTACACACCTTCGCATTACTTGATCAGGTCCAGTATAAAACAAACAATTTGCAATCCAGGAAAAGTTAAAACTTTTCTCTATTAACAACTTTTTTTCTTTTGGAGAAAAGTGGGCTAGTATTCTGTTTGCTGCTAGATAATTGGCAATGTCTACATACCATGGTGTATATGCAGCGATGGAAAATAAGTGTTCATCTAGGAACCTATCATCAATGATGTCATGTTCAACAGGTGCAGCTGATTGAAGTCTTGATAAGAAGTCAGCTACAACATTGGCTCTCCCTAGTTTGTCAATTATTGTAATGTCAAACTCTTGTAACAATAGGAGTCATCGTGCCAGCCTACCAGAGATGGCAGGTTTGTTCATCAGATACTTGATTGCTGCATGGTCAGTATGAACGAATATCTAATAACCTATGACATAATGCCTAAATTTATTTAAAGCATACACTACTGCAAGTAACACCTTTTCTGTGACAGTATAATTGAGTTCAGGACCTTGAAGGTTCTTGCTGATAAAGTAAATAGCATGTTCGATTGAATTCTCTTTTTGACTCAGTACTGCTCCTATACCAAAATCAGATGCATCAACATGTATGTGAAAAGGCAAATTCCATTTTGGACCTTGAAGAACAGGGGCTTTAGTAAGCAGGTCCTTTATTTGCAGGAAATATTTTTCACAAGCTTCTATCCACTCGAATTGAGAATCTTTTGTTAACAGGGCATAAAGTGGGCTGAAAATTTTACTGAAATCTTTTATAAACCTTCAATAATACCCTGCATGACCAAGAAAACTTCTGACATCTTTTTGTTTTGCAGGAGTTTGTAAATTCTGAATTACCTCAATTTTAGCAGGGTCGACCTGAATTCCATTCCTTGAAACATGATGACCTAGAACAATACCTTCTTCCATCATTAAAAAATATTTCTCACTGTTTAGAGAAAAATTTTGCTCTCTACACCTTTTCAATACTTTTTGTAAATTGACCAGTGCTTCTTCAAATGTGACACCATAGGTAGTGAAATCATCCATATAAATCTCCATACATTCATGAGATATATCAGCAAATATACTAATTACTGCTCTCTGAAATGTTGCTAGCACATTGCATAGACCAAAAGGCAAGACAAAATAAGAAAATGTTCCCCATGGAAAGGTAAAAGTGGTCTTGTCTTGATCTTTAGGGGCAATTTTTATCTGATTGTACCCACTGTAGCCATCCAAAAAGAAAAAATATTCTTTTCCAGACAGTGAGTCTAGTACTTGGTCTACAAAAGGTAGTGGAAAGTGATCTTTTTTAGTGGCATTATTCAATTCCCTGTAATCTACACACACTCTCCATTTTCCTCCTTTCTTGGGGACAATAACTAGTGGAGAAACCCATTGGCTATCAGAAATTGGGTAAATAAAACCAGCATCAAGCAACTTTTGAAGTTCATTTTTCATTATTTCTCTAAGTGATGGATTTACTCTTCTTTGAGGTTGTCTAATTGGTGAACAATCTTCTTTGATGTATATTCTATGAGTAAAAACTTGAGGATCTATTCCTTGTATGTCCCCATATTCCCATGCAAAAGCTTTATGCTCTTCTTGTAGCATTTTTAATAAGTCAGCCTCTTGAGACTGTGACAACTTGCTATTAACATTCAAACAATGATCTGGAGATAATTCTATCTACTTAGTGAGATTACTCATATAATCGATAGGTAATGTTTGTACCTCTTGTGAAAGAAAGTTATGAAAATTTTTCAGAAGTTTAGGCAATGAACTCTTAGAATCTAGTTGCTGCAGGAAACATTGATGATGACTACCACTTGGATTAGATGAACTACCCGTATCAGAGTTAAATTGTAGAATTTGAAAAAGCAAAGCATCTTCACTCTGAAGTTGTGAGAATGGATCATTTCGAAGCATCATTAATTGAGCCAAAGAATTGGCTTCTTCACTTTCTTCCCCCACATCTGGCTAAATAGGTTGGGACAAATCTGGTTGAGGTCTAGCAGACGGATACAAGGCCAATTTCTTTGTGGACTGCCCATCAGAAATGGTCATATCTCCAGAACGACATCCTATAAAAGCATCAGCAGTTGCTAACCATGGTCTACCAAGAATAACTGAATACCCTCCTAAAGTTTCCTTAACTGATAATATTATGAAATCAGCAGGATACTCCCAAGATTCAAGAGTGACAATTACATCTTCCACCATCCCATCAGGTTTAACTGTGGAGCTGTCTGCAAGTTGCAGAACTGTGGGTGTAGACCTAATGTTTGAAATGTTCAAGAAGTCCATAGTATGCTTTGTCATGGCATTAATGGCAGCACCTAAGTCAATTAAAATATTTTTTACAACTTGGCCATTTATATGTATCTGCACTACATGACTTCCAGGGTCAATATACTTTGGAATAACTACATTTTCCAACATTATATCAGCCAAATTCCCTAAGACATGAATTTTTTGGGGATCATTTTTCTTCCATCCAGGCTTCTTCAAACAGGCTTCTTTAATAGTTTTTCCAAAAATGGGAACATCTTTAATAGCCTGAAATAAAGGGATTTGGATCTGTACATTCTTGAGCTGATCCAAAATGTCAAAAGTGGGTTCTTCTATGGATTTAGAGTCAGTGCTTTGCAACCTTTGAGGAAAAAGTGGTTTGTCTTGTCTTTGCAAAACAGGTTCCATAGAAACTGTATCGGGTATAGGCATATGCTCAGTAGGAATAGCAGGTGCATTAGATTCTTCAAGGGAGAATCTAGTATTTCAATAATCAAATGTGGTTTGGGAGTAGGTAAAGTAGTTCTAGACCTCAGATGGATGTCATTAACATTTAAGGCATAAGCTTGATATTGATTGGCTTCAGAAAGATACACAGGATGTTGTGGCTGCTGTTGTTGCTTATTGTTGGGATTGGGCAAAGATAGCAAATTTGTCCTACTTGAAATCAGATAGCAAATTTGTGATCTCCATCCGGGAAACTCCACATAGCAAATTTCAGATAGCTAATGATGTCCTACTTGAAATCAGATAGCAAATTTGTGATCTCCATCCAGGAAACTCCACCAGAAGAAGACTTCTCCATTGTAGCATGATGACCTCGACCTTTCTTAACTATTGCTTGAGAGTAGTTAAGACATATTTTCTTTATATCATCCCAAGGCAGTTGAGTTATATCACCTCCTCCCATCAGGTCCAGGGCGTCAATACAGGCATCACTGATTCCCCTTAGGAAGAGTAGTTTCTGAGAGTCCTCGTTGAGAGTATGGTTTGAGTTCCTTTTTAGTGAAAACAAAAACCTGGAAATATAATCTTCCAAACTTTCATCATCCTTCTGCTGAATTCAGAATATGTCATCCCCTTTGCTGGCACTCTTACAATATTCCTTATAATTTTTGAGGAATTTTGTCTGCATGGTTGCCCAACTATCTACAACGCCTCTTCCCAGACTCATGAACCACCTGAGAGATCCTTCCTTCCAGGTGGAAGGAAATAGCTTCAGTTTATGAGCGTCTGTGTTGTAGTCATAACTGTGATAGAGGACATCAAATTCAAATAGAAAAGTTTATGGATCCTTTGTAACCAAGCCATAAAACTTTGGAAACAAGGAAGAGGGAATGTTTTTAAGATTGTCAGTATCTCATTGAGGAACAATAGGAAACTCAAATGTAGGGGGTGGATTATTTTCCATGTCTGGTTGCTGGAATAACAGAGTGAATGAATTTTCCTCAGGTTCGTTATCATCTGGGTCAAATGGTATTTCAATAAATAGATTTTCAGTGAGGAACCTTCCCAGGGTGTCTCTTCTTCTTCTATGCATGCAATATGATGAATAGCGGCTTGAAGGATTTAGAAATTTTTTCTAACAAGCTAAACTAATACTAAAAATGACTTCTGACAAAACTCCTAGCTGGACACCATCCCCAGCAACGGTGCCAAAAATGGCTCGCGCCCACAAAAGGATATGAAAATCATAGTAAAACCTTTCCTGGGAATTGGAAATTCCAACAGGTGACTTATATCTTTCTATGGACTTTCATTTTACTTGTCAATCTAGGGGACGTAGACTTTAAATGGTGCGGCAAAATATATGCACTAGGAACTAGTTTTGGTCAAATCTTAGCAGAAATAATACTGGAAAGAAATTTTATCTAAGCCACAAAATGGTAATGCAAAATTCTTTAACTCAACTATGATAGAAACCATAACAACTATGACTGAAACACAAACTATGAACTGGCCTTATGCTGCAGGAACAGTCATAGTGATGGACTCTCTATGCTGCAGGAGCACTATAAGACTGAGTTTGTATGGAAACTTCAAAGATGAAAGCTAACTGAAGATCAACAGAAAATAACAACTAACTAACTAGCTATAGATACTTACTAAGTGACCCCCCTTAGCAAGCATCTACTGATTACATAGATGCTAAACTCAGAACTTCATCAAACTTTATTCATGAAAACAGAATGATATACATTGCTTTATTGATGTGGAAACTAACAAAAAACTTTGTCTTTGATCATACAGATTCTATTTCTCATTATCATACTGAATCTTACATAATATCTGTTGTTACTATGCTTCTAACTTTCTCTAACTATCCTCTCCTCTTCTATCCTGTCTTGTCCCCCTCGCGCAGGAGGAGAACTTTATTTATAAACAGGAGAGCAAAAAAACTAACTAACTCTATCAAAGAAAGACGTGGAAGTAAAATGTATCCCAGAATCAAGGAACAAACTTCATAAATGAATTTATGTGCTCAACTCGATCCAGAGAGAATCTAGCGCTCCACTATTTCCAGATTGACTTGTCATTAAAAATCTTTCCCAACGGTTTTAGTCAAAGAGTCTTCATCGGAGCTTCCTCGTAGTCATGCAGGAAATGGACTTTACTGCAAGGCCGAGATTAGCTACACTTGACTCGATCATTCTTCAACAACCTGTGAAACAAAAGGTAATAGATGCGAAAGAAAAGGCATATGGCACATACATGATATCTATTCATTAATCACACATTTTAAATCTACTTCATCATTCAAAAACTGTATATGATATACCAGCCATTTTAGGGAGTCAACGGGCAATAAATGCAATCAAGTCAACACCATGAGTTGCAGGAATATGAAAGTATTATGCTACAGGATATCCCCATAAAAGGTTTCAACAAAGTTTAAATAGCCATGAAATAACAAAAGTAAAGACATTAAAATTTTATCATAACATCCAAATTATGAGCGTATTTTAAGCTCATCAGCCACCTCCCTTCTAGCCTCTAGAGCGCAGCCCCTTCGTGGCTGTTTTTGGGGCTCCACCTCTCCATGGCCATTTTGAACATTTGGTAACCACCTCCCTTCTGGCCTCTGGACCTGGCCCCTCCGTGGCCATTTCTAGGGCTCCACCTCTCCGTGGCCATTTTTGAACATCTCGCGGCCACCTCCCTTTCGGCCTCTAGAGCTTGGCCCCTCTGTGGCCATTTCCAGGGCTCTGCCTCTCCGTGGTCATTTTTGAACATCTAGCGGCGACCTCCCTTCTGGCCTCTAGAGCTTGACCTCTCTGTCACCATTTCTGGGGCTCTGCCTGTCCATGGCCATTTTTGAACATCTGGCGGCCACCTCCCTTCTAGCCTCTAGAGCCTATCCCCTACATGGCTGTTTCTGGGACTCCGCCTCTCCTTGGCCATTTTGAACATCCAGGAGCTTCCCTTCTTGCTAGCTATTTTGAACATCTGGGAGCCTACCTCCTTCCCAGCTGTTTTGAACATCTGGGAGTCTGCCTCCTTCCCAGCTATTTTGAACATCCAGAGGCTCACCTCCTTCCCAACTGTTTTGAACATCCAGGAGCCTGCCTTCTTCCCGGTTGTTTTGGATTCCATCTGGATGAAGAAAACATTAATGTTTATGGCCCAAAAGAGCTCCAAATATGAATATGAAGATATTTTGATGATGCATGGATAGATCTAATAGGGAATTTGTAGGTTTGACTGGCATTTTCCTTAACTCATGTATAAATGCACTTACAATGTTTCATGTATGCAGGATTCAAGGAGCCTACTACGGGTCCATCATGAGACCCATCAAGAAATATGAACAAGGAAAGTTCATAGCTCTTGTCACCATTCATTTCATGTTTGTCTCTCTCCCTCGTACCCACCAACATGGTTGGTGTTAAAAGAAGGCCTGTGCCAAGGAGGCCAAAGACAAAAATGCAAGGGGGTGGCCTTGAAGAGAGCATAAGGGAGTTGTTCACTTGAATTAGGGGCCACCAATCCATTGATTCTAATCATCGACAAGCTTATTTCATCAAAGGAAGAACACTACAAGCACATTAAGCAAAAGATAATTTTTAGGCAGTTTCAGCTACAGTGAAAAGGGAAATCAGCTAAATGACGAAATTGCTACAGTGATTAGCACTAGATGACAAAACAAAGAAAAGACAAGGAATGTATTTTAAATTGCTAGATAATGGAGGGTAGGTGAAACCCTATTGTAAATCAAATCTGGGCCATTTGATTTAATTGAATCCTAGCCATTCATTTGGGATTTGTAAACTATAAACAGGGGCTTGCCCCTCTTTTGTAAGGGTTGGAGAGTTGTTGTAAAAAACGTTTTGTAGCAATAAAAGACAACATTGCATCATTTTATGGATGTTCTCTTCAATTTTGCTCATCTTGCATGCATGGTTCTACTTCCATATTAGTTTTAGTATTAGTTTCTTGAATGACTATCATGATGGTGTTGCTGTTATAGTATTTGATGAGCTTCTAGCTCATGCTTTTTGTGGTTCATTGATGATGAATCACTTTGCAAAGCTAGTCTGAGCCTCTTTCTTTTATTGCTGCAACTTAGTTCGATTGCATGTACATGATGTGTGTATGTGATGTGAAAATTTGTAGTCCTTAGAAGATTGCACTGGTTTTGTGTAGTTGTATGTTTCTCTTGGTCAAGCAAAACCTAGTTTATGGAGTTTGTCTACTTTAGCAGCCACCATTGTTACTATTCATTCAAAGCTTAGGATTAGAATAACTTTCTTAACCCTTCTTCTTTTGCTATTTCTTTTAATCCTTGGTTGGAGTAGGACCCAAAGCATCACCATGAAGCTAAATTAGATGAACTTGATGAGTTTTAGCTTGCTATTTTGAGTGGATAGCCACTATTCATTCACTTGTAGCACTTTGAAACTGCATTTGCAAACCCAACTTCCCATGCTTTGTAACTCATCCATAAGACTGCCTTGTGATTCTAGCAAATCACATCAAACAACTAAGATATTCCAAGCACTGTCAAGACCTGACATTAGAGACCTTGGGATAGTGTTCTGTAATTTGATTGTGGAAGATTGTCTTTCAAGAGAGGTAGTACATCTACGCATTACCTATGTTGAGAAGTGTATAAAAAACACATCAACAGGTCCCTCCCTATCCAACATTCCTTCACCATTTTCTAGATACCCACAACATCTTCAAACCATTTATACTCTTCTAGAACTTGAAAAAAAAGTAAACTTTCATTAGTGTTCTCTTTTGGGATTTCCCTAGTGTTGGCATCTGTACTATTTTTTTGGAGGTTTGGTTGAGTTAGTTAAATATTCAAAAAAATTTAATGGCTCCTTGTATTTTTTTCATCTCTTGTACTTCTATACGTTCTCTTATGGATAGGCACTAGGAATTTTTCATTACACTCATGGACCATCTATTGTTTTCAGTCCCTTTGATCATTTGTGGACCTCAATATGCAAATTTATTTCATCAAAGTTTAGAAATTTGAACCCTAGTGAACTTCGTGTGTTCTTATGTGACAAGAATTGCTTTCAATCTTATAGTAGAAAAAATATGCTAAGACAGATACAAAAACTATAGTTCACATGCCAAAAATGGCCACCCAACTGATTGAACATCTCAAAGCTCGGTTGTTCAAACTAACCATACACCAACATACTATGTAGTACTTGGGTTTTTCAATGGGACATTGGCTCAAATTGACCAAAATATAGCATGCAACACCTCAATGGGAACAAAGAGAGTCTAAATCACTGTACTTGCAACAAGACTTCTAAATGTGGGGGAAAAATCACATACAATCATTGTCCCTTGGTTGATTTTCCTTTTTTGAGTGCCCTCCCCTCTTGCTATAGCTTTCCTCTTCACAAATGGTTCCTAGTCTTCCTCCTCGACTCAATGGTCTTGTAGCACTCATCCATTAAAGTCCCATAACTCTCCACTCAAGGGATGGATGCAATGGTTCTCAGTGTAGTATGATATGTCGTGCTCCTACATGTTCGGTGCCAAAATTCAAAATATATAGTTTATATATATGCTATGTCAATATACAAAATATATATGCTATAAGTAGGATTACCATACACTTTCATAAAATGCATGTGTGGTTTCAAAAGGTTTATACGTTCTTGTGAATTTGAAGGAAAGGCATGTTTTGACTTTTCCAATAGGTGTTAGGGGTTAATTTAACTTGGTTTTAGCATTAGAGTGACAAACGTTTGGGTTCCATAGACAAAATATACTTATTTTTTTAGCTTACTATTATCATCTTTATTTTCAATGAGCTTTTTAAAGATCATCTAAATATTCATTGTTGATGAAAATACACAAATTGATGTGTAATAGATCCAAGGTGAGGCTAAAAGAGCCTCATCTTTTGAAACCATTAACCAAATAAATGCTAAGAACAATATATGAAAGAGATGAAGAATAAGGAAACTTGTATTATTAGGAAGGATGAGATTCCTATATATAGCATGACCTTATGTTTAATTCTTGAAACCCTCCCATATCATCAATGCATGCGTCTAAGCTAACCATGTCAACTTTCACTCCATACAAGCACAAATTGAATAAATTTCAACATTGGCCCCATTCACATGTCACTATGCAGGGTGAACATGACAAAATGCTATTTTTTTGGGAATCAAATAACCAAAGATATGAGAAAATAATATCTAACCATAAATATTGGTAGAGTAACTAGGATTTGATCATATGGAAATTTTTGGGAGAGCTACAATAGTTGTAACATCATGAATTAATTATGTAATCATATAATCCAAATATAATTCTATCATGAAATCAATATCAAATAGATAATATAATCACACAACTCATACATTTCAATGTTATTTATCTTCTTCTTCATCCAACTCTTTGTCTATATCATCCAATCTAGATGCGACATTGTAAGGATTGGTCATATCATCATCATCATGATTGATATAAGTTTTGATAATGTCATCATCCACATAGATATCGTCTTCATGAATATTGACTCCTACATCATCATGATCTAGTTCCTCTTCTTCTACATCTTCTTCAAGCACATCATCAACTAACTATTGATACTGATCATCATCTACATCATCTTCTAGTTCTCTAGTATCTTCTTCTTCCACCACATTATACTTTACCAGCCTTCCTTTTGGATCATGTGTAACAAAAAATGACCAACTCGGTTTACCTGGAACCTCTAAGTAAAATACCTACTCACATTGGCTTGGAAGAACATAGGGCTCATTTCCAACTCCCTCAATCGACCTTGTATTAACCTCGGTAAATCCATTATCATGTTCAATAACAGTTCTCTTGGGATCATTTTCATTCAATCATAGCCTATACCATTGGATTACAAACATAACTAATTTGAAGGAATTAAAGTCACACTCAAGTATATCATCAAAAATCCCATAGTATTGATTTTCTGAGACTTCTAGATGTATGTCGCTTCTAGATGAAACATTAGTCACCTAAAAGACTACGGTTATCCCAAAATTATAATTTTTCTTTGTGTCATCCAACTTTTTGATTTAAAATTTATGACCATTGTACCACATAGTCTTCTGGTGTTTGACCTGCAATATGTCAAACATGTAAAAATTATTGCATTGTCAGTTGATAAACATATTTATTCTTGGCTGTATGTATACAAAGAAAAAAATCCTCAATATATATATACATTATTATAATTGAAAATAATTAAATAATATAAGTGATTAATATATTTATATGTACCTAGTTATCTCTTAAACCATATGCTAAATCAATTTCCCTTGGTGTAACATTGGAATCTCCATTATGATGAGCTTCTTTAACCAATGAAGCCAAACCTTCACATGTTAATGCATGACTAGATTGTTGACATCATTCAATCCATAGCATCATCCAATCAAGATTGTTTGCGACATACAAATGTAGTGCATCTCACTCTTGACCAATTGTACAAAAAAAAAAATGAAATTCTCAAAATGACATATAGTTAGTTAATTACCATGGTATACAACCTTAATTTATAATTGATGTACCTAAAAACCTAACATCCCACTACTAATGATCTTATTATCTTTCGTAAGAAACCTTTGAACTATATGTATCCAAGACCCATTGTGTTGGAACTATAATTTTTTTTAAGAAATTATAGTGATTTATACCCATAAGTTTGCCAAAGGAGCCCATATTTTGAATACAAAATTGATATAATATCCTTTGCATTACATGAATATCAATGATAACATCAACCTTAACCATTTGATACCATGAATTTTTTCTAAGCCTAAGGATTTGATTAAATAAGCCATGTCAACAAGAGATGAGGTATCTCTGATTCATAAAGCATTATATTCTTATACAGATTTTCTAGCATATTGGTGAGAGGTCGGGAATGTCACACCAATTAGATTTCATATAAAGATGTGCATCGAAAAGATATAGTTCATGGTCTTGTCAATGAAGATGTTCATTGGCAAGACAAGGATCATTAGGAAGAGATCAATATGTCATATCAAGCATATGTTTCTTACCGATGAAATACTATTTGTATGAGATTTTTCATGTCTCATCGATAAAGCATAAATAATCACATCAGCAAGAAAAAACACTATCAGAGTAAGGTTCTCAAGTCAGCCCAAGTACATTTGTTTCACTGATGAAATATCATTGACAAGACACCCATCCTATCTTACGGATGAAACAAAAGCAAATACTACCAAAAATACAGTTGCTATTAGAGTGAGTTTGAAATATTCCCCTAACTCTCCATGTCATGGTGATGGGATTATATCCGTAAGAGTCTTGGAGACATACTTAAAATCGAAGGAATGAACATCAGGGAGACTCATAGCATCGGGGAAATAGTTGAGTGTCTTAGCGATACATAGTCTCTCAATGATAAAGAATAAAAATGGGTCAAAGGATTCGTTGGGGTGACTCTTGGTGATATCTATTCATTATGGATCAAAAGGATGAATTATGTGATATTAGCAAAAAGGACAGAATGTCTCCCTGATTAATAGGGTGTTCAATGAATGTTGGATGAACCTGAATGGAAAGGATCACCAAGACTTTGAAATCTCATGCTGATATAAAGCACTTGATGTGACAGTGAGAATTTTTTTTAAAAAAAAAAAGAAAACTCATGCTCAGAGCTGGAACATTAATGGCACCATGAACACACAAAGAAGTGGACAATTTTTTAAGAGTAATTGAAGGAAAATTTTGTAGAACTACCAGTAGGAGAGCAAACAAAGGGATGGAGGATTTTAAAGCCAAATATTTTCAAATAAACTGGTAAGTTCTCTGCAATTGATTTTCCTATTTTGTGATTTATAAAGAGTAAAATGGAAAGTGCCAGCTTGGGGAAAAAAAAGGGCGAGAGATAGGGTGGGATTAGTCACCCTAGAAGGAAAAAGAAAAAAACTAAAACTAAAAATGAGCCAAGGTTAGTGGAAAGGAAATTGAGCCAAGACTTAATCAACCAATTACTTGGTTCAGGACCTAAAGCTAGGCGTTCTGCTCAGCTTAGGGCAGAAATAGAAAAATTGGAGGATAAGTGTAAACGCATAGGTGATATCTGGACTCCAATTAGGGGATACAATCTATTCATCTTTCATTACCACCAAAGGAATCAATATGAACTAGTGTGTAACCCTTGGAAGTTTAACCTAGGGAAATTGGTCTTCTGAAACATGTTTGTAGATGTAGAATTGGTAAAAATGCTAGCTTCTCACTATGACCCGAAGCTCAAAGCTATTTTTGATCCATCAGGAAAACCCTTTGTACACATATCAGAGGGTGCAATCAGTGAGGTTTTTAACCTAGAGGGGGTATGTGATGAGAAAATTGTAAATGAGAAGTTGGAAAGCGAGTTTTGGAGAATGAATACTATATACAAGGGTTGGAGGATACCATTGCACAAACTCAAAAATGTTGGCAACTCAATTCCATTAGAAGATATTGATGGCCCTCCATTTCATGTTGACATGTTTGAACCATACATGAAGTATACATATTTTTCAGCAGGCCAAGTATTAGGGATGGAGGTCCATGAGTACATGTCAATTGTGCCAATGGTAGTGGAAAAAAGATTTCAATGCCATAATTCTAGACCTTTTGCCTATGCTTCACATATTTCCAAAGAACTTGATGCAGGATTAATGTCAATAAAAAAAGGATCTCCTATTTTGCATTTGAAGCCCTATTCAATCTTTATGCATATGATATTGTACTATGGATAGGAACTGAATTTGTGGCCTGAAGGGTTAAGAGTTTCAAATTTTGATAAGGAAGATCATTACCAGTACAACTCTAGACTACCTTCTGGGACAATAGATTTGCCAGTTCCTTTTTATACAGTTTGAAGAATAATTTGTGAAGCCATTGTATAAATTGTATAACCACCCTTGTGATTAGTCATTGTCTGATGAAATAAAAAGGTTTCGCAAACCTAAGGACTTTGATGGGCCTACCAATCACAATTGGGGGGATTGGTATTGCTTGGAAGGTGCAACTATGATTAGGATATATGGTTTTTGGGATGCACCTTTTATCCCTCTCAAAATAGAACCTAACAGGATTGCTAGACAGTTAGATTATTCAAATTTCATGAACTTAATTTTTTTGGTAGGGTATGTGTAGGATCATGATGGGCCAAAAAGTGGCAATATGATGGGTATGTTGCTGGTGACTATTTTTTTACCCAAAACTGATGAAACAAAAAGGTTTTTTAAAGGAGATTCTCAACTTTACACTAATATAAATTATGCTTTACTTTGAATTTAATAAGTAATTATTATTCTTTTTTTATTCAAATTATGACTAAAGTCTTGATTGATAGGCTGATTGAAAAACATCAATAGCTTTCAAACAGTATCACATTTTTTAAATCCAAAACATGTGTCACATTCTATGCTTCACATACTATAGGATTAAAAAATAAAAAATAAATTTCATGAAGTTTTGACCAAGTTAAGGTGGTTAGACATACGAGTTTTTATAGTTTTAAAAAATTGTAATAAAAATTCATAATTAATTATTTACTTGGAAAAAAGTACAAAAAAATATGCATCACATCGGGGCATGAGACCTTTACTTATATCTAATATATTATTAAAAAAAAATATAATTATATTTTGGTTAGGGTGGTTAGACAGATACCTACTTCTTATTTTTTCCCTGAAATTTAAGTACCATTACATTGAAATTTCAAATTTTCACCAATTTTTTTTATTTTTTTCTGAACAAACCTAGTAGTTTAGAAACTACTTTCAATTTTCTATAGATTCTATTCTTACATAATTTTGAAATAATATAGATAACTTATTCAAAATTTTGCGTCAAGTTTCTTAACTGTTTTTTCTAAAATTTTTGCCACTTAAGGGCCTGTTTTTTCCATGATGATCCTACACATACTCAGAAAATAGAAATTTGTTCCTAACACTCTTTTTTTTTGGTGACTTCATTGTGTTAGCAAGGGATGGATATGATATGGTTCTAAATAAATTGTTACAATACAATATGAAGAAAGGTCCACTACGGAAAGGATTTGATCTAGAGGGGTATATCCACTTTGTAAGAGATAAAATGAATTTGGGTAGGTATGATCATGTGCCCTATAAGTATGATGATCTGATCAAGAATTTGGAGGAAGAAGAAGCATAAAGAGTTGTTGAAGAATATAATAGAAGGTTGTCGGGTGTTGGAATGTTGTCTTCAGACGAAGAGAAATCTCATGATGAAAGGACCCACAATACAATTAATAAAATTTCTAGGTCAAGAACTCAAGCTTACAAATGTCCTCCTAGGGAAACAAATGTTGAAGATAATTCAGATACAAATGGAAGACAAATTGCATACAAGTCATGTGTAGCCTATGATGAATTTGTGAAAACTCTAGAATTTAAATCCTTCTTATAGAAGCAAAAGGGGAAATCAATAAGAGAATCAATGGAAGATATAACACCACATAATGAGGGGAAACTATTGAGAAATTTTAAACTAAGTGTAGAAAAAGAAATGGAAAACATGACCCTTGAAAGGGAAAAAAAATTCTAGAAAGTGCAAGTGTCATGATTTTTCTAAGGATGGATTTAAATTTTGCTTTAGTTTTTGATATTTTTTTGAAGAATAATAGTGCCACATACAAACCTAGCCTTAATATACGTAGGATCTAGGTATAATCCTAATGAGGGATCACTCATGATTTGGGATTTGTACCCACCACACAAGAAATCTATTGTGATTGATACAAAGGAAGCTTTTCGGCATGTAATGACATTAAAAGTTGGAGAAGTTGATCTAATAATGATAGAAGATATTTGCATTAATGTTTCCAAGTTGAATAAGGCACAAATATAGATGTTTTTGATAAAAGGGATAAACAGGTTTTATGGGGACCCGAAACCACAAAGTAACACTACACGCAAATACCAAAACAGAGGTCCAAAAGACTAAAAGGCTGCCAGAGAGATAAAAACCAGCTAAAATAGATAGCCACAAAAAGCCTCAAAAAATCCAATAGACGGCCAGCAAACAGACAAAATTGGGCCTAGCCACAGCTAATCCATAGACTTCAGAAGCTCGTCAACAACCTCTTCTACGTCCACCATATCCTGGACCCCCTCCATGAAAATCTGAGTCATATTTGGGGTAGTCAGGGCTTTTCTTTTCATACTTGATCTAGTGTGCCTAGAGATCCCCGCTTCCTCATCCTAGTCTTTCTCCTTATCAAGGTCGACAATCAGCACTCTTTTCTTGGTTTTCTCCAATATTTCGGTCATGGCTTTGATGATTAAAGAGTTATGTTTGGCACAAATACAGATGTTAATTAATGAGAAAGAAATGTATAAGATGAACAATGAAAGATTACTCAAAGAGAACGATAATTTGAAAGATATGGGGGGAATTGCATTATGACCCACTAAGAAACTAACTCACGGTGAGAGCTCCCAAGCTAAGGAAAAGTGGGAAGAGTCTAGTACATACTCTCAAGGAAAACATGACACACTGCAAAATTAGAAAAAGGAAGGACAACTTGATCTTTTTGAATAAACTTTGGTGAACAAGTTCAAAAGTCCATATTGTAGAACAAGAACATTATAAGAATTGATGGCAGGATTCAAGAAAAGTGTCAAGAAATAAATGAGAGGGATGTTCTGAATAATGAGGTTATTAATATTGCTTATCACATCATGAGAAAACATAGGAGGTTTCATGAAGAGATGCAAGGATATGCACAAGGATTGGTTGAAGCCACAAAAAAGGGATTACCAACACTATCTAAAGATGGAGGACAAATGAAGGGAAAGGTCAAATGGGTTGCTGAATGCAAGTCAATGCTGCAACAACTTCTAGAAATGGCTACAAAGAAAGAGTCTCCACTAAATGAAGCTTGTGAGTTGGTCAAGAAGATGGTGATGATGGAAATAGCAATCTGAAATTCGTTAGGATATTTTGACACACATGAGAGACAAGATTACTTGGATCATTTGTGAAAATTCCATTTATGGCTAAAAAGAGCCTAATTTCTAGTTTATTGGGTATGTGCAGGATCATGATGGGCCAAAAAGTGGCAATTTTATGGGTATTTGTAGGGTATGTGGCTGATGACTTTTTTTATTATCCAAAATTCATGAAACCAAAAGGGTTTTTAGAGGAGATTCTCAGCTTTCCACCAATATAAATTATATTTTAATTCAAATTTAATAAATAATTATTATTCATTTTCTGTTAGAATTATGACTAAAGTCCTAATCAATAGGATGATTGAAAAACATCTATAACTTTTAAACGGTATCACATTTTTTGAATTTGAAACATGCGTCACATTCTATGCTTCACATACTATAGGATTAAAAAAAGAAAAAATAAATTTCATGAAGTTTTGACCAAGTTAAGGTGGTCAGACATACGAGTTTTTATATTTTTTAAAATTTATAATAAAAAACTCATAATTAATTATTTACTTTTAAAAAAATTACAAAAAAATATGCATCACATCCAAACATGAGTCCTCTAATTATATATAAAATATT
Organism: Sequoia sempervirens; assembly: GCA_007258455.2. Lineage (NCBI taxonomy): Eukaryota > Viridiplantae > Streptophyta > Pinopsida > Cupressales > Cupressaceae > Sequoia > Sequoia sempervirens. The sequence continues at coordinate 702,548,215 of VDFB02281492.1, read as the reverse complement.
ATAAAAAAATATTATCATTTTATTATGGTTAGGGTGGTCAAACAGACACCTACTTCTTATTTTTTCCCTGAAATTTAAGTACTTCTACATTGAAATATAAAATTTTTACCAAATAGATTTTATTTATTTTTAAATAAACCTATTAGTTTAGAAACTACATTCAATTTTATACAAATTCTATTGTTACATATTTTTGAAATAATATAGATAACTTATTCAAATTATTATGTCAAGTTGCCTAACACTTTTTTTTTCTGAATTTTTTGCCACTTAAGGGCCTATTTTTTCCATGATGATCCTTCACATATCCTATTATTGTTCTTGTTAAAAAAAATAATTTATGAAAGGGTGTGTCCTTTCATGGTTTTGTTGTATTTATATCTATTTTATAATGTCAAACATATATAGGCTGATAGAAGAAGGATACAGTAGATAAATTTTTAATGATGTTTTCATCTAACAAGACACAAATGCATGTATGAATTTTTATGAAGTTAATGAAGATATCTAAATTTGTGGCTTAATCTTGGTATCAACTATTTGTTGAAGTTATACAATTATATGGTTGTCTTCATTTTGATACTTTTCTATTGTTTAAATTGATATATCAAGCATGTATTTAGTTTATCAATAAACATTTGTTGTATTTGTGTGATGTGGTTATTTGTTTCTTTCAAGAAGAGATTAAATCCTTCTAATCAATCACAGTAATTGAGAAGTATTAATTGGATCAGTAAGAAGAATCACATAACTAGGATTGTCATTCAGTCTTAAGTAGATTTTGTCAAGAATTTATTTGCATGTTTATAAAAGTTATAAACTACATTTGTGTGCCAAATAGTTTGAATTATTTCCATCACAAATTACACTTTTTAAGATCTTCATTAGAATCGGTATGTGCCCAAAAAGGCATTGGTCTAATTTTTTTATCTTTTAGTTCATCCATTTTATTTTTTACATCTGTTAACTGAACATATTTCTTACTCATAAAATTTATGTTAGATTAGGATTACATGTGTTCACTGTAAGATTGTCATTTGTGAATAGATCACTATTTCAAAATCACATCATTCAAGTCTACTCAGTTCACATAGGTAGAACCTCCTAGGTTTAACAACACCTAAAGAGAAGAAGGTCTAAACTATTTAGCCTTGTATGTTACCCTAAAATGTACCAAGAGTTAGGAAACCTCTTGAGGTATTTTACCTGCTTTTTTGAGAGCTCACACATTGTTCACACATTTCAGATTGAAGAGATATAACATATCTACCAAGCATTATCTATGTGACCACAATCATGTTTAATTTTTATATTGGCAGGATACAATATATCAACACAACAACTAGCAACTTTCATCGATAAAAACATTGCAGGAATGGCCTATGTGAATGAGGAAGCACATTGTACAATATCAGCATAGGCACATTGCATTCTATTTGTGTGTGGAAGATTCTTTCATTTGGACTAGTTCTCTATTGTTTCTTTTCAAGCAATTGAAGGAAATGTAAAATTTATTCTAATTAATCTCAATGACCATCTTATAATCACCTCTCACTTTCCTCAATCTACCTTTTCCCATCAAGTACTGCCCTTTGAATTTGTTAATGGAGTTGGGATCCCAAATGCGATCTACATGGATCTTTATTGACAACTTAGGAAGATATTTAGTAATGTACACCATGGTCTGGTATACCATATATCCCTTCACCATAGAACCCTCATGGTGTTCTCTTTGTCTAAAAAATACTTCAACAATTTCAAGTGCCTCTCAACCATCCATATTGACCTTGTGTGTACAAGTCCACACAATTCAATCTCCTCAACTTGGTGTATGATGTAGTGTTCTTGTGCATTGAAAAATGTCAAAGGTAGACACATTTGCATTTCACACATTATACAAGGAATCTTTATCTTCCAATAATTTATATCTTCTTTATGGATTTATTTAGATGACAACCATCTACAAGTTATTCAAGGCACAAATATATTAATGAGATTTAACAAAAATTGCTACTTACCTCATGTATTTTCCAAGATCATATATAACTTGCTTGACATTGTTGTTGAAATTCTTTGGGATAGATAAAGGTACAACGTATTGCAACAATTATAAAATGATCTTTTCATTATTTTTTCCAAAACTAGTAAACATAATACAATGAAAAGTACATGTAGTATACAAATATATATAAAATATACTAGAATAATTACCTTAATGAAGGTATGCCTATCATACATTTTCATCCCTGACCCAAATTCTTCTTTCTTTGTTATGATATTATTTATGTTTGTAGAAAATCCTATGGGAAATCAAAATTTTCATATGACTTTTTCTATAGCATTGCTTTGTTGCTCCGTTAATAACCAATGAAGGGCACTTATATTAATTTTTTCTCCATCACTATTTAATTGAATGACATTTTTTATTGCATGATTGGCTTCCTAAATGTCACTACAAATTTTGACAATTTTTTCTTTGTCATGCCCTCCATCTAATATTTTCCATAATGTTTTTGTTATATTCTTTATGATATGCATTGTATCAAAAAAAAATGCACAATTTATAGCTACTCATAGTAGGGAAACCTACTAAATTATTTGGGATGACTTTTAAATCCCTATGGAAGCTGGCCATTAATGCCTTGATGACCTTCATGAAGCATATAAGTTAAAAAAATTAATAATGACAATAATTGTCAATTACAACATGAGTAAACAAAACACAATATAAAAATATAAATTCCAAACATATCATATATGATAGATAAACAATTTGATATGATTTATAACCTTGACAATTAATTCTATTATATTCCAACTTCCATAGGAAAGGTGTCATTCTTCATGGTTTTGATGTAGTCTCTTCTTTCCCATTGAAAAGATGTTTTTTAGTAGTTTGATACTTATGATTTATGTGGAGGAAGTTCCTATACTCATCAAACACCTACTTTTGTAAACTTTTTGAATGATGAGATTTCATCTTTGGACAACAAAATGGACATGAAATTTTTTTCTTTGTTTGAAGACCTACAAGATCATATATAATTGGATTAAATATGTCAATTTTTATAATTATATATAATGAACATATTATTTATTATTTATAAAACATGCATGATATCTACTTCATAAAATTAAATATCGTTAAAGTGTAGTCAAATGTTATAACATACCACAAAAATGTATTAGCCCTAGGGAATCATGAATTGTCCACACAAGCATTGCATGGAATTGAAATTTTCTTTTTCCCATTGGTATAGAGACATCATACATAGTGACACCTTCCATAACTTTAGTAACTCGTTGATAAGAGGCTCAATATATAAATTCATATCTTTAACTTGGTACTTACCTAGTTGAATGAACATAAACATTACATAATTATTATAACCATTTTATTGCAATATATATATAAATTAATGTACATGACTATTAAATTAAAAAATATAAGTCATTATCCAACAAATAAGACAAATAAGATGCGACTACGTTAAAAAAAATTGATGTAAAAAAAATACTTGTAACAATCATTTCCAACATTATGTGCTCCCTCTTTATTTACATGATCCATGGAGGAATGTTATTGTTGATAACAAAAATAGGGCACACTGAGTAAATAGATCTCAACCCTCCAAATGGATTGACACCATCTGCTACCAATGAAAGCCTAAGATTATGAGGTTCTTCTTTAAAGTGTAGCCATTTTTCCTCCATGTCCCTAAATGTAGAACCATCCATAGGAATTCGAAGAATGTCATCTCCACTTCTATTCTATGCATGATAATCCATAAATTGTGCTATGTTTTTGCACCTAAATAATCATTGCATATGTGGAATAATAGGAATATAACGAAGAACCTTACGAGGCACCTTTTTTGTTAGTTCATTTATTTGATATCTAATGATATCACATTTTGGTCATTCTATTGAAAATTCATGTTGTTTATGATATATAATATGATCATTGGGACATGCATCTATTGCTTGATACTCCATTCCAATATCTTTCATAATTCAAGATAAATCTTGGTATGACCATGGTAAAATATTTGATGGTGGTAACAAAAATTCACCTATTAATCTACAACAAAAGAATAATTTGTTAATATAAAGAATATTAATGGTACATATTTCATCCTTTATTTACTACTGATGAACTAACAACAAAAATAAATGAAAAAACATGACATAAATGACATATCTTAACATCTGTGAGATTGCTATGTTGGATAAACCATTCATAACCTTCAAGTTCACCATCAACAACACAACAAAGAGAAGAGTTATTTGGGAGACTTCATAAAGGGGCTTGTATGCCTTCTCAAGTATAGGTAAATCATGAACATCATCAAAGTCATCTCGATCATCATGATCAACTGTTCCATTAAATGTGTCATAGATCAATGTATTTGTACCATCATCTTCAACTGTGTTTTTTGGTGCATGATCATCTTCTTCTATAGGATCATTAACTTCATCTTCGATATTCACAGCTCCATGTTCCTCCACTTACAAAACCACATTCTGCAGGCCATGATAATCCATATCATGTGCCCTAGGGTGCCTCATCTTTATAATAATGATTGACAAAAATAAACCATGATCATGATCAAGTATATTTTTATATATATAAAAAATGTTAAAATGATATAAACATTTACAAATTCAATCAACGTGACCATGTTGCCTACAATGTTTCTTAGCTGTTGTGAATAAAATTCTTCACATCTTGAAGTCCTTGCAATTATTGCAAGGAAAATAACATTTCCCATCACCATTTGTTTTCAATCTAGCCCACAACCTAGCAAGTGTCCCTTCATTTTGTTCTGCACTAATATTATCTGACATGATTGTTCTTTACCAATCTTGAATAATTAGATCTTCAAAAATATCAAACTCACTCCAATAATTTTTAATCATAGACAAGTAACAAAATCTAATAATTTTGATATTTTGAACCAAAAAAATTTGGCCTATAACCTCCACAAACTATCACAAGTATAGAAAATTCACAAGTATAGAATAACACTATCACAAGTATAGATAAATTTTCAAACTCACTTTTATTTATTAAAAAAAAATTCATTGGGACCCTGATGAATGCTACGCATTGGGACACAAATTGATGGAAGGGGATGGTTGACTTTAAGTGTATGTCAAAATAGTGACAAAAATCATGAAGCGTCACAATTTTCATGAATGCCAGGCATAAATTTTTATTTTTTTTGAAAAATTCACATTAAATACATAGGTACTCGATGATACATGTAATTATACATATTTTTTCAAAATATTTCATCATATTTTGTAGTCAAATGAATTAGTGATATCAATTTTTTGCAAACAAGATATTGTCGAAAAGGTAATTCCATGTACTTCGCAGTCCTGTGGAGTATTTTCAAGATTTTTTGGTGTGTACAAATTATATTCATTTGAGGTCAGTGCTTCCTTTTGGACTCTTGAGCTCATATAATTTCACCATTTTGTTAGATTTCAGAGATTCCAATGGTATTGTGAAGGTGATTCAAAGTTATATCATTCATTCCATCCACCTTTTTTAGATTCAACCCTAGGTATATTCTATCAAGTTTTGCAATTTGTGGCATTTTCTTGATATCTTGGACATACTAAAATTTAGAGAAGGTTTTTTTGTAGTGGAGGCTTTATTTTCACTAGCACATCCTATTTGGGAGTTTCTATTTGATATTTTTTAATAGTTTGTTATGGGGTTTTCATTTTACCCTTCACTAATTATATTGGAAAGGGGAAACTATAAAAAATAGAGAGATTACATCATAAACCATCTCCAATCGGTTCATTTTTTGCCACATTTGTATGGTTTAGTTCCCCCTCCTGATAAAGGTGTCTAAAAAGTTGCTTGGAGTTGCAGAAGGTATGATGTCTTAGAGGTTATTGTAATGCATGTTGATTATGACATTTTGAAAGGTATTGATCATTTTTATCCTCATATTCTTTGGACTAAGCTTTTATATGAAGACCATTACACTCCACCATTCCCTTATCATCATGATTTTGAATTTCATGTGCCTCTTAATCATATAGTTATTAAATTTTTCATATTAGGGTTCATATTTGACTTAGGTTAATCATATAAAATTAGTTCATTCCATTTCTAAGGATCAAAAGGATCAAATTCAAGTCTAATTGACTCACCTTTATGGTTGAAAATCAATCTAAGAACCTTGTTGATTTGCATGCTACTGCACCTTTAAAAAAGAGCCATAAAAGAAACCCTAGGTTTAGACATTAAGCATAGGGTTCCCTTTTTCTTATATTATAGATATATACAATATTTTAATTAAAATAACCATTCTCTTCCAAAAAAAATTATAACTATAAAAGATAACATGCAAATAAGTAAGAGCCACCTACTCCTTTAATAGTAATACACAAGATCAATAATATATCACCATTTGCATTACAACCTCTACCATTCATTTTCCCATGACTTGAATTGAAAGAGAGAGATAACATAATCAAGGTGATATACATCATACCACAAAGTATTATCCCTTATTGTGCTACTCAAATCGAGGAGCTCGACACATCAGAAACAATCTAGTTGCATATGGGTTCAACATTAGGGCCTAGAGTTTACTATATTATGCTACAAATTTAAAAGTGTAATGTTTTAAAATCAATGTGATGCAATGAAATCTCAATTGGTGGCTAACAAGTAGAATTTTGTAGGGACCATTCACAAAACTGAGTTATGACTTGAAGTGATTTAATAATGCGTGCCAATTAAAGGTTAGACATCAATATTTTTAAATATAACAACTCTAGGGTGATTCTAGTAGTTTGAGTTCATAAGTCACGCAGTCTAGACATTTTATTAAGGAATACAACTATAGGCATCAATTGAATATTCATTAAACGATGAAATATTTTTATACATTAGTTTTAATTTTTGAGTACACTAACATTATATTAATTTATTAAATAATATAACTCATTAATTTTGACTAATATCTTTCTTCAAGAAGCATGATTAAAAGCATTGGAAATGTACTATAATTAATTGGCTTGTTAAACCTTAATCATTATCAATATTGTCACAATAAACTTCTGACACTTCTTATCATAAATTATAAATTTGCATAGTAAATCAATAGAGATTTGTTGAATTGTTCCATCAAAATAATATAGATAAAAGCTATTAATATAAATAATATTTTTAGACATATTGACATTTACATTTTTAATAATGTATTATGTATAAAGGTTCATGCAAAATGTACATGCATGAAAGGTACAAAATCATGCTAGTACTAGAATGCAATATTCATATGCATCAAATAAAATTATGTAAAATTTCTTCACTCCTTGGTCTGCCTAATCATATTGTTGAACTTCATTTCTAATAAAATAATATCCAACATTGATCAACTGAAAAATGTTTTATTAAAGAGACATTGTGGAAATTCAATAAAAGGGTACTAGGTTACAACAACTTCTTCATTTAATAATAATTAAATATCTCTTCATATAAATATTCCCACTCCAATGCGTGCAACAATAAAAACATCTCATAGGCCTCCTAGATAATCATCTTAAACAATAAGAACTATGGGAAACACATCAATTTGTAGAACTCTAAAATCCATTGAAGAAGCCATGAACTATGAAGAAATATCATATTTCAGTCGATATCTATATGCAACTTCTAAAAGTTTGAAGTACACTTTCTACGTATCTTAAAAAAAATTCTATGTCTATGGATAGTAATTTCTCCTAGGTGTGTAATAGAAAAATGGACCTGACATTTTAATGGTCTTTTAGGTCTTTCTTCAAGATGCTTGGTCCATTTTTCTTTGATTTAATGTTGTAGTGTGGCTTAAACATTCACATTAGGTCCTTAAATTTCAAATTATGATGTCTTGTGAAGGTGCTGTGAAGTGTTGTAAAACATTTCTACACTTTTCTAGACTCTATTCATTGCAATTCACCTAAAAATCACCTTTTCAACAATTATCAATTCATATTTTGAAGTATTCTAAAGTCTTGTAACAATATTTCACACTTTTCTAGGCTTGTTATCCCTATTTACACCTTTCTTGTGCATTATTTGACCATTTTATGTCCTTATAACACTTAATTAAGTTTGCTTTTGAATGTAAAGCTGGAAAACCACATTAAATGCATGATAATTCCCGACACCCACTTTCAAGTCCAAGGTGGGACCCATTCGCCATGGGTGGTGAGTGAGTCCCTCTTGGCTCAAAATTCAAAATATTTTCAAATTTTCTTTCAGGTTTTAATTTAAAATCACCTTGTGTTGCCCTATGATGAGGTATCATCAAGTTACTAAGGGAAAAGTATGTATAAATAAGTCTTTTTACATCCATTTTAATCGCCATACATCAAGCTCACTAATTCACTCATTAATTCAAGCACTCAAGCACTTTGCATCATTCAATCAAGTATCTTTGAGAAACCATTGATATATCTTCATATTTCTTCAACAAGGTTGGTGAGTTTAGGACATTTGCATGTTATTCATTCATATTTCCTTGTTCATTTCATTCCATTTCTTCATTAAGGGTTTGATTACCAAAGTGGGATTTTACCAAGGAAAATCCCTATAACCTAACCCTTAACCATTTTTCCCCTTTTGCATGTGTGTTTACAGATTTGTGTATGTAGATTTATCAATAAATTAGGTGTTGAATGGTGTTCAACAAGTCAACAAAGTGTTTCAAATCAACTACAACCTATTTCAAGATTGAAGACAACATACAGTTTTTTTTTTAACAGATTTGATTCTATTAACTCGACAAGAAGACAACCTCAACTATGGTACTACATAATTGGTCCTTGATTTCACGGAATTTTAGGAGAGGGCTGATTTTCCATCAATGGTGAATCAGCCCCTCCTTTAGGCTAGAAAGTTAGATTTTGACAGATTATGGATCCTGACACTTAGAAACCTATTTTCAGAAGTTTTCATCAAAAGCAAGATTGATTCACCATTAGTGGTGAATGAGTCCCACTAGTGATTTTCATTGATCTCTATCAGCATTCAAGACATTCTAAATTCTTCATTCTCTTCCTAGGTACACTCTGATTCAACCTTCATTTCTATTTTACATTTGTTCATACTTTAGTTTATCCGTGCATATTACAATGTGTTTTCAAACATCACTTGTTTCTTAGATTTTGCATTCATAATTAGTCAATTACTTAACTTAGTTGCATCTATATCATCTCATTTATCCTTACTAACATCATACACATCTTAATTTGAGTGAACCACATTGATTTTTTGTGAGGTTTAACTCTCTCCTTTTAGGTGAAACATCCTAAGAGTGAAAGAGTAGCCTATAAGCCTCACCCAAAAATATATGGTTCATTTTAGTGAACCTACATATTTAACATCATATCATTTTGATTTTCATTTATATTTGCATCTTAGGATTTCTTAAATTTCATTAGCGAAAGACTCATTTAGATTTCATTTTTGCATATTGTATCATTCCAAAACTAAAAATTTGCATTTGGATCCTTAGTTTTCATTTGATAGGTATTAAAATCACTTTTAATTTTCTAAAAAACACAAAAAATATCATAGTCAGACTCATTTTCCACCCTAGGTGAATCAGTCCACCTACACATTTCATACTGTATTTCCAGGTATCTTTCTAGGCATTTACTGCATTTATGTTCTCTACTATTATTTATTTGTTTTAGTTTGTAGAATTTTTTTTATTTGCATTTTGCACTCCTAGATTGCCTTGCATTTTCATTCACCACATCTTTTGTAGTACTTGCATGAGTGTTTGGTGCCCTAGTGAGATGAAGTTCTAGACTCATGGCTTCTTGTGATAGCACTTTTGTTGTGGACCTTGGTATTTCAAGAGCTCCCACTCCTAGTATGGACAATGTTGCATTAGGCATGGATACTACCACTGCTATGCCTTCACCATTCCATCCAATGCATGTTGACATAGAAAAAAATTCCACTATGTAAGAAAAATTCATTAGTATTCATGAGGATTTTGTACATTACAACAAAATTTATCCCTTGAAAACATTTCCACCACTACCATACCTACAATAGAAAACATTCATCGTTTGATTAAAAGTGATGATAAATTAGAAGTTATGAAAATAATAGTTGAGATATACAATAAACATGCTCCTTCTACTTCGCAATCAACTAATATTGTTGTAAGCCAAGGAGGACCTCACAATCCTCCTCAAACCATATCATCCATACCAGCTTATACCACTCCTCAAGTTACAACAACTATACAATAGGTTAGTCATGTAGCTCCTTCTTTCACTATTCCAACTAGCATTCCTAGTTCTTTTGTGGTATCACATATTCCTTCTTCCACCTTCACCCCTCTTAGTGTCCCTTTCACTTCTCCTAACATTACCTACACTCCATCACCATTTTTCCTTCCACTTCGTACCACTTACACCAATCCCATCATTACACAACTCTTTAACACCATTTCATCCATGCAACAAAAAATCTCCACCATTAGCCAAATTCAAAATGCTCCACCCACATATCATTTTTGTAGTAGCACATTATCCTTAGAGATCTTATGCACACAGATGCCACAAGGAATTGAAATAACTAGGTTTGAGAAATACAGAGGTAAAGGAGACCCTACTAATCATGTCAATGCTTATACAACCTTGTTTAGTGACTTTCTCCTTGACGATAAGCTATTAGCCAATCTTTTTCTTGGGACCTTGAAAGACACTACATTGGAGTGGTTTACGAACTTACCCAATCATTCAATCCGATCATTTAATGAACTTGTGGATGCCTTCATAAGTCATTTTCAAGTCCATATGACTCGTAAAAAGATAATGGCTGATTTAATGCAATGTATACAAAATTTAGATGTAAAAGTAACTGATTTCATTTCATGATATTAGTCATTATATGCTCAAATTAATGTCAAGATCCCTGATTCACATCTATAGAATGTATTTATCAGAATCTTGCACACTCACCTTTAAGATAAGTTGAATATGATGAAATTCCTTGTGTTCATGCATTTATGCACAACCCTTTGTGATTATCACAACTTGGTTTCTAGTCGTGATTCAATGTCCACTTCTCACCAAGTTGAGAAGTATTAGAAAAACAACCAAAACAAAGTGCAAAACTTTGGAAAACCAAATAGAGGATTTTTATAGTTCAATCTACCTTCTCTACAACAAACTCAACCTGTTCAGAGTCAAGTGGAAGCTATTAAATTAGTGGTGCCCTTTACCTATGGGGACCTGAAGAGACAATTTAATCCCTTACCTGATGCCCTCCATAACACAATGAACCAATTGCTCCAACAACAAATGATCACTTTGCATACCGTTAAACCACTTGATACCACCAAGCCTTTCTCACCTACCTTTAAACCTAATGCTTGTCATCATTTTCATCGCCATAATGGACATGAAAATGAAGAATGTAAGTGTCTCAAACACTTAGTTCAAGAACTCATTGATTCTGGCCATTTGTCCATTGTGGATGTCAATGATCAAGGCAATAAGTTTGTTGCACCCCCTAACTAGAATTTAACTTTTTTAACCAGCCCTATGCCTAAACACAATGTTTCATTTGTCAATGCTAGTGAGCCTTCAAAAACTAATGTAATGGATGTTGATACAAATAATGAACAACTTGATATAACTCCAAATGTTGTCCAAGTCAATCCTATGGATGAACTTGTGGGTATGATAGATGCTGTCCCTGGTAAGGGTCAAACCAAAAAATCTCTTGATATTACTCTTTCTTCTCATGACATACTTAAAAATATTCCCTATGATCTTCTTTACATAGCTGAGAGAATCTATGATAAGCCCACTAATGGGATGTTAATAGATCCTTCCTGTGGCGAGAATGTGATCATGAAAGAGTTTTTAGTATTACACAATATTTATCAAGATGATTATAACAAACCAACTGCATGGATTAAAATACATACCAGTTGTGCATTCCCTATGATTTGATTAATAATACTCCCCTTACAGATAGGACCCAAAAATTTGGAGGTAACATTTTCTATCATACCACAATCAGACCAATTTAGTCTATGGTTGGGTCAACCTTGGGTCCACTCGATGGAAGCAGTCCCTTTAGTTGTTCACAAATTTTTGAAGTTTACGCATGGAAATGAAATATTTACCATACACCATGGTGGATTTAATCTATTATCCTCTAAAGGTATTTTTTTCTTAGAATCCTTTTGGCCTAAACTTATGGAACCCATCACTCCTCAAAAGGACTTATTTTTTATAACCTATCAAAATTTTAAAGCCAAACACATAGCTGAATTGTCAATTCATAACATGTCCCCATCCACTTCCACTCCTCCTATCCAAGATGAAACCATGCTTCAACCTGAGTCCAACATTGAACAATCAATACAACCTCAATAGGGACTTTCCTTGGGTACTTTCCCTCAATTGATTAAATGACCAAGAGAAAATGAAACCAATCCTATCATGTCTCATCACATTAAATAAGTGTATAAAGCTAAATAGAAAGTGATTGACCCATCTTCTTCTATTGCATCCATTCTTCCCCCTCCCAAAGAAAAGGAACATATGATGGATCAACCTGCTCTTACACCTCAAAAAATTTAAAATAAAATAAAATGAAACCACAGTGCTTGGGAGCATAGGTATCGTCATCATCTCCTTGCTTGTCAATCTCGAATGGAAGAAAATAAAGAAAACCAACCTCTACCTTCGATAGAAGCAATAGATGATCTCCTCATTCTCCTTGCCTGCCACAAGATATTATAGTCCAACCCTCATAACAAAATGAATTGATCCAACAACCACAAATTTTGATACACCTTCCTTGGAAATAACCCTTCATCTTCCTATCATAATCAATCTTGATTATGATAAAAAATAGATGAAGAAGTGCATAGTAGTCTAAACTCTTTATTTTCATCTACCATGAGCTTAAATTATAAATCTCCCATACCAAGTGAAGAACTTGGTACATCTCCTATTTTAACACTTTCAATTCTTCCTTAGGATAGCCAACCTCCCTCGCAATACATTGAACATGATTGGGAGGAAGATGACTTGTTGGATGGTTGTCTTGCATTCACCTCACTAGCCTTTTATATTACTTTTTATTTTTCTTTGGTTTGATTTTATGTGTGTATTGTGTTCCCCTATAATGTGCATTTGATGTTCTCTCTCTTTGTACACTTCCTCTATTTATACCTCTATTCTTCTATATGTCGTGCATTTCCTTTTTCCTTTTTTTTTTTGTTCTCCTTTTGGAGATGATGCAAATTGTAGAGACGCCCTATGTCTCTTCCATGATGACCCATTTTTTTTTCCCTTTTTTTGTGTCCTCCTTTTGGGAATGATGTAAAGCGTAGAGATGCCCTATGTCTAGTCCATGTTTACCCAAATGGTCCTTTTTCATTTTTGTTTTGTGTTCTCCTTTTGGGGATGATGCAAGGCATTGAGATCAAAATGTCTCCTTCATGTCGACCCAAAATATTTTTCTTTTTCATTCTCTTTTCACTTTTTTTTTTCCTTTTGGAGATGATGCAAATCCTTGAGACTGAAATATCTCTTCTATTTTGACCCAAAATGGACTTTGTTTCCTTTTATTTTCACTCTATTTGTGTCATTCTTCTAGTTCTATGTGCTTTGGGGAATGATGACAGTTCTGAGCTCTTTCATAAAAACATTGCAAAAATGAATATACAGACCCAAATCCATAGATCCCTTATGTGTTTGGTGTGTTCCTTTTTGAGGGGTAAACTCCCTTTTATTTTGTTCTCTTTTTCATTTAAATGACACAACCTAACATAGAAACATATGACTTGGCATAGGGGATTTCCAAGTTGGCTCTCATATCTTGTTTTCTTTTTGCATTTTTCCTTTGCTACTTTAAAGTAATTGCTCATAGAACTATGTGTAGCAATTCCTTTAAAGTGGAGCCATACATTGGCATCATTTCATTTTAATTTTTGGTTCTTAGTGCAGCCTTGTCACTTCATGCGATGCATTCGCCACTTTTTGGGTGACATTAGGTGTGATGTCCTTCATAAGTGTGATCTATCTTAGCATATTACATTACTCTTAGTGGCCTGATGCAACACACTACATCTCCTAATTTGTGAATACACTATTATTTAACTGGTCTTCTCTTGGAGATGTTAGACACAATGTTCCCTAAGTGATAGTCCTTGCATGAACTGAACAAGACTCCTTAGAACATCTTTTGCATCTTACATTTTACATTTTTTCATCTTTTCCACCTTGCATAATGTAACTTGCATGCATGTGGTACCTTTCTCTTTGTTCATGGGTTCTAAGCATACAAAGGTTTGCTTGTCCTATGAAGCAGGAATAAAAATTTTCCTTTATGACACCTTTTTAAAGTTATCAGGAGGTATAATTTTGATATGGTTGAGGGGGAAGCCCATTTAGCAGCACAAATTTCCCCATAGCCACCTATGTGTTTGTGAGTGCATACCAACTAGCATATGTACTTCACCTTTTTTTTATTTACTCACTCGGTGGACTACCATGAGTTCTATCTCCCAAGAGTGAATATGCATTCTCTTTTTTCTCACAAACAACCTAGATCTAATCTATGACTAGTTGGACAGATGATCGAAGCTCAATCTAATTCCACCTTTTCTTCTCTTTCTTCTCACTTGTGTTCATTCATTCTTATGTTTATTTTACCATGGGATCTTCATCATGGGGGCTTGATTATCCCTCTTGATAATTGATGTTCCATCATGCTAACATAAGTGCATTGGGATCCTTATTGATATGCATGGCTACTTTAGTGTGGGTTTGAAGCAAGTTCATCCTCTCACTAAAGTGGGGGCTAAATATGCCATATAAAAATGGTTCTTTGACATTTTCATGGTCTTTTAGGTATTTTTTCATGATGCTTGGTCCATTTTTATTTGATTTAATGTTGTAATATGGCTTAAACATTCACATTAGGTCCTTAAAATTCAAATTATTACATCTTGTGAAGGTGTTGTGAAGTGTTGTAAAACATTTCTACACTTTTATAGACTCTATTCATTACAATTCACCTAAAAATCACCTTTTCATCACTTATCAAGTCCTATTTTGAAGTGTTGTAAAGTCTTGTAACAAGATTTCATGCTTTTCTAGGCTTGTCATCACTATTTACACCTTTCTTGTGATTTATTTGACCCTTTTATGCTCTTATAAGGCTTAATTAAGTGTGTTTTTGAATGTAAACCTGAAGAAAAACATTAAATGCAAGATAATTCCCGACACACACTTTCAAGTCCAAGGTGGGACCCATTCACCATTGGTGGTGAATGAGTCTCCCTTGGCTCAAAATTTAAAATATTTAAAATTTTCTTTCAGGTTTTAATTTAAAATCACCTTACATCAGCCTGTGATGAGGTACCATCGGGTTCTTAAGGCATGATTTTGTATAAATAAGTGCTTTTACATCCATTTTAACCCCCATTCATCAAGTTTACTAATTCACTCATTCATTCAAGTCCTCAAGCACTTTGCATCATTCAATCAAGCATCAATCAAGTATCTTGGAGCAACCATTGATATATCTTCAAATTTCTCCAACAAATTTGGTGATTTAGGACATTTGAATGTTATTCATTCCTCTTTCCTTGTTCATTTCATTCAATTTCTTGATTAAGGATTTGATTACCAAATTGTGATTTGACTAAGGCTAATCCTTATAACCTAACCCTTAACCATTTTCCCCATTTTGCATGTGTGTTTGCAGACTTGTGTGTGCAGATTTATCAAGAAATTAGGTATTGAAAAGTGGTCAACAAGTCAACAAAGTGTTTCAAGTCAACTATAACCTATTTCATGCTTGACGACAATGTATAGTTCATTTTCTGCAGATTTGATTCGGTCAACCCAACAAGAAGACAACCTCAGATTTGGTGCTGTAGAATTGGTCCTTCATTTAATAGAATTTTGGGAGAGGGTTGATTCACCATCAATGGTGAACGAGTCCCACCTTAAGGCTAGAAAGTTAGATTTTGTCAGATTCTCGATCCTGACACTTAGAAACCTGATTTTCATAAATTTTTAGTAGAAGTAGGACTGATTCACCATCAGTGGTGAATGAGTTCCACTGGTGATTTTTAGTGATCACTGTCATCATTCAGGACATTCCAAATTCCTCATTATCTACCCGAGTGTATTTTGATTCAACCTTCTTCATTTTTGTTTTGCATTTGTTCATACTTTAGTTTATGCTTGCATATCACAATGTATTTTCAAACATCACTTGTTTCTTAGATTTTGCATTTATAATCAGTCAGTTAATTAACTTAGTTTCATTTAGATCATCTCATTTATCCTTAATAAAATCATACACATCTTAATTTGAGTGAACCACATTGATTTTTCATGAGGTTTGTCTCACTCCATTTAGGTGAAACATCTTAAGAGTGCAAGAGTAGCTTATAAACCTCACACCCAAAAATCTATGGTTCACTAGGAAGGTTGATTCCTATTCATGATATGTTAGAAAAATTTGTGTATCCATATTTATTTTTGTACTACATATTTGATCAAAATTATGATGAACTTCCTTAGTAATGTTGGTTGAATTGAGAAATTTTTTGTTCTACATCCCATTGTGGTGAAGCATGAGCTAATAGTTAGATAGTTAGTCAAAATATGTGATGTTGTAACAACCAATATGATTATTATATTTTATGTTTTACATCATATCATTAAAAACCAAATAATATGTCAATATAGAAAGATACATCTATCAGAAAATAACATAGATCAACATTATGGATTCTAGAAATCTAATGTCTTTAACTTGTATCTACCTAAAAATAAAAATCTATCACACAATCTTGCATATTCACACTAAATATGGTAATCATCTAGAAAATATAAAAGTGGTTCCTATGCAAAGATATATACCTTTACAATAAATGAATAATACAGAGATACAATTATTTCCTTTGATATGAGATATTTGATTTCACTTTTATTTCACAACCATTAATTGATCTTATAGTTCAAATTCAATTTATTCATTATAGTATGATAGAAAATGTATTATAATAAAATACTATATGAAGCCAAAATCTATGTACAAATACAAAAGAACCTTCATGGGAACCATAGCATTCAAGCATCTCATGTTCACTTTGTGCTGGGATTAAAACTACAAAATAATAGACTCATCATCTTCTTTGATATGAGATCTTTCATCTCACTTTTAATGCAAAACCATTATTTGATTTTATGCTTCCAATTTATTCCATTCACAAAAACATGAGAGCATAAGTGTTATAGGAAAATATTAGATCAAACCAACATTTATATATGAATACACACAAACAACATAGGAACTAGATCAATCCAATATCCCATGTTCACATAGTACTTGGATCAAACACAAATCACCTATGCGCAATGTGGGTAGCTTATACTTGTGTTACATATGCATATGTGACTAGGTCTTTTTCAATTCATAGTTGCACATAGTGTTTAGCTCAAGCATATATTAGCTATACATAGTTGTAACTAGCTAATTTATAGATCAAATATATTTTCTTTGACATATGCCACATATGTATAGTATGAACAATGAATAAATATGCATCACATATACATACTAGGATACCTTTTTCAAGAATCACATATACACAATGTGCCTAGATTTCTCACATAACATATCCATAATTTGAAGAAATTAAACATCACATATTCACATAGAAAATTCACTAGAAAAATAAAGTGGTGACAACCTATCTAAAGTAGCTTCACCTTGATCTTATTTAATAACACATAATCCCTTAAGTACAGTCTAGCCAAAGATTGTAGTGTTCACATAATTATTTCTAATCAAATAAAATCCATTATGAGGACACATTATCCTATCCTACATATTATCATTAATAGGAAGACCATAAGTATAACAACACACACAACACATAAGGATATTCTTGCATAATTAACTAGTGATTGAATCACAAATACATATTCACCAATAAGTAACAAGAAGTTGATCTAAGACTATTACATGCATAATTACATTTCTTGATTCACTAATAGTTACCCTATAAGTCTATGAAAACTAAAAGAGAAATTTCAATGCATTTTATGCTACATGGAGTTTACATTTTTGTGTCATGATTCACTACCAATGGCGATTGAGGATAACTTTTGTAGTAATCACTAATAAAAGTAAGGTTGAAAACATACAACACATACAAGTATTAATAATATTTTCATAGTTTTCTAACCACTCAAGTCAAGGGATCAAGATATCCATTTCCTTTGTGTCAATAATCAAAGTTAGTAGAACCTAGTATGGGATAGCTCCTATTATTTACACCACCAACACGATACTGGTAAAATTTGGCTAAGACATGTCATACCAAATGAAGTTGTAGTAATTTATCTCCTTTTCACTAATAGTGGCAATTGAGTAAACCTTAATATATAGTAATTACCTCCTTGTAGTTTTAACCTAATGGTACTAGTGATAACCATATAAAATGTTTGTATATAATATTATGGATAGCTTGTCACCTCTTTTGACTCTATGCTATTTTTAAAAGCAAATTAATCCTAAAGATATGGTCAATGACACTTAACATCTATCACCTACATGGTATTTATAATAGTTAATTATTCACAAGTATATTCAACTTAGTTTTTATCTATGGGGTCATCTTATAGCTAAGTACAACTAATCTTAATTTTTGAAGGATTACAAATACTACTCAAATTAACCTAGTTAAATATCATATAAAGAGATCAATCAACATATATAGAGAGTTTTTTAGATCTTAATGACGATTACTAACACACAAGTCACACATTGAATGCACATAATCTACCCTCTAAATAAACACATATACATAAGATAATACAAACTCAAAAAGTATTCAAATTTTATCCACTTTGATCAATTTTTATCTACAAATAAATTATTTATTATACATGAATAAACCTATAATAATAATATTGAACAATATCCTACGTTGGAGTAAGAAATAATTTGTATAATACTAAGCTTAGGATACGATTATAGGGAGAGAGACACACACACACATATATATAGTGGTAATTCCATCGAGACTCAACACAATTCTTGGTCCGTATTTAGAGCAAGTGGATCTTCATAAGAGTAAGCGTTGTTCACACCACTAATTTATAAATTGACTTCGATAAAAATCAAGAAGTACCTGGTTTCATTATCATTAAGAAAGAAATAAAATAAAATTTTAATTTGAATATGTTAATGGAAGGGGAACTGGCCCATATGAAAGAGGAAAAGACAGCGATGGAGAAGAAAGGGAATGCACAGTCAAATTGAGCTGGCAGATTGTACAATGTATTTACCTGAGAAGAAAGAACAAACAATTGAGTTGCATCTTTAATGAATTCCAGAGTCAATTAAATTTGAATTGTATATTAAATCGATTACATGCGAGATTCGTTGGTCTGTAATGATTCACGAAATTCCAACTGTATCAATTTTTAAATTATTTTGTCCACGTTTGGAGCTTTACACTTTCTTATTTCACCAAGAATAAATGACACAGAAACGGGTATTTTGTGGCCGAACAGACGAATAGCATCCCATCTGTTACAGCGGTTACATAATCGTACATTACTAAGAATAAATAACTCTTAATGCAAGTCTAACATGGATTACCTGTGAAGATCCCATGCTTTGGCTATAAATGGTGCCATCACTAAATCTCTTTCAAGCGGAATACATTAAGTTTGGATATCCGTCATTGACAAAATGGCCAAGGGCGTATATGTGTGTCTGGTCTTTTTATTGTTCAGTGTATCTTTTGCTTCCGCTTCTGGTAATATGCATTCTTTTCTCCTCAATCAATAATTTACAGGTTCATAGATTAGTTTTTCTTGTTTCATTGCAATAAAAATATATTGTTCTGTCGTTCAAAATTTTAACCAAAATTCTGAAATACTTACTGATTTGTAATATTTTCATATTTGTAAGGGGTCGTGGACTATGAGTATTGCAGAAGCTGGAGCAAATCATTCAAGGGGCCATGCTTCTTTTTCGATGAGTGTGACAGTGCTTGCGTAGATGAAAATGCCGAGTTTGGACAATGCGATTGGAGTAGAAGGGGACTCGCATGTTTCTGCTACAAGCGCTGTTAGAATAGCAATGCTATGTAGTAGCTATCCTAATGAATGTTTATTCCAGTGAGGATATGCCTTTCTTCTATGATGGGAGAAAGAGAAAAAAATGCAATAAAATCACTCGTTTTATGAGTAGTAATTTAAATTTAAGCAAAAGAAAAGCCATGTAATGTTTCCATGCTCTTATATACAACTATTTATATTTTTAATTATTTCTTAATTTCAAATAATTATTTTATCTCATTATTCTATTTTAAGTAATTTCAAATTAGTTCATATTAAAAATAAATATTAATAAGTATTTATAAAAGAAGATAAATAATTAAATTGTTTTTATTGCGTTTTAACTTATATTATTAAGAGTAAGTTATAATTTAAATTTTTTTAATAAGAGTATTTTTTTCAACATTAAATTAATTTTGGAACATAAATTAAATAGTATGTTAAATTATGAAAAGTTAAATAGAGTGAAGTCTCTCAAAGGAACACATTTTACCTTGTTTTGGATTAATGTACCAATCATTCATTAATGGTGGGGAGTGAATACAATAAAATTTATTGTTTTTTGAAGATCTAAATGATATAATCATTTCTTATTGTTGTCAAGGCCCCACCTACAAAAACCATATTGGTTGAAGTAATTTATATGTAATAATAGCTTCAATTTTAATAACATATACTTAAGAAACATGAAATGTCCAATAAAAATTATATTACAAAAATAAATAAATTAATCTACCATCCAAACCTTCTTCTACATCCATATAATTAGGGTACACGATGATGCCTAGCATGTTGCATGGTAACATCAACAAGCCTCACCAACAACAAAATCATGCAAGCCACTTTTTAAAAATTGACAGTAAAAGACAAAATATTTTATTTTTCAAAAAAGGATTTTGTTGGCTTTTAAGAAAATTCTACCCAAAAAAATTTGGGGATGTCAATGACCAATTAAAGGAATTCCCAAGTGAATATTCTATGGAGGGAATACTTTATTGGCTAAAAGTATATTCCTATATTGATGTCATCATGAAATCATTATAACATCATTAACCGGTCTCTCCAACATGCCCCTCTCATAGTTGGTGACTTGATTTCAAACTTAATTTTTAAAAACTCATAATGTAGGATCAAGACCTCCGCCTTACAAGTATTTTTTCCTATTTAGGGTGTAATTTGGTGCTCTTTGTAGTGGTGCAAATGGTTTTATTCTTAAATTAAGTAAGAAAAAGGGATACTTTTTCCATTGTTACACTTAGCCCCTAGTTTAGTGAGAGCAAGAACATGCTTCAAATTCACACTAAAGTTGACATTCAAGAGGGGCCCAGGTGTACCAATGCAGATGGTCTAGGATAAAAACGGTCAAAGGAGGTTGTCAAGCTTTGAGGATCTGAGATCCTACATCAAACCCACATAAGTACAAAAGGATATGCACAATGTGTATGATATGCATCATCAAGATACGAAAACATGCAATGCCAATAACTAAAAGAATGAAAACAAAAATAGGTGAAAATAAAAGGAGGTGGATCAAGCCTCGACCATTTGTTTAAGGAAATGTGGATTAGATCTAACTTTTTTTTCCAAAAATGTATACTCACTCTAAGGCAATAGAGCTTCAAGCTTTCCACTTGGTGAGTATCCAAAAAGTGTGGCTTAGTGAGAAAGTCATTCCTCTATATTGGCTTCTCACTGTATAATGAGAAATTCATTCTCACATTTAGGCTTCTCATCATATGCCAACCATACCAAAGTTATAACTCCTAATAAATTTGACAAGGTGTGACATAACAATGAACTTTGAGCTTTATGAGGCAAGAAAATCTTTGTATTCTTGAAACTCATGAACATACAAGATGGCTCCATAGGCAAGCAAAGTGTATTATGCAAGGTGGCCATTAAAAAATTGTTGTAAATGTAAAATATTTTAAGGTATATTCAAAGGGATTTTTCTTAGTTCATGGAACGTCTCTTCTTATAGAACATTGTTCCTAATGTCTCTAAGAGACTTGATAAGTTAAAGAAATATCATGCTATCAAAGGAAATCAAACCCAATGACACCACCAATAAAATGATGTATTACAAGAAGAAATAAAATTAGACAATGAAACATGAGTGTCAATGTATCCCCCAACTGTAAAGTGGTTCCTAACCCCACTATTGTGAGAAATTTCTTTAAAGTAGAAGAAGATATGAGAGCTTATGTGGAAATCCTTATGCCAAGTCACATGTTTCCAATAAGCTACTTCATGAAAATAGAAGGGATTTCCCCCAAAATGTATAACTTAGTGTATTAGATGTAAGATAAATTAAGGTATGTAATCCACATCTCAAGATTTCTCTTATATATACATGAAAGGAGATGAGCTAGCCAAAAGAGACAAGTAACATAAAAGGACAAGTATTTTTTTCTATTTAGGGTGTAATTTAGTACTCTTTGCAATGGTACAAATGGTTTTATACTCAAATTATGTAAGAAAAAAGGATACTTTTTCCATTGTTACACTTAGCCCCTAGTTTAGTGAGAGCAGGAACTTACTTCAAACTCACACTAAAGTTGACATTCAAGAGGGGCCCAAGTGTACTAATGCAAATGGTCAATCTTTGAGGATTTGACATCCTATGTCAAACCAAAATAAGAACAAAAGGACATGCACAATGTATATGATATACATCATCAAGATGGACAAACATGCAAAGCAAATAACTAAAAGAATGAAAACAAAAATAGGTGAAAATAAAAAGAGGTGGATCAAGCCTCGACCATTTGTTTAAGCTGATGTGGATTAGATCTAAGCTATTTGTCCAAAAATCTATGCTCACCCTAAGGCAATAGAGCTTCAAGCTTTCCACTTGGTGAGTATCCAAAAGTGTGGCTTAGTGAGAAAGCCATGCCTCTATATTGGCTTCTCACCATATAATTAGAAAGTCATATCGATGTTTAGGCTTCTCATCATATGCCAACCATACCAAAGTTAGAACTCCTAATAAATTTGATAAGGTGCTACATAACAATGAACTTCAAGCTTCATGAGGCAAGCAAGTCTTAGTATTCTTTAAACTCATGAACATATAGGATGGCTCCACAGGAAAGCAAAGTGTATTATGCAAGGTGGCCATTAAAAAATTGTTGTAAATGTAAAATAGTGTAAGGTATGTTCAAAGTGATTTTTCTTAGGTTGTGTAAGGTCTCTCCTTAGGGAAAATTGTGCCTAATGTCCCTAAGATACTTGATAAGTTAAAGAACTATCAGGCTCTCGAAGAAAATCAAACCCAATGACACCACAAAGAAAATGATGTATTGCAAGAAGAAAGAAAATCATACAATGAAACATGAGTTTTGATGTATGCCCCCACTGTAAAGTGGTTCCTAACACCATTATTCTGAGAAATTTCTTTAAAGTAGAAGAATATATGAGAGGTTATGTGGAAATCCCTATTCAAAGTCACATGTTTCCAATAAGCTACTTCACGAAAAGAGAGGGGTTGCCCCCAAAATGTATAACTCAGTACATCAAATGCAAGATAAATTAAGGTATGTCATCCACATCTCAAGATTTCTCTTATATATACATGAAAGGAGATGAACTAGCAAAAATAGACGACAAGTAACATAAAAGGACAAGGCTACCTAACCCCTTGCCCCCACTTAGTGCAGGACAAGGATGAGCCACTAGATGATTGATGAGAAACATGCTAGAGTTAAAATAAGTACCAATTAGAGGAATTAGGTGCCCCCACATAAGGAAGATCACCAAACTCCTTAAGATGTTGAATTTGATCACTTAAATCCTTACATTCATTAGTAGAATGACCATGAACTCTATGATATACACAAAAAGAACTCTTGTTAGCCGATAGGCTATTTACGTGGGGGAACCCCACCGAGATTTCCCCCAGTCTAATGTCGTCGATGAGATTTTGGTGTGGTTCCCCCCACGTGACAACACAACTTCCAGAAAACTTTACAGTGGTGTGGAACAAACCTCCAACACGGTTGACTAATGATCTGACATGACCATTACGTATTGTACATTGGTGTGTCGTGAATTAATAAATTACCTTCGCCTGCAGTTAAAATGGAAGATGTCAAAACTGCCAGCACTTTTCCCACTTTATCAGTTGATTTCACAAGCATTGCCTCCAGTCGGATTAAATTTTCTAGCGTATAGTTTAAAAATGTTTTGATATTTATTTTTAATTGTGGTCCCTATCTTTATTTGGATCAATTGTCAAAAAAAATTGATTTTTTTATTTTAATATTTTATTTTTCTTTTTTAGAAAATAAGAAATTTTTTTGATCAAAATCAGTTGAGTTTTAAAAAATAAGAATAATTTAAAACTTGTTACATTTCATATTTAGTATAATATTATATTATCAATTTTAAGAAGTAATCATGATATCATGGGAAACTCCAGTATATAAAAAAATAAACAATGCAATAAAAATATTAATATAAATCATGAGTGTTAATTGTTATTTTAGCAATATCGGTTAACATGATTATAATAATAGGAATAGTCTTAAATGAAATATTAGTAGTTTATTTAAATAATGTTATCATTTTAAAATATAAACATTGATGGGATATCCCTAAAGATAATGTTGGCCAATGATTAGTTAACAAGAGTGTAGTATTTGGTTCAAAATTAGATTTAATCTTAATAATATTATTATTCTTTTTTATTTAATGATAAAACAACTACATTGTTAAATATTCAAAAACATTTAGATTGAATCTTAATAATGTTATTATTATTTCTTATTTAATGATCAAACAACTATATTGTTGTTAAATATTCAATAACATTTATATAATGCATTTAAAAAGGATTAACAAGGAGGTAATTGCTACGCCCTTAATATTATTGTACATCGGGTTATGAATAGTCGGCTTGTGGCTATCTTAACTCTCTATTCTAGCTAAACTTCAACAAACAAGATCAGTCAAGGATTATATTAAGCAATTCCAAAATCTATCCTTAAGGGTGGATACAATTACAGAGGAAGACTTGAATGACTTATTCTTGGGTGGTCTCAAGGATCACATTCAACATGAGGTATGCATGTTTAGCCCTAGTTCCATAAATGAGTCTTTTATCTTAGCACGCAGGGTATAGGAGAAATATTTGATTCCTAAGAAGTAAGGGGC
Organism: Sequoia sempervirens; assembly: GCA_007258455.2. Classification (NCBI taxonomy): domain Eukaryota; kingdom Viridiplantae; phylum Streptophyta; class Pinopsida; order Cupressales; family Cupressaceae; genus Sequoia; species Sequoia sempervirens. Next base: position 702,522,907 of record VDFB02281492.1, on the reverse strand, counting down.
TAATGTGACAAGAGAGAGGATATTCAAAACAACCTACTAAGTTGACTCCACAACAAATTGAGGAGAAAAGAGCAAAAGGCTTGTGTTTCAATTGTGATAGCAAATATAGTCGGGGACATAAATGTAGTGAAAAGAAATTGTTTTATATTGAAGGTCCCAATGAGGAAGAAGAGGAGGAACCCATACTAGATGATGAAAGGGAGTCAAATGAGGAATCACATGATTCTCAACCAATCATTTCTTGTCATGCACTCTCAGGTTTCAGTGCTCCACAAACTCTCAAGGTGGTGGGGTTCCTAAAGAAGCAGAAGGTAATAGTGTTGATCGACTCAGGTAGTACTCATAATTTCATCCACAAAAAGTTAGCTACTTGTCTAAATTGTTTCATATATCCAGCTCCAGAGTTTCAAGTTTTGATTGCATATGGGGTATAGTTAGTTGTTCAGGGAAGTGTCATAGCTTTTAAATTATCCATGGGAGATTATCAACTTGATACCCCAATGTATGCGATATCCATGGGTGTAGCAGATATTGTTTTGGGAGTACAATGGCTTACTACATTAGGAACAATTGAGATGAACTTCCAAGAACTATTCATGAGATTTCAATCAGAAGGAAGGCTAGTAGAGCTAAGGGGGTTGAAGGTAAAATCTCCACAAATGGTAAGCTCTCATCAAATGAAAAAGTTGCTTAAGAAATGAGTGGATGGATTTGTGGCCCAACTATTTTCATTAGAAGTCTCTCAATCTATTACTCCTACTCATCCAGATTTGCAAGCTATAATCGATCATCAGACAGTTGTTCTTGGAGATATGCCTAAAGGACTTCCTCTAAAGAGGGATCATGATCATTCCATCAAGTTAGTCCTAGGGAGCCAACCACCAAACATCAGGCCTTATAGGTATCCACACATATGAAAGAGTGAGATAGAAAAAATTGTTGAAGAGATGCTAGAGGCAGGAATCATCAGGCATAGCCAAAGTGCTTACTCCTCACCGGTGGTGATGGTACGTAAGAAGGATGAGACTTGGCGCATGTTTCTAGATTATAGAGTGCTCAACATGTACACCATTAAAGATAAGTTTCCAATTCCAATCATTGATGATTTGCTAGATGAATTAAATAGAGCTATGTTTTTTACCAAGTTAGATCTTAGATCTGGTTATCACCAAATTCGGATTAAGGAGGAAGATATTTGTAAGATAGCATTTAGGACTCATGAGGGTCATTATGAATTTTTGGTGATGCCATTTGGTCTTACCAATGCACCATCTACATTCCAAAGTTTGATGAATTCCATTTTTAAGAAGTTCTTGAGAAAGTTTGTGTTAGTATTCTTGATGATATATTGATTTATAGCAAGACTTGGGAAGAACATTTGCAACATGTGGACCAAGCATTACAAATACTTGAAGATCATAAACTCTATGCTAAGCCATCCAAGTGTGCTTTTGGTCTTATAGAGGTGGAGTATTTGGGACACATAGTTTCACATGAAGGAGTAAAGGTGGACCCTAACAAAATTAAGGCTATCATGGAATGGTCTATTCCAAAAACCATTAAGAAACTAAGAGGATTCTTTGGATTGACAGGGTACTATAGAAGATTTGTGAAGAATTATGGTAGTATAGCAGCACCTCTCACCACTCTATTAAAGAAGGATTCTTTTCATTGGAACGAGTCTACCAATACAACATTTGAGAGATTGAAGGAGGCTATGTGTACAACTCTAGTACTTGCCACTCTTGACTTCACCAAGGATTTCATTGTGGAATGTGATGCTTCTAGAAATGGGATAGGAGCAGTGCTCATGCAAGAAGGTCGACCAATTTCTTTTGAGAGTCGTCAATTAAAAGGTAAGAATCTACTAAAACCTATTTATGGGAAGGAAATGCTAGCAATACTCCATGCAGTGAAACAATGGCGGCCTTATCTATTGGGTAGAAATTTCAAGGTTAAGACAGATCATGATAGCCTAAAATATTTTTTGGAACAATGACTATCTTCTGAAGAGCAACAAAAATGGGTCACTAAGATGTTAGGATATGACTTTGAGATTGTATATAAGAAAGGGAAAGAAAATATTGTTGCAGATGCACTATCAAGGAAGGATGAGAAAGATGAAGCCTTATTGTGTGCCCTTTCAATATTACAAGCAAATTGGGTGGAGGAAGCCAAAGTAGAGTGGCAAAACGATGTTGCGACAAGTAATCTCATCGAGCAATTAAAAGTGATCCTAGTAGTTCAGATAAGTTTTGTTGAAGGGATACTCTTTGGTATAAAGAGGTTTGTATCTCGCAAGAATTCCAACCTTAAAATAAGGGATTCTCACAGAGTTGCATGAGTCTCTAGTGGGTGGTCATTCAGGATTTTTGAAGACATATCATCGAGTCAAGCAAGATTTCTTTTGGGAAGGGCTAAAGGGTGATGTCAAAAATTTGTGGCTAATGTTTGGTCAAAGGCATAAAGGGGAGACAATTAAGACACCAGGTCTCTTGCAACCCTTATCTATTCCTAGCCAGTGTTGGGAAGAGATATCCATGGACTTCATCACAGGGCTTCCCAAATCTAAAGGTCATAATGTCATCATGGTGGTAGTTGATCACTCACTAAATATGCACATTTCATTGCATTAGCACATCCTTTTATAGCAAGTGCAGTGGCTAAAGCTTTTTTGGAGAATATCTAAAAGCTACATGGTACACCTAAAGTTATTGTTAGTGATCATGATCCTATCTTCACTAGTCACTTTTGGAAAGATTTATTCTCATGTTTTTACTCAATTGGCTCTTAGCTCTTCATACCACCCTCAATCATATGGGCAAACAGAGGTTGTTAATAAGTGTTTGGAAGGATATCTACATTGTTTCACTTAAGAGAAACAATCCTAGTGGGTAGATTGGCTACCACTTGCAGAATGGTGGTATAACACTTCTTTTCATAGCTAATCAAAAATGTCTCCATTTTTGGCACTTTATGGATATCATCCTCCTTCCATCACATCATCAATTAAGGTGTCCCCAAGAGTTTAGGCAGTAGAAGACCACTTGCTTCATCAACAACAAGTACTTTCAAGACTCAAGGAGAATTTAGCCATGGCACAAAATCGAATGAAACAACAGGTAGACCAACATCGTAGTGAAAGAAGTTTTGAAGTTGGGGATTGGGTCTTCTTGCGATTGCAGCCTTATAAGCAAATCTCACTAAAGTAGCAAAGAAAGAATAATAAGTTGTCTCCAAAGTATTATGGTCCATACCAAATCATGAAGAAGATCGGTAGTGTTGCCTACAAGCTTGAGTTGCCACCAACAACAAAGATACATCCAATTTTTCATGTTTCCTATTTGAAGAAGGTAATTGGGCATTATATTCCCACTCAAACAACACTTCCCGAGTTGGATGAAGAAGGAAGAATCATTTTGGAACCAGAGTGCATTCATCAAACACACACAAAGAAGCTGAGGAATAGAACTATCACTAAGTATCTCATCCAATGGAAGAATTTACCAGTTGAAGATGCCACATGGGAAGACGAGGAGTTCATTCAAAAGTTTCCAAACTTGATTAGCATTGAGGACAATGCTTCTTTGAAGAAGGGGGGCATGCTACGCCCTTAATATTATTGTACATCGGGTTATGAATAGTAGGCTTGTGGATATCTTAACTCTCTATTAAGTCATATTATCATTAGTATATTGTTATTTAGTTGTTTAGGTTGGCCTAAGTCTTATATAGGTGTGTCTAAGTCAGCCTAGGTGATATCCTTGGCATAAATAGGTATATATAGGAGGTTGTGAGTCTTATTTCATCATCAAGTGTGAAGTGTGTTCTCATTAGAGATATTTGGAGGTTTTCCCCCTCGAAGTGGCTTGTTATTCTCAATTATTATCAAGTATTTGCAGCATATTTCATATCATATTCTTCTATTGTGCAAGTTATTTCATAACAATAATCTTGGAATCATTAATGGAAAGCACATAATTACCATTGAAGTAAAGATAGAGATTTTACTGCTCTAACTCTTTTAATAGCATAAACATAGAAATAAAATAACTATAAGTAAAAATAGTGTTGGAAATTAATAACTATGAGTAAATATGGTGTTGAAAATTAGTAACTATGATATTAATACTAATACTAATTTTGATAAAATGAATTAATTTTAAATGGAAGGTAACTCCATAATAATATTAATTACATCATGGAAATGATAATAACATCATTAAGGAGAATGAGGATATCATAAATGTTCAAATTGTGGAAATAATATTATTATTTCCCTTTGGAAAATAATTAAGAAAATATAAGCAAGGATCAAACAATAGTATTATTTATCCTTTGAGCAATCAATAATGATAATTATTAAAGGCTTTTGTTGAATTTAATTAATAGAAATTTGTGGCAATTAAATAATAATGTTAATCTTTAAGTATGGGTGGTAATAGATTAGAGTGTGGCAAGTATTTATACCGAGTCCAACCGAAACTTAGAAACACTCGTGCTATGTCTTAGGGTTTACGTGAAGGATATACACACACCCACTCTCATTATCCTTCCTCCTCCTTCCTGAGCAACACATCTGCAATGAAGTTGAATGAGACACCAATTCAATGTGTATAGTTTACATCCCATGCTAATGCATGGCTATCAACTATTAGTGGTTTTTATTTCATGGTTTACAATTTCAAAAAAGAAAATGGTTGTCTTTTCCCAATATGTAAAATGGAGTTTGAGCAATTGACTACATCAATGCCTTGTGGGATTTGAATGTGCCATTGTTTTAATATTTGAGAATTAAGCCTTTATGAATAGAAAAGGAAGGGCTAGCATCTTGAACACTACTCGATCATAACATATTTGTTAATTGCATGGTTTATATATATATATATATTACAAAGGAGGAATGAATTATGATGACCTAGCCTTTGTTTTGCTCTTGGTCACATGGGGTGGGGGCTCGAGAATGGCTGTCGTATTCCTTGAGTGAAATGGTCTTGGCTGAGAATCTGGAGGCACTGGATTTTTTCTTCTGCATAGGATGGAAAATAAAGGAACCACTACCAAACCCTAGCCAAAGCCAGGTAGTTTCTTTATATTTAGCTACAGAGGTATTTTCTAGGGATTTAAAAAATTGAGCAATGTAGTTTATTGGTAAGGTGGGTTTCACTTTCTAGAAGTCTTCCCATGAAAATGCAGTGCAATGTGACATGGGTTACCTTGTGTGAATTACCCAAGTTACATAGGTTCTATTCTTATGAAACATGTGTGAGAAATTTTGAAATAGAATATGGGTTAACCATGGAATAGTCTCTCTAAATCAGAAAGGGCACAACTTATGCATCCCCTAACATAGGACTTCTTAAATCCAACTCTAATAATAGATACCCCAATGCATACAAAATTATGGGTGTTACATGAATTGCAGCCCTAAAAATAAATATTTTTAAGACACGTGCAGGTAAGGAGTCTATCAATATAGAGCATATGATAATTCCTTAGTGATTCGGTTTAGGTTCTATCAAATAAACTAAAATATTTCTTTTTCTTGTGATATAAATATTGTTAATAGTTTTCAACAAATGTATTACTCACTTTCATCATATTGTATATTTAGCTGATAGGCTATTATGTGGGGGAACCCCACCAGGATCTCCTCCATTCTAACGTTGGTGTTTTCCTTTCTTGCTTTTCCCGGCATTCTCACTGAATAAGCACATTCCCCAAAATAGCAGTCGCACATTTCTTCTCCATGGATTTTGTTGCTAATAAAAATATTGGAGTATATCATCCTATCGGCATAAGCATTGCACCTCATTGGTGCAAGTGCTAGTAGTAAACTTTCCTTCATGTTCTTGGAGGGATGGATATCAAATACTATAGGGTGAGTCTCAACAAGATATTATGTTGATCAAAAGTAGAATATGTTGTTTTATTTTGTGGAAAAGATATCTCTTGCTTCGTATTAGGTGTCATACTTACATAAGACTCCTTAGATTGCAAGATTTTGTACTCTCCTTTATAAGAGTGTGTAAAATCTATCAAATTTGAATCATATGTTTTTTATGTGATGACGTTAATATTAAGAAAGGAATCTTCTATTTCTTTCAAATGATAAAAATCAAGACCACTAGTGTCTATCAATTTAGGATGCACTATTGTTAAAGTCAGTTGAGAATAATCTTTTTTCAGAGTGTTGATATTGAGTAAAGACTTGTTTGTTTCTTTTTAGGGACAATAGCCAAGACAACAAGTCTTTTATTGAATGTAAGACTCTATAGGCTTACAGATACCTTGTTTTCTAGAACCACATCCTTTTCCACTATAACCAAGTTGTTTAATCATTTCATAACCTTTTCCATAAATATTTTTCATTTCTTTCGAATTCAGTAGTTGCTCATAGTTACGTTCATCAAAGTTTTTCATGTAATTTACTTGATCTTATAAAGTGGTTGAGGTGGATGCTTTCAAAGGGCCTTATAAAATTTTTGTTGACATTACCACTTTTTCTTTTCCCTTTATAAAGTCTTTGTTTATGATCTTGTATTCTCCCATGGATATTGTCTTGAAGTCTAAGGAGCCCCAATCATCTTCTAATAGCTTCATAAATTCCTCAATGTGTTTTTGTTTGTCTTTCTATTACATACGTTCTAGTTGAGTAGTTGGTGTCAATTTTTTCAAAGGATTCTCTTTGTTTCTCTCAATGAACTTAAATAACTATTTGGTTCAGGGTTAGCTTCAAGTGTGTACACTTTGTTGTTGTAGATGTATTTCATTACACAATGAAGAGTAGAAGGCACCCCATTCATTGCATGAATCCATGGTATGACTAAAGGAAGGTTATATGAAATCTTGTGAGGCATAACATGGATCTACGTTTCTAATGTGGCCTTTCTAGCTGTAATAGGAAAATTGATGACACCAAGTGGTTGTTTTTCTACATTTTCAAATCCCTTAATAGATAAAGAGTTAGGTTGAATTTTTTATTTTTCCATGCCAAGTCTATCCAAAAGGGTCACACTTCATACATTAAGGGCAGATCCATTGTCAACAAAGGTTCTATTTATCCTTGTTCTTTTATATTGAGCTATTATCATGAAAGCTTCACATTGTTTTTGCACTTCCAAAGGAGGGAGCTCACTTTGGTGGAAAATAGTTTCAGCATTTATTCCTTGAATTAGGGATGCTATATCATTCAGTTGCACATTAGAAGGGATAGTAACTTGTTGTAAAGAATTTTGAATAATGTTATGATAGTGAGGGGAAGCTTGAATAAGGTCCCATAATAATATCTTACCATGAGTATTCTTAAGTTGTTCAACAAGATCATACTCCATTCAACTTTGTGTAGGAAAATGAGGAGGACCAAGCAAGATATGATTAGGCAATGGGAGGGATGTTGAACTTTTTTGTATTGGTTGTGGATTTTTGCTAGTGTTATATATATGAGCAACACTATTATGACTTGGATGTTATGAAACATTATTCCTAGGTGGGTAAAGGATAATTTTGGGTTTTTTTTGAGTTTTTTGTTTGTGTGATGGTGAGTAAAAACTATGAGGATTCTTAGGATGTCCCATGGGGTATGTAGGAGGTGCATTAATTGAGGGGGATCTAATAGAAACTTTTTTTTTCATAACCTCAACGATTTTGGTTTGATGTACTTCTAATAAAGGGAAATCTAGTATCATATTTTCACCATAATCCAAGGAAGTCACATCACTATTGTTGTAATTTTCTTGCACCATGATATCTTTCCTAATAGGAGAGATTTTAGGAGACCTACAACCAAATATTTTTGACATTCAAGGATTGGTTCTTCCAAAAATGACATCATCAAAAGTAGGGGAATTATTAATGGTTGGATTGTCTTATTTATCATTGTTTCCATTCTCTTTTTCAATAATTTTTTTCCTAGGGGAAGAGAGACACATAAGATTATCATGACTTTTATTTTCTAACATCAAATTATTTTCTTCTCAAATAGGGAAGATACTTAGAGAAGAAAAAATGTGACTATCATGATTGTCCATAATTTCATTCCTTTGTCCCATAATTCCTTTGAAAATAGGATAGGTATGGGAAGAATCATAAAGAGGGTTGTTATAAACCTTAAAGATTTAATCATCTAACACCAACATATTCTCATCATTTATAATCACATCCTCTTCCACTAAATTATTCTCTAAGTAGAGGGGGAATGGAAATTAGGTAAGGTGATGTTTAGAGATGTGTCTATGATTTCATTCTCTTTTGCTATAATATCTTCTGAAAGGGGATGAGGAGAAGGAAAAACAATATTTTCATGTTTCTCAATGATTTTATCTTCTTTCACCAAGATACCTTCATCATTAAAAGGAGAGGTATCTAGAGAAGAAAAAATATCATTGCAATGAATGTCCATGCTTCTATCCTCTTCTATCACATCATTCCAAAAAGTAGGAGCTCGATAAGAATGGTCATAGGTTTGAGGTAAGCATTAATATTTTCACTTTCTTGCACTAAGAGACTCTCATAACTAGGAAATGTATTGAAGGAATGGCTAACATGCTTATTGCATCACAACATGTACATGGTTTTCTTGATGTGATGGATGATTTTCAAATAGTAGAAGAATATTTTTTCATGAATTTTTTTGTAAGAACTTTAGAAAATAATGTTGAATATTGGTTTTCTAGTTTACTAATGCATTCCATATGTTCATTGCAAGAGCTTGAGATACTATTCATGGATGAGTTTGGTGAAGTGAATGATGAATGCTTGATTCAAGAAACAAATCTACATACCCAAGAAGAATTTGAAGAGAAAACTACAAAAAAGGTTGAGTCAATATCATATATTGATGCATTGTGTGATATGGAAAGATTTTAGAATGAATCCCCCTATGAATTTCATGATAGATTAATAAAAAAATTATTTGATATACTAGAATTATAAAGACCCGATGACTCATTTTGCATCAATTTGTTTTGTGTGAATTGTGAGCTAGGTCTGAGTATTATGCTAGCTAATTTAAGGCCCCCTAACCTTGAATGTTTATATCAATGGATTTCAGTGATTGAAGACAATGATAGTGCATCATGTAGTGATAATGATTTTTTTTCTAAACAATCCACATAGAAATACCTAGATGTTGATTGCAGCCATTATGGTCATGGTGAGATAAATGAAATGTGTGAAGTTTCTTCTATTTTCTCTAAAAATACAAAAATAGAGAGAAAATTTTGTTTGTCAAATGAAGAATGCAATGACATAGATGATATTGAAAGCTTTTACTCCTATGTGGACTTTGAATATACAGTTAAAGATCATGGTGATTCAGAAGCTTCAAGTATTCATGATGAGAACAATGGTGTTGTAGATAGAAGTTTGCAACCTGCTGAAAATAATTCTTGTCTAGATGATCAATATGATTACAACTCTATTTGCAGCCTTCATGACTATGATTCCTTTGAAGAGGAGGTAGAATTGATCTCTTTGAGTGAATAGTATTTCAATAATGATGTTGATAATACTTTTGAGGTCTCAAAAATACATGGCAATGTAATGAAAACCTATGATAGTCTTGAGTTCTCCTTGAATGATCATCTCAATTCAAATTGTATTGATGGTATAAGATTTTTTGAGCCCTTTATGGAAATAGTAGATGCTAAGAACCAAGGTCAATTGAATATTTTATCTTCAAGAAATGAATGCAAAGTTGTGAGAGATAGTGGAATTCCAACTCCTCTTACACAATTACATGATGATTGATATGAATTGAACAAAAAAATTGAAGAGATGTGGGGCCAGCAATGCTATAGTACATTTGGTACAACCTTTTGTACAAGTGTTGAGTATAGCATTCATGCAAGCATTCATGATGAGACAAAGGAGTTTGTTGATATAGGGAATACTCTTGAAAATTGTTGTATATCAGATGTAGATGAAAAATTGACTAATGAATTTTAGTTGAAGCAATCATTCACAAGTAGCTATAATGAAGAAACATATGATGGTTTTTAGCTTCACACTAAAGAATATGACCTTGCTAGTTATTGTAGTAGTGTGGACAAGGAAAACAGTATGCATGTAAGAATTCTATTGAATGAATCAACTCAAGTATTTGATTGTGCAAAGCATGTGTGTGTTAGTGGTATAAATGATGAACATGGAAACTCTTTCTTGTTTGACTCTTCACCCACTTTCACTCCTTTTTTGTAATTTTGAAGTTACCATTGAATGTTTGCACAAGGGTAGAATTGGTGTAGTTGTACATGAAAATGGAAATGTAGAGATAAATGCTAGTACAAATAATGACATTTTCTATGATGAATTTTCACTTGAAGAATGGGACTATGTCAATCACATGGATGCATATGCAGATCTTTTTCTAGATTTGCAATTCATAGTTTTCCTATTGAGTAGTGTGTTTCGGATTGCCATGTTGATGTAGCAAGATGTAATTTTGATTATGCTACTCTTTGCAATAGTGAATATGTTTTGAACACTCACTATGATGAATTTATTGTATACATAGATTGTGAGTCATATGAACCAACTCTTGAAGCCTTTTTGTGTGATAACATAATGAGTGTAGACAATCTTGTTTATGAAATTGAAGTGGGAAATATTATTTGGGATGTTGATTCATTTTCTAAATGTTATGATTTGAGTGTGGAAAATGGACATGTGGATTCTGATAAGTCCTATTTTGTAGAACCTTGAGACCCATATGGTATTGTGATGGGGCAGTGATGTTGGGATAATGAAAAAATCACCTATGATACAATTTAGTTTGATAAGTTACAAATGTGTAAGAATTCCTTTCTTAACACACAAGAGGATTGCACACTGTTTATGAGGTTTGATATCTTTTTTGACCTTGATCATCATGACAGGGTTAGTAAATGTGATAAGATTATGGCTTTGGGTATGTGTAGGATTGTCATGGAAAAAATAGGCGCTTAAATGGAAATTTTTTTAGAAAAATCAGAGTTAAGCAACTTGATGTAAAAATTTGAATAAGTTATCTATATTATTTCAAAAATATGTAAGAATAGAATTTGTAGAAAATTGAATGTAGTTTCTAAACTATTGGGTTTATTTCTTTTTAAATCTATTTGGTGAAAATTTGAAATTTCAATGTAGTAGTACTTAAATTTCAGGGAAAAAATAAGAATTAGGTGTTTGTCTCACCACCCTAACCACAATAAAATGATAATATTATTTTCTAAAATTTTAGATATAAGTACACGAATCATGTCCCAATGTAATGCATATTTTTTTGTAATTTTTTCCAATTAAAAAATTAATTATGAATTTTATATTACAACTTTTAAAAATTATAAAAACTTGTATGTGGCCTATGTGATCTGGTTTTCATGTGACACTAAAGCTAAACAAGGGACAAGTTCTTAGTTGTTCAAAAGTAGTCTGACCCATGTATTTGTAAGAATGAAGTCACTCATGTTGATGTGGTATGAGAAAGGAAAGTATGGATTAAAAGATATCATCTCTTTTAATAGATTGGTGTTTGACATGGGTAAGAATTGACTATTGTTTTTCATTTGGTGGCCTAGGGCCACCAAGTGAGGTTAAAAAAATGAATAAAAGGCTTTGTCACCCAATGATTCTAGCACTCGGCTTGCTCAACTAGACATCTGGAATATCACCATTCCTAAAAGGGGCATGCATCCCCAATCAGAGCCACTGATGGTGCCTTCAAATTTTACAAATTTGAAGTGCCCATGATGAAAAATTTGCTTTGCACACTCACAAATGCAACTAAAAAATCTAGCCTAGTAACCTACTTTCAAGGGTCATAATTTGCAGCTTATTTCCTTTCCTGAAAAATCCCTTGGTGAGTGTATTCATTCAACATATGGTAATACACCTACTTAGTTCCAGGCCCTTGGGATGAGTTTTGATGGGTCATTTAATTGTCTTTTCACTACAACTGGTTCAAAATTGGTATTACAAAAAAAATATTTTTTCAATTTCTAAAGGCAACCCATTTCTCATTTTGGTCCAAAACATCTCCAACTCAATTTTAATGAAAAATGGAGGTCAGCTAATGAATTATTGTAATGCATTACAATCACAGAAAAGGCATCTGGTGGGCCATTTTACAAAGGAGGTCCTATAAATCTTTCAGTGATGCAAGTTTTGAGGAAATGGATTTGCTCTAAATAATTGATAATGTCCCTACACAAAAAATCAGAGCTCCAAGTGGTCCCATTTTTTAGTAGAAATTTTTTATCATTTTTCTAGCAAAAATAATTATTTTTCCCCTTTACAATTTTGAAATTTTGCAAAATTTAAGGCATTTTCAATGTTTTAAATGTTAGGGAGGACTTGGAATTCATTTTTAAAGGTTTTAAGATGAAAATTAAGTTTGATATTTTCACCAATTGCCTCTCCCCACTAGCCCGCTAGAATTTTGGAGAGGTTTTGAGGGGGGAATGGGCTAGTGGCGAAGCCACTTTTCCATGTTTTTAAGGCTTCCAAAAGATTTCTTACGAATTAAATAAGTGTCATATCCCTATTTGAACACTTAGGGGAGGCTTCGGGGTATTCAAATTGAAGAACTTGGTTGATATATTACTCTAAAATGCTCATAAATTATTTTTCACGCCCAACTACAACAAAAAATGACTTGCACAATTGTAAATCAATTTGGAGCAATTTGTCATGCCTTAGGAATCATTTAAGTATTATATGAAACATTTTAAAAGTGCCATTCACCATAAAAATCACCCAACATTTGATTTCATGATCTACAACAACTTTCATCATGCAAAGAGCACTCAAATATAAATTGCATCTTTTTGCATGAACCAGGGTCTTCTATTGGGTAAATCTTGTGGAATGCAAGCTTTTAATTTTCCTTAAATTGCAAGAATTTTATCCCCTTGCTGGAAATTATAATATTCATGTAGTTGGAGCTTGAAGCAAAGTACACATTGATGGTGGCTTCATGAAAGGTATTTGACAAAATGTCGAATGAAACATAAGCTCCCATGGTGTAGCATTTTCTTAGGAATATGTTTTAAAGTGAAATATTTTATTACAAAGGAAATTTTGATATTCCACGAAGTCTTCTCTTTTAAAATGCAAGATAAAAGTAAATTTTAATTGCTAGTGAAATGGGTTTTTACCCAAAAGTGAAAATTTTCACTTGCCAAGTGAAATTTTAACAGTAAAGATATTTTCATAGGTAGGCTAAAATGGTGCACAATTCTTTCAAATGAAAACAAAGAAGAGGAAAGAGGAGAAAAGATGCATTTTCTAAATGCCATTCTATTGTAGAATCAACAAAGCTCAAGATGCCAAGTGTCTACTACAAATTCATTTTAGGGATTCTTCTTCTTCTATATATTTCCTTTCTTTCTCATTTGTGAGGGTTTTGAAATTATAAATTAGGAAGTAAGTTAAAATGGTGTTAATTATAAGTTATAAAATAATCATGTAAATTGTAATGGTTGGGTTTTATGAGAAAATGTTAACCAATTTGTACAAAAGTATATTATTGTCATGAAGTTGTCTCTAGATTTGTAAGATTTTAAACATATTAATTCAATATATCAAGGATTGTTTGAATTTGTCATTGGAGCTTTCCTATGATTATGTTGTTTGGCCATGGTTCTCTTTCAAGTAAAGAGTTAAATTGTTTTTATTAGATAGCTATGATTTAGAGTGCACAAATGTGATTGATAAGTAGAATTTTATGAAAAATATGAGAGGATTTTTTAATGTAAGGTATTAACATATTTTAGATCCATTGGTTTAAATTAGTTTATTGATAGAGTCTCTGTTGTAGTTTTATATTTTATTGTATGGCTCGTGTTTAGGAATTGGTCTATCACAAAGCCTAAGACATATTCAGAAATAATTTATATCATTTTAAATCTCTATTAATCTTTGATTTTTTTTCAAATTATCTTTGTCCTTGTATCTTCATAGCATGTGAAAGAGTAGACAGGTTTAAGATAAAGATATCTAAATTATTTTTTTCAAAAAATTTAAATGCAAATGGAATTATGCTTGAACTTGGTAGAATATACAATACCCATCACTCATATACCTAAGAACTATCCAGTTTCATAGGTCTCTAATTTTTTGTTTGGCATAAATTTATCATACATTCGGGCCTATAATTAGGAATACCCTTCTGAGTCCTATGGAGATTAAATTACACAAGGCTTTATAGCCTTATTCGTTCGCTTTTCTTGTCATCAACCTATTGATAGTGTAGATTCCTTGTCCTAAATATATAATCCCCGAGTTTAGGCATTGTGTTTCTCCTTAAGGTTGAAGGTTGCAAGAAAAAGAACAAACAAATTGGTGGCTCTATTGGGGAATAATTTTGAAATTTTGTTGCAGTCTGTCTTATCAAAGAGTCACTAAAATATTGAAATATTATTTGCAACCAGAGGTTGGAAATTATCGAGTCTTATTTTTCCACCTAAGTCACCAATAGATTGATGAATCCATTAGGGATTCAATTGGAAAGAAACAATCATTTTTATGATATGTAGTCTTGGGTCAGATGATCCAAGGACCTACATACTTGAACGAGATTTCTGCAACATTTTTGGTGTATTCTTGAAGTCCAGTGCTTTTGTTGGTGGAGAGAACTGACAAATACCTATATCTTTGAAGAAGCATTCCACTGATTAAAGATATTTTCCTCTTTCGAAGAGGTGGTGACTCTACATAAATTTTTACATCATTAGAAGAGTTGGTTGCAATAGTTATTTTCTATTGCAGCTTTTTGTATGAATTTTTTCAACAAAATTTCTAGTTAATATAGTCCCTTATTTAGTATTTTAAGATACTAGTAGAAAAGGGAAAAGAGAAAGTGGGATATTCTGAAAAGGATATTAAGAAGAAACTAGTTGTAGAGGGAATAAATTTTATTTGCAAATATATATTGTTGTTCTAGTTCTCCCTCTACAAACTGTATTATCATACCTAGTACACAACCATGTCTTCAAAGCAAAGTGTTCACTACTGAAAGATATGACCCTCTAGATTTTAGTAAAATCCAAGGTTACTCACATTCTATCCCAAGAAGAATTAATGAATGTTTTCCTAAGTTTAGAGGAGATCTTGAAGAATTATCATCATAACATGTACAAGGTTTTGTTAATGTGATGGAGTATTTTCAAATAGTAGAAAAAGATGTTTTCATGAAGTTTTTTGTAAGAACTTTAGAAAATAATTGCCAATATTGGTTTTCTAGTTTACCAATGTATTTCATATGTTCATGGATGAGTTTGGTGAAGTGAAAGATGAATGCTTGACTAAAGAAACAAATCTACATAACCAAGACGAATTTGAAGAGAAAATTACAAACATGGTTGATTCCATATCATATATTGATGCATTATCTCATATGGAAAGATTTGAGGATGAATCCCCCTATGAATTTCATGGTAGATTCATGAAATTTTTGTTTGTTATACTAAAATCAGAAAGGCTTGATGAATCATTTTGCATTGATTTTTTCTGAGTGAATTGTGAGCTAGGTCTTAGTATTACGCTAGTTGATTTGAAGCCCCCTAACCTTAAATGTTTGTATCAATGGATTTTAGTGATTAAAGAAAATGATAGTGCATCATGTAGTGATAATGGTTTTGTTTTTGAACAACCCATCGAGAAAATGTACCTAGATGAAGATTGTAGCCATGACAATAATGGTGAGATAAATGAAATATGTGAAGTTTCTTTTATTTTCTCTAAAAATATGAAAATAAATAGTAAATTTTCTATATCTGATGAAAGTTGCAACAATGCAAATGATACTGATTTTTTTTACTCCTCTATGGAATTTGAATATATAGTTGAAGATAATGGTGATTCTTAAGCTTCATGTCTTCATGATGAGAACAATGTTGTTGTAGATGGAAGTTTGCAATCAACTGAAAATCATTCTTTTCTGGGTGATCGAGATGATTAGAAATCTATTTGCAATCATGGTGATTGTAATTAATTTTAAGAGGAGGTGGAATTCATCTCTTTGAGTGAATATTATTTCAATAATGAAGTTGATAATGCTTATAAGATCTCACAAATACATGGTGATTTCATGAAAACCTATGATAGTCTTGAGTTCTCCTTAAATGATCATATCAATTCAAATTGTACTGATGGCATAAGATTTATCGAGCCTTGTATGGAAATGGTAGATGATGAGAACCAAGGTGACTTGAATATTTTCTCTTCAATCAATGAATGTGATGTTGTGAGAGACAATAGAATTCCAACTCCTCTTACACAATTACATGATAATGGATATGAATTGTACAAAAAATTTGAAAAAGAGATGTGAGGTCAGTAGTGCTATGGTACATTTGGTCCTTCCTTTTGTACAAGTGTTGAGTGCAGCATTGATGCAAGAATTCATGATGAGACAAAGGAGTTTGTTGATCTAGGGAATACTCTTGAAAATGGTGGTATATCAAATGTAGATGACAAAGTGAGTAATGAATTTTATTTGGAGAAATCATTCACATGGAGCTATAATCAAGAAACATGTGATGGTTTTTAGCTTGACAGTGAAGAATATGACCTTGCTAGTTATTGTAGTAATGTGGAAAAGGAAAAGGGTATCCATGCAAGAGTTTTATTGAATGAATCAACTCAAGTAGTTGATTGTGTAGAGCATGTGTTTATTGGTGATATAAGTGGTGAACATGGAAAATATTTCTTGTTTGTCTCTTCACCTACTTTCACTCTTTGTTCTGATTTTGAAGTTACCACTCAATTTTTTCATGAGGGTGCCATTGGTGTACTTGTATATGATAGTGGAAATGTAGAGATAAATGCTATTACAACTAATGACATTTACTGTGATGAGTTTGCACTTGAATAATTTGATTGTGCCAATCGCATGGATGCATATGATGGTATTTTTTGTAGATCTAAAATTCATAATTTTTCTCATGAGCAGTGTGCTTCAGATTGTCATGTTGATGCAACATGAGGTAATGTTGAGTGTGATAATCTTTACATTAGTGAATATGTTTTGAACAATCACTATGATGAATTTATTGGAAACATAGATTTCAAATCATATGAACCAACTCTTGAAGCTTTTTTGTGTGATAACATGAGTGTAGAAAATCTTGTTTATGAACTTGAAGTGGGAAATATTGTATGGGATGTTGATTCCTTTTTTGAATGTTATTATTTGAGTGTGAAATACATACATTTGGATGTTGATAAGTCCTATTTTTGGAACCTTGAGGCATATGGTAATGTGATAGGGAAGCGTTGTTCGAATGATGAAAAAATAACCTGTGATGCAATTTAGTTGGATAAGTTACAAATGTGTGAGAATTCTTTGCTTAACACACAAGAGGATTGCACACTATTTTTTGAGGAATGATATCTTTTCTAACCTTGATCATCATGAGAGGGTAGGTAAATGTGATAAGACAATGTATTCTTATGGTCTTGATCACTATTCTCATATGTTGCCACTCCCCACATAATTAGAGAATGAAATGAGTAGAAATGATGTGGCCTATGTGATTTGGTTGTCATGTGATAGTAATGCTAAACAATGTCACATTCTTACTTGTTCAAAAGTAGCTTGACCCATGTTTTTTCAAGAATGAAGTTACTCATGTTGATGTGGTGTGACAAAGTCAAGTATGGAATAAAATATCATCTCTTTTAACATATTGTAGTTTGATAGGGCTAAGAATTGACTTCCCTTTTTCATTTGGTGGCTTGGGGCTACCAAGTGAGGTTAGAAAATTGAATAAAAAACTCTATCATCTAATGATTATGGCACTTGATCTGCTTAAATAGAGATATGGAATCTCACCATGCTTGCAAGGGGCATGCATCCCCAATTGGAGCCATTGATGGAACCTTCAAATTTTACAAATTTGAAGTTTCCATGATGAAAAATTTGTTTTCCACACTCATAAATGCACCTGAAAAATTTTCCCTAGCGACCTACTTTGGAGGGTTATTATTTGGATCCCATTAGCTTTCATGCCAAATCCCATGGTTAGTGTATTTTTTTAACATATGGTAACACACCTTAGTTTATGGCCCCCAAGATGAGTTTTGATGGGTCATTTAATTATCTTCTAAATACAACCATGTCAAAATTGGTGTTCGAGCTGAAACTTTCAAATTTTCAATTTTTAAAGGAAAGACATTTCTCATTTTGGCCCAAATCATCTCTAGCTCCATTTTCATCAAAAACAAAGGTCATGTGATGCATTATTTTAATGCATTACAGTCATTGCAAAGGCATTGACATACCAGTTTACATAGGAGGTCCTACATATCATTCAACGATGCAAGTTTTGAGGAAATGGGTTTTCTCTAAATAATTGATAATGTCCCTACACAAAAAATCATTTCTCCAAGTGGTCCCATTTGTGAGAAACAAATTTTCATCATTTTTCCAGCAAGAAAAATGATTTTTTACCTTTACAATTTCCAAATTTTGAAAAATTTAAGGCATTTTCAATGTTTTAATGTTAGGGTGGGGTTTGGAATGCATTATTAAAGTATTAAGATGAAATTGAAGTTGGATTTTTTCACCAATTTCCTCTCTTTGCTAGCCCTCTAGAATTTCAAAGAGGTTTTGAGAGGGGCTTGGGCTAGCGAGGAATGTACTTTTTGGCTTTTTCGAGGCTTCCCAAAGCATTCTTATGGATTAAATAAGTGTTTTATAACTATTTGAACACTTAGGGAAGGTTTTAGGGCATTAAAATTGAAGAAATTGGCTGATATTTGCTTTAAAATGCTCAAAAATTGTTTTACATGCCTAGTTGCAACAAAAAATGACCTGCACAATTGTAAATCGATCTGCAGCAATTTCTCATACCTTGGGAATTATTTAAATTCTATTTGAAACATTTTCAAATTACCATTCACCATAAAAATGGCCTAACATTTGATTTCATGATTTGCAACAACTTTCATCATGCAAAGAGAACTCAAATGCAAATTTCATCTTTCTGCATGAAGTAGGATCTTTTATTGGGTAAAGCTTTTGGAATGTAAGATTTTAATTTTTTTTAACTTGTAAGAATTTTCTTCCCTTTCTAGAAATAATAACATTGATATACCTAGAGCTTGAAGAAAAATACACACGAATGGTGTCTTTAGGAAAGGTATTTGACAAAATGTCAAATGAAATAGAGGTTCCCATGGTGAAGCATTTTCTTAGGAATATGTTTTAAAGTGTTAGATTTAATTACAAAGGAAATTGCAATATTCTATGGAGTCTTCTCTTTTAAAATGAAAGATGAAAAAAAAATCAATTACCAATGGAATGGGTTTTTACCTAGAAGTGAAATTTTCACTTGCCAAGTGAAATTGCAGCACTAAAACTATTTTTATAGGCAGGGTAAAAGGATGCATGGGACTTGCAAATGAAGACAAAGAAGAGGGAAAAGGAGGAGTGAAGAGGAATTTTCTAAATGCCATTTTGTTGTAGAATCAAGGGAGCTCAAGATTCCAAGTGTCTTCTATAGATTCATTTTAGGGCTTCTTCTTCTTCTATATCCTTTCTTTCTTTCTCATTTACAAGGGTTCTAAAATTTTAAATTAGGAAGTAAGGTAGAATAGTGTTGAGTCTAAGTTATAAACTATGTATATAAATTGTAATAGGTGAGTTGTATGAACAAATGTTAGCCAATTTGTACAGAAATATATTACTGTCATGAAGTTGTCTCTAGTTTTATAAGCTTTTAATCATATGAATTCAATATATCAATGATTGTTTGAAGTTTTTATTGCAGATTTCCTATGATTGTGTTGTTTGGCCATGGTTCTCTCTCAAGTAAAGAGTTAAATTGATTTTATCAGATAACTTTGATTTAGAGTGCACAAATGGGATTGATAAGTAGAATTTTATGACAAATATGAGAGGATTTGTCAATGTAAGGCACTAACATATTTTAAATCCATTGGTTGAACTTAGTTTGTTGATAGATTCTTTGTTGTAGTTTTATATTTGACTCCATGTCCCATGATTAGGCACTGGTCTATCACAAAGCCTAAGACATATTCAGAAACAATTCATATCATATTAAATTTCAATGAATCTTTGCATTATTGTTTAATTTATCTTTGTCCTTGTATCTTCATGGTATTTGAAAGAGTATAGAGGTTGAATTTGAGAAAATGTTATCTAGTAACCCTCTATGTTTTTAAGATGAAGATATCTAAATTACACATTCTCAACAATGTTCAATGAAAATGGGATTATGCTTGAACTTGGTAGAATATACAATACCCATCACTTATATACTTGAGAACTATCCACTTTCATAGGTCTATAATTTGTTGTTTGGCATAAGTTTATCATACATTCAAGCCTACAATTAGGAATACCCTCTTGAGTCCTATGGAGCTCAAAGTGAAAAATGCTTTAAGGCCTTGTTAGTTTTCATTTCTTATCATCAACCTATTGATAGTGTAGATTTGTTGTCCTAAATTTATAATCCCCTAGTTTAGGCATTGTGTTCCTCCTTAGGGTTGAAGGTTGCATGAAAAAGAACCAACACATGTAACGAACCACTTTCAACTAGATTTAGTAAAATGAATGTAACAAAAACTCAACCAACTAAAACATATAACTAATGAGAGAAAATAGAAGTGTATAAACAAGGTTTTAAATTATGTAAAATGTAGTTTCAAATCTGCACTGGGACTAAATCACCCAGAGGGGCATATGAGTCCTAGTGATAGTTTTTTGGCAGAAATTTTCAAAAAAAATTAAGTAATTTTTATGCTTTCTAATTTGAGTGATGTTTAGGCTAAGTGGAAATGTAGATTTTAGATAAAATTCAATGATGTAAAATTTAAAAATACAACCTCTATACACTTTCACTAATGCAAGATTTTAAAACCCTCGATGTCAATTAACTAATCCAACACCTAATGAAAAGTTAATGCAAGCTAGGTCTAGGACTATGATGAAATCCAAATCAGAATTAAGATGTTCTAAATGTAGGTTCACCAAAATGTAAGAAAATTTTCATTTCTAATGGTTTAGGACATAGGACAACAATATTCTATACTCCACATTCAAGGAAACCCTAGAGATCTCAATCTAAAATATGCAAAGGAGAAATAAATATTGCAATAGGGATGTCTTAGGTTCTGACTATAAACTAAAGAGGGGTTCACCACCAAGCTAGGGCTTGGAAAGAATAATGAAATATGAAACCTAATTATGAAACTCAATCATATGCAAGACCTAATTAAATGACCTAGAAATGTAAGTAAAATAAATCAAAAGACTACAAAATCAGAATTGTGCACCTGGAAACTTGCAGAAGGTTGAATGGGGACTTCAAATGCTAGAAACACTAATTTTTATGTTGATTGGGACTCATACACTAGTATAGGTGATTTAGTCCTAGACTGGGCTTTCTATGCCTAAACTAGAATCTGATAGTGCTCAATCTAAATCTCCAAAAACCATGAAAATTGGTAGTACCAGGGCTTATACACCCAAGGTGGTGTATCACTTCCAATACGCTTTCTTAGAGGGTTATGACCTGATTTTTCCCTCCAATCTTTTCTCTTTCTATTCCACTTTGTTTCCAGATCTGAAACCCTAATTTCAAGGCTATAGATGGTTTTTTTGAAGATAGAAAACTTGCTAATGAGGGGAGAACTCCAACAACTTCCTTCAATCTTGTGACCTAATATTCAAAGATTCTTCAAGCTCCAAGATGTACCTAGATCTGTAATTACACATATCAAAAGAGAAAAACTTGTTGATTGTTAGGGAATACGGGTTTTCCTTGGTCAAACCCCTTTTAGGTAATTACACCAAATGATGAGATAATGAAATAAAGACATGAAACATGAAACATGGATGATGATACCTTGAATGATGTCTTGTAAATAATGTCTTTCAAATCTACAATTTAACATATAGTGGCGATGAAGGATGTAGATCTAGACCTTGAAATAAGTGTTGAACAATGCTCAATCTTCAATTTTCAATGCTACATCACCACACTGGCTCAACAACATGCTTGATGCTTGAAATATTAACATGATGATGGATCTTGAGCTGCTACAGCAAATGATGAAGAATTATTCCCTTGACGTCCTTAGAAATGATCTTGAATGCGTTCTTGATGCTCTTGCAAATTATTGGATTGCTTAACTCTTGAGTGCTTGACTTGATATCATGAAGGCTTAGTGAAATAATGATTTGATACCTTTTTTATATAGGTGATCCATCCAACTTACTAGTTATTAGATCATAGAGGCCAACATTCAAAAAAATTTAATTTAATACCATGATTTCTTGCTCAAAACCCTAAAAAGAGGGTCAAATGGAACTCATATGCCACCACTGGCATATGGGTTTCACCTAGGTGGGGCTCATACACCCAAGGTGGCGTATAGGTCCCACAAGGCCTATTTGGAGAGAAAAAGTGTCAAGGAGATGAGAAATTAAGTCTATTTGTTGATCTTGTCAAAATTTTGCTTGAAATATGCCTTGGGATGCATAATATAGGGTCTTAGGTTCCTATTAATGATGATATAAAGGTCATGAATCTAAGAGGTCCCAAAACTCGATGTGAAAGTGTAAATAAATATTCTTTACAACATAAAATTAGGGAAAAATTAGGTCTATTTAGCTTAAAAGGGCCCTAAATCCAATGTGAATATGTACAACATATTACAACACTAGATTAAGGCAGCATTAGGTCCAAGTGCCCTAAATTTAATGACAAGGTGTAAATGAATACACTTTACAACATTAAATCAAGACAATGTTTGGTTTATTTAGCTTAAAAAGGGCCCAAGACCTAATGTGAATATGAAAACACATCACAACACTAGATCAAGGCAAGCTTAAGCTCATTTTTACATTAATCATTCCCAAATTATGCAAGAAAAGGGGATACTTTTCTGTTGTTATAATAACTAATAAAAGTAAGGTTAAAACATACAACACATAAAGTATCAATAATATTTTCATATTTTTCTAGACACTTGAGTCAAGGGATCAAGATGTCTATTTTGTTTATGTCAATAAACAAAGTCAGTGGAACCTAGTATGGGATACCTCCTATCATTTACACCACCAACATGGTACTAGTAAAATTTGGCTAGGACATGTCATACCAAATGAAGGTGTAGGAATTTCTCTCTTGTTCACTAATACTGGCAATTGAGTAAAACTTAATATATAGTAATTACATCCTAGCAGTTTTTACCTAATGGTAGTAGTGGTAACCATATAAAATGTTGTTATATAGTATTGTAGATAGCTTGTCACCTCCTTTGACTCTATGCTATTTGTGAAACCAAATTAATCCTAAAGACATGGTAGATAACACGTAACATCTATCACGTACATGGTATTTGTAATAGTTAATTGTTCACAAGTATATTCAACATGGTTTTTATCTGTGGGCTCATCTTATTGCTAAGTACACCTAATCTTAATTTTCAAAGGATATACAAATACAAGTCAATTAACTTAGTTATATGTCATATAAGATGATCAATAAACCTATATAGAGAGTTCTTTAGATATTAATGATAATTACTAACACACAAGTAACACATTTAACCCACATAATCTACCCTCTATAATAACACATATACAGACGACACAGAAACGGGTATTTTGTGGCCGAACAGACGAATAGCTTCCCCTCTGTTACGGTGGTTACATACTCGCAGATTACTAGCAATAAATAGCTCTTATTGCAAGTGTACCACGGATTACCTGTGAAGATCCCATGCTTTGGCTATAAATGGTGCCATCACTAAATCTTTTTCAAGCAGAATACATTAAGTTTGGATATCCGGCATTGACAACATGGCCAAGGGCGTATATGTGTGTCTGCTGTTTTTATTGTTCACGGTATCTTTTGCTTCCGCTTCTGGTAATATGCATTCTTCTTCTTCTTAAACAATAATTTGTAGCTTCATAGATTAGTTTTACTTGTTTGATAGCAATAAAAATATATGGTTTGTCGTTGAAAATTTTAACCAAAATTCTGAAATACTTACTGATTAGTAATATTCTCATATTTGCAAGGGCTCGTGGATTATGAGTCCGATAAGTATTGCAGACGCTGGAGCAAACGTTTTGCTGGGCCATGCCTATTTCCTCCTAATTGTAACGATATTTGCCAAGATATTGAGGGGGCCCACCATGGAAAATGCCATTGGAGTAAAAAGGGACTCGCCTGTTTCTGCTACAGGCGCTGTTAGAATAGCAATAAAACCACTCCTGTTATAAGTAATGTTACCATGCTCTTATATAGATCTATTTATATTTTTTTAATTATTTCGTAATTTTAAATAATTATTTTATTCTAAGTAATTTCAAATTAGTTCATAGTAAAAATAAATATTAATAAGTATTTATAAAAGAAGATAAATAATTAAATTGTTTTATTATATTTTAACTTATTTTATTAAGAGTTAATTATAATTTTGAAAATTTTAAGGAGAGTATTTTTTCAACATTAAATTAATATTGGAACATAAATTACATAGTATGTTAACTTAAGAAATGTTAAATAGGGTTACATCTCTCAAAGGCACTCCTTTTACCTTTTTTTGGATTAATGTACCATTCATTCATTAATGGTGGGGAGTGAATACAATAAAATTGATTGTTTGTTGAAAAATTAAATAATCTCATCATTTCTTATTATTGCCAAAACCCCACCTATAAAAAACATATTGCTTAAATTAATTAATATGTAATAATAAATTCAATTTTAATAATGTATATTTATGAAGTATAAAATATCTAATAAAAATAATATGAAAGAAATAAATTAATTAATCTACCGCCCTAACCTTCATCAACATCCCTATAATGGGGATGTAATGATTAAAAAAATAAACAAGAGGTCTTTGTAGAAAGATGGGGGAAAACAATAGACGAGTAAAAATTAATCCTACAAACTTTGTTTAAAACGTTACAAAAATTAAAGAATACATTGTTATATATAAGAGAAATGAACTACTTTTAGCTTAAATGACCAATTCTAGTGGCTATAGAAATAATATCTTCAATGTCATCCCTAGAGTTAAGTACACTCCTTTAGCGACATTCCATAAATATTAAATAATTTTGAATTATTCATTTCCATATGTAAAACACATTTAATCTATATGGTTTTTCTCATCTTTGTTATAAAATCAATATAACCTACTATATGTTGAATTTTGTGTTTTTAAAGTCTATATAGTAGAATTTATATTATTATTTATGATTGATAAATAAATATTTATTTAATTATATATGGTTGTGAATGTTGTTAAAATGGGTAAGAGGCCTAGTTCGATTGGCTAAACAATCCTCTTGTAGGCAAGACTTCTAATGTCTAGTCTCCCCTTCCCCCATCCTACAACCCCAATATAGGTACACTCACATTAGCTCATATTTATCTCTTTATTCCTAACATCCTTGAGCATCTTTACTTTTGAAGCCTTTACATATTTATATATAGTAAGACTAGTAAAGATCTCCATGAAATGAGGACAGGACTCTTCATCCATGGAGTGGTGGCAAGTTTTCCTACTAGTTTGTAGCATGAGGTGTCAGAAGTGAGTCAACACCTCAATAAGATTTCAAACTAACTTTACACCTTGCGTGTGCAAGTGTCATGAACACCTAAGTAGGCTTTAAAAGCCTGAGTATAAAAATAAATACACTAACACCCCCCCTTAAGAATAAATTTGGTTGGCACAAAAATGATGGGTCTTGGATATGAGATCTAATAAAATACTCATATACAATGCAATCTCTCACAAAATGGAGAAAGATAGAAAACCCATCGAGAAAAAATATCCTCCAAAAAGAAAGAAATAAAAGACAATTATGAAAACAAGAGAAAAAGAAATATCTTGCAATCACTAATGACTATTGAAATCCTTAATATATTGTTGAGAATCAACGTGTGAAGATGAAGGAGAGTAACTTTCAACACTTAATGTGAGTGTAGTTATTTCTGAAGCATAATCATTACGTGCAAAATCTGAAAATGTATAAAGCTAAGAAGAACTATCTACCACCCCAATTGATACAATTTCCCTACTTAGTAGGTTCCTTATCACAACTATCTTTGGCCAAGATTCAATTGTATTTGACCAATTTGTACAAAAAGCCCTTTTTGTAGAATAAAAGTTTTAGAAAAAAACTAAATATGAGGTGCAAAATCTAGATAAGATGAGTTGATCGTCTTTCTTCTCTATTCCACATTCTTTTAGTTGTTGGAAAACTGATTTGAACATTGTGAAGTACTCTAGCAATGTTTTGACATCATTTGGATTTAGATTGATCAACTCATTTTCTAATTTATGGCCTTTGATTTCATCAATATTTCCAAAGTGTTTTTGAGGAGCTGCCCATACTTCTTGTGGGGTTTTTAAGTCCTCTAGATGAAATCGAAGTTTTGGAGAGAGATGAGAAATAAATAAAAATTGATCACTTTTTTTAAACCACTTTTCTTTATCTCTAACCACATTTGGCTGCTTTTAACTACGCATAGTTAGTCTAAACAACCCTTTATTTTTGAGTGAAAGTTGAACTTCTATCTTCCATCCATGATAGTTGAAGGATGTGAAATGACTACTTTGTTGATTGGACTCCATTCTTAGTTTAGATTTGCAAATATTAGAATATTGAATGAAATTTTGGAGTGCTTTTAAGCACAACTCTTTTACACCGCCCTCCTTCCCGCTTTCCCCTACGATCACTCCCTCCTCCCACCTTTAAAATGAAGGTGAAAAATGGAACTTTATATATTAGTTTGAAAGCGTCATCATTGAATAGGGGTTGGAAAAATAAACACTTTACAAAAAGGCGGATCCCAATTTTGAGATATTGTTTACTAGTTATAGCACTCTTAAATTTTTACTATTCCAAATTTACGCAAATAAACATTTGCAACTTAACAAAGTTTGGAAACAAAAATTTCCTATAGGAATGAACAGGTCAGTAAAAGAGGCAAAAAGAAGGATGAACAGTAATCAGGGTTTCCATGGATCTGGTCGATTCCCATGCTCTAGCTATTCCCACGGTTCGGCTTGCACGGATCCTGAACTCTTTGAAGGCTCCTGCTTGCTCCTCCCTTAGATAAAACATTACCTGCCTCTAACACAAAAAAATTGTGCTTGCTAACGGATGGATTTTGGCCTGCGATGGGCGAACCCACACCCCAGTCATGCCTGTAATACATTAGTCATAGGTTTGATAGGTCATTACAGCCTAAAATTGATTGCTCACAGCCCCAATTTGGTGATTCGTGCCTATAAATGAGTTTGGATCCTCCACAAAACATGTGTCCTTCGATTGCGTAAACCTCGTGCCAAATAGTTCGCGACCTCTTAAAAACAAATTGACCATTCAAGCGCGGACTGTGCTAGGAAATCATTGGTGCCACTATTTTCCCACACCGTCGAGAGAGTTATCGTGGGCCTGCAGAAAATAATCACGGCCTACTATCTTTAATCGTTACCTCAAAACATCAATCGCACCGTTCAAAAATGTGTAGGTTTTACAAATGATACTCCCCAATGATTTAGGCGATCAAAACCCCATAAATACTTTCCAGTGATGGAGAAAAATCTGTCGCTAGCCACAAATTCAATGGAGCCAGCTTTTAATACAACAATTTTGAACGCCCAAACAAATATTGGAAAGCACTGAAACAAATATTTTAGATGCCGAAATCTTCACATCGTCGCTCAATTGTTGTTCAAGCTAGTTCAGCTTTAACCTGATAGTGTCCTTCATTGGCTCTGTTACCATGTAAAAATTGGAAAACACAAAGATAGATTAATCAAGCGTAGTGAACAAATTTGTATAAAACTGACTAATTTACTTGTTAAATAAGATATATATAAATATGTAGGAGAAGAGGAACCCAATCTCCATGAAATAAGGATAAGACTCCTCATTCATGGAGTGGTGGTAGGTTTGCCTAACACTTTGTAGCATGAGGTGTCAAAAGTGAGTTGAAATCTCAATAGGACTCCTAACTAGCTAGACACCTTACGTGTGCAAGTTTCATGAACACGTAAGTAAGCTTAGAAGCCTACATGTATACAAATAAATATACTACCAATACTAATAGTACAAGTTGTTTTCATTTTAACTATATGAATGATATTAGATTATTATCTTAAAAGGAACACATAATAATGTTGAAGATCTAAAACAAGAATAGAAATAGGATCCAATGAAAAAACAAGAACACCATCTACCTATAAGAGCTGAAAACACAATATTTTAATATTTCCTTAAGTAAAAGAATAATTACAAAATGAAAATAATAAAGGAAATGACCTTTCTTTGTGTGCAAGGATCAGAAAACCTTAAAGAAGTCCTAAGTGAGCTTAATAATTTAATATAGTGTAATTACATAGATATTTGCACCAGTAGTCCCCTTAAGTTTTATTCATATTTGATCAAAACATTCATGAAAAATAAAATATGGGTCCCAACAATTAGGCCTAATGAGGTACCTAAGTAAAAATTAAAGATCTCTCAAAACCAAATGATTGAAGGAAACCTGATGGAAAAAAATCCTCTTGAAAGAGAGATAATAATAAAAGAAACCATGTAAACATAAATAAGGATGGAGGTCTCATGGAGACTCCCTAAGGACAAGTTTCTTCGCCCCAATAATTGGTTGTAGCTAAAGATAATGAGGTGATGCTAAAGGTTTCATGAAGATGTCTTCAACCTACTCCTTTATGGTGTGCACTCCAAGGTGAGAAACACCATCTTCAATCATTTTACAAATCAGTTGCATGTGGATCTCAACATGTTTTGTCCTCTAATGCTCCATTGAGGTTTGAGAAATATGAATGAAACTCTAACTGTCACAACAAAGAGTAGTTAGAGTATCAAGAGGGAAACCAAACATAGTCAATAATTGACAAAGCCATAAATTTTACTTGCTAGCTAAAACTTATATTTGATATTCAGCCCATTGATGATAAAGTACTAAAAATATTATTTTTGGAAGACCATTTTATGGGACAAAAAACCAAGAAAAACAAATTCTAGTAGTGGAATTCCTATCATTAACATCACCAGCCTAATTTAAGTCCTCGAATAGTTGATAATCTAAGAATTTCTTGATGTATAATGAACACCATAATATTATGTATCATTTATAAGAGTTGTCTACGAAGATAGCCAGATATTACATGGTATCAAACCATGTTGGCTTCCTTTGGTTATTCTTTTTGGAGAGATGTTGGTAGATTGTGAAAAGTTGAGTGTGTTGTTCTCTCACATCAAATGATGATTTGTAAAATAAAAAGTTGATAGAAATACCATATTCTAAGGGGGGTTTGAGAAATTCATTTTTTGTGCAAATATAAGATCACTATTGAGTTCATGGTGTTTGTGAAAGTCAAAATTTTCTTTTGTTTCATCTAAATCAAACATATGACTCCAAAATTATGATGGTTTGAAGTTGAAAAATGGTAGTTAGATCCAAGAGGAAAATACAATTTTGGAGAATTTTATGTAAAATATAACCCAACTACATTTATAAGTCCAAAAAACCTTAATGTTGACTATCCATTCATCAAAATCAGAGCACTTCACCTAGAGAAAGTTTAGAAAAATTGACCTACCCAAGTCATACAATAGTATAGTCACTCAATTCACTAGTTTGATATGGTCATAATTTTTTCATAATAAAAATTATTTAATATATATGTGTCTAATTATATTTTTATATATTTTTAGTTAAAAATAAAAATAAAATTCAAACAATGTCTAAGGACTAAACGAAATCCATAGACCTATTAGTACCAATGGAGGGTATAGGATGATGCCTAGCATGCCACATGGTAATGAAAAAAAGCCCCACCAACTGTAGACATGTCAAATTGACATCATGCATATTTAACTAATCATATTCGCTCATCAATTAAATAAACCAAGTTTAATTGATTAATCTCTAAGGATCGTCCATATAAAATTAAATAAATTAACTTTCTTTAATTTCATCATATCACTATCCCCCTTAGCTAAATAAATTAAATATTTATTTAACTAAATCTTTATCACCTTTCATCTCCTATTGATTTGATTTAAATCCCTAAATCTAGGTCAAATGGGTCAAAAACATCTAACATCATCTTAATTAATCTAATCCATGATTAAATGCTAATCCTAATCATTTGTATTCTCTAGATTTTGCCACTTTCACATGAAATTGCATTTAATTGATTTATCAAAATCTTTATTTACTTTCAACTTGGCATAAAGGGAGAATATTCTCCAAGTTTGAATCTCCCCCCAATTTGGCATATACATCCAACAAAGCAATTAATAAGCTCTTACATGTCCCTTGCACAAGTTAAACTCAACATTTACTCTTAAATTCAAATTTGAAATCTCCCTCCCTTGGGCACATTGGCCAAAACTTACTCATGCATCAACCAATCACATGTTGACAAGTGGCCTATTTTCATTGGCTTGTTTTTGATCCCACATTTCTCTCTCATAAGCATTCTTTCAACTTGAGAATCTTAAAATAGAGACCATCTCCATTAATCAAATCCTCGAAAAATAATCCAAAAATCCTATGCAAAGTCACTCTCCTCATTTGAGAATTGATTTTTCCGATCTTACTCCATCATTATCATTGGCATTATATCATTTAGCTTATCTTAGCAAGGGTTGAGAAAGGGCTATTTTCCACAATAGAAGCAATCCAATATGGAATAGAGATAGATCATGTTTGTCTCTTTCATGTTTGTAATTAATTTATTTATAAAGCATGATGTATTATTCCATAGGAGTACTTATAGATATGCATGGCTTGGACTAACCCATTATTTAATGTGTATTTGGGGTTAAATTGTGTGTAGGTTTGTGGTTCTCACATCTAGCGATAAAAGGAGGGTAGACTTAATGCATTTCATTTCTATTTTGCTTGTATGATTTACAAATTCACTTTTCATATGGAGTTCGAAGAATTTGTACTCTTGGGGTTCTTAGTTCTTTAAGGTTTCTAATAAATTTGTTTGTCTATATCGCCTTCAATACAAGGATAAAAGGGTAGATGTGCATTACTTTGATTTCATTTATATTTTGGTTTGCCATTTCTTTCAAGCGAAATGAAGCATATGCGATTTCCTTGTTTTCCAGATATTCATGATCAACATCTTTCATAATACATTGAAATTCTTCAAATTATTTCATTGTATGAAGCTAACTCTGTGTTAAAAAAAAAGGGGGGGCATATCTCAAGGATTGGGTCCACCCAAAAGAAAGCCCAAGGTTGTGTTCCCAGATGTCCACAATGATTTTCTAATCCACTACATTTATTTTCTATGCATATAGGCTCTAATCTTATTAGATAATATTTCTTCAAAATTCAATCATATTTGTTTTCAGTTTGTTGGTGTTGGTACACCCATAAAGAAGAAACAAAACAATATTATTTTTAAGTATATCATGTTTTGTTGTAATAGCGTGTAGTTATAGAGAATTGATAAGTTTTTTTATCAAGTTACATTCAATCTGAGCTTTATATATTCCTCACAATTGCTATTTGGCCCCTCACTTCTATGTGGATGCACAACTTTGGCTATTGCCCTCTCTTAGACTTGTTCGCTCTTTCGACTAACATCTCCTCCATAGCATTTGAATTTTCTTTCAGGCATTTGGTTCAACAGTCAATGTACCTATTCTTATGCTGCCGCATTTTGCATACAACGTTTATCAGGGTAGTTGTAAACATCGCTTTGTTAGACTCCCCCCATCGGTTGTGCTTTACTGGATGTTTGTATCCTATTCCAAAGCTCCCATTTTGTTCGTGAAGGTAGAGAGGATATAGAGAAGGCTAGAGAATTTATCTTTACACCTGTTGGTTGCATTAGCTTAAAAAGTTCCTAAATGCTTTCATTCGCTGTTTTCCTGTGTTGTCTATGATCAAAGGAACAAATTGCTATAGTTTTTGATACTAATAAATGGACTTTTGTATTTTTTTTTAGTTATCTAGGATAAAATGGAATACTCTTGGAAAAGTTAGATCAGGAGTTTTGGGGCTTGAGATTTCATAAAAAAGTAAAGTGAAGGATACAAGATTTGGGAGCTAAAAATTGAGCAGCAACATAGTAGAAGCAGCAGTGACATCAGTAGTAGTTAAAGCAATCCAAAATGAGTAAAATGCACGCACCAAAATGTTTATACCTCACCCAATATTGTTCCTCTCATTAATCACTGGTTGTGCAGGTACAAGCTGTCTTTACTATTTAAATTGGTTGTTGCACCATTAAATTGATTGGCGTACATTAGAAGGTCAAAATACATGTCATTTAAAAATATTTTCAAATCTACATGTCTTGCGCAAGGCACTTTCAATAGGAACGTCTCATCTCATGTGTATATATAAGTTTTTGTATCGATTGGAGCTTGGAAGGCATGATTTTTTCTCAGGGTTGTAGCCAACAACAATACCACATGGTGTCTCATCTAATGACTATGGTCTTTAGTCTTAAGAATGTGGATTCCAAGATTTCCTTTCAGTGATCAAAGTTACATGATTAGTCTCGGTTGTAGGCGTCATATCGACTAATCTCAGCGTCTTGTTGAGGCATCCTATCAAACAATTTATGAACCTTGACTATTGCAGTTTGTCACTCATCCATTATTGATCATTGTCTGCACTATTATAGTTTCCATTGTGCACGCTTCTAGGAGGCATCGTGTCAAATAGAAAACACATTTATGCCCTCTAACATGCTTTGAATGTTTGTTGTCTTCTTTAACATGCCTTGTTTGCGCCTTGTCTATACATGTTGTGGTTTGCATATATAATTGTCTGAGACTACTACAGTTGAAAAACTCCTCCATACTTTATGCTTTTGATGGATATCCATAGACATTTCTAAAGCTTCCATTTTGGCGTAAGCAAATAGAAAAGGTTGTGGAATGCGGTTTTTCTTTTTAAACCTTACAAATGCATTTTGTTTGAAAATTTCTAAAGCCATTCAAATAAATCATTTTGCACATCATGGCCTTCCCTGAGATCACATTTTTTGTCAAATAGTTCAAATCCCTTCCATCTAAAACTCTACATTATTAAACCTGTTTTGATTCTACAGATGGTGGTAGGGGCGAGTACACCCATCTATTTGATTTTGAACATTTTAAGTGTTGTGAATGTAAAGCAAGGTGGAGCTTGGGAGACCAAATAATACATCACTTTAGAGTGTGCTTATCCATTGAAATACATGTGGTTTGAGCATAGTGGGAAGGACACAAGGATGTAGATGAAGACTTCCCGACAGTTTGGTGAGCTAGTCGTTAATGAGTAGCATGGGCGATGAGAAGTCCAGGGGCAGCTTGATGGCCACAGAAAGTGAGGTAAGCATGGCAGAAATGATGGGGAAAAACATCTACCAGTCTAATCATCACAGCTGTGATTCAATACACCACACCTAGCCTCAATGCTTATTCATTAAATTTTCATTATAGGAGGCACATGACTTACAGTATTTTTTTGAATTTTCTTACCTAACACCCTCTAGAATTCTTATCTCGCAGTCATTATTTTTATGAAAAGACAACTTTTTTGCAGTTTCATGTATCTATCGATGTCAGACTCATGATTTATTCTACCAAATAAATCTTCTTCGACAAGCCTAAATTGGAAAATGTATGCTTATCTCAAGCTCGAATATTGAAAAATTCATAACAAGTGATATTCTCCATCTACCATTGGTGGACAGATTTAATACATGGAAGTACACTTTAAATTTGGAAAATTGTTTCTTGTTTATGTTGGGATTTGGTGTATGAAGAAGTTTGACTACATTTTATGATTAGAATGGTGAACTACAAGTAAATTTAGTGAAAATGATTTGGTTCTCTTCATATGATTTACTCAAATGCTTTTCTAACCTTTTGATGTTACAAATCAATATGCCATGTGCTTTTATGTTTGAGTGCTAGACTATTGAGTATGCTTGAGAAGGTTTTTTTTTGTCTCTTTGATTACATTCGGATTCTAAAAAGCTTTGATGAAGATTATTTACCTATATCTATAAACTACATGTAGGGTATCAAAAAAGTCACATGGAAAATTAGTGTGCTCATTTGGATACAAGTTGTCTCTATTTTGTTCATTAAATCTAAAACCAAAGCTTGTTTCCAAAGATTGTTTCTTTTTGAGACACTTATTATATAAAAATTTTCATTCATTATGTTAAGTTATCATTTATTTCTCATATTTCTAATTTTTGATAACTTAGTGATGTTTTCAGGTGGTGTTGGGAAACGATGATGGTTGCTCTCACCTAGGAATCAAATAACGACAAATTTAAATTGGAAAGTGGGGACTTGAACTTGGAAAATAAATTTTTAATGCTTATTGCTTATTTAGAACAACTTGCTTCAAATTTGGATTTAAAATCAATCATTTTCTTGATCTTTTTGAAGTTGGTCTAAACTTGAACGTCAGAAACTAACTAGTCTTTACTTTTGGGCTAAAAAATTGAGCAATCAAATTCACACTTCATCTTGGTGCATTAAAAAGAATCAAAATCATTGCTTTGAGGCTTAAAATGAACATGTTTTTTTTGTGCTTTGTAATCTTTCATGCAAAATAATCTCATCTAAAATGGCATATGCACTTCTCTCGCACTTCACGTTGATCTTGAGAATCAAAAGTCTTTTTGGTGACATTAAATTGCATAAAATATTTCTTCCACATTTTCAATTTGGGAACTAAAATTTAACAGAACACTTTGTGAGTGTGAGTAAACTTATTGCATGTGTTCTCCCTTTGTTTCTAAATAAGGGTCAATCAAACTATGAATAAGTTTATTTTCTTTTGTCTATCTTAGGGGGCCCACCTTGGAGAAAAAGTACTCACCAAAAGGAATGACTCAACCGGTAACACTCTAAAGCCAAGAGTATTTCCAATCAGGATATAAATGTGAGTATTGGAGTAAACTCCAATATCATATGGTTGGCTCTGACAAGATGGATCCGAAAGGGGGACTCTCGCCATATGGGTCAATCTCCACGAACAAAAAGTTTGAAATAGAACCCTTGTTTTGTAGTGACCTATTGATCCATTGAGTGAGTTTATCAAAGTTGTGCATTGGAATTTAGAGTCCAAGAAGTTACTTGCCATGTCTGATCTTGGTTAAAGTATAGAGGTTAAGACTTCATTCTTAACATACCTTTATACTCTTTCCTTGGTTGCATGTAAAATCATCTCTTCTTCTACGAAGGGCATGAGGCAAGCCCACCAAGAAAAATGTACCAATTGAGCTAGGATGTTGCATTGCTTGCGAGTTAGTTTGAAAACACAATGCTTTAATAGAAAAAATTGGGAAACCAACATTCAACGAATCATCAAAATTGCAAACCCTTTAGGAGAGGCAAATATCCTTGACCAAATTCACATGTTATTGCTTCCCCTTGGGATTCGTATCCCTAGAGGCTTCTAAACATTTGGATTTCATCTCAATTTTCTCCTACTAAGGTCAACAATAGGTAACTTTTGCCTCAAATTTCCTTGGTTTCCACATAATACACTTTGCGGGATAAGGAGAAAGTTGAGACACTAGACATCTAGATTCAAAATCTAATCAAGAGCCTTTTTTTGGTAAAAAAAATCAATTAAGCAAAGATTAAATCAATTGGACCCCACATATGTGCTTGGAATCTTTTGGTCATATTGTTTTCATACAAACATTAGTATTTTGATTTTGAATTACTTTTAGATAAAGGCATGTTCTTCACTATCTTGGTCTAGTAAACAAGTCCTTATGTTCATTTACGATCAAATAAAACACTTCATCCATCCAAACATCTATCAAAATAAATCCCACCAAACAACTTTAGAGCTTTGAAAACATCATTCTAGACTTGAGTAAACCATCAAACCAAAAATCACCTTGTTTAGTTAGGAGTATGGGAAGGAATCCTTTCTCATACCTCTAATTAAATCAACAATCCTTTGAACAGAGTCATCCTAAGATAACATATTACATCTTAGGGTTTACAAGTTCATTACCCAAATCAAACCAATCAAAATCAAACCCTATGTCTAGCATTGATACGAAGTCCCTAAATGTTCAACACTCATATCATTCACCTCTTTTCATTTTTCATCTCATCATTGGTCCTAAGAACCTTAGAGGTCACTTTTTCAACAAGATCAAAACTCAAGGAGAACATGGAATAAAAACTTGATCCATACATCATGAGTAATCCAAATCAATTGAACTTTCAAAGCCTTACAATGTCGATTGATTATCAAAAATCACACTTATACAATCCATACATGGGATTATTACCTTCTACAAATTTCAATGGCACAACAAGTGTGAGTATTCCCATATCAAATATTGGAACACATTTCCCAATGGTAGATCTAAATCCAAACCTACAAGTCTGTCAACCAAACAATCAATGCATGAGCCTTCAAACAAACAATGTCATCTCATCAAATCCCAACATGCCAAATGAGAATGTACCAAGTACTAGTTTTCCTAACATGAATATGGAAAAATTTGGGATAAATATGTTTGCAAATCACACAAATGTGGTTTAGAGTCCAAACAAGATGTTAATTCCCCAAAAGAAGATGACACCATGCAAAATCAAAGTTACTTAAATCAACGTAATATGATTCCCAATTACAACAATGTTCAATTTCAACCTATCATGCCAAATCTGAGTGTCATCCCAAATCATAACATTGTCTAAAATCAAACACAAGTACACACTCCAAATCTGCTTAAACAAAAGCCAAGTCAACTATATCAAGGGAGTCAAGATTGAAATCAAGAACAAATTTGGCAAGATTAAATTGCTACACTTACCAAAATAGTTGAGTCATTGCGCCAAGAGACATCTCCACCACCATTACCCATATCAACATCATTCCTTGGTGTAGGGATTCCCCCTTTACCTAGCACCAATCACTCCATCCAAATCAATCCACCTAACACCAATCAAGTCATCACATCAAATCTTTTGAATATACCATCAACATCACACCAACAAATGGTATCTAATCAAATGAAAACATCAATCCTAACAAATAAAAATATGGTCACCCAAGGATCTATTACCTCAATCATTTCGACCATTCCTATCACCTCGATCACTCCAATCACCCCTATCACACCCATCATATCTCAAACCATCATGATCACTCCAAATGTATCTCAATGACTCATCAATACATCCAACATGATTCCAAATCCACCACCACTACCACCAAAACCAAACGCAACAAGACAATATGACATTGCGCTAAAAGCTCACCATGCCTACCAAAAGGCCATCCAACAATATCTAGCCACACAACAAGCAACACAAGCTCAACAAGTGCAACAAGTCTCTCAAGCTACCCAACAAACACAAGCACAAACATGAAAAATGATAAATATTTGGGATAACGATAAACATTCAACCACTGGTGATATCGTTGGTAATCTCCCCACCACAATTTCTAAAAGCAATAATGAAGACCTATCCAATAACACAAAAATGGAAGGTGTTTCTATCTCGTCCGGAGATCAAATCAACATAGATCAAGAGTCACTTTTTAATCATGATCAAAATCCACTAACAATACTTGACAATGATCCAATTCAAGAAATGTCAACATTATTTGACCTTATGGTTGAAAACATTGGAAATCCCTTCACCACAATTATTGTAAACAACTATCAAGATCTCTCCATTGATGAGCACCTTGAAGATATTTCCACCCCACCCAATGATCAACTCACCATAAATCAAGAGCCACTTTTTAGTGATCTATTTCAAGGAGTGTTAGGATTAATTGATCCTATCGACATAATGCATAATCGATTGACCAATGATTGTATTGAAAATGTCTCTACATCGCCTTATGAGTTAGAGGACATATCTCAAGAATTCATTCCAAAGCATGATCAAAATCTTTCACCAAGGTCTAGCAATGGTCCTTTCCAAGACATTTTGACATCCTTCGACCTGATGGTTACAGATACTGAAGGAAACCTGAACTCAAAACTAAAGGATATTGAACCATTTACCATTTCTAATGACGGCATCCAAGAATCATTTGTAAGCAATCCATCCTTTGAAACTAACGCATGCCAAGAACTTGATCCAAAGCATGTCGAAACTAACTCCAAAATCATTCAAGATCAAGAATTTATATTTTCAAGATACTACAATAATTTGATGGACAGTCTCCTATCAATGCAAGATGATCATATCCATGTAGCACATACTCCTCCATCTACCCATGAGATAATTTTTACAGATGGAAACATATATGATCTTCATTCAAAAGAGGATTCATTTATTCCTGACATTATTACACAAAAGGAATAAGTTATTGGTTCCTATAGTCAAATAGAGTTGTCATCATCAAGATTAGATACATCCCAAATTTAGACTAGGGACATCAGGTATGAAGATATCCAACATTATCCACTCAAGGAAACATGTCAAATAGAATATGATATTCCAGAGTTAGTAGAGCAACAAATTGAACTAACATCATCTACAGTGGCTATCTATCAGAGAACGCTTATCAAACAAGACATATCATAATAGGAAGAATCAAAGAACAAAGGTACTACTTCCACAATACTGGGGGAAACTTCATCTCAAGTGAACATCAACATAGGGAGCACAAAGAGTCCTTATGATGAAACTAGTGTCAATACTACAACCAACCACATCATGAATCTTCATCCACCCATCATTGCATCCATGAATTGGGACCAACATCAAAAGAAAGAATTGAATCAAAGTACAAAGAATGCTATCAATGAAAAAGAAGCTGAGAAGAATAATGGACAAATCAAATACAAAAGGATACCAAAGAATACAAAAAAATATTATCCCTATCAAACTCCATCAGTCAAAGAAACTATGGGGAAAAATAAAAAAGGGAAAAGTATCCATCAAAGATGTCTACAAAAGAAAAATCAGGCTTTTCAAGTGACATACAAAGTGTATCAAGCAGTTGGTCCTAATTCCATGCACACTTTCGTATCCACCCATCATTGCTCATCTTCCCAAGTTTGGAGAGTCAAAGATTCCAAGCTGTCAACCAATCCATCTTTTATGATCCCTAAACACATTCCATCCATGCCTCCACACATAATATCCAATTCTCACATTGACCATGTATTGGAAACAACCCTTCATCATAAGGATTTAGAAGGCAATCTGTCATGATGTGCACACAAAGATGAAGCCAACTCTAGTATCAATGAAGCAAATCAAGAATCCAAAAAGTTTCATTCAAGTGTGCATATCTTAGCAAAGTAACTTCTTCAAGTAGGATATCGATGGCACATTATGACAGGGGGATCTACATCAGCAACACCTTGTGATTCAACATGAGCTTAAAATATTTTGAAAAAATAAAAAAATAAAAAAATGAAAGTCCAAAAAAAATTGAAAAATGATTGAAAATAGTTAAAAAAAAAATTGTCCTCTAAGTGAAAACCACTTCAGTGGCGCTTTGGGCAGGTACCATTATGAAAACTTAGAAAACAAGCATCATGAGTAGAATTGATCATCTATGTGCGCCATTTCAGATGAGAGCATCTCATCCCATCCATAATAAAGCCATCATTCCATCCATCTCAGCCATAATAAATCCATGCATCCATGAACCATCTATCCAATCCATTTTTTATCCATTTTCATCCATCATCCAAGTTCTCTTGATCTTGATGAAATTTTGGTGCACTTTATGCTTTCTTATGGTAAACATTTTGACATTGGCCATTTTCATTGATC
The DNA here is from genome assembly GCA_007258455.2 of Sequoia sempervirens. NCBI lineage: Eukaryota > Viridiplantae > Streptophyta > Pinopsida > Cupressales > Cupressaceae > Sequoia > Sequoia sempervirens. The sequence goes on along the minus strand of VDFB02281492.1, from coordinate 702,483,141 downwards.
CCATCCTATGCAGCATTATCTGAGCCATGAAACATTATCCAAATGAGAATTCCTTTGTTTGAACACCTTATCTTATCACAAGATAATCCTTGGAATCCTTTGCATGCTTACCATATCCCTCCATCCATACACCTATCCAAGCATCTACCCATGACTTTCCATACATTGCTAGACACTGGGGGTAGATATTTACATCTTGCTTTGAGAATAAATCTTGGTCTATATGTTCCGACTTATGTGGCGATCCAAACATTGGAAAACATGAAATCAAATTGGTCAAAGCACTTGTGAGTAAAAAAAATCCAAATCACTAGCCCATGGCAAATTTTGATGAGAAGACATTCCTTATCAATTGTCACCTTTCATTGAACATCAATTCAAAATAATCACTATCAGTTGCATGTAATTTACACGTCAACGTCACATCAAATCATTCGAAAAACTTTTGTTTCAAATCAAGCTTCAACAATCATAATCAATCAAATCCAATCAAGAAATCAATAGGATATCCTTGTGTTGCTTAACACTATCCTTGCATTGTTGTGCATCCTCAACAATGTTATCATCATCAGTCTTGATAAATCATCATCAATTCATCATCATCTTAGGATATCCGTCCTTATCCTTGTTTTTCTTAAACACTATCCTTGCATTTATGTGTATCCTCAAGAATGTTATAATCATCATCAATCCATTGATTCGATCAATCAAAATTAGCTTGGTTTTTAGCAAAATACCCATATAGAGCACTGATATCATCACATATGTCCATATCCAAATTGTCAAAATCATGCGAAAATACAAAAACATTAGAGAATCAGAAAATCCAAAAACATCCAAAACATCAAAAAATCCAAAAACATTCATAAAAGTCAAAAAACATTAAAAATATTGAAATCCGAACTACGTCGTCTCTGAGCTGAAACATAGGCAAGGCTAATCTTTGATCAGCCCCTGAGACATCAAAATCCAAAAATATTCAAACAACGCAATATCCAAAAACATTCATAAAATCTCAGAAAACCCCAAAACATTGGAAAATTCAAAAATCAAAACATTTGTTAAAATCTTGAAAAATACAAAAAATAGCCTCAAAACATTTCAAAAATGTCAAAAACATCCAAATATTTGAAAAAATCCATCTGTCTCATCTTGGTTGCACCCGCATTAATCAATCATCCATAATAAACTAATCGCCACCTTCATCCTTTGGCAAAACAAATAGAAACATCCACAACAATCAGCGAAAGGAAGCTTCAAATCGTAAAATCAAAAGTAAACAACAAACCTTTAAAGAAAAATCAAACTCTTGATCATTTTCAAACATGTCAATCAACCTTATATCAACATCCTATCAATCAACTTAACAAACCATCATCATCCTATACAACGCATGTCCTAGGATATATCGTTCCGACAATGGACATCATTTTGGATATCACTTTGGATTCTTATCCTATCAAAACACATCCCTTCGGCTCAAGATATGGAGCATTGATTTGTTTGTGTACTTGGTCTTTTATTTTGATTTATCTTATTGTGCTCACTCCAAGAACCTCTCGATGATATCCGAATGAAGGATTTAGAGAGATAGGAATGGGGCAATGATCATTATCCTTTTTTATGTTGTGCTTGTTGGATGTTCTTGTAATATAACTTGGCGAATACTTGCTTCGTTAGGTATGTCCTAGCAAGGTTTCCATATGTCAAGTGTGAACAAGAATACTCCTATTTGTTTGTCGAGTCAAATTCCATCGCACTAGGTACAATTCTATCCTAGTTCTTTATACCTTGATGCATTATACCTATGTGTGTAATCAAATATAAGGTAAGTAGCCCTTTTAAAATCCCAATCCTTGATAAGAAAATCATCCATCTATCATCATCACTTATCATCATCATCATCATCTCTAATAAAGTCTCGTCAAATCATGGACTTGTTGGATCTTCTTGGACATCATCATATAATTTCTTCTTTTTTGCACTAACATCACGTCATGAATAATTAATCATCATCACCAGTGCATCCATCCTGCATCCACAAACCATTAGTATTTTGCATATCATTTCACATGCATAAATCATTATCATCATAATATAGATCTATTAGTCTAAGCATCTCATAAATCATCACATTTGCATAATCATAGTATATCATCATCATAATATAGATCTGTTAGCCTAAGCATCTCATAAATCATCCATTGCATAATCATAGCATATCACATCATCCATTTCATCCATCTCATACATCATATCATCATTTAAGTTTTTTAATATAATATAGATTTGTTATTCTAAGCATCTTAAAAACATCTCATTTGCATCATCATCCATAACCATCCATTTTGAACCTCTTTATCACGAGATCGACCCTCAAATTGAATCTTTTCACTCAATCTCTTGACAGGGCAATGTACTAGTGTACTTCTTTCTGCTGGGGCAACTAAAAAAAATAGAAATATTTTTAATTTTGATCGCTGCAAGTTTATTCTTTGAACCAATGCAACAAGTACATTGCTTCAAAGAGGGGAAAAATTTAAACACGTCAAATTGACATCATGCATATTTAACTAATCATATTCGCTCATCAATTAAATAAACCAAGTTTAATTGATCAATCTCTAAGGATCGTCCATCTAAATTTAAATAAATTGACTTTCTTTAATTTGATCCTATCACTATCCCCCTTGGCTAAATAAATCAAATATTTATTTAACTAAATCTTTATCACCTTTCATCTCCCATTGATTTGATTTAAATCCCTAAATCTAAGTCAAATGGGTCAAAAACATCTAACATCATCTTAATTAATCTAATCCATGATTAAATGCTAATCCTAATCATTTGTATTCTCTAGATTTTTCCACTTGCACATGAAATTGCATTTAATTGATTTATCAAAATCTTTATTTACTATCAACTTGGAATAAAGGGAGAATATTCTCCAAGTTTTAATCTCCCCCAAATTTGGCATGTACATCCAACAAAGAAATTAATAAGCTCTTACATGTCCCTTGCACAAGTCAAAATCAGCATTTACTCTTAAATTCAAATTTGAAATCTTCCTCTCTTTGGTACATTGTCCAAAAATTGCTCATGCATCAACCACTCACAAGTTGACAAGTGGCCTCTTTTCATTGGATTGTTTTTGATCCCACATTTCTCTCTCATAAGAATTCTTTCAACTTAATAATCTTTAAATAGAGACCATCTCCATTGATCATATCCTCCACAAATCATCCACAAATCCTATGGAAAGTCACTCTCCTCATTTGAGAACTGATTTTTCCCATCTTACTCCATCATTATCATTGGCATTATATCATTTAGCTTATCTTAGCAAGGGTTAGGAAAGGGCTATTTTCCACAATCGCACCAATCCAATATGGAATAGAGATATATCATGTTTGTAATTGATTTGTTTATAAATCATGATGTATTATTCCATAGGAGCACTTATAGATATGCATGGCTTGGACTAACCCATTAGTTAATGTGTATATGAGGTTTAAGAGTTTGTAGGTTTGTGGTGCGCACACCAGAAACAAAATCTAATAAGACAATTTCTTAAAATTGATAGTAAAAGATAGAATATTTTATTTTCTGAAATGGATGTTGTTGTTTTCCAAGAAGATTTCGTTAAACAATCTTTGGTGATGTTGACAATGAACTAAAGAAATTTCTAGGTGAATATTCTATGGAGGGAATATTTTTTTGGCTAAACTTTTATTCCTATGTTTATCTCATCATGAAATAATTATAACATCATCAGACCTTCTTTGTAGCGCCCCCTCTTATTGCTGGTGAGTTTATTTTACATGATTTTAAAAAAAATCATAATGTAGGCTCAAGATCTCCATATTACAAGTATTTTTTATTTTATTTAGCCTAGAATTTTGTGCCCTTTGTATTGGTGTAGATGGTTTTTATTTTGGTGTTTAAAGTTTCTATAAATTGTAGATTATCATGGATGTTGTTGAGTCATTCTCATTTTGGGAACTTCTGGTACTCTATTTTTGTTCCTATAGTAACTTTTTTGTGTGTAATTTTTTTTTAACTTCATATTTTGTGTTTTATTTTTAGTGGTGTGATCAAATTATTTTTATTTTATTAAGAAAAAAATACTTTGATTCTATTGCCTAAATTGGTATTTACATGTATCAAGATGAAGACCACTTCATTTTATTGGAAATAGGTTGTTGAACATAGGTTATCATTGATGTCAAAGGTTTTTCAAAGGTTGTTAATAATGTCATTGATTTTAGAAGTTTTGTATGATCAATGTTGGTAATTTTACTACCAGAATGTAAAATCAAGAAATATAAATTATTAGTTGCAAAGGAGTGTTTGTATCATGATAGCACATTATATCATGATCATTGGAAGAAACTAAATTTTATTTTAGGACAAAGGTGTTGCATGTTTAATGTAATTTTAATTTAGGTCCACATTATGTTGTGCTATCTATTTGTAGATCCTCGGCTAACATTGAAGAGTGTTAATGTAATGTAATTTATATAATTTATTATTATGTGGATGTATTGAGTATGTGGGCAAGTCCATGAGTTCCAAATGTGAATTAGAATTACACCCATGTTCAAAGAAGAGTTTGTAGGTGGTACAAATTAAAGAAAATGTGGAGAAGATATGATTTTTCAAAAATTGTCACTCTATGGTTCAGGACATAAAACAAGTTTCCTCTGACTATCATTCACGACATCTCTAGAGATCTCAATACAAGGATAGAATGGGTGAAATAGATCTATAATATAGTGTCCTTAGGTGTGTTTAGAAACTAAAATGGGGTTGACCAGCAATAAAAGGCTAGGAAATTCAAAAGGAATGAAACATGTTAAACCTAACTAAATGACATCGAATATGAAATTGAAATGCAAAACAACAAACTGAGAATGAACAGAAGTTCACCTGAAAGAAAGATGTGGTCGAAGCGAGCTCCAAAAACCTAAAAAATTGTTTTTTGAAGCCTATTGGAACTCATACACTAGTATAGGCGTATAATTCCCAAACTAGGGTTTCTAGGTGAAAACAAGAATCTAGAACTGTTGAATTAGGATATATAGAAAATACCCAAGCATAGGTATATAAGAACTCATACACCACAAGTGGTGTATTAGTCTCATTCTTTCACTAAGTGTCCCAAGAGTAGAATTCTAAAGAGAAACTTTTTGAGCCTCTAAAGATGGATCAAAAATCCTTTTCCCATTGGTTTCATGGAGATAGGTTGGATATGTTGCTCTAGATATGAGTTTCCATGAGCTTTGACAAATTTACAAGACAAATTTTGCAAATCTTACAACTTTGCAATCACGATAGTTTTAAAGGCTTCAAAAACACTTTTTCTTCAACCTATAAACCTAAAATCACACAAAGACAAAGGAAAAAAGTGTTGTTTTTTAGGGAATAGGGGTTTTGCTTGGTCAAATCCTATTTAGGTAATTAAACCAACTTATGAAACAATGAAATATGGACATGAAACATGAAACATGAAATGATGATACCCTCGATGATGTCTTGTAATACACATTTGCAAACTTACATGAAGTTTCCATTAATAATTTAGATCTTGATCACAAATTGGATATGAGACAATGCTTGCAAATGGATTTTCAATGTTACATCAACAACATTAGCTCAACCAAATGCTTGGCGTACTATTTCTTTTATGTGATGATGGGTCGTGAATTGATACAAAAAATGTTGAAGAAATATACCCTTGAATCCATTAAAGATGTTCTTGAATTCACTTGAATGCTATTGTAAAGTCATGTAAACTCTTGTAATCATAAAAATTCTCTTAGGAATGCTCTCTTGAATGTCTTGGGTGAAAATGAGTGAAATAAGCTTGTATTTATACTTTTTTATGCCTAATTTATTGAAATTACAATACTAAAAGCCAACATCAGATCTAGGAAAATAAAATCTCACCAATAATTTGAATTAAATTTAATTTTAAGCCACATGGGACTCGTACACAAGAAGTGGTGTATGAGTCCCATTAGGTTAGGCTATGGGATACATTTTTCAAGAAATGCTTAGATTCATGAGAAATCTAGATCGAGGCCTCAAAACCGAGGTGGGACCCATATACCCAAGGTTTCATATGATTCCTAGATCACTGAATCTAGGCCATACAATCCAAAATCATTGAATTATTATTTTTCAATTGATACATGTCAAGATTATCCTTAGAAAAATGCATTAATTAAGGCTTGTGGATGCAAAATAAGGCCAAATAAGGCACAAAGAAGCCCAATTTATTAATGAAAACCTAGATTAGTTTGAAAGTATTAAGATACACTTTACAAAACCACAAATAATGACCATTAATTCCATTAAGTTTACAAGGGCCCTAAATTTAATGTGAAGGTGTAAATGAATACACTTTACAACACTAAATTTAGGCAAAGTTAGGTTTATTTAGCTTTTAGAATGACCCTAAACCTAATGTGAATGCTCAAAACACATTGTAACGATAGGCCAACATGGCATTATGCTCATTTCAACATTCAGTATTCCTATATTAGGTGTGAAAATGTAAACAATGGCATTTTTCTATAAGACAATACTCCCTAATGTGTGAATTTAATTGAGGAGCACTTGGCAATATGGGATTAGGAAAAAGTAATGGTGTTGGTGTTGGTTGTTGTGGGTGTAGATTGTTTCTAGTGTAGTGTTTGTGAGTAACAACATCATGTGTAGGTTGGTAAAGGGTACACTTGGGTTTAGGTGGAGGTGAAGGTTTATGTGACGATGCTTGTAAAGGATGAGTTCATGTTGGCGTTGAGTTTTTTCTTTGTGTGAAGATGGGTACAAAATTAGAGGGTTCTTAGGATGTCCCATGGGGTATGTATCAGGTCCATTGATTGAGGGGGATCTAAGGGACACTTACGCATTCATAACCTCAACATTCTTTGTTTGATGTATCTCTAATAAAGGGAAATCTAGAATCACCGTTTTTAACTAAGACATATTACTATTTTTTCCATATTCTAGCACTATGATATTCTCCCTAGGAGGAGAGTTTTTAGGAGAACTACAAACCACATGTTCTTAACTTTTGAGGAATGGTTCTTGTAAAATAACTTCTTTACAAGTAGGGGAATGATAAATGGTTGAAGTGTTGTGCTCAATAAGATTTTCATTAAGTGAAAGGGGACAAATAAGATTCTCATGAATCTCATTTGTTATGTTTTCTAACATCAAAACATCTTTCGTATAACTAGAGGAGATACTAGGAGAAGAACAAGTATGTTTATCATGACCCTCTACAACTTCATTCCTTTTTTTCCTAATTTTTTCTGAAATAGGAGAGGTAGGGGAAGGATCATAAAGAGGGTTATCATGGATCTTGAAAGTTTTCTTATCTAACTCAAACATATCCTCATCACCAACACAAGAGAAGATGTTAGGAGATGAACATAGGTAGGTTTCAATGATCTCTTTTTGTGGTGTGTGATCATCCTGATTATTTATAATTATGTCCTCTTGTTTAGTAATGTTTTTGAACAATTTTTTTTGGGTTAACTATGTACTACTCTTGCACTCTTTGGGGTTTTCACCTAAAAGTAGAGAGATAGACCAAAAAAATGAGGTGGTTCACTCAAAATAATGTATGAAAGATGGAATTAAGCCTAAATTCAATGATATAAATGTAGAAAAATGATAAAAATGATTGATTATTTATGCAAAACCTAAGAAATATGAAGTGTTCAAAAAAATAGTGTGATATGCAAAAATGAATTGGAAACATGCACAAATGAACTTAGAACTTGATGAAACTAAATATATTACACCTGGAAGTTGAATGTTGATGCTAGAGGGTTCTAGAATTTGACAAAAATCACTATTGTTGACTAGTGGGACTCATTCACCACTGATGGCGAATTAGTCTTGCTTTTGGCAAACTTTGCCAAAACTCATTTTTGACTGTCAAGAACTAAATTATGATAAAATAATTTTTTCCAACTTATAAGTGGGACTCATTCACCAATAATGGAGAATTAGTCCTTCTCCAAAAATCTACAAATTTAGGGGTCAACTTTGTGGGTCCAGATTTGTACTTGTCTTCTTGTCAGGATGACTGAATTAAATTTAAAGAAAATGGGCTAAATTTTGTCTCCAAGCTTGAATTAGGGTTTGGTTCACTTGATCATCAAACCATTAATAAAGAAATGAAATAATAAAGGAATGATGAACAAATAACATGCAAGTGTCCTGAAGTCAAAAAACCCTTGTTGTTGAAGTTTGAAGATATGTCAATGGATGCTCCAAGATGCTTGATAATTGCTTTAATATTTGATGCATGGGGGTACTAGTGAACTTGATGAATGGGTGAATTAGTGAACTTGATGAATGGGGGTTAAAATGGATGGAAAAACACTTATTTATACACTCTTATGCCCTAATTACCCTAAAATACAAATCATAGGCTAACATAAGGTCTTAATGCATAAAAACCCAAAGGAAATTTGAAATTATTTTGAATTTTGTTCCAAGAGGGACTCATTCACCACCCATGGTGAATGGGTCCCACTCTAGGATTGCAAGTGGGTGTCAAGAATTAGGTTTGTTTTAATGTTGTTTTTTGGGTTCATATTAAAAAAATGCTTAATTAAGGCCTATAACTACATAAAGGGGCCAAATAAGACATAAGAAAGGTGTAATTGGTGATTACAAGCCTAGAAAACCCTAAAAGCTTGTTACAAGACTTTACAATACTTTGAAATAAGACTTGGTAAGGAATAAAAAGGTTTAATTTAGATGAATTATAATAATAAAATTCTAGAAAAGTGTATAAATGTGTTACAACACTTCACAACACCTTCACAAGACATCATAATTTGAATATTAAAAACCTAATGTGAATGTTTAAGTCACATTGCAACATTAAATCAAGGAAATATAAGTCAATCATCAAAAGAGAAAGACCTAGATAACCATGAAAATGTCAAAGATCTATTTAGCCCCCACTTTAGTGAGAGGATGAACTTGCTTCAAACTCACACTATAGTAGCCATACATATTGAGAAGGATCTAAATGCACTTATGCTAGAAAGATGAGATAACAATGATCAAGAGGGATGATCAAGCCCCTAAGATGAAGATCACATGGAAAGCTTAACATAAGAACAAAGGAACACACATGAAAAAGAAAAAGGAAGAGAAAAGGGAAGAATCGAATCAAGCTTCGATCATGTGTCCAACTATTTGTGGATCAGATCTAGGTTGTCTATTTAGAATGAGAAATGTGTACTCACATTGGGGTGATAGAACTTATGGTTGTCTACTAGGTGAGAGGACCCAAAAGGTTAGAAATATACACTTGGCTAATATGTACTCACAAACACATAGGTGGCTATGGGGAAAGTTGTGCCTCAAAATGGGCTTCCTGCTCAACCATACCAAAGTTATACCTCCTTATAACTTTAATAAGGCACCACAAAGGAAAAGTTAGTCTGTGCTTCATGAGACAAAAAAATATCTGTATGCTTAGAACTAATGAAAAAACAAGATCTCACCACAGGCATGCGAGTTGTGTTATGAAAGGTGGCCATATAAAATATAAAATGTAAAAATGTAAAAAATGCAAAAGATGTTTAAAGGAGTCTTGTTTATTTCATGTGAGCTCTTTAATCTAGGGAACATTGTTCCTAACATCTCTAAGAGAGGACCAATCAAAGAATAAAATATTCACAACTGAGGGGATGCAGTGTGCCACATCAGGCCACTAAGAGTAATGTAATATGATAATATATATGACAATTATGAAGGAAATCACACCTAATGTCTGCCACAAAGTGACAAATGCATCATATGAAGTAACAAAGCTACATTGAGAACCAAGAAAAGAAAAATTCAAAATGAGTAATTTCAATGTATTCCCCCACTTTAAAGGAATTTCTACACACTGTTCAGTGAGAAATTACTTTAAAGTAGCAAAGGAAAAATGCAAGAGGAAAGAAGGGAAAAGAGCCAACCTGAAAAGACCATATTCCAAGTCATATGTTTTCAAATAAGGTTGTGTCATGTGAAAGAAAAAGGAACAAAAGGAAGAAGGGTTTCCCCCAAAAGGAGTAGACCAAACACATAAGGGATCTATGGATTTTCGGTTAGTATGTTCGTTGCTGCAATGTTTTGATTAAAGAGCTCACAACTATCAACATTCCAAAAATACACATAAATCTAGAAGAATCACACAAAGAGAGCAAAAAATAAAAGAAAAATAAAGTCCATTTTGGGTCAACATGGAAGAGACATTGTGGTCTCAATGCTTTGTATCATCCCCAAAAGGAGAAACAAAAGTGAAAAGAAATGAAAAGGCCAAAAAAAAGCTTTTGGGTCAACATGAAGGAGAGATTCTGGTTTCAATGCCTTGCGTCATCCCCAAAAGAAAAACACAAGAAAATAAAAATTTAAAAGGAAAAGATAATGTTTGGGTCAACATGGAAGAGACATATGTCATCTAAACACTTTTCCTTATCTCCAAAAGGAAAAAACAAAAAAAATCAAAAAAAAATCAAAAGGCCAAAGAAATGTATGACATATAGAAGAATGGATGCAATAGGAATTATAGTTGTTGTATCATATTGTTCTATGGTGATGGTTGTGTTGTACTATGTTGTGGTGGGTCAAGAGGAGGAAGGTGGTCAATTATATCTTTGGTAAAATGTTGATTTGTTCATCTTTGTTTTCTTCTACATGTAACTAAGGAGCAAGGAGAAGATGATGATGCCTACATGCTCTAGCACCTTGGTTGCTCTTAATTCTATTATGAAGTTGTTGATGAGTAAGAGCGGTTTGATCCATGATAGGATCCTTTTCTTCCTAAGGAGGAGGAACATAAGAAACCAAAGGAGGTGGTTCAATCACTTTCTCTTTCGCTTTATAAATTTGTTTAATGTAGGGAGGCATAACGAGGTTGGTTTCATTATCTGTTGGGAATTTGGATGATGAAGGTGAAGTTTTTATCATTGGTTGTTCATGCAGTTGTATTTATTTTTTTAGGTTGAATAATTTTCTTATCTAAGATAGGAGGTTCAGAAGTGGACGGGGACATGTGGTGAAGAGACAATTCGGCTATTTTTTAGGCTTTGAACTTCTGATAGGAAACGAAAAAGAAGTATCTTTGAGGGGTGATTGTTCCTATAGGTTCAAGACAAAAGGCTTCTAAGGATAAATTACCTTTAGAAGAAAATGGATTAAAGCCACTATGGTGTACAGTAAATATCTCATTGTCAAGTGGAAATTTCAAACATTTGTGAATGACTGAATGGAGAAATTTTATCGAGCCAAGGCAAGGATGACCTAGCCGTAGATGAAACTGATCCAACTATGGAATGATAGAGAATGTTACATCCAATGTTTTAGGTCCTATCTGTAATGGGAGTACGATCGATCCAATCGTAGGGCATGCAAAACCATGATGTTTTTTAATCCATAATTTTGGTTTGTCATAATTATCTTGATAAAGATATTGTAATACTAAAAATTCTTCCATGATCACATTCTCAACACAAGTAGGATCTATTAATATCCCATTGGTGGGCTTATCATAGATTCATTCAACTATGTAAAGAGGACCATCGGGAAATTTTGTAAGTATATCATGAGAAGAAAAATTAATATCAAGAGATTTTGTAATTTGGCCCTTACAATGGATAATGCCTATTATTCCCACCATTTCATCAATAGGAAGAAAATGTGTAACATTTGGAGTAATAACATGTTTTTCATCAGTTGTATCGACATTCATCACATCACTATTTGAAGGTTCACCTAATTTGACAAATGAAATATTTTGTTTAGGCATGGGGTTGGTAAAAATTTGAAAATTCTCATTGGGAGGGGTGATAGACTTATTGCCCTGATCATTGACACCTGCAATGGATAGACGACTAGAATCAATGAGGTCTTACACTAGGTGTTTGAGATGCTTGCATTATTTTGTTTCATGTCCATTTTGGTGATGAAAATGACAATAAGCACTTGGTTTAAACATAGGGGGTAAGGGATTGGTAGGATCAAGTGGTTTGACTATAGAAAAAGTTATCATCTATTGTTGTATCATTTGATTCATTGTGTTATGTAGAGTCTCAAGTAAGGGGGTAAATTATCTCTTTGGGTCTCCATAGGTAAAGGGTACAACTGCTTTAGTGACTGCCACTTGATTATTAATGCCCAATGGAGTTGGTTGTGGAGGAGGGGGATTGAACTGTAAGAATCCCTTGTTTGATTTTCTAAATTTTTGTGAGGCTTTGTGATTTCTTTGTTCAAACTTGTTAGCTTGGATAGGAGTGGATTTTGTATCATGACTGGTAACTAAGTTGTGATAGTCACAAAGGGTTGTACATAATTTCATGAAAGAAGGAAATTTCATCATGGTCAATTTATCCTGAATGTTACTTTGCAAGTTTTCAATAAACATCTTTTAGAGATGCGCATTATGAACCTTGACATCTAGTTGAGCATATAATGACTGGTAGTGTGAAATGTAATCAACTACCTTTTCATCCACATTTTGTTTACACATTAAATCAGCCATTGTTTTCTTGGGGGTCATATGCAATTAGAAATGAATTATAAAGGCATCAAAAATTTCATTAAATGATCAAATTGAATGATTAGGTAAGTTTGAAAACTACTCTAGGGCAATACCCTTTAAAGTCCTAGGAAAAAGTTTAGCCAACAACTTTTTGTCAAGGAGAAAATCAGTACACAAGGTAGTATAAGTATTGACATGATTAGTAGGATCTCCTTTACCTCAATACTTCTCAAAGCTAGGAATCTCAATTCCTTGTGGCATTGGTGTTCTTAATATTTAAAAAGAGAGTGACCTAATACAAACATAGTATGTAAGTGATACATTTTGGCTTTGGTTTATAGTGGATTGTTACATGGGAGAGATGGTTGAGAAGCATTGTGTAATGAGACGGTCAGTGTAAGTGGTATGAAGTGGGAGAGAGAATGGTGATGGAGTGTAGGTAGTGTTAGGACAAGTGAAGGGGACATTAGTAGGGGTGAAGGTGGTGGAGGATGAAACATTTGATGACACAAAGGAACTAGGAATGCTAGTTGGAATAGCAAAAGGAGTCACATGACTAACTTGTTGCATAGTTGTAACTTGAGGAGTGGTATAGGTGGCTATGGATTCTATGCTTGAAGGACGAGGAATGTGAGATACTCCTTGACTAACCATAGTGATTGTTGGTTGGGAAGTGGAAGGAGCATGTTTGTTGTATGTATCAGCAATATGTTTCATAATATCTAAGCCTTCATCACTTTCAATCAAGTGATGGATGTTGTATATAGTAGGAATTGGAGTGGTTGAAATTTTTTTAGGACACAAGTTATGTTGGATATTTTCTAAGTCCTCATGAATGTTAACTACTTTGTCTTGTGGAAGAGAAGTAATGTGTATATCAACATGCATTGTATGGGAAGGGAAAGGTGTACTAGTGGTATTATCCATTCCTAATGCACTATTGTCAATACCGAGAGTAGGAGCTCTACATAACCCAAGGTCCACAACGAATGTGCTATCATGGGAAGCCATGAGTCAGGAACTTCTTCTCACTAAAGTATTATCAATAGGGTACCAAAAAATCATAAAAGTACAAGAAGATATGGGGTGGATGAAAATGAAATGAAAATAATAAAAATTCTATAACTTGAAACAAGAAGGCCATAATAGAAAATGGAAATGCAGAAACTATTTTGAAAATGACAGAAATTGCTATGCAAAAAGTGCAACTGGACTAATTCACCCAGGGTGGTGAATGAGTCTAGGGATGAGTTTTTTTATGATTTTTCAAAAAACTTAAAGTTATTTTTATGCTTTTCAGATGTATAACTAAGGTGAAAATGCATAATTTTAATTTTTGTAATGTCTTGAAGTGCAAAAATGAAATATATATGAGATATTCACTAATGCAAGTTTGTAAATCCTAGGATGCAAAAACAATGCAAAAGATAATGCTATGAGTTCTAGGATGTAAATGGAGATGAAAAGAAGAAGGATAATGTGTTAAATATGTAGGTTCACCAAAATGAACAAACAATTTTTGGGTGACTATGTACTTCTCTTGCACTCTTAGGGTTTTTCACCTAAAAGGTGAGAGATAGACCCAAAAACTGAGGTGGTTCACTCAAAATAACGTATGTAAGATGGAATTAAGAATAAATGAAATGATATAAATGCAAAAAAATGATAAAAATGATTGATTATTTATGCAAAACCTAAGAAATATGAATTGTTTGAAAACACAGTGTGATATGTATAAATGAAATAGAAACATGCACAAATGAACTCAAAACTTGATGAAACTAAACAAAGTGCACCTCAAAGTTGAATGATGATGCTAGAGGGTTTTGAAATATGATAGAAATCACTCTTGATGAAAATTCAAACTCATTCATCACTGATGGTGAATTAGTTTTGCTTGTGGTAAATTTTGTCAGAATTGGTTTCTAACTATCGAGAATTGAATTCTAATGAAATCAACTTTTCTAGCTTGGAAATGGGACTCATTTTCCACTGATGGTGAATCAATGCCCCTCCAAAACTCTACAAATTCATGGGTTGAATCTATGGGTCCAGATCTATGCTTGTCTTTTTATCAGGTTGAATGAATCAGATATGCAAAAAATAGGTTGAATGTTGTCTCCAATCTTGGATTAGGGTTTGGTTGACTTGAATAGCTTTGATGACTTTTTGACCACTTTTCAACAGCTATTTATTTGAAAAATCTACCTACAAGACCTAAAAAAAAACATGTAAAGAGGGGAAAAGTGGTTAAGGCTTAGAGTATAGGGATTTGCCTTGGTCAAATCCAACTTTGGTAATCAAACCGTTAATAAAGAAATGAAATACTAAAGGAATGATGAACAAATAACATGCATGTGTCATGAAGTCACCAAACCATTGTTGTTGAAGTTTTAAGATATTCTAATGGCTGCTCTAATATTCTTGATAATTGCTTGATTCAATGATGCAAAGTGATTGAATGCTTGAATGAATGGGTGAACTAGTGAACTTGATGAATGGGTGAATTAGTGAAATTGATGAATGGGGGTTAAAATGGATGGAAAAAAACTTATTTACACACACTTATGCCCTAATTTCCTATAAATAAAACATCATAGCCTGACATAAGGTCTTAACGAAAAAAACTGAAGGAAATTTGAAATTATTTTGATTTTTTTTCCAAGAGGGACTCATTCACCACCCAAGGTGAATGGGTCCCACTCTAGGCTTGCAAGTGGGTTTCAAGAATTAAGTTTATTTTTATGTTTTTTTTCAGGTTTGTATTAAAAACATACTTAATTAAGGCCTATAAGCACATAAAGGGGCCAAATAAGACATATGAAAGGTGCAATTGGTGATGACAAGCCTAGAAAAGGATGAAAGCTTGTTACAAGACTTTACAACACTTTGAAATAGGACTATGTAAGGAATAAAAAGGTTATATTTAGATGAATTATAATAAGAAGAGTCTAGAAATGTGTAGAAATGTGTTACAACACTTCACAACACCTTCACAAGACATCATAATTTGAATATTAAAAACCTAAAGTAAATTTTTAAGTCACATTTCCACATTAAATTAAGAAAAATAAGTCAAGCATCACAAGAAAAAGACCTAAATAACCATGAAAATGTCAAAGATCACTTTTTTTATGGTGCATTTTTGTCTAATAGGAGAGGTAAGAGGAGATAAACAACTGATATTTTCAAAACTCTCATCAATTGGTTCTTCTAAAACTATACTATATTCTTCACAAGTAGGAGAGATAATAGGAGAAGAAAAAATGTGATTGTTATGATTATGAAAGGTTTATTTCACTATATTAGGTTCTCACACAGAAGGGATACTAGGAGATGGATTGATGATGAAATAAAAGAGAGGGGAAATGACCTCATATTCATATGCACCTAACAAAAATATCTTACAACATGAAAAAAGATCTAAAAACATAACGTGAACTATGATAACTATAGAGTTTTGTAATGAAAACATGATGTAATGCTTATTCTACAAACTTGAAATGTAACCATACTAAAGAAAACACACAAAAGAGGAATGAAATTTTTTAGATTTTAAGAATGACAATTGGCTGATTATGTGATGTAACAATATGAGAATTTAAACTTAAAAGTTAATCCATGCATGAAATGGGCTAAATTTTGCTAGATTGGATGAAATGCATGTTACAGAAACTAAACCCACTAATATAGATAGGCAAGGGTAGCAAACAAAAGCTTAAAAATAGGGTTTTCAACTCTCTAAGTGGTAGCTTCAGGGCTGCACAGGGACTAAGTCACCCATGGTGGTGGATTAGTCTTAATAGGGGTTTATTTGACAATTTCTCAAATTTTTGATGGATCTTTATGCTTTTCAGATGCATAGATGTAGCTACAATGTGAAAACGAAATTTTTTGTTGTTTTCCAATGAACATGATGCAAAAATGCAAGCTATATGATCTTTTCACTAATGCAAATTTTAAAACCCCAAGATGCAAATTTAATAATGCAAAATATAATGTAATTTTGGTGCAAGTTAAACCTAGGATTCACTTGAAATCAGAAGTACAATGTTCAAAAGTTGGGTTCACCAAAATGTGGACACTGATTTTGGCACCCAAATGTCTTTCTATCTCTTCTAGGGATTTTCACCTAAAAGGGGAAAGATGGGGCCAAAATGTAGTGTACCTATTCAATATTAATGTGATATGGATGCAAAAATGGATGAAATATGTATAAATGTAATATATAAATACAATAAGCTAAAAAATAAACATGATTATTGGTGCAAAATGTAAGATATGAAGGGTGATTGTAAACAAATTATGATATGCAAAAACACCTAGAAATGAAGGTAAATTGTAACAAAACTTGATGAAATTCAAGGCATGAACCTAGAGACTCAAAAAGGATGGAATGAAGGTCTTAAATCCTAAAAAATTTAATGCAAAAGCCAAATAGGACACTTGTGCCAATATGGGCGACTTAGTCTCAAATATGGAACACCTACTCCAGAGCCCATTTTGGCCAAACAGGTATCCAAATCTACAAAAACCTTCAAAAAAAGGCTCAAGGGGACTAAGTAACCACTATAGGTGATGTACACCACTTCTGAATTTCAAAAAATTTGAAAGAGGAAATAGGAACCCTCGGTCTGCACTTCAGTTCCTGATAGGGGTTTGCTTCTAAAACTCTAATTTTTGGGCCTAAAAGTGACTTTTAATGGATATTTTTGCTTTACAAGTAAGCAAAGGTCTTCAAAAATTCTTCAACCTAATCTTCAATGATCTTCAAACCCTCAAAGTGCCTAAATCTACAAACACACAATGAAAGAGAAAAAAATGATGAATGTTAGGCATGGGGGTTTTCCTTGGTAAAACTACTTTTTAGGTAATTAAACCAAAATGAAGAAAAAATATAATCAAGCATGAAAAAATGGAGTTATAGAATTTCCATGATGTTTGATCTTGAATTTCTATAGCAAAAGATGAATAATTTTTCCTCGAATGTCCTTGAAAGCTATCTTGATGACTTCGAATGATAAAACACTATCTTTCTTGACTTGAGAACATGATGAATGATGAATTAATGATGATGAGTTGTGAATTAGGGTTTAGAAACTTGTATTTATAGGAAATCCTCCTAATTTTTCCATTAATTTAATCCCCAAGGTCGCCATGAAGGGGGAATAAACTTAAATTCTAACTTTTCCCACTCAAAAATTAAAAAAAATCCAAATGGAAGTAATTTTCCACTCTGGGGTGACTTATTCCCACCTTGAAGGACTCATTCACCTAGATGGGTGACTTAGTCCTATAAAATCCTTTTTTCTAACTAGAATTTTGGAGAATGAGGAATTTTAGTTCTTATCTTGATTACATTGGGTATTCTATCAAATTATGCCTTGGGATACACAATATGGGGCCATAGAGTGCTATTAATGATGATGTAAATAGTAATTAGGGCTATGGACACAAAATTGAATGTAAAAGTGTGATTAAATACACTTTTCATCATTAAAATTAGTTCCATATAGCCTAGTAAGGAACAACATCCAATACATGAACATGTAAAACACATTACAACACTAGATTAAAGTCAAATTTAGTTTGCAATCCTTCTAGATTAATGTGATAATGTAGTTAAATTTATTTTACACTATTCTATTAAGGAAAAATGGGTTCATTAAGTCTAGAGAAGTGTGAAATTATTTTAGAACACTTTACAATACCTTTACAAAACATTGATAAATCTATTTTATTCAGTTTTCAAGGCTCCAAGACCTAATGCAAATGTATAAAACACATCATAACACCAAATCAAGGCCTCATTAAGTCCAAATTGTCATCAATTAATCCCAAATCAAGCAAGGTATAGACTTTTTGGTGACATAAATAGCATCAACTACCAACTCAAGTAACCGATCATCATTTATTTATGATTGATGTGCTAATATAGAAAAAAATCATTCATCCTTGTGATAACAAATCAAGATCACAACATTTAAGCTTGCACTTAAAAGTGTCAAGCTCCTATAGCTAGGGTCATCCCTAGAACCAAACCTTAACCTCGAGGGTTCATGGTGATCTTGCCTATGTATGCCATCAAGGGAATTAGAGGATTCATAGTTCACCCCACATTGTTAGAGGGAGTTCAATCTATCATTTTGTATGAAATATATGATATTTCCTTTAATCCATAACTATTAATTAAATACATGTAAGCTATCACCTTAGGTAGTAATAATATAATGATAATAACTTTGATAGTAACTTGTCATGAACTATTAGGTCCATACCAATACCAAACATTACAAAAAAATAGTTTTACAAACATTCACAATATTCATAAGGGTCATATCACACCATAATCCAAAATATCTTACAAAATGGTTGTCATTAGCATACCTCCATATATAGATTTTGGCTAGATCATACACATCCTAGGTACAATAGTGACTAGATCATACACATCAGAAGTACAATAGTGATTATACCATATGTACATCATAAGTACAACAATGATTGTCTCATATGCATATCAAATTTACATTAGTGACTAGCTCCAACATATAACAAAAATACATAGTGGAAAACTCCAACATACAACACCTATACATAGTGACAAGCTCCATCATACATCACAGATAGAAAATAATGATCTCTAACATACATCAAAAAATACATAGTGGTGAGCTCCAACACACATCACATACACATAATGGCAAGTTAAAAAATACATCTCATCCATAATGGGTGACTAACACATAACCATGGCTAACAAACATGTCCATAATTCATCCCATATAGAAATAATATCGGTTCATTAGGAACTACACCATGGGTCTTCTTCTTTCCTCCAGTCTATATGGTAAGTTCAACCTCAACTCCACAAGGCTAAGTATATAGTTTAACAACTGGGAAGGATATTTAGTGCATCCCAGATTGCACAGCGGGTCCATCCACCATCCCAAGGCTTTCCATAAGTAGTGAACTTACCATAACCCCATGGATTTTGACTTCCATCTCTATAGGACACTGGCAAAAAGTTTGTCCACCCAAGAAGTAGATCCTAGCATATACCACCTTGTTTCCTTAGTGATATTATCAGCTATCTTCTTCACAATCTCGATTAACTCTTGGCATTAGTCAATTTTGTGCTTATCAATGACAGCTAGTGATCCCTCTAGATACAATGGTCAACCCCATATTACTCTTACTAGCATGGATGGGTGGCTATTCATGCAACTACTATGACTATATCATAACAAGGGTAGCCCGCTACATTCACCTATGTGAACCAAGAAATTGTTAAATAATACCTAGTAGCAGCCCAAACATTATCCATTGGCACAATCCAATGAATGCTTGTCACTACTCAAATATCTTGAATATTCACACTTGACAAGATCATACATAACATGAAAAAAAATCACAATCAATAGATATATGGTCCTATATATAGAGACCTCTAGCTATGAAATTGGTTTCATAACACAAAAATTACATGGAACCAACACAAGATGGACTTTAACCAACATATACATATATTCAAATACCAACTATAAAATGGTCAATCTTTGATGTAGGAGCATCTAGTGGTGTAGGGAAATATTGCATCACATATATTTCTTTTCTTCTTATTTTCTTTAGTTATTTTGAGTCCCATGATGACACTTAAGGGATGTAAGATAGTCAAAAGTAAAAAATAGAGAAAAATAGTCACTTACTATTTTTAGTAAGTCGGCCTATACAGTCTCATATGGACCATAAAATTTACCCCAAGGAGTAGAACTAAAAAAAAATTTTGATTGCAAAAGAATCAACTCAATACGCTATAAAGTTTGGGAGATACTAAAGTTTCCTTCCCAAGAAATTTCTCTAATGTAGCTTCAAATTAAAATATAAAAATTTTAGAGGCCTTGAAATAACTTGAAAAGTCAACAAATTGATCTTTCATGGGTTTGGCGTTGTAGATATCTTTGAGATCTTTTCAATGATATGCAGTAATAGAAAATGAGACACCTAGATCAAAATTTATTGCCTTGCAAAGTTGACCCACTAAAAAGTGACTTTCATTAAAATATCTTCCTAAGCAAGAAATCAATTGGTAGGAGTTTTGGCACCAAAATAAAAGGGAAAGTTACACTTTCTAGAACATTTTAGGGAAATTATGGAGTAAAATAAAAGAGGATAAGGGAGGGTTGTAGAAGGTGGATCCATTAGTGTAGATTATGGCTTTGAATAATATATTTTGTTTCTAGAGTTGATTTTATTGTAATGAATAAATCCCATGAGGTTGTAGCATTCAAGTTTTGAATTTGTGATTTCATTTTATGAAAATAATTGAAAATGCGTTATTTTTCTATCTCTCATCTTCTAGGTTTGTATCTATTGATGTGATTTATGTGGGTTTAAAATGGTGTGGCCCTCATCAAGTAGTATAAGATTAGGTTTTCTTGACTACATAAATAGATCACTGAACATGAGCCAGTTTTCACTAGGACTTGTGGTTGTGGGTTTCTGACGAAAGTGATTAGAATGCCTTTATGAAGAAACTATGGTGTTGGAAGGAATTTTATTGTACAAGAAGATGGTTTTAGAGCCCTACAAAGACAAGTTCAAGCACTACAAGAGGAGTTTCATCGAGGATCTTATCCAAGAAGAGGAGATGAAAGTGAAGATGAAGATGAAAAATGAGGAATAGTTTGAGGAAGAACAAGAAGCAGAAGATCCAAAGTAAGTTAGATTATTTAAGGCCATCTATAAGATTGAGAAAAGGCCAAAGATTCGATATTTCTACATTTTCTATAAGTCCTAACCTAATAGATTTGATTGATTTGATCAATCATATGGAGGAGTACTTTGAGTCTGAGGAGGTGGAAGATCCTAAGAGGGTAAAATTTGCAAAGAACAAGCTAAAGGGTCATGTGAATATTTGGTGGAAAGATGTACAACTAAAAAGAAATCAAAGAGGAAAAGATAAAATAACAAGGTCAGACCATATATTGGAAAAAATTAAAAAGAGTATTCATTCAAGTGGACTATGAGCTAGATTTGTTGAAAATGATGCAAGGGTTGAAACAAGCAGGAAAATCTATCAAGGTATATACAAAATAATTCTATCATGTCTTGATTGAAATAGGCCATTCTAAGTCCAATAAGGAGAAAGTTTCTTGTTACATAAATTGGTTGAAGCTAAGTATTGAAGAAGAGTTGGGTCTAGTAAGAATGTCTACCATTGAAGATGCATATTAGTTTTCTTTGAAGGTAGAAGAAAAGTTGAGTAGAAGGTTTGAAAGAAAGCAAAGAGGTGGGGGTCATCGAGGAAAGACTAGTGGATGGTCATATGCAAGTTGAAATGAAGATCAAAATAAGGGTGAAGGATCTAGTAGCAGCCAAAACCAGAAAGGAGATAATACCTATTGTCCTCATGACTAGAATAATGGAGACCAATAAGGAAGAGGAAGATTTGGATGAGGACCAAGAAGAGGAGGCTTTCATGGAAACTGTTTCTAGTGTGGGGAAGGACATAGAGCCTATGAGTGTCCTTAACATCAAGCAAGGATTGATAGAAGATCGGAAGGTAATTCACGATTTTCACATGTAGATGAAGATGTTAAGTCTTCACATTCTAAGGACACAGAAAGAGGAGAGGTTATTGTTACTATAAGAACCTTGTTGAATGAGGAGAAAGAACCAACTCAAAGGAAGAATTTGTTTCAAACCAGATGTAAGTGTGAAGGTAAAGTTTTCAATGATATTATTGATGGAGGTAATACTAATAACTTTTTTTCAGAAGAGATGGTTAGTAAGTTGTAGTTGGATAGAATAAGGAATATAAATCCATACTATATTACTTGGTTGCAGAAGGACCATAAAGCTTTGGTAAATGAAAAATGTGTGGTAAAGTTAGAGATTGGAAATTACCATGATGAGGTATTGTGTGATATTATGCCTATGGATGTTTGTCATATGTTTTTAGGAAAACCGTGGTAGTTTGATCGATGAGTATTACATCATTGAAATGCCAAAAACTATTATTTGACAAAGGATGGAGTTCATCACATGTTGGAGCCCTCGAAAGAGGCAGCTGAAAAGGTATGCAATAATGCAAAAAAAAAATTGGTTGATGGAAGAAAGTTCCTAGAAGGTATGAGGCATGAGCATATGTGTTTTGCATTGATCCCTAGAGTTGATAAAGAAGATACAAATGAGGTACCTGTAGAGGTTTCAAAAATGCTGAATGAGTTTCAAGATATTGTTTTTGATAACATACCTAAAGTTTTCCCTCCAATAAGAAAGATTAGTAATTAGATACACTTGATTCCTAGAGCCAATTTTCTGAAAAGGTAGCTCATCGTATGACTCCAATAGAGAATGAAGAGTTGAGTAGAAAAGTGGAAGACTTGTTGCAGAAGGGATTGATTTAAGAGATTTTGATTCCACATGTAGTTCCTATAGTACTGACACTCAAGAAGGATGTAGAGTGGAGGATGTGTACAAGCACCTAAGCTATCAACAAAATTACTATCAAGTATAGATTTCCATTAGGTGAAAGACCCTAATTGAGAAAAATAGACTTAACATTCCTACACTATAAAAATATGTGGTTCATTTTGGTAAACCTTCTTTTCGAATAATTTTCTTATTTGGAGTTCTTCATCACAAATCTAGGCTCACATTTATATTGAATTAGGATTTGCATGGATTTATTTGCATGTTAGGATTCAAATTTTGCATTCATGAAAAGTGCATTTTTGTTGTATTTTTGGCTTCTAAATTTATCTAAATTTTATAAAATTCTACATTTTTAACTTAGGTTTTCATCATAGAACTCATAAAAATGAAAAATCATTGAAACTTTTCTGATTTTTTTTTAAATTCAATACTGGGACTCATTCGCCACCTTGGGTGAACCAATCCCTTTTCACCACTAAAAATTCCCTTCACCAAACTATCACATAACATGCATTTACTATCTATATCAATTAGCTTAGTTTTTATAACATGCATTTCACTAGATTTAACTTAAAATATCTCATTTCATGCATTGTGCCGTTTTACATTTGCATTTTCGACATGTCATTTTTTTGATGGGTGCATAGTGTAATCAGAAAATTACCTTGTTTCATATCTAAAAATTGCATTTTAACATTTCCCTTTAAGTAATTTTATCGCACTTTCTTTCCTTTTTCATCATAATAGGTTTTCTTTCAAAAGATGCGGCTTTGATTTTGTCAACAATTGATTACCACAATGATGATTTTAAGAAACATGATAAAACCATTGGTATAGTCCTTAATATTACATTTCCCATTGGTGCGAATGGTAGTGTAGACAATCATAACAATCATACTTGTTCTTCTCTTAATACCTCTCTTATTAGTGATGAAGGTATCTTGGTGAAGGAAGATACAAGCATTATGGGTCTTGATTTTCTATCTCCTCATTCCCCTTTGGAAGAAGTTAGACAAAAAGAACATGACATCATAGAAACCTTCCTAAAAATCACCTTACCTTGTCTCCATAGTCATGACCATCAAACTTTTATATCTCCCAATATCCTTGATCGATGCAAATAGGATAGGTTGATGTTAGAAGATATACCTATTACTTGATTCATGAGAATCATGACCCTCCCTTCCCTAATGATCCTACAATTTCGGATAATCTATTTGATGACCACATTGGTCCTTATCTTGATGCCTCCCCCAATTGTGATGAAGCTACTTTACAAACATCAAACTTGGATGAACATATTACAAGCTTTCCTAGTAGGGTACATAATATGGAAAAAGAGAATGAGAAATTAGAAACAACTAACAATCAAATAGAGTCTTCTTCTAATCTCCCCACTCTCAATAATTCATCACATTCCACCATTCATAACTCCCTTACTCGTGAGGAAGTCATTTTTGAAAAACCAACCTTATAATGTAAAAAAAATTCAGTTTGTAGTTCTTCTCAAAACCCTCCTCCTAGGAAGGATATCATGATGCAAGACAAGGTTAGCTCTGACTAACTAAGGGATGTTAGCACTATTCAATATTAACTCATTCTTTACCCACCTAAGAACAATGTTTTGCAGCAATTGAGTCATAAAATTAAGAGGGTGGGAGGTGAATCAATGTTAAAGAATATTTGATTTTCAAAACACATCTTAAATTATCAACTTCAATATTTAAACCTTCAATAATATCCACAACATATAAACATAAGGAAACACGCATACTCAATAGTAAACACCATAACACCTATATTTTTTATGTGGAAGCCCTATTAAGGGAAAAACCACAGAGGAGATTAATCCACAAAGTATACTTAGTTAAATGTATGACAAAACGGGAATGCAGTTGCATTTAGGCACATTTCCTAGAGCTCACTACTCAAAAGAGAAAGGTTGACTGCCTTACAAAGTAGAATTGAAATTACAAAAAAAAATTGAATTGAGAGTACAACATATACAAATTCTTGGAATTAGTTCCAATCAAGTAGACAGTCAAATTCTGGATCTTTCATCCAATTTGCACTTCTGCTCTAATATTCTTTACTATGCTATAGAAACCCTTCTAAAAAAATTTCTCTACACTTTTTCACACAAACACACTCTTCTTATACCTACATCACATCACATACATAAAAAATGAGTTTTTGATCTCCTTTATATACCCACTAATTATAAATTGTTATTTGTCGGCCTCAAACAAAAAATAATATTCTTGCTTATGTCACCCCAAATCACCAGTTAAAATTGATGTGTACCTACACGCTAGACTATATTAGGGACCCAAAATAAAATTCCAAACATAAGAAATGACTAAAAAAATGCTCCACATAGATTGACAACATGACATATACATCAGGTTGGCTAGGATAAGAAAATAAACAATAAATCATTCTTTTGAATCTCTTAACTCATACTCCGACTGATAAAACACCACAAAACTTTCAAATAGGATATCATATATGCTAAACAAGCTTCCATGGGGATCCACACCACAAAAATAGTGATCCAATGAAGTATTTAGTTTGACTTATCAACCAGATGTCCTATTCTTCATATTTTCTGTTGGTAGAATACAGTCACTTCTCTTTCTGGTAGGAGTAATTACTACATAGTGGACCATATTTCTAACTCCAGTTGCCATCATTAAGAACACAAGAAGCCAAAAACAATCTCTCCAAGCCATTTTCCAACAATCTCCCCCTTTGGCATTGATGGCAACACTTAGTGAAAAATGACTAAGTGTTAAAACTCAGAAAACTTATCAAGACCAAAAAATATTGCTCCCCCTTAGGATGTCACGACATTTTTCACTGCATTCTCACCCCCTTTGACATCAATGACAAAGCTTACACTACTTTCACTACACTTCTTTCCTTCAAAATTTTACTAATCTCTCCCCTTTAGCAAAAATGGGGGTTTTGAACAAAAATTTGAAAACTACTGCACAAATCAAAAGATTATTTTATACTTAGCTTTCATTTCGAGAAGAGATTTCTTCCCGAGTCCACTACAATCCCAATAGCTATAATTGAGTTGCTATTAACTAATGCATTATTGATAATATGAAGAAGGGATTTACGAATGGTGAAGGAATCATTCAACATTTTGCCTTCCTTTAGAATTTCAATCATTTTCTCTAATCTACATTCTGTATGACATTTTAGAGATCATGGGGAGGACTAATTTTCCACCCTTAGAAAATGAGTCCTACCTAAAACTTGAAAATTTTCATTTTGTTAGAAATCACTTCCTGACTATTAGAAATTAGTTCCCGACACTTTTTCACCAGTTGGAGGACTAATTCACCACCCTTGTCGAATGAGTCTCACTATGAAAAATTAGAAATTTTCATTAGAATTCCAAAAATTCTAGAAACCTCACACATCATCAAGGTGCACTCATGTTTGACCTTGTACCTTTTGTTCTGTATATTTCTTTCAATTTCTTCATATTTCATAGTTATTTACATATCACAGTGTGTTTTCAAACATAGCTTAAATTACACTTTTGCATCCATGTCGGATCATTTTAGTTATTCATTTTCATTTATTTTAGTTATTTTACATCATATCACATGACACGTGTCCTAACTTGAATGAACGTCCTAGCATTTTAGGATCTAATCTCACTCCTTTTGGGTGAAAAACCCTATAAGACTTAGAGAGTACATTAGGTCCTAAAATATACAATTCAGTATCTTCCTAGAGCGTTCTCAATGAAATATTTCTCATAAGATGGTCCATTCAACAATATATCAATTATCTTTTGTATACCATCTTCATCATGAATAATCTAGAATATCTATGCTTTAAATAGAGCACCTTCATCATCACCATCTTCTACAATTTCCACAACTGATTCAACTGGTTTTGGTTCTTCTCTTGGATTATATCCCTCAGAGTCCTCATCGAATACATCCACAACCAACTATTTTTTTCCTTTTCCTCAAATTTTGTTGACTTGGGTGCCTGAGGAGTGACACCAACCAGTTATCTCTCTCTCTTCTTCCTTTTCTTTTCCTTATCACAAGATGATCCAACTTCAACTATCTTTACCGGAAGAGGAATAACATTTACACCAAACCTTTTTAACAACTTCCTAAATAGGTTCTTATAAAATATTTCACCATTTTTAAATGAGTTGAAATGTTCAAAAATTTGTTTGCAAGCTAGTTTTTCTTTCCACACCACATTATCATTCAAAGGCATGCAATTCAGGAAATACATCATAATATATATAGATAGAGTGCCAAACTTGAAAGGGTAGCCTATATCTTTCAAAAATTGTACATTCTCCATTATTTCATGTTTTATCAAACCACATAGGTCAGAGTCTTCTCCTTCTATTATCATTTTGTGAGCAATATACACTGCACCTACCGAGGTTGATCCTTCTCAATTTCTGAAGAATATTTTATATGAAATTCAATGATTAATATACCTCGTTAAAGGATCTTTGATTGTAGCAATTACCACATCCCTCTGATCTCCCATTTTTTTAGTTAGGGGTTCAACTTGAACATTTAAAATCAATTTCTTCTTCAAAACATCACCAACTTCGCACAAGCCTGTTAACTTCCTGATTGCATCTCTAGAAATTTGGTCCTAGGTTTATCCAGAGTAAGGATATCTACATCCAATCTATTCAAGATAACCCAAATCACTTCTACATTAAAAAAATGAGGGAATTCATTAGAGGTATCCAAACTCTTTTTTTTCTCCTCCAAGCCTTTTCAATTCAATGATAGATAACAAATTTCTTATATTCCTAATCTTTTGACTACTATATTCATCCAAAATTATCGATCCTTTGATTTGCTTCATTTTCTGTACCAATCAGGGTTCTATCAATCACCAAAATACTATGAATTTGATGAGAAAAAGATATACATGAAGAATTCGCTGCTAGATTGGTTTTTACTCCAAATTTTCATAGAAAAAGTTTCTCCAATAGTTCTCCTTCAACACACGATGAGAAATTAGGGTTCCAAATTCCTTTTTATAGCTTCACCTACTTAGCTTCTTTCCAATTTAAATTCATTTCCCTAGAAGTTTTGGTTACACTAAAAAATTAGATAGCAAATGAATAATCCAACTTTAGACTTCCAACATTTCATCTAGCTCATCAAATGATCATAGATACATTTGTCAAAGAATAACACAACTGATGATAACATCCAACACTTCAGATCCAACTATATTGAGGGGAACAAAAGTTCTTGTAAAACTCCCCATAGGCCATTGGCCTGAAGTCACTTACTAAAAAGATTATCGCAGGGAGCTTTCGATACAACCTTATTTCCTTCATCAAATTCACTTTTAAATTTACCGATGTCTTCTTCATCTGATCTCTTATCTCTTCTACAGATGATTTTTCATTTCCTTTGTTGTTTTTCTATTCATTTATCCCTTGATAAACAAAACCTCTTTCATTCATTTTTTTGTTCCTACAAAATTTTGTAATGTGCCCAAGTTTGTTGCAATTGTAGCACACTAGATTTTTATTCTATACCATCTATTCCACTAATTTCCTCCTAATCTACATTGATTAGATTTTACTTGCACTGACATACATACTTTTGCATTCTAATGATTTTTTCCAAAACTTCTTACATTTAAATCACTAACCAAAAAATGATGGGGTGTTAAAGCTTATTTTTCTTCTATATTGAGAAGCCATATGACCAAATTTATTACAAACAAAGAAATATCTATTAAATTTATCAACATTGGGTTGCTTTACTAGATGTCTTCTACCTTTGTTCTTCTTATTAGGATCCTTATATTTAGATCCAAAGCTCTCACCCTTCTCATAGCCAAAACCTCGCTTGTCATTTGTATCCTTTTTTCCTTTGGTTATCTCATCAAGCTCATTTCTAAGGATAACTGCTTGTCTCTCAAGCTCTTGCTCATTATTTCTAGATTGTTATAGTTCAATTTCCAACTAAATGAATCCATTATTAATTATGTAGCATTCTTCAAATTTTTCTTTCAGGGACTGAACCAAATTCTCCCCATTCTTTTTTCTTTCTTCAATCTCTTTGATAAAATTCATCGCCACAAGCTCCATTTCAAGCTTTAGATTTGTATTATCCTTAGCAATATTTTTTCATTCTTCTATTATTTCCCTTAAGGTTTGATTCAAATGGAAATCATCCATACCTTTGCTCTCTTTCTGTGTCAATTGGTCACATAATTCCTTCCTCTTTTCCATTGACTCATTTATCTTATCCTTAAGTGATTGAATGAATTTTTTGGTAGCCACGAGATTTTCTTTTAGTTCTATGACCTCTACTTTGGACTGATCAAGATCATCAAGTGCCACCATAAGATGTTCTTGAAGACCACCAACTTCCTTTGTAAATCAAGATCCACCTCAAGCTGTTAAACTTCAAAAGAGGAACCTACTCTAATACCAATTGTTGGACAGTAAGAACACTGAGAGGGGAGGGATGAATCATTGTCTGAGAATATTTTATATTTTAAAATAGATCTTGAATTATCAACAACAATATTTAAACCTTCAATAACACCCACAACATATAAACATAAGGAAACATGCATACTCATTAGTGAACAACATAACACCTGGATTTTTACATGGAAACCCTGTTAAGGGAAAAACCATTATGGAGATTAATCCAGAAAGTATACTCTATTAAAAGTATGATAAAAGGAGAATGCACTTGCATTTAGGAACACTACCTAGATCACATTGATCAAAAGAGAAAGGATCACTGCCTTACAAAGTATAATTGAAATTAAAACATCTACAAATTCCTGGAATTAGTTCCAATTAAGCAGATAATCAAATTCTAGATCGTTCATCCAATTCACACTTCTGCTCTACTCTTATTTGCTCTACTGTAGAAACCCTTTTGAAAAATTTTCTCAACAAATCTTTTGAGATTGACCCATATAGTTTTTCTACACTTTTTTGCACAAACACAATCTTATTCTATCTTCATCATATCACATACATAAAAAATGATTGTTAGATCTCCTTTATATATCCACTAATCAAAAATTGTTATTTGTCAGCTTCAAACAAAATATAATATTCTTGCTTATGTCATGCCAAATCACCAGTTAGAATTGATGTGTACCCACACAAGTCAGCTAGACTATAGGAGGGACCCAAACAACAATTCCAAACATAGGAAATGACTAAAAATTCTCCACATACATCCATGACATGACATATACATTAGGTTAGCTAGAATAAGAAAATATATAGTAAATCATTCTTCTGGATCTCTTAACTCATACTCTGATTGATAAAAGACCACAAAACTTTCCAATAAGCCAAATTTAAGTATCTTTTTACATGTCCCCCTTGGCATTTAAGTATCTTTTTCAAGTGTGATGGTTTTAAGATGCTTATAATAACCAATCTATACTATCCTAAACAACTTAAATGATGATACAATGCATGTGTAATGGATGACATGGATGAGGCCTATATGATTATGCATTGGATGATTTATTTAAATGTATGATTTTATGAGATGCTTAGACCAATAGATCTATATTATGATGATGAACATGAATGTGAGATGATGTGAAGAATGTTGATGGTTTTTGGATGCAAGATGGATGCACTGGTGATGATGATTAACTATTCATGATGTGATGTTAGTGTGGAAAAGAAGAAATGAGAAATGAGATGATGACAAGAGGATCCAAAAAGCCAACATTATGAGAATGATGATGAGAAATTGATGATTTACTTATCAAGGATTGGGATTTTAAAAGGGTCACTTTCCTTATGTTTGATAACATGCATAAGCACGATGCATCAAGTTATAAAGAACTAGGATGGCGTTGCACTTAGTGTGATGGCCTCTGACTCAACAAATAGATAGGAGTATTCACCTGACATACAAAAACATTTCTAGGATGCACTTCAGAAGTTTCAAACACCTCAGACCAAAAAACATAAAGGTATTTAACCTCTCAATGCAATAGTCAAAAATTTTCCCAAAAGACCCTCCATTCATTTCTAACAAAGCAAGTATTCGCCAAGTTATATTACAGGAACTTCCAACAAGTATAGCAAACAAAAGATAATGATCGTTGCCCCATTCCTATCTCTCTAAATCCATTTGTTTGGACATCATCAAGAGGTTATTGGAATGAGCGCAAAGAAATGAGTCAAAAGACAAAAATAAAGTAAACAAACAAGATGATGTTCTTCAATACCACTAACCAAAAGGAAACATTTTTCTAAGGATAAGAACCAAAACTATTGCCAAAAGATAATTCCCATTGTAGGAAGGATACATCCTAGGACATGTTAGTGGATGGTAGCATGTCATTTCATTTATCGAAAGTGCTCTTTCTGATAAATAATTCCCATTGTAGGAAGGATACATCCTAGGATATGATGTTATCATATGATTGAAATGGGACTAGTTGGATGATAGGCTATTGACACAAAGAGTTGACCAACTTGTTTACGTATTGACTTAGACCTAAGACTTGACATTTTGAGTTTTCACTTTTCACCTGCTAGACTTATTTCTGATTGTTTCACTAAAGGTTGAGGATGCTGATCATTTATTATGAGTGATGTTATTGCAAGTGAAAGCAAGAAGAGACAGATAGATTTTTTCAAATATTTGGATGTTTTTGACATTTTGAAAATTTTTGAGGCTATTTTTGGTATTTTTTGAGATTTTCAAATGTGTTGATTTTTTTATTTTCCAATGTTTTTTGGTTTTTTGAGATTTTGACCTAGAGACTAACCTAAGGACCTATTGTAGGGGCCTCGAGGGATGATCAACAAATTATCCTTGCCTACGTTATACATGCAAAGACCACATAGTTTGACTGATGGCTTGAATAATTTATAGATGAAGATATACATGATGAAATGTCAGTTTATTATGACAAAGTCCTAAAGGACTTACATAAGTGTCTTGAGGGATGATCAAAGATCAACCTTGCCTACGTTCAAGGCTCAGAGATGACGTAGTTCAATAGACAACTCTATTTTTGAATTTTTGACTTTTTGATCTATTTTTGGATTTTGATATATTTTGAATGTTTTTGGATTTTGGTGATTTTTCAATGTTTTTGGGTTTTTTTAATTTTTTGATTTTTTGGATTTTTCAAAATTTCTAAGATTTTAAGACTTCAAGAATATACACAAATCTAATTTAATGAGAACATGCCCCCAATGTGATGCAATAGACTACTCCGATAAAGGAAAGACAAACTAACCTTGAGGATGGGTCGAGTAGTACTAGGATTGATTATGATACAAATACAGGACCAAGCTATGGTGCAGATGCAGGTGGAAGAGTGATGGATGATGTAAGTGTAATGGATGGATGATATAGAAAAAGCCATGAAGATCCTGGTGGATGGAAAGTTCTTATTTACACAAGGTGCCTATTTGCTAGGTTTTCACCAAGGTACTTGTCCAAAGTGCCACCGAAGTGGTTTTCACCAGAGGACGATTTTTCTCTTTACTTTTTTTGATCCTTTTTTTTTTTTTGGATTTTTTTGTTGTCACCAAGATGCCTATTTGCCAATTTTTCACCAAGGTAACTATTTCCTCAGGACATTTTTTTTTTTTTTTAAATTTTTTCATTCTATACCTTGAAAGATTAGGCATAATTTTTTTTGAGATGAGATTTATTTATGGCCTCTTGTAGAGGTTCCCCTTTAGGTGTTGATAACTAATATACCCATGAATTATAGTTTGTTGTGATAAAAAATGGCCCCAACTAGTTGGGTTCAAATTTTCCTTTGCTATTTGGATTTGGGATGCTCTTTTGATTCTCTTTTAGTACCAGTTCTCCAACTTGGAAAGTCCTGCTTTCCATTTTCTTATTATAGCTCCTCTTGAGTCTATTCTAAAAAAATTACAAATGATTTAAAGAATCTATACGTCACTCATCCAGTAGCTCTAGCTCGTTCAGTCTTGGTACTTGGTACTCTTCATCTGTGATGAGGTTTTGTAGTGATATTGTTAGTGATAGGAGCTCGATCTCAATGGGGAGTACTGCTTCTGATCCATACACTAGGGAGAAGGGGGTGGTACTAGTGGGTGTGAGGATGCTATTTCGTTAGGCCCAGATGGCAGGATTGAGCTACAAATGCCAGTCATGACTTGTGTCATTGACTATTTTCTTGAGGATCTTCAAAATGGTTTTATTTGTGGCTTCTACTTGGCCATTTCCTTGGGCTTAGTATGGGGTGGAGAAGCGATGTTGGATTTTGAATTTTTCACACAAGTCGCAGACATCTTGATTATTAAATGGTGTCCCATTATCTGAGATAATGGCTTGTGGGACATCGTAGCGGTAAATTAGATAGTTCAGGATGAACTTTGATATCTACTTCTCCATTATATATGTCATGGTTATGGTTTCCACCCACTTCGTAAAGTACTCAATGGTGGTTATGATGAACTTATGGCCATTAGATGAAGTGGGAGTGATTTTTCCAATGAGATCGAGTCCCCACTATGAAAAGGATTGTTTGAGAGTCTCCACTAGTTGCTTGTATGGAGTGAGCTTATCATCCTTAGTCTGGTATTCACCGTTTACTTGGTTTATTATCAACTGGGAGTCTCCATATACTCTAAGGCCCATGATGTGCCAATGCACTACTATTCAGATACCTATGGTCAAAGCCTCATATTTTGCAATGTTATTAGTGCAGGGAAGCACCAGTTTATAGGACCTCAGTATGTAGTCGCCTTGTGGGGTGATAAAGAAGACAAGAGCTCCTGATCCATGTTGTGTGTATGAGCCATCAAAGTAAAGTATTTAGTGGTCGGCTATGTGGATATTGAAGATGGATTTTTCTAGAAACTCTGAGATGAGAGGATTTTCTTAATAGATTGGTGCTTCTGCAAGCTAATATGTGATGACTTGGTCTTTAATTCCTTTCCACTCCACATATTCAATTTCATACTCTGATAGTATCATGACCCATTTATCCATTCTTCCAGTGAGTATTGCTTTTGAGAGTAAGTACTTGAGAGGGTCAATTTTCGTGATGAGTTTGACTTTGTGTCCCAACATGTACTGTCTAAATTTCTATGATGCAAACACTACTGCTAGACATGATTTCTTTATGAATGAGTAATTTAACTCATGCCCAACCATCTTTCTATTGATGTAAGAGATGGCCCTTTCTATTCCATTTTCATAATGTTAAGCTAGAAGAGCTCCAAGGGTTGTTGTTGTTGTTGACACATAGAGAATTAATGTCTTTCTTGGGATTGGTTGCATGAGGACCGATGGTGTAAGAAGATATTCTTTGATCTTATTGAAGGCTTCTTCACACTTGTTATTCCATTTGTACGCTACTCCCTTGTGAAGTAGGTGAGATTATGGATTATGTTTATCTGCCTACCTTAGAGGCTTCTCAATTGTTTCAATATTTTGGTTGCCTCCATCTCAAGGATTTCTTTTACCTTTGTTGGATCTACCTCAATATCTCTCATTGAAACTATGTATCCTATCAAATTTCCTGATTGTATGCCGAAGATGCATTTCTTTGGATTTAATCATACCTTGTATTCCTTCAGCCTATCAAAAATAGTACTCAAACTTGTATGTGATCCTTCCTCATTTTAAAGTTGGCTAGTATTCCATCGACATAATTTACAAAAAATTTATGGATCATGTCATGGAAGATTAAGGTCATCGCTCTTTGGTATGATGCTCCTACGTTCTTCAAGTCAAATGGCATCATATTCCAGCAGTAAGTGCCCCATGGACAAGTGAAGGCCATTTTGTGTTGGCCTTCTTTAGCAATCATTATTTGGTTGTATCATGTGAAACCATCCATCAAGGAAAGCATTTCGTGGCTACAATCATATCAATGTTAGGCAATGATAAATCATCTTTTGGACATTCCTTGTTTAAGTCCCTAAAATCTGTGTAGATTCTGATGCCTCTATCAGGTTTTGAGATAGGCACCAGGTTTGACACCCATTTCGGATAATCTATTGGTCAAATGAATCCTATGTCTAATAGTTTCTTTAGTTCCATTTTGACTAGTAGGGAAATTTGAGGGTGCATTTTCTTGAGCTTTTATCTAATTGGATTTGCTGAACAGAGTGTACTGCTAGGTGATGAACTACAATTTCTAGATAGAGCCTTGGCATGTCAGCATAGCTCCATGCAAAGTTTACCTATGTCTCTCTCAAGAAGGCTACTAGGAGTTCTTGTTCTTCTAACAGTAATGAATCCACATAAAATGTGATGTGCGGGGTCTCCTCTATTCCTAGATTAATTGGATTGCACTTTTCTATTAGGACTGCTAATTTTTCCTGATGAAGAGCTTAGAAAGGAATATTGAATCCCCCATCCTCAAGCACCTCAGAGAGGTTTTCCCCATTGGATGAATCCTTTCTTTTTACTTTTTTCATGTTGGAGAGTGCCACAGTATGGTTTTCACTCAAAGACTTAGATATTATTCTTAATTTCTCACTTTTGTGACTAAGGGATTCAATTGTTTCCCCATAATATGCATGTGTATCTAACTTAATGATGAATCCTACTTTGTGATCCCCACATGAAATATTATCCCGTAGTCCCATGAATTTTGAGACCACCTCATTTTTTTTTAATGTGTCAAGTATTGGTGGTCCTCATTGGTCATAATTGATGAGTTGGGGGTAAACTAGGAAGATTTCCTGATTATCATGGTCTAAATCAAAGGATAAGGTGCTAATCATGAGAATGGTGGTATCCTCGAACAGCCTAGCAAGGTTCGTAATTGGATCCTCATCATCACTACTACTATAGACATTAGTTATGTCAAATGTGAAGTTGTCTAAGACTCCACCTGTAGATACGGGTAAGCGAAGTTTGACTGCAGATAGGCGAGGAGAATTATTGACCTTTCTAACTAGAGGACTTTGGCCACATATGTTTATACTTGGAGGGGCACATCCAAGGCCAAGATTTCTCCTTTGTGTCTCTAGAATTATAGGTATTATGGGCCCGTTGTCATTTTTCCCAAGTCTCTAGTTTGTGTCATAGCCCAATATGAGCATCATTTTGATCTGATTTAGGATCTAGACTAATTGCATAATTGAATGCTTAACTTAAATAATTTAATGGAAACTCAAAAACAAGTGTACATTATTGAAATTATACTTTAAAAATCAAGGTGATAACCAAAATGTGAGAGAGAAGAAGAGAGAAAGTGCAAACAATCTGATAATGGAGTTCGCCACAATCGTGACTATGTCTCCGGGTCCGCTCCAATGGAGTGAGACCGATTCAATTATTCCTCCAAAAACTCGGTTACAATCTTCAGCATAGCCTCCCCTTGGATTACAAAGAAATCTGAAAATTCACTTCCAAAGTGCGTGAGAACAAGCTTCTCCAAAAGCATGAAGTTACAATAAGATTTCTCCAAGGATGAAAAATCCCAACTCACCACTTACAAAAATCACCTCCAAAATTCCTTACAAAAATAATTAGCTAAAACACACTTACAAACTCTCACCCATTTACCGCTTTTTATACACCAATTTTACCCAATTTGGTGTATAACAACTTGATTTACAATCTCCCAAAATTTACATGTAAATCGAAAAGAAATCCCCCCATTACGTAATAAAATCTCTTCAAGATAAATAACGAAGGGCCCTTATAATTTTGGGCTTACAAAGGAAAATAATAATCCCTATAATTTTGTTTTGATAACTCTTACAGGATTATTTATATATTTTTAAGATTTTTAAATTTTATCCCTTGAAAATAATCCCATCGCTATCTTATAGGAGATTATCCCTTTTGAATAGGGGTAATAATAATTTAAAAAAGGTTTAAAATCCCTTAAAATAGGCATTCCTTGAAAATAGGCTTTTTCAAAATAACATAGAAATCTTTTAAAACAAAACTCATGGATTTAAAATAGGGTGGCTTTAATATGGGATTTCAGATCAGTGGAGATCCTTTAATATAGGAAAGCCCACAATTTTCTAAAAGAATGTGGCATTTTTTAATTATTTTTTTATTTGTTTTATATATTTTATTATTTTTCATTAATATATATATATATATATTTATAAAAATAATATGCCACCTTTTGCCAATAATGGCCTGCCATGTGGAGGGGTGAGATGATGCCATAGCAAAATTTCATTTGCTGGTCAAAGACTTTGGAGTGATGTGTCCATTGACTGGACTAATGATGTGGCATTGACTGGACTACCACATGTCCACACATGATTGGTTGACTTTGACTGCTCATAACTAGGGCAAATGAACTCCAATTTTTATGAAACGAATGTCATCGGAAATATTGCAATGAGCTCTTTGCATTGACGCTAGTCTTGACCACTTTTGACCACTTTGATTTTTGACCTTTTTTTTTTACAGGTCTTTGAGTTGACTAAAGGTTTGACTAAGTGTATCTCGAGCACCATAGCTTCGATTGACTCCGTTCGAGTTGCATTGTAGTTAGAATTCCCAATATTTTTTGATGAAGACATTTTTGGAGAAAAATGAGGAACTTCAAAATTTGAAAAAAATCCTGTAGATCGGGCGTCCCCACTGGAGAGTTTTTGGACCTCCAAAATTGGCATTTATTCAGACATCAAGTGAGGACTTTTCATGCCCACTTGTCCTGTATCATCTGTACATCTATAAGCCTGGCTCACAATCACAATGAAGATTGCAACAACATTGTTGAACATAAACATCATTTTATCACTTCCATAAGCATCGACATCAACTGTCATAGCCACTAACCAACAAACATTGACTAGCATCAAGCTGATCAATAGTGCATATATGAAAGAGAATAAATCAACAACATATTGATCTTTCACAATAGAAACATTTTTACCCAAGGGACCATTAATGCTTTCATTCACCATTCCCTCATGTTGTACTATGGGTGCATCTTGCGACATCTGGCCCTGATTAGCTACTTCAAGTTCATGTCTAGAACCACCTGAACTGACAGACATAAGATTCAAATCTTTACTTGCATTAACTACCCTCTTTAATTGCCCTGTGTTTGCAAAAGAATGATCAGTCTTAATCCTATGAGAATGTACAATATATTGAAAGCCATCTTTAAACAAATGATAATGATTCTTTTCCCTATAGAAAATAGCTTTCCAATCATATAGATAAGGGCTACCCAGCACTATCCCATAGATATCTAGTGGAACCACATCAAATTGTACTTCATCCACAAACTTACTAGTGATTGCAAATTTCAAAGTGTATTGTCTTGTTACTTGCAATTTATCATTCTCACAAATCTAGCCTAGTGGATAAGGTCTCTTATGCAGTGTAGTTTTCAATCCCAAGTTTCTTACAACATCTTCAAAAATTAAGTTAACTTGAGAACCACTATCTATGAGTGCATCAAGTTTCACATTCTTAGCAATAACCCTTATGTGAAAAAGTTCATTCCTTTTCTTATCATCAGAGACTTCATTAGCTTTAGGTGTAGAAGCACAACTATCAAAGGAAACACTGGCAATAGGAGCTTTACCTTTCAAACCCATAGCTGTTATCTTAGTTTCATCATCAGAATCAGAACCAAGATCCATAACAACATTTGTTTCTTTCTCCTTACCTTTATGTTTCTGATTTTGTTTCTGAGCCCACTTAGGCTTCAATTCTAGATGTAACTTCCAACAATGATCTTCATCATGACCCTTCCTATCAAAATGAGACCAAGAAAACTTGTCATCCTTCTTAACTATAGTTGTCTTCTTTCCTTTCCCTGTCTCTGCAACTTTAGATGATTTCTTTACAGAGTTATCATTATCAAACCTATCAATAAAAGAACCCTTTCCTCTTGACTCTAAATGTGTAGCTTGGACACAAACTTCATCCAAATAACTAGGGTTCAAGACCAAAATAGAAAGTCTGAGATATGAGTGAAGACCTCCTATGTACTTTAACAAAGTATCCTAGGTGTACAAAGGTACATTTAATGCAATAGCCCTTTTATGAAACTTGTGGGTGTAATCTTGAACAGACTATTCTTTCCCTTGCCTAAAATTTTTCCAATTCATCATTAACTATTGCATATGGCCTAGGGGATAATTTTTTTTTTTAAGAGAACTAAAAAATTTTGACAAGACAAATTGACTCTGCCATGCTGTGAAATTTCTACTCTAGTCCTACTCTCCCACCAAGTAAGAGTTGAACATCCCAATCGAAGAGTAGCTAACTGGATCCTAGAAACATCATCAAAGAGGTTTTGGACTCTACAATAGACTTCTACTTGCTAAATCCAATCATCTAGTTTTTCAGCATCTAATTCACCACAATACTTAGGTAGTTCAAATTTAACATCCAATTTAATCTTAGGCTTATTTACACCCTTAAAAGGATTACCAGAAAGAGAATGTGTAGAAGAAGGAGAAGAAGGGGGAGAAGAAGGAGTAGATGGAGGAGATTTTGGGGGTCATCACCGGCTTCTGGTTGCTTCTTCTTGCTTTTACTATCTCCATGATCTTCATGTTTCATGCGTTCTTCCCTTTCTTTGAGTAGCATCTCCAATGCAGCTCTCATCTACCAGGAAGCTCTTTGAAATTCTTTCTCACTGAGTTCTTCGGGTACCTCCATTCTAGACACAGACATTTTCAAAAAAATTCTTCGTTTCCCGATCTCAGGATTATATTCTTCAAGCTTGCCTTCGCCCTTTTGAATCCTATATCTTGTTAACATTCACAACAAATCTGCAATACTAGTCACCAAATGCTCTGATACCAATTTGATCTGATTTAGGATCTAGACTAATTGCATAATTGAATGCTTCACTTAAACAATTTAATGGAAACTCAAAAACAAGTGTACATTATTAAAATTATGCTTTAAAAATCAAGGTGATAACCAAAATGTGAGAGAGAAGAAGAGAGAAAGTGCAAACAATCTGATAACGTAGTTTGCCACAATCGTGACTACATCTTCGGCTCCACTCCAATGGAGTGAGACCGATCCAATTATTCCTCCAAAAACTCGGTTACAATCTTTAGCATAGCCTCCCCTTGGATTACAAAGAAATCTGAAAATGCACTTCCAAAGTGCGTGAGAACAAGCTTCTCCAAAAGCACGAAGTTACAATAAGATTTCTCCAATGAAGAAAAATCCCAACTCTCCACTTACAAAAATCACCTCCAAAATTCCTTACAAAAATAATTATCTAAAACACACTTACAAAATCTCACCCATTTACCCCTTTTTATACACCAATTTTACCCAATTTGGTGTATAACAACTTGATTTACAATCTCCCCAAATTTACATGTAAATCCAAAAGAAATCCCCCTGTTACATAATAAAATCTCTTCAAGATAAATAATGAAGGGCCCTTATAATTTTGGGCTTACAATGGAAAATAATAATCCCTATAATTTTGTTTTGATAACTCTTACGGGATTATTTATATATTTTTAAGAAGATCTTTTAAATTTTATCCCTTGAAAATAATCCCATTGCTATCTTATAAGGAGATTATCCCTTTTG
The DNA here is from genome assembly GCA_007258455.2 of Sequoia sempervirens. Classification (NCBI taxonomy): domain Eukaryota; kingdom Viridiplantae; phylum Streptophyta; class Pinopsida; order Cupressales; family Cupressaceae; genus Sequoia; species Sequoia sempervirens. Next base: position 702,442,614 of record VDFB02281492.1, on the reverse strand, counting down.
AATAGGGGTAATGATAATTTAAAAAGGGTTTAAAATCCCTTAAAATAGGGATTCCTTGAAAATAGGCTTTTTAAAAATAACATAGAAAGCTTTTAAAACAAAACTCATGGATTTAAAGTAGGGTGGCTTTAATATGGGCTTTAAGATAGGTGGAGATCGTTTAATATAGGAGAGCCCACATTTTTCTAAAAGAATGTGGCATTTTTTAATTATTTTTTTATTTGTTTTATATATTTTATTATTTCATTAATATATATATATATATATATATATATATATATATATATATATATATATATATATATATATGCCACCTTTTGCCAATAATGGCCTGCCATGTGGAGGGGTGAGATGATGCCATAGAAAAATTTCATTTTCCAGTCAAAGACTTCAGAGTGATGTGTCCATTGACTAGACTGATGATGTGGCATTGACTGGACTACCACGTGTCCACACATGATTGGCTGACTTTGACTACTCATAACTCGAGCAAATGAACTCCAATTTTGATGAAACGAATCTCATCCGAAAGCTTGCAACAAGCTCCTTGCATTGATGCAAGTCTTGACTACTTTTGACCACTTTTATTTTTGACCTTTTTTTTACAAGTCTTTGAGTTGACTAAAGGTTTGACTGAGTGTATCTCGAGCACCGTAGCTCCGATTGACTCCGTTCGAGTTGCATTGGAGTGAAAATTCCCAGTATTTTTTGATGAAGATGTTTCTAGAGAAAAATGAGAAACTTCAAAATTTGACAAAAATCCTCAAGATCACATTTGCAAATATTTGCTTCTATCATCCATTGGTAGATTGGCTACTGGTCTATCATCTTGGTATAGGAGATGAGATGGGTCCTCCTCTATGACTTCTCAGCTGAGATCTCCCCAACTTCTAAAGTTGGGATATTCTTTAGGGGATGTTTGAGATGTGGAGGCTTCATTTGATTGCAGACTTCCTTGTGATCTCAGAGATTTTGGTAACTCTCCTACCACAAAAGCATTTTTGGGAATTGTGTAGTTTTTTCAACCATTATCCTAGATGATGAATTTGAGATTAGAGATGGCAGGAATGGTGGGAGTGGTGGGTGTCTCTGTCATCGAAGTGGAGGTAAGAGTGGCTGGATCAATGTATGGTGTTGATGGGCCTTCATCATTTTTTGGCACTTGAGAGATTTTGTAGTATTTTGCCTCAAGGTTTTTGCTGTAGGAGAATGGTTTAGGATCTCCACAAATTGTGACCTCTTGTCCTTCATATGTGAATTTGACACATTGATGGAAATTTGATGCTACTGCTTGCTTTGGATGAATCCATGGACGTCCTAGGAGAATGTTATAAGGCAAGTTGAGGTCTAGGACCTGGTAGGTGGTTTCCATGATAGCTTGCCCTACTTGAATAGGGATTCTAATTTTTCCTTGGTACACTCTTTCCTAATCATCATATGCTTTTATTCTAATATCTTTTCCTCTTTCAATGGAGTCCTCTGATATTTTTAATTCCTTAATGAGCTTGAGGGAAAAAATATTTAAGCTTGCACCTCCATCCACCAAGAATTGCTTGAATTTACTTTTCCGTACTAGGACCTCTAAATGGAGTTCAAGATTATGAGATGGTTGAGCAAGAAAGTTCTTATAAGAGAACATGAGGTTTGGAGTGATAATGTTTCCGAGCATAGCTTGGAATTGTTTCGCATCAAGATCTACTAGGATAGTGGATGAAGTGAATGCTTCCTTAAGAATTTTCTTGTGGGTTTATGAGCTTTTTAATAAATCCATGATGGAGATTTGCGTTGGCGTTCTTTTTAGTTGATCAGGGTATGTGCAAGATTATGATGGGCCAAAAAGTGGCGATATGATGGGTATTTGTAGGTTGTGTGGCTGATGACTTTTTTTAACCCATAATTGATGACATAGAAAGGGTTTTTAAGGGAGATTCTCAGCTTTCCACCAATGTAAATTATTCTTTACTTTTAATTTAAGAAATAATTATTATTCATTTTCTATTTGAATTACAACTAAAGTCATAATTGATAGGATGATTGAAAAAAATCTATAACTTTGAAATGGTATAACATTTTTTGAATCCGAAACATGCATCACATTGTATGCTTCGCATACTATATGATTAAAAAAAGAAAAAATAAATTTCATGAAGTGTTGATCAAGTTAAGGTGGTTAGACATACGAGTTTTTATATTTTTTAAAAGTTGTAATAAAAAATTCATAATTCATTATTTACTTGGAAAAAATTATAAAAAAATATGCATCACATCGGGACATGAGTCCTCTACTTATATCTAAAATCTTATATAATTTTTTTTCCATTTTATTGTGGTTAGGGTGGTTAGACATACACCTACTTCTTAGTTTTTCCCTGAAATTTAAGTACTACTACATTCAAATTTCAAATTCCCGCTAAATAGATTTTTTTTTTAAAAATAAACCTAGTAGTTTAGAAACTACATTCAATTTTCTACAAATTCTATTCTTACATATTTTTGAAATAATATAGATAACTTATTCAAATGTTTATGTCAAGTTTCCTAACTATAATTTTTCTGATTTTTTCGCCACTTAAGGGCGTGTTTTTTCCATGATCATCCTACACATACCCACTAATAACATTGTAACTATTGGGAATGGATCTTGAATTGGACATGAAAGTTCTATTTGGTTGATATGATCCTGCAATAGTAACTTTTTTGCCTCTTATGGTGACTCCACAATCGGCTTGAGCTCCTTTGATAGTGATTACTATGCAGTATTCATCTAGGGAGGTGACAATAGTTTCATACACATGGTTCACATTTTTGAAGGCGCCTTTCCCCTTATCAATGTTATTGTTCCCTTTATTATTATGATTAGGCATCAGATTCGTGTATATTTTGAGGTTCTGGTTTCTGGTTAGCTATTCCACATTTATGATTCTTTGATCAATGATGTCTTGGACTATGTTCATTAACCTCATGCAATTGTTAGTGGTGTGCCCTTTGATTTTTTGGAATTCACAGAGCTGATTTTTGTTGTACGAAGGAAGTTTAATATCTGGTTCTTGGTAGTTCTCATAGGTGGGAATCTTGATGAGGTTTTCATTTATCAATTTCTTCATGATGACTTTGAGTGGTTCCCCAAGAGTGGTGTACTTTTTCTTGACAAAATTCTTGTTTCGTTGGGGCGGTCCTCTTTGATCATTGACATTATTAATTGCTTGATTGTTTTTTTTGATTTGTTGTATTCGTGTGATGGTTTTTTTGATGATGGTTTTGGTTTTGTTGTTGTGGTGTGGGTGTGTTTTGCTGAGGGGAACTAATGACAACTTTGGGATCGACAACACCATCGTTGGTAATATTTTTGTTCCTTTCCCATGTGTGAGGTGTTTTATTGTAATTGGTGGGTGGCGATTATTATGTTGTTCAAGATATGAAGTTGATCTTCCAGGTTGTGTCATAAGGGCTCATTCGATGCTAACTTCCTTGGAAATCAACTGGTCATATATGGTAATCCCTTGGACCTTGAGATGGAATGCCAAGAGGTCGTCAAGGTTGGATATGATAGTGCACACTTTTTGTTCCTCAGGCATGGCCCATTTTCTCTGATTGGCCTTGGATTGCCATCGTTGTAGGAATGGAGCAAATGATTCATTCTTACCTTGTTTCAGAGCCAATAGTTCTTCAAGACTAACATCCATAGGGATATTGCATGCATAGTTTTTGATGAATGCATCTATGATTTCTTGGAATTTCTTGATGCTTGTAGGTAGGAGAGAGAACCATTCCATGGAATGTCCAGCCAAACTCCTAGGAAATAGCCGCATCAAATAGGTATCGTCATAAGCGACTTCCATGTAATGAATCTGGAATTCCCTGATATTATCTTCAGGGTTTCCTATCCCATGTTACTTATTGAATTTGGGGATCTCGAATCCCTTTGGGAATGGTTTCATTACAAGGCTTATGTTGAACAGATAAGGGCACAAGTTTCTAGGTGTTTTTGAGGTTCACCCTGATTGAAATTCAAGCACTTGTTGTGACAGGAACCTAATTTTTGTTGTCACATCATTTTGTAGATTAGGTGGTGGGATGAAAGTGTTTTGGGGTGTTTCATTTGTTGGTGGGATGGGTGGATTGGATGATGTTTTCATATTTTGTTGAGCCAAGTATGCTTACAAAAATGCTTGTTGTTGTTCCTATTGTAGTTGTGCTATTAGTGCATGTTACTGAGCTTGCTGTTGTGCTTGTTATTGAGCTACTAATTGGGTTGATTTTTGTTGTTCTTGATATTGCTTTAGTGCTTGCTGATATGCTTTTTGTTTCGCTATGTGTTGTTGTGCAAGATACTATGCTTGTTCTTGTGCTTGTTGTGCTTGATATTGGGCTTTGGCTTGAGCATGTGCTTCAACTTGGGCCTTAGCTTATGCAACTTGAGCTTGAGATTTTGTTTCAGCTTGTGCAGCTTGAGCTGCTTGAGTGGCTTGTTTTTATTATTGTTACAATAAGGCTTGGGCTTGTGCAGCCTGCTATGCTTGTTGTGTGATTTGGGTAGCTTGAGCGGCTTGCTGAGTAGCTAGTTGCATGACTTGTTGAGCAGCTAATTGTGTAGCTTGTTGCTTTTTTACTTGTAGGAATTATTTTTGATAAGCAACTTGCTATGTGGCTTGCAATCCCATACTATATTGGCTTGATATATTGGAGCTTGGTGGTGGTGGAGGTGGAGGTGGATTGAGAATGGTACTCATTGTGGAGGTGAGAGGTGTTATTGTGTTGGTGATTGGGGTTTGATTGGTAGATGGTGTGATCGATGTGTTTGGTCCTTGAGAGACCATGCTTTGAGATGTTAGAGGCTTGGTTGATGATGTTGTGATTTCATGTGTAGTTGTCATCTATTTTTGTGATGTCGATGACAAGTTTTGAGAGTTTGGCATGATACTTTGATTGGTGTTTGAGATGTTGGTTTGATTGATATTTGGTAAAGGGGGAAGCCCTAAGACAAGAATTGGTGTGGATGATGATGACAATGGCAGAATTGGTGCAAATGTGAGAGATGTGATCTCTTGAGGAATTGGTGTGGTGTTGAAAATGCCCCCTGGTCCAAACATGTTACACTCTCCTTGCGAGGTTATGGGGAGAGAAGTTTGGGGTGTTACGCAGAATGATGATGATGATGGATCGTTTGGATCATGAAAGGTGAGAGGGACATATGTATTTGATGAATTTTGGGGTACGATTTGTCCTAATATGGTGTTTGCATCCACATCCTAATTGTTTACGAGAGGATGCAATTGCAATGCATTAAGAAATGCACTTCCTTTGTTAACCATGCGTTGCATTGGGGAAATGGATGATGTGATTTGTGGGATGTTTTGAGTGATGCTTTGAAATGAGGGGGTAGATGAAATGAGGATAGTAGATGAGATTGGAGGCATGATTCTAGAATATGGTTCCATAATAAAGCTCATGTCATAATCGAAGGGGAGTTTAGCCCATTTTTTTTTAATTCAAGCATGTATAATGAGATGTTGATAATCTTATGATTCTCTATATTTTGAGATGTTGATAATCTGAAGGGATTATTGGTGAGATCCTCCATTTGGATACCTTCCTCTTGATGGTCTTGCAAAAGCAGAGGAACGTTAACCATGAGATAGCTAGACCCAATGGGATTCATTTTAGGAGAGGTTTGACTAAAGTCACTTGAACTAGATGTTTCTTTGTTGGCTTCCATGTTCCTCTTGTGTTGCGATCTAGTTTGCACCATAAAATAGGGATCGATCTTTGAGAATGCAGAAGGTGAATTCCCTAATTATTTGGATTGACCCATCTTTAAGTACAAAAGAGAAATTTTAGGATGATTTAAGGATCAAAGGGTGATATAATATGGATGTAAAATGGATGTCTGATGGATGATTTGGAACTCTTGAGAAAATCTTGAAGAGGTGTATTAAACTTGAGGACTTGATTTAGGATTGATTTGTTTCAGATCTGGATTTTGGTGGACTCATAAACTATAAAAGGTTGGATGTTGTCCTAGAGTTAAATCATTCACAAGATGATAATTTTTCTAGGTGTGAGAAGAAGGATTCATCTAAACAATCCCATCCAAAAAAGATGATTTTGATAATGAACCCCTAAATTCCAAGATGTTGGATGTTATCAAGAGATGAATTTGTTCACAAGTTTTGATAATTTGATCAAATATGTGGAGAAGGATGAATCAACACACATTCAACCAAACAAGGTGATTTTGGATTGATTTCAAATGCTTTTCCCAAAGTGTAACATGAAGGATTTTTCTAAGACTTTCAAAGAGTTGTTGATGAGATGATTTTGGTTTTGATGTTCAAAGATGGACCAAGATTTTGATTTTTATTCTAGGATGTACCTAAAAAGACACTTGTTTACTTAGACCTTAGTATTGAAGAACATATGACACTTCTAAGGACCTATATAACTAAGAAGTGGTTCAAACTAAGCATACATTTTGAGATTGTTCAAAGGAATGAGTCTATAAAACCTTGTGAATTTTTTTCTTATTTGGATATGTTTCCTTTGATTGCACTTCCTAATGTATTTCTTGACTACCTTTTGAGTGACTCCTAAATTTTGAACTTTGACTCAAGGACCTTCATTTTTGGATTTTAAATATCTTGGAAATCATGAGGAATTAACACGTGTGAGAGACAATTTTGTTATCTTTTCTTAGTGATTTCATTTTACCACAAACACTTCATGATTAGGTTTTCAAACTAGATTTCCAATGTCTCAATTTATTCTCATTTCACAAGGTATATTATGTGAAACTTTGATGAAATTAAGGCAATGGTTACCTATGTTTAACTTTAGTGAGAAAATTGAGATATAATCCAAATGTTTAGAAACCTCTAAGGATAAAATGCCAAGGGAAAGCAATAACATATCAATTGGGTTAATTGTATTTTCCTCCTAAAGGGTTTGAAATTTTGATGATGATGTTATGTGTTTGTTTCCAAATGTTTTTCAAACAAGAAAAGTGTTTTGTAACCAAGAAAAAGCACAATCCTATGGATATGAAAGACAAAATTTGTTGAGTCCCCACTTGGACAAGTCCAACTATGCTTATCTTTAGCGAATAGTTAGATTCTTGACCCCATTGGCTCCCTTCCACGACACTCACCTATACAGGGCAGCCAAGCATCAACACCCATGAAACTCCCATGGCATACTTTCCATTTCTACTTGTGAGCATCCATTAAAATCTGCAAACACTAAAATTCATACATGGGTTAGTACCTACAAATTCCTCAAGAATACTCCTATGAAATACCTTGTAAATGCTTCAAAATGCAACAAATGACAAGAGAAAACTAAATGAATCATAATAAAAATTAACAAGTACCTATTCCATAGTGGATTGGTGTCAAATGTGCAAATGACCCTTTCCCAATCCTTTCTCAAAAGCTAAAATGATTAGATGGAATGGAGATGAAAAGAAAAATTAGTTCTCAAATCAAGAGAGTAACTTTGCATGTAAAATGTGGATGATCAAGATTAAGGCCTTTATTTATAGATTTTCTTGATGAGATATTGGCCAAATGGGTGAATGTGGGACTAAATGTAAGCCAATGAAAGGAGGCCACTTGTCAAATTTCCATTGGTTGAGGAATGTGCAAGATTTGGGAAATGTGCCCAAGAGAGGTAGTTTAAAATTCAAATTTGTGTAATAAATTTTGAGAGAGGGACATGAAAATGGGAACTTAATGCAATGTTGGAGAGGACAAGTCAACTTGTCCTCATTTTCAAACTTGAGGGAATATTCCCCATAAATGCCATGTTGAAAGAAAATAAGGGATTTAATAAATCAATAAATTGATTTATTTGTGCAAATGGCATTATCTAGAAGATGTGATGGGTGATTAGGTTAGGATAATTAGGATTAGGTTAGCTTAATGATGATTAGGATGATTTTGACTTTTATGACTTAAATATTTGATTTATTTAATTTAGAAAAGGATGGAATATGCATTATGATTTAATTAGATGAATGTTTGATTTATTTGATTAAAAGGTTAATGATAATTTTTATTTAATTTTAAACTAATGACCTTAGGAGATGGAGATTAATGAGATTACCTGATGAATGGATGAAGGTGAACTTGATTAATTAATGAATAGACCTAATGCATGATGCTAATTTTGCATGTCTAAATTTTTCCCCTCTTTGAAGCAATGTACTTGTTGCGTTGGTTCAAAGAATAAACTTTCCGCGATTGAAATTCAAAAAAAATTCTAATTTTTTTTAGATGCCCCAATGAAAATAAGTACACTGGTACATTCCCCCCTTAAGAGATTGAGCAAAAAGATTCGATTTGAGGGTCGATCTCATGATAAAGAGGTTCAAAATGGATGGTTATGGATGATGATGCAAATGATATGATTTTAAGATGCTTAAAATAATAAATTTATATTAATTCTTAAACAACTGAAATGATGATTTGATGTATGAGATGGATGATGTGATATGTTGTGATTATGCAATGGATGATTTATGAGATGCTTAGACTAAAAAATCTATATTATGATGATGATATGTTGTGATTATGGAAATGTATGATTTATGTAAATGTGATGATTTATGAGACGCTTAGACTAACAGATCTGTATTATGATGATGATATGTAGAATATTGATGGTTTGTGGATGTAGGATGAATGCACTAGTGATGATGATTGACTAGTCATGACGCGGCATTAGTTCAGAAAAGAAGAAAGTAGATGATGACAAGATGATCCAACAAGCCAACTTTATGAGAGGTGATGATGAAATGATGATGAGAAATGAATGATTTTCTTATCAAGGATTGGGATTTTAAAAGGGTCACTTACCTTGTGTTTGATAACACACATAAGTATGATGCATCAAGGTATAAAGGACCAGGATGGCGTAGTACTTAGTGTGATGGAATTTGACTTGACAAATAGATAGGAGTATTCCTGTTCACACCTAACATACGAAAACCTTGCTAAGATGGACTTTAGAAGTTTCCAAAACATCTCAGAACAAAACACGAAAAGGTATAACCAATCAATGTAATAGTCAACAAGCTATCCAAAACATCCTCTATACATATCTAACAAAGAAAGTATTTGCCAAGTTATTTTACAAGAACGTCCAACAAGCACAATAGTTAAAAGAATAATGATCATTGCCCCATTCCTATCTCTTTAAATCCTTCATTTGGATATCATTGAGAGGTCCTTGGACTGAGTGCAATAAGATATGTCAAAAGACAGATAAAGCATGCAAACAAATTGATGTTCTTCAATACTATGAACCAAAAAGGAATGTGTTTTTAAGGATAAGAACCAAAACTTATTGCCAAAAGATAATGCCCATTGTAGGAAGGATGAATCCTAGGACATGTTCGTGGATGGAGGCACGTCATTTTGTTTATCCAAAGTGCTCTTTCTGATAAATAATGTCCCTTGTAGGAAGGATTCATCCTAGGACATGATGTTATCAGATGATTGATAGGAGATTGTTTGGATGATGGACTATCGACAAAAAGAATTGACCAACTTGTTTATGTACTGACTTAGACCTGAGACTTGATGTTTTTGAGTTTAACTTTTAACCTGCTAGACTTGTTTCTAATTGTTTCAACAAAGGTTGAGGGTGATGATCAGTTTATTATGGATGGTGCTTATTGTGGGTGCAAGCGAGATGAGACAGATGGATTTTTTCAAATATTTGGATGTTTTTGGAGTCTTGCAATGTTTTGAGGCTATTTTTTGGTAATTTTTTGGGGTTTTACAAATGTTTTGGTTTTTTATTTTTCAATGTTTTTAGGATTTTCTGAAATTTTGACCAAGAAACTAACCTAAAGACCTATCCTAGGGGCCTTGGGGGCTGATCAACAGATTAGCCTTGCCTACGTTATACACACAGAGACCACGTAGTTCTACTGACGACTTGACTGATTTATAGATGATGATATACATGATGAGATGCCAGTTTAGTATGACAAACTCCTATAGGACTGACCTAAATGTCTCGGGGGATGATCAAAGATCAAACTTTCCTACATTCAAGCTCAGAGATGACGTAGTTCAACTAGATGACTTTTTTTTTTAATTTTTAAACTTTTTGAGCTATTTTTTGGATTTTGATATGTTTTGATGTTTTTGGATTTTCTGAGTTTTTGATGTTTTTGGATTTTTGGATTTTCTGATGTTTTTGGATTTTTTGTTTTTCTAATGTTTTTGGATTTATTGATTTTCTAATATTTTTTTATTTTTTTGATTTTGAGGACTTTAAGAATATACAAGAATCCAATATGATAAGAACATGCCCCCAACATGATACAATAGACTACCCTAATAAAGGCAGGAAAAATTGGCCTTGAGGATGGGCCGAGTAGTACTAGGACGGATCATGATATGAAAATAGGACCAAGCTAAGGTGCGGATGCGAGTGGATGAGTGATGGATGGAGACCTGAATGTGATGAATGATGGATTTGAAATAGATGGATGATGTTGAACAAGTCGTAAAGATACTAGTGTTTGCCAGGGTTTCACCTAAGTGACCATTTTTTTAGGAATTTTTCTATTTTTTTAGATTTTTTGGTTCTATACCTTGGAAGATTTAGGCATAAAACTTTTTGAGATGAGAACTATTCATGGGCTCTTGCAGAGGTTCCCCTTCGGGTGTTGATAACTGATATGTCTCTAATTTGTAACTTCCTATGATGACAAATGGTCCCAGCCAATTAGGTTCAAACTTACCTTTGCTACTTGGGTTTGGGACATTCTTCTGATTCTCTTTTAAGACTAGTTCTTTGACATGGAACGTCCTGCTTCTGATTTTCTTATTGTAGCTCCTTTTGAGTCTATTTTTATAGACTTGCAAGTGATTCAAAGCATTTATGCATCTCTCATCTAGTAACTCTAGCTCATTTAGTTTTGATACCCGATATTCTTCATCTGTGATGAGGTTTTGCAGTGATATCCTGAGGGATGGGAGCTTGATCTCAATGGGGAGTATTGCTTCTGATCTGTAGACCAAGGGGAAGGGGTGGTGCTAGTGGGTGTGCGGGTGCTGGTTTGATAAGCCTAGAGGGTGGGATTAAGCTGCAGATGCCAGTCATGACCTGCGTCATTGACTATTTTCTTAAGGATTTTCAAAATGGTTTTGTTTGTAGCCTCTACTTGGCCATTTCCTTGGGGGTAATATGGGGTGGAGAAGCGATGTTGGATTTTGAATTTCTCACACAAGTCACAGACATCCTGATTTTTGAATGGTGTCCCATTATCTGAGATAATGGCTTATGGAACACCATAGCGACAAATGAGATAGTTCATAATGAACTTGCAAATCTACTTCCTAGTTATGTATGTCATGGGTATGGCCTCCACCCACTTATTCAAGTACTCCATTGCAGTTATGATGAATTTTTGGCCATTAGATGAGGTCAGAGTTATCTTTCTAATGAGATCGAGGCCCCACTGTGAAAAGGGCCATGGTGTGACAATGGGGTGAAGCTCTTGAGTTGGAGCATGGATAAGGTCCCCATGTTGCTGACATTGTAGACATTTTCTAGCATGATCTTGTGCTTGTCTTTCCATTGTGGGCCAATAATACCCCATCCTCAGCAGTTTCTTGGCTATGGTCCTTCCACTCAAGTGTGAACCACAAATACCATTATGAACTTCAGTTAAAGTGGTTAATGCCTCCTCAACATTTAGGCAGTGTAGTAGGGTTCCTTCTATGCTCCTACGATATAGGGTATCGCCTAGGATGAAAAATATAGATGCCTTTTTTATGAAGGTTCGCTTTAGGTTTGAGGGTAAATCAGCAGGTGTGGTTCCTATGTGAAGATATGTATAGATGTCATGGTACCAAGTATCATTGGGACCAACAATTTCACACACAAATTCTGATTCTGGTACCTCGAATGTGGGTACGAGAAGCTGCTCTATCAGAAATTCATATTTTGGAACATTGTTCGGGATGACCAGTAGGGACCCAATTGTGGCCATGGCATTTGTTGCTCTATTGTTGGTTCTTGGGATTTGCTCAAATGTTATTTCAATGAAATATTCCTTGAGAGTCTCCACCAATTTCTTGTATGGAGTGATCTTGTCATCCTTGGTCTGATCTTCATTATTGACTTGATTTATGATCAATTGAGAGTTTCCATACAGTTTGAGAGCCATGATGTTCCATTGCACTGCTATTTTGAGACCTATAGTCAAAGCCTCGTATTTCATGATGTTATTGGTGCAAGGAAATGCTAGTTTGTATGACCTTGGTATGCAATCCCCTTGTGGGGTGATGAAGAAGACACCAACTCTTGATCCATACTATATGCATGAGCCATCAAAGTATAGTTTCTAGTGGTCAGCTTCGTTGAGGTTAAAAATAGATTCATCTGGAAACTCTAATACAAGAGGATTCTCATAATAGATAGGTGCTTCTGCTAGTTGGTCTGTGATAACCCAACCCTTGATTTATTTTCTCTCCACATACTTGATGTCTTATTCTGATAATATCAATACCCATTTTTCCATTCTTCCCGTGAGCATTTCCTTTGATAGTAGATACCTGAGGGGGTCAATTTTGGCAATGAGCTTGATCTTGTGTGCCAACATGGAATGTCTAAATTTTTGTGATGCAAACAGTACTGTGAGGCATGCTTTCTCAATGAATGAGTAGTTTAGCTCATGACTGACCATTGTTCTACTGATGTAGTAGATATCCCTTTTCATTCCGTTTTCGTCATTCTGAGCTACGAGAGCTCCAAGGGCTATTTTTGTTGCTGACACGTATAAGATCAATGGCTTTCTTGGGATGGGTGGCATTAAGATTGGTGGTATTAGTAGGTATTCCTTGATTTTGTTAAATGCATCTTTGCATTTTGAATCCCATTTTTACACTACTCCCTTGTGGAGTACATGAGAATATGGGTTCTACTTGTCTGCCATTTGTGCTATGAATCATCTAATGGATTGAAGGTGGCATTGATGACCTCTCAGTTTTTTACTAGTTCCATTTCGAGGATTTATTTCACTTTTGCTGGATCCACCTCAATACCCCTCATTGATACTATATAACCTAGTAGTTTACCTGATTGTACACTGAAGACACACTTCTTGGGATTTAGTCCAACTTTGTATTCCTCCAGTCTTTTAGAGATAGCACTTAGGGTTGCTATGTGATCTTATCTTTTTCTGGATTTAGATAGGATGTCATCGGCATAGTCTTTGACTATCTTATGGATCATGTCCTGGAATATCAATTTCATGGCCCTTTGATATGTTGCTCTTGCATTCTTTAGGTCAAATGGCATCATGTTCCAATAGTAAGTTTCCCATGGACAAGTGAAGGTTGTCTTATGTTGATCCTCTTTTGCTATCATGATTTGATTGTATCATGAAAATCCATCCATTAGTGATAGCATCTCATGTCCTGCTGTCATATCTACTATCATGTCAGTGTTGGGAAGTGGGAAGTCATCTTTCAGACATGCTTTGTTCAAATCTTTGAAGTTTGTATAGATTCTAATGGCTCCATTAGGTTTCAAAATAGGTACCAAGTTTGATACCCATTTTGGATAATCTATTGGTTGTATGAATCCTGCATCTAGTAGCTTTTTTAGCTCCATTTTGACCAATAAGGCAATCTGAGGGTGCATTTTTTGGAGCTTTTTTTTGACAGGTTTTGCTTCTGGATACACTGCTAAGTTGTGAACATAGTCTTTGGATCAAGTCCTAGCATGTCAACATAACTCCATGCAAAGTTTATTTGTCTTTCCTTTAAGAATACTGCTAGGAGTTCTTGCTCTTCTGATAATAGTGATTCCACATAGAATGTGATATGCAGGGTCTCCTCTATTCCTAGGTTCACTGGATTGCATTTTTTGGCCAATATTGCTAACTTTTCCTAATGAATATCTCTTAAAGGAAGATTGAATCCTTCATCCTCGAGCACCTCAGAGAGGTTTTCACCGTTGGATACGTTCTTTCTTTTTACTTTTTTCTTGTCTAATAGTGCCATGGTGTGGTTTTCACTCAAGGACTTGGATATGATTCTTAGTTTCTCACTTTTGTGACTAAAGGATTCAATCATTTCCCCGTAATAGGCATGTGTGTCCAACTCCATTATAAACCCTGCTTTGTGATCCCCATCTAGAATATTGTCCCACAATCCCATGAATTATAAGAGCGCCTCATCATTTTTGAATGTATTGAGAATCGGTGGTCTTTGTTGGTCATAATCGATGAGTTGGGGATATACTAAATGGATCTCATGATTTTGATGATCAGATTCGAAAGATAAGGTACTAATCATGCAAAGGGTGGTATCTTCGAATAGCCTAGGTAGATTGGATATGGGGTCCTCATCATCGCTACTAATATAGGCCTCAGTTATAAAGTTATGTATGTCTCTACCTATGGATGCTGATGAGCATACTAATGCTGCTATTGGCTGAGGAGAAATATTAACCATTCTAACTGGAGGAGTTTGGCCACGTATGGTTATACTTAGAGGGGTACATCTAAGGCCAAGATTTGTTATAAGTCACATCTCTGGCATGATAGGTATTATGAGCCCATTGTCATTTTGTCCAAGTCTTTGGTTTCTATCGTAGCCCATTGCAAGCATCATTTGTAGACCCTTGCTTCTGTTATCCATTGGTAAATCTGGTACTAGTCTTTCATCTTGATAGAGCATGTGTGATGGATCTTCCTCAATAACCTCCTCGCCAAGGTCTCCCCAGCTTGTGAATTCAGGATAGTCTTCAAGAGATGTTTGTGATGTGGAAGCGTGATTCTATTATGGATGACCCCGTGATCTAGGATATTGTGGTAACTCTCCTACAACAAAAGCATTGTTAGGGAGCTTTTAGCTTCCACAACCATCATCCTGGATGATGAGATTAATGTTGGAAATGGTGGGAATGGTGGGAGTGAAGAGTTTCTTTGTTATAGAAGTGGATGCGAGGGTGGCAGGATCCATGTATTGTGTGGATGGGCCCTCATCATTTTTTGGTACTTGGGGGATTTTGTAATATTTTTCTTCAAGATTCTTGTAGTATGAGAAAGGTTTGAGATCTCCATGGATGGTAACCTCTTGTCCATTATGTGTGAATTTCACACATTGGTGAAAATTTGATGCTACCGCTTTCATCGCATGGATCCATGGACATCCTAGGAAGATATTATATGGTAAGTCAAGGTCTAAGACTTGGCAAGTAGTTTCCATGATGGTAGGCCCTACTTGAATAGGGAGTTTAATTGTGGCTTGAGACACTCTTTCTTGATCGTCATATGCTCTTATCGTGATGCCCTTCCCTTTGTTGATGGATTCTTCTGATATTTTCAATTGCTTGATGAGGCTTAGGGAACATATATTCAAACCTAAACCTCCATGCACTAGGACCCTTTTGATTTTTCTCTTATGTACTATGGCTTCCAAGTGAAGTGCATGGTTGTGAGAGGGTTGGACAGGGAAATATGGGCTAGAGAATGTAAGAACATTAGGTGTAATGATATTTCCGACCATAGCGTGGAATTGTTCTGCATCAAGATTTGTGAGGAAGGTGGATGAGGCTAATGCTTCTTCAAGAATTTTCCTATGGGCAGATGATACTTTTAGCAAGTCCATGATGGATATTTGCACTGGCATTCTCTTGAGTTGATCTAGGACATTGTAGCCATTATGGATAGGTCTAGATGTGGGAACTTTGTTTAGCTTAGATGAGCCTGTGATAGTTACTTTTTCGCCTCTTGTGGTGACTCCACAATCTTCGACATGGGCGCCCTTGATGGTGATGACCATGCAGTCTTCATTTAGGGAGGAAATGACTATTACATACACATGATTTACACTACTTTTTCCTTTATCATTCTTATTGCCTTTGTTACCATGATTTGACATCAGATTTGTATATATCTTAAGATCCTCATTTCCCGTAGGTTGTTCCACATATATGAATTTTTTGTCGATGAGATCTTGGATGATCTTTTTGAGTGTCATGTAACTGTTTGTGGTGTGGCCTTTGATTTTATGAAATCACAAAGTTGATTCTCATTATACCAAGGAGGTTTGACATCGGGTTCTTGGTAGTTCTCAAATGTAGGAAGCTTGATTAGTTTTCCGTCGATCAACTTTTTAATTATGTCCTAAAGTGGTTCCCCCAAAATGGTGTATTTTCGTTTGGGATAACTTTTGTGTTGCGGTGGTCCTCTTTGGTCATTGATATTATTGATGGTTGGATTATTTTTTGGATGGTATGTCGTGTGATGATTGTTTTGGTGTTGTATTTGGGTTTTCATTGTGGGTGTATTTTGGTGAGGACCACTAATGACCACCTTGGCATCGATGATGCCATCGTTAGTAATTTTTTTGTTCCTTTCCCATGTGCAAGGTTTATCATTGTAATTGGATGGTGGGCAGTTATTTTGTTGTTCGTGATATGATGTTGATTCTGCAGGTTGAGTCGCAAGGGCTCTTTCGATGCTAAGCACCTTAGAGATGAATTTCTCATATGTGGTGATTGCCTAATCCTTGAGATGAAATGCCAAGTGGCCTTCAAGGTTGGCTATGATGGTGCAAACTTGTTTTTTGGCATGGTCCACTTGCTTCAATTGGCATTTTATTTCCATCATTGTAGAAATGAGGTGAATGATTCACCATTTCCTTGTTTTAGAGCTGAGAGTTCTTTGAGACTAACATCCATTACGATATTGCATGCATAATTTTTAATGAATGTGTCTCTAATTTCTTGGAATGTTCTAATGCTTGAAGGTAAGTGAGAACCATTCTATAGCGAGGCCTACCAAGCTCTTGGGAAATATCCACATTAAATAAGTATCGTCATATGTGACCTCCATGCAATGAACCTGGAATTCCCTAATGTGATCTTTAGGGTTTCCCATCCCTCGATATTTGTCAAAGTTGGGGATTTCAAATCCCTTGGGGAATGGTTTCATGTCTAGGCTCCTATCAAATAGATAGGGACACAAGTTGCTTGGTGTTTTTGTTTTTCGTCCTGATTGAAGGTCAAGCAATTGTTGCAAGAGCAATTGGAGTTGTGTCGTCACATCATTTTATGGATTAGGGGGTGTGATGAAAGTGTTTTTGAGTGTTGTTTGATGATATATGTATGTTCTAGTAGGTGATGTACACTTCCACTTGCTTTTGTATGAACAATGCTTGTTGTTGATCTTGTTGTTGATCTGCTAAGTTTTGTGCTTGTTGTTGTGCTTGTTACTATTCTAACAATGCTTATTTTTGTGCTTGCTATTATTCCCACAACACTTGTTGTTGGGCTGTGAATTTTGTTGCTTATTGTTGCTCTTGATATTGCTTAAATGCTTGTTGATATGCTTGCAATTTTGCTACTTGCACAAGAAGTTGTGCTTGTGCTTGCACTTGTTGTGCTTGATATTGAGCTTGCACTTGAGCTTGTGCTTGTGCGACTTGTTCTTGAGAATTCTTGTGTGATTGTAGTGCTTGAGTGTCTTGTTTTTGTTGTTGTTGTTGCAATAAAGCTTGGGATTGTGCGGCTACTTGTGTTTGCAGTGCGGCTTGGCCTACTTGGGTGGCTTGCATAGCTTGAGCAGCTTGTTGAGTAGCTAGGTTTATGGCTTTTTGTTTCTACACTTGTTGGCATCCTCTTTGAAAAGTGGCTTGCAATGCTACATTATATTGACTTGATGTGGTGGAAGTTGGTTGTGGTGGGGGTGGTGATGGATTCACAATGGTGTTTGTGGTAGTGGTGAATGGTGATGTCGTGTTGATCATTTAATTGGTGGATGGTATTGTTGGTGTGGTGGTTTGAGTGATGAGTGGTGATGTTGATGTGATTGGCCCTTGAGAGACCATGCTTTGTGATGTTATGGGGGTGATTAATTTTGTTGAAATTTTTTGTGCATTTATCACTTGTTGTTGTGATGTCAACAATAAGTTTTGAGCGTTTGGCATAATGCTTTGATTGATGGTTAGGATGTTTTTTTGATCGATACTTGGGAGAGGGGGAAGCCCTAAACCAAGGAGTGGTGTAGATGAAAATGGAAATGGTGGGAGTGGTGGAAATGTAAGGAGTGTGAATCCTTGTGAGAATGTTGTGGTGTCGAACATGCCTCCTGGTCCGAACATGTCTCCCTCCTCTTGTGAGTTTGTGAGGAGGGGAGTTTGAAGTGTTCCGTGGAAAAATGTTGATGATGGATCGTGATGTAAAGTGAGAGGAACATTTTTGTGTAATGGGTTGTCGAGTACGTTTTGTTCCAAGGTGGTGTTTGCATCCAAGTTTTGATTATTAACAAGGGGGTGTGCTTGAAGAGAATTGAAAAATGTATTTCCCTTGTTAACATTGGGTTCGGTTGGAGAAAAAGATGTCATGATTTGTGGAATGTTTTGCATGATGTTTTGGGATGGTGGTGTGGATGAGATGGGAATGGTGGATGAGATTGGAGGAAATGATGTCTCCACTATGGTACTCATGTCAAAATCTGAAGGTAACTTGGCTCCTTGTTTTGCTAATTCAAGCATATATAACGAAGGGTTGATCATCATCATGATGTTGATGATTTTATGGTTTTCAAGATTTTGAAGCATTTCAGTCATTTCATCATGAGTCATTCCAAAGGTAAGATCCTCTCCTTGGTTTTCCTCTTGTGGGTTTTATGATGATGTCAGAAGGTTAACTTTGAGAGTTCCCGAGCCAATGGAATTCATTTCAAGAGTGGTTTGACTTAAATCACTTGAAGCGGGTGTTTCTTTGTTGAATTCCATGCTCTTCTTGTATTGAGATCTAGTTTGAACAATAAAACAAGGATCAATTTTTAAGAATGGGAGATGAATCTCTTGATTTCTTTGGACTGATCTTTATTTTATGCCCCAAAGTGAAAAAATTTAGGATATCTTATGGATCGAAAGATGATATGATGATTATGTAAAAGATGAATGATGTGGATGTTATGATCTTTTGGTAAATCTTGAAGGAGATACTAGGCTTTTGGGACTTTTAGATATGTTGTAGACTTTGATTTTGATTTGATTTTGGGAATTGTCCTTGATTGTTTTTTATTTTGATTTTGATTTTGAAAAAATAGACCGTAATATGTTTGGATGATTATCTAAGGGATAGACTTGATCAAAGGATGATAATTTGAATATATGCGGGAAGAAGGATACATCTATCCACACCTATCCAAACAAGATGATAGTTTCACTAAGCATATGACAAAGGATTCATCTACATATACTAAGCTAAACAAGGTGATTTTAACTAAGCATATGCAAAAGGATGCATCTACACATACCTAGCCAAAGGTGATTTTGATAATGTTTTCAAGGATTTAGTCTCAATTATTTTTGATGATTTTTTTTTTTAAATTTTTCCAAAAAGCCTAGTACTAAGGATGATTTCAAGGTTTTCCAAAAGGTGATTGTGAGATGATTTTTTTTTTTATGTTTTGAAGGATGAATGAAAAGGATTTTGATTTTATTTGATCCTAAGATGAACCTAAAAAAGACATTTTGTTTGCCTAGACCTAGGTATTGAAGAACAAGCATTTCTCTAAACAAGATGTTCAAACTCTCTGAAAATATTTGGGTTTTGGCAATAATAGAATGAATAAAAACCAGGATTGTTCCTTGAAGCCTTCTTGTAAAATTTGAAAATTAGTCTTTATTTGACTTCGTATAACATATAGAGACGTTCTTGATGGGCTATCAGACTAAGGGCTTTCACCTTTGGTTTCTTGATCTTGATTTTGCGTGAAATCATTGGAGACACATTTGTGGGGTCCAATTGTCTTTAATATATTCTTAATTGATTCTTTTTACCACAAACACACTCTTGATTAGCTTTCAAACTAAATTTCCAATGTCTCAACTTCGTCTCATTTCATAAGGTATATTATGTGAAACTTTGATGAACTTAAGGCAAGGGTCACCTATTGTTTAACTTTAGTGGGAAAATTTAGATGTAAATTCAAGTGCTTACAAACCTATAAGGATGTAATACCAAGGGCAAGCAATAACACAAGAATTTGGTCAATGGTATTTGCCTCCTAAAGGGTTTGAATTTTTGAGGATCATGTTGAATGTTTGTTTGCAAATGTTTTTGAATAAAGCACTGTGTTTAGTAAATGGTTAGATGCTTGACCCCACTAGGTCCCCTCCATGACACTCACTTATATGGTGTAGCCAAGCATCAACACCCATGAAACTCCCATGGCATGTTTTCCATTTCTACTAAAGACTGTAAAAGTGTGGGGCAGCTTCAGAATGACCGTTCTTGCACCAACAAATAGATTAAAGGATTTTGGAAAATTCTAGCACATGGGTTCTAGTAAGGACTTTTTGTTCATGGAGATTGACCCATATGGAAAGATTCCCCTTTCAGATCCACCTTGTTAGAATCAACCGTGTGATACTGGCATTTCTTCCAATACCCACATTTATATCCCAGCTGAAAATACTCTTGCCTTTAGAGTGTTACTAGTTGAGTCGTTCCCTTGGGTGAGTACTTTTTCCCCAAGGCAGACCCTCTAGGATAAACAAAAGCAAGAAAAGACAAAATTCGTAACTCGATCAATCTTTGATGACTCAAAGAAAGAAAATATACATGATGATGCTCTACTCACACTAGCACAAGATGTTCAAATTTAAACCCAAATCAAAGTGTGTATGGGAAATTATTTACGCAGCTTAATGTCACCAAAAGCCTTTTGATTCTCAAGATCTCTGTGAGGCATGAGAGAAGTGCATACATCTTTTGATGATATTACTTTGAGTAAATAATTACAAAAAAATAAAGGCACACATTCATTTTATCCTTCAAAGAAATGATTTGATTTGTTTTAAAACACCAATGTCAAGTGTGAAGTTGCTTGTTCAATTTTAGCCCAAATTGAAATCTAGTAGGTGTCTAAGTTTCAATTTTAACCTTTTGCAATGAAAAATTGAAGTATTATTTTTAAACCCAAATGAAGATTATTGTGCTAAAAATGAAAAGACAACAATTTCATGAAAAGTGTTTAAACAAACACTAAAGTGTTTAAAAACACTTTAATCTTCTCAAGACATCATCTTCATTTCTCCTCCTTTCGTTTTCCTTCTTCACTTCACCTTCGCTTTCCTTCGTTAGCTATTGTACCTTCTTCATTTTCACCTTTTCTTTCCTTCATTTGTACCTCCAATATTATTCAAAGATTGCTTATTACACATTTGTTGTGTAAACAAAATTCCTACAAGATAAAAGAAAGATAAATCATGATCAAGTTATACTCATCTCAAACATTAACTTCAAATAATCAAATGATTTTAATGATTTTGAAGAAAAAGAAAATCATTAATAAGAACCTTTCCCTCTTAGAAAAATAATTCAATGCGCTTATTATGGGAAATAGTGATTTTAGTGCCTAGGTTTTTCTTTTTTTTTAAAAATCATTTATTTAAGATTCACAAAGTCATAAACAAATGATTTTTCTATTAGGAGGCATCAATTGTTTATTTGAGCAATTATGTAAAGAACAAAAATGTTTAACATTTACTTTAAGCCACTACCTACACTCAAGAAATTGTTTATACCATGAATACCTAACCCAAGACTGTGCTATAAAAAAATGTTGGAATGTATTGATTGTATCTAGATATTACCACCACCACCGTAGAGTGAATATAACTTTATTTAATCCGCTATGACTATCATTGCTATGTGGTGCAGATTTAAATACATTATCAACCCCCCCACTGGTCCCTTCTTAGACTTTTGCAACTTCTAGAATTCAATGCAATGTTTGACATGCAACAACCATGGGAGTTTAACTGTTCATCTGCTCCTTTCCTCAAATAAACCCTATATGCTAACACTGCTTTATCCTAGAGTGTAGAATAGGTCGCTTGTTTCTTAAAAGGAGATACAAAATTCTAAGAATTGGGCAATGCAACTAGGCAGTGCAATAGACTAAATAGTGATCTTAGAAAACCTACAGATGCCTTCTAAGCTATCTAATAGCAAGTTCTTGTGCTCATGATGTCAAGAGTCAATATCTCTAATCGAGAAATCAAGTGCTAGGTGGCTCTAGAAATGATCTCAACCATAGATGCAAAGAAAGAAATAAGAGAGAAGAAATTGAAAGCTCGATTTCCCTGTGCCTCATTTACTTCGCCTTATTCCAATGTTATGCAAGTCTGCAAAATTTTTACTACATCCATTAGCTGTACCTTCATTTTGTACGTAGGCATTTATTTTACCTTGACAGCGGGTTGTAGGTATTCTAATATCCATTGAATGATCACAAACTTATAGGTTGTAGTCCACTCGCACCTAGCCAAGCAGAAGATGTGCTATGCAGGCTCCCTCTTGTCTATCATAAGTAAAAAAAAATCTATCAAACAATCAAAATAAATATGTCAAAACATAATTGTGAAGCCCATAATTAATTGGAAGCCGCCTTCAATAACACTGGTGTCCATCTTTCTTTGGACAACTCTCAAGATATCAAAAAATTTATTTCTAACATGCAGCAGCTTTGTTTGCTATCAGATTTACCTTATTTTTTTCACCAAATACAACACGTGTTTAAGTTTAGGAGTGATTCATTTGCACAGGAGCTTTAAAATGCCAAAGAAAATTCACCAGATGGTGTGGAGGATGCAAACATTCAGAACAATAGGCTATCTTTGAAGCTAGTTGATCATCTCCTAGACATAATGGTTATATATTATTCTTCAGCCATAGAGTAGGTGACACTGCTATTGTTTGTGAACGTGGTGTAGACATTGAATCCCTAATGCCTACACTACAACATTCATAACCAAAGACACAAGAACTAGTAACAAAAGAGCGTGTTGAACAAAGCTATTGCCACCGGCTTAAAGATTTTTTTGGAAGAAAAGGCTATGGGTCCATTCAGTTTATTGAAGCAATAGATGTCAGGTGACATGATTTATTAGACAAAACATCTATCATAATACATCTTTGTGAAGAATCTGCCTAAATATGTAACAGGGTATTTTTCAAATTTCAAGACTTAGACTAAAATATTGAAGGAAAAGCATATTTTTATTGTCCATTTACTAAAATGCACTTCCCTGCCAGAAGCACGTGAACATACTAGTGGATAAAAAAATATCATAGCTTTGATGCTTGAGCTACGTGCCAGATAAAAAGAAGCATGAGAGTCTCTTTTAGATCAATTAAAGAAAAAGAGATCTTTGGTGACTGTGTGTGACAAAAAGTAGTTTGTTTCACAAAACATAAATAGAAATTAATAGATTCATGCATGGATGAAACAAGAATATTACCAAAATAAAAAAAATAAAAAATTGACAACTATTTCACAAAAACAAAGAGATCCGAGAGTTAAAACAACTTTGTTTACGGAGCTTGCTCAAAACTTTCTGACATTCAGCAAAGACCGGACAACATATTGTCACATAAGAATGTCATTCAGATTCTTAATGTAGTTACACCTTGAGGATGGACAAATACTCTTACACATAGAGAAGATAGAAAACAAGAACATACGATTCAAAGTGTAGTTTTAGCATGTATTTTTTCTATCTTCAAATAGCTTTTTATCTCAAATCAAAATACTAGTAATGAAAAAGAACATATCAAGTAGATTAAGCTAACTCTTCTAAAGGTATGAGCCTTTAAAAAGAATATCATACACAAGGCATGCCATTTTTTTGAAGAAATTCTTCAAAGAAATATAAGCTGAATCTTCCTAAAATAGATTTATTTGTAAGACCTTTCATCAATTCTATGCCATTAAACACTTAGAAGTAAGCTAATGCACAATAGATATAAAAAATAAAAAATAAAAATCCATGAGCCCTCCTTCTAGTGCCAAATGTGAGCATCCATTAAAATCTGCAAACACTAAACTTCATACATGGGTTAATACCTACAAATTCCTCCAAAATACTCCAATGAAATACTTGTAAATGCTTCAAAATGCAACAAATGACAAGAGAAAACTAAAAGCATCATGAAAAAAACTAACAAGTACTTATTCCATAGTGGATTGATGTCAAATGTGCAAATGACCCCTTCCCAATCCTTGCTCAAAAGCTAAAATGATGAGATGCAATGGAGATGAAAAGAAAAATTAGTTCTCAAATCAAGAGAGTAACTTTGCATGTAAAATGCAGATGACTTGATCAAGATTAAGGCCTTTATTTATAGATTTTCTTGATGAGAGATTGGCCAAATGGGTGAATGTGGGACTAAATGTAAGCCAATGAAAGGAGGCCACTTGTCAAGTTGCATTGGTTGAGGGATGTGCAAGATTTGGGAAATGTGCCCATGAGAGGGAGTTTCAAATTCAAATTTGGGTAATAAATTTTGAGAGGGTGACATGAAAATGGGAAATTAATGCAATGTTGGAGAGGACAAGTCAACTTGTCCTCATTTTCAAACTTGAGGGAATATTCCCCATAAATGCCACGTTGAAAGAAAATAAGGAATTTAATAAATCGATAAATTGATTTATTTGTGCAAGTGGCATTATCTAGAGGATGTGATGGGTGATTAGGTTAGTTTTATGACTTAAATATTTGATTTTTTAAATTCAGAAAAGGACGGAATATGCATTATGATTTAATTAGCTGAATGTTTGATTTATTTGATTAAAAGGTTAATGATAATGTTTATTTAATTTTAAATTAATGACCTTAGGAGATGGAGATTAGTGAGATTGTATGATGAATGGGTGAAGGTGAACTTGATTAATTGATGAATATACCTAATGCATGATGCTAGTTTTGCATGTCTACACTACTAAAGACCGTAAAAGTGTGGGGTAGCTTCAGAATGAATGTTCTTGCACCAACAAATAGATCAAGGATTTTTGCAATTCTAAAAAAAGGGTTTTAATTCAGACTTTCCATTTGTAGGAGTTGACCCAGCATGGTGAGAGACCATTGTTGCCCTTCTCGTTAGAGTTAACCACATGATACTGGCATTTACTCAAGTACCCACATTTATATCCCAGTTGGAAATACTCTAAGGTTCAAAGTGTTACCAGTTGAGTCGTTCCCTTCAATGAGTACTTTTTCCCCAAGCTAGGCCCTCTAAGATAGAGAAAAGCAAGCAAACATATTCATAGTTTGATCAACCTACATTTAGAGACAAAGGGAGAACATATGCAGTAGGTTTACTCACACTGGCAAAGTGTTTTCTTCAATTTTAAACCCAAAAATGAAGTGTGCAGGTGATTACTTTATCTCAACCTAAGGTCACAAAAAAGGCCTTTTGATTCTCAATATCACTGTGAAGTGTGAGAGAAGTGCATACGTCCTTTTCAATGGCATTAGTTTAAGTAAGCTATTGTGAAAACAAAGTTGCACATGTTCATTTTAAATCCACAAATCAATGATTTTTGGTCCATTTTAAAGCACCAAAATGAGATATGAAAGTTTTTTTTGCTCACTTGTTACCCTCAAATGAAATCTAGTCAATTTTCCTAAAGTTAATTTTAACCCCTTTGCAATGAAAATTGAAATCTTTTGAAATGTTCATTTTAAATCCCAAAACCAAATGAGTTACCCTAAAACAAAAAATTAAGGCATAAGACAAAATCTCCAAGCATTAAAAAAAACTTTTGAGTTTCAATTTTGATGTTGAATTTATCTCCAATTTCCTTTGAAGATCTCTTGCAAGCTCCTTGTGTGATGAAATTCTCCTCACTTTTCCTTCGTTTTCCTTCCTTGTTTTCCTATAAAAAGAAAAGATAGGTATACAAGGATCAAGTTATTTAAGAATGTTTGTTTTAAGCATTGATTTCAGAAAATAGAATGATTTTAGATGAAAGACAAAGCATTAATAATATTTGATCATATAGCAAAGATCAACACAATCCTCACTAGTAATCCAACATTAAACAATTTTAATGCAAACAAGGATTTTGATTTTCATTCACTTAGTCTTGCAAAAAATCATAAATAAGGAATGTCAATGAATGAAGATATATGCAAAGCCCTAAATGAGTGACTTCAAGACACAAATGTCTTGGAATCTAGTGCAAAATCTATGATATTATTTTATCGATCCCATCCTATCTTCCTAATCCAAAAGAATTCTCCTAAGAAAACAAATATAAAAAAAAGTTTTCTTTTAAACCCAATTTTCAAATAGTAAATAAAGATTTTTCACAATGAGCAAAGAAACACTTGATGGTACATATCCTTCCTTTTGAGCACCGAAACTTGACTTGGGCACCACAACCTTTCATAATCCTCCAAACATAATTTAGACTATCAAAGGTATAGCCCAAATAACTCTATTATCCTGAAAATATTTATGAATGTACTTACAGAGAATGTATGAACATTGTAATCATGCAAGAAGATGAAGTCAAATAAATCTTATGTATATTAGAATCATTAAATATCCTTAATTCGAACAACAGGTTAGTTACAAGTGCAATGCAATTAGAGATCAATAAAACCAATTTTTTAAACCTGAAGCATCTTTCAATTCAAAGATTAATTATGTATAGTCCTCAAGTAAAGAGAATGTTTCCATCTAGAAAATATAGTTCAAATTAGCACCAAACATGAAGAGACAAACACTTCTTCATTAATTTTCAAGTGTAGTGAGTGCTTTGCCTCTTGCTAATTATATTATATTGTCTTCTTCAGTTAATTGTTTTTCTTCATATCATTCGCTACGAGTAAGGTTAAGGATCCTAGTTGATAATTTGTTATAGGCTGTGGAACAACCAAAAACTTGGAAGCATGCCTCTCTTCTTGTTGATACTTTAAGCTATTTAAAACATATTGTGAAAATTAAAATACCAAATTAAATGTGCATATCAAATGTTGTAAGGGAAACATAATCTCTTGTCTACTCACACGATTGCATTAGCTTTAGTACTTATGATGAGCACTAAATCTGCAATCTATAAGAACTAAATATTTTGGTCAAGCTTTGTGGGACCATATCCGCAACAAACTCCATGCTCTCTTATGTCATAAGCACATGAAAAGAGCTAATGTATTAATTTATTCATAACACTGTCAATGTTAATGCAACAACCAATATTAAAAGAGAAACAAAGACTATTGCGCCAATAAT
Organism: Sequoia sempervirens; assembly: GCA_007258455.2. Lineage (NCBI taxonomy): Eukaryota > Viridiplantae > Streptophyta > Pinopsida > Cupressales > Cupressaceae > Sequoia > Sequoia sempervirens. The sequence goes on along the minus strand of VDFB02281492.1, from coordinate 702,415,545 downwards.
GATTTATTTTATCTAGTGCATTGACATATACTAGATTTAAATCCTACCTTCACAAACATTGTCATGCTAGCTAAAAGAGCTAGTGGTGTATTTAATCATCAGTCTAATCACACACAATTCCATCATCTTTTTCCGTCCTACCTCTCTACTTCTTTATGTTGAAATTTATTGTGCTCAACCTACTACATAAACATTTCAACAATGTTAATGAAGAGTATTTCCACAAAGATTTAAACATACATTGGATATATCAGAGATACAAAATTAAGACCAAGTAAACCATTCACATTATTCTAAATGATATTCATTCACATTTCTAGACATTCAATGTACTAGTGGAGATTGTTCGTGATATTAAATGAAGCAAACTGAAATATAGGTTTACACAGAGAAAACATATCGTTCCAAATTTCAACAACCAATGAAGGGGACTCATTCTATTACTAAAAAAAAATTAAGTCACATGGATCAATCCATAATGGAAAAAAGTTGAGAAGACTGCTACTACATTTATCATCACCATAATTGGCAGCACTTGGAGATAAATGCTAAGAAGATATGGATGATTAATACATCGAATTCAATAAGTTTTCTTATTTCTATAATCAAATCAAAATGGATTGATTGGACTACTTGTCTATTTACAGATATTGGTTGAAGGAAATCTCAAATTGCAGCGTAAGTAATGGAAAAATATGTATAGAATGGGCTTGCTGAAAAAGCTTTAGAATCTTTTGAGCTAATGCAATTTGTAGGCATAAAGCCACACTCCTAATGCCTTTCAAAATAAACTTTCAAAAGAAAATGTAATGGGCATGTGTAAAGTCGGCAACCACAATGTAATTTTAAGAAGTTTTCATATTTTAATGCAATTGGTAGGTGTAAAAGTGAGTTTCACAAATTTTAACCGACATTTAAACATTACCAAATCTCCCTTCATATTTTTTAACAAGTGTCAAAACAAACTCCTAAGCCTTAACTTGACAGGTGTCCTGTCTTGCTAGTGTTGCGATGAGAGATTTAGATATTCAAGACAGAGGTGTTAATATTTTGTAGAAGGAAGATCTTATCATGGTAAACAAGTAAATCATGATTCTCATCATTGCAAGCATAAAGAATTCAAAATTACAAGTACAATCCTAGTGATTACAAATCCCCAGCCATGGTATAAGACACAGTGATAAATCCATCATTTATTAGATGCAAGTTCAAAAACAACTAAAGTTCCACCTTTCATCAAAACAATAAAAATAAATAAATATAACATCCTCGTTTTAAAGGATAAATCTATAGAAAACACAATGTGCAAAATAGAATAGTTTAGATGTTTTTATCCATGAAAGAAACCAAAATATTATTTATGTTGCTATACCATCAATCGTGTAGGAAACACAAATGTGGAGGTGCTTCGATAAGATGGGTAATTACAGTGTCCTAGACAAGCTTCTATTCATTGCTAGTATTGAACAAGGAAGGAAAAATGTTAAAGACATGTTATTGAAATGTGGTGCTTAGTTTGGAAGACACTATGCAATTGGTAAGTATTAAAAAAGAACTGAGAAATTTAATGAAAATGATTTTGAGGCCTGAGATTGTAAAACCTTTGATAGACATGTAGTGATAAAAGTGGTCTTTATGTTTTGAATTTCAAAATAAATTGTAAAATAATGAAATATAGAATTTTGATGAATTTTATTATTTGTAATTTTAAAATTAAAAAATAAATTATTTTCATTATATGTTTTTATCAATTTAAGGTCAGATTTTGGAATGCTGAAAATTTCAGAAAATAGTGACTTCATGAACCGTTAAGAAACAAATTGAAAAAAAAATCATTTATCCCTATTTTTTTTTTCTCCAAATAGGTAATTTCAATATCTTGTGCATGGAATTTTTTAAAACTTTAATTTTTGATGTATATGTTTCTCGTAATAACGTTTTAAAGTCAAATATGTCAGAATTTGACAGTTTTCACGGGCCGTCAACTATTTTCAATTTTTTTAATCATTTAAAAAAAAAAATTATACCCTTTTGAAGAAGACTCCCTCTTCTTTTTCACCATATAAGATTTAAATTTTTTTAATAAGTTTTACTATATTTTTTTAAATTTGTAATCAACCTCTTTTTTCATTTTAAAAACCTACTTGCATTATTATTTTTTTTAAATATATTAAAACTAATCAAATTATTAAAAAAATTATATATTTGGATTCTGCACTCTAAGCTCTACAAAGAATTATTTTTTTTTTAATAGAAAAATCATTTTGACTAAAGAAATACCTAGCTAAAGTTGAAAGTTTTAGAGAATTATGAAAAAAGCTGAGTTGGCTGCCAACTAGGATGCCCTTGAGGGCAGTTCCCATTCAAAGAAACAATTTTGTCTAAAGGGGTTTCAGCCAAAGCCCTTTCTATAGAAACCTCGCACATTAAAAAATGAAATTTCAAAGCCAATTTCAAAGCGGGAAAAGGAAAATTTTGATTTTTTGGGCTTCGACCGAAACTTATTCGGCCAAAACCTATGTGGCACATAATAGGCCATGTGGTTTTGGTCGAAACCTAGTTGGTCAAAACCTTTCCAGCCGAAAATATTTCGCTCGGAACTATTTATTTCGCTGAAAGTGTAACACAATTTTGTGCTTTTACCCTTTACTTCCAAGGAGACTAAAAGGTTGAGGATCTTTATGTATTGTTTTGTCTAAACAAATCAATTGCTAAATGAAACTAAATGTAATCGGTTAGTGATTTTAGTATCTAATGTCCATCACAAGCTGAAACATGGACCAAAAAAGGAACTATCACTTAGGTAGAAAGGTATTCAAAATGCAAAAAATAGAAAAAACATGTTATCCTTTTGAAACCTTTTAGCCAATGAAATCTAGTGTTTAAACTATCATACTAGCTATCAAAGAAACTCAATCTAAATCTGAATGCTAAAACTAAAATCATGAGTTACATGCCCTCTCTCTAGTACCGCATGTGAGCATCTATAAAATCTGCCTACCTATTACACTTCATGACAAAAGTTAGTGCATGTAAATCTGCTAAAGACTCCTATGAAATAATGCATGGTGCCTCTCAAAAAAGATAAAAAAAAAAAAAACTATTCAGAAGCATGAAAGAGACATGATGCACACCTATTCCATATTGGATTGGTATCACTTGTTAGAAATGACCCTTTCCCAATCCTTGACAAACCCAAATGATCAGATTATTGAAGATGGAGTGAAGTGGGAAAAATTAGTTCTCAATTGAAGAGAGTAACTTTGCAAAAGATTGTGGATGCTAAGCTAAAGAATGAGCCTTCAATTTATAGAATCTCAAGTTGGAAGAATTCCCAATAAAGAGAAATGTGGGACAAAGATTTAGCTAATGAGAAGGATCCACTTGTCACCTTGTGAGTGGATGGAGGATGTGCAATTTTTGGTCGATGTGTCAATAAATAAGATTGGTTGGCCTTTTCAAATTCAAATTTGGCTTATTGGAGGGAGAAAAATAGACTTAAATTCCAAGTGGGGGAAATGTAAGAGGGGAGTTATTTCCATGTTGGAAGGGACAAGTCAAATTTTTTTCAAATTCAAACTTGAGGAATATTTTCCAAAGATGCCTTGTTGAGGGAGAATGAGGAATTTTAATAAATGAGTTAATTGATTTATTTGTACAAGTGAGAAAATATAGAGATGTGATTGGTGATTAGATTATATTAAATTACGATGATGATTAGGTGTTTGATCCATTTGAATTCAATTTTAAGCATTAAATTAAATAAAAAAGGAGATGAAAGATGTTTTTAGATTTAATTAAATAAAGAATTGATTTATTTAATCAAAGAGGGTGATGTTCGGATTAAATTAAACAAAGTTGATTTATTTAATTTAAATGGATGACTTTAGAGAATGAATCAAATAGACTTGATTTATTTGATGAATGGATTTAGTGAGCTTGATTTATTTAATGAGTGGATGAATATGAATTCAATTAAGTGCACGATGCAAATTTTGCATGTCTACAATTATAATACTCCACTTGATGATATATCAAGCAATACCCTAGGGTTACCTAGGGTAATCTCTCACTATAATTCATCAAATGTCTCATGAAGTGAAAAGATAGATTCCTCTAATCAAATCAACTTGAATAATTATTTAGCAAAAAAAATCAAAAATGTAAAAAATTAGCCTTTCGTTAGCAGAATTGATCAAAACACCTAAGATTAGGAAATATTTCTTAAATACTTTAGAAGATCTTCAAAATGAGAGAAAATATAAGGAATCTCAAGTGAAAGATAATTCCATTAAGGAAAAAGATAAGAACATTTTTGCTATCGCAGATTCACAAGTAGCATTTTTCAAAGGATAACTAGAATCCCCACAATTTTTACTCACGCTTAGAATAGCTTATAAAAGTATTCATAATTGTTTACTATACTATGGAGTATCTACTAATGTTATGCATTTTTCCATATGTGAAATGCTAGGGTTAACATAAAAAATTTCTTTAAATAAAGTTACTCAACTTGACAAAATTGAAGTAAACGTAGTTAGGTAGTTAATGAATATTCACATGCAACTAGTGTCTGATCCCAATATTTAGTATTACTTAGACATTTAGGTCATCGAGATACCTGATACTTACGACATGTTATTGAAAAGGGATTGCTCAAAGAATTTGAATGGATATATGGCCATGAATTTCTTACATATGTGGTTACCCTAGAAAGGAGTTCCTAATCAAATTAGAATTGAAATAGAACCACATATAAAATACATGATTACTAATTATGATAAAAAAATGAAGTTCTATATATTGATGCAGAACCAAGAGTCTACAAAATACGAAGCTCATGAGTTAAAATACAAGAAGTATTTACATGCAATGCTAAAAGGCATAATCAGATAAATCCTAAAACCGATGTTTTAAATGAATCATATTGTAATTATTCAAAAGAAGAAAGTAGTCATTATGGTGAATTTTGGAAGAATATTGTTACAGAAGCTCAAAAGAGTGGTAAAACTGAAATTTCACTAAAAATGTTTTCATTGTGTGCTGGTTACACAATTTTTCACATTCAAAAGATACTTGCATGATGTGCTTGGAAATAATCCACAAAATTGAGAGCCAGTATTATCTAGAACATGATAAGATCAAAAGGTCTAAACCATAAATATAAAAGGATAGAGTCCAATTTACATAGACTAGAAAGGCTAATTTGGAAACTCTTAAGAATGGAAAGTTTCAAGTTACGAATAACCAAGCCTAGATTCTTAAGTTTGATGGATCAAAATAAAAACAAGGAAATGGAATTGGATTTGAAATCATCAACCCACAAAGTAAATCTTTTTTTGTTGCTTATTGATTACAATTTCAATGTACTAATAATGTGCCAAAATATAAAGCCCTTATTCATGGTTTGATGCTCAAAGTCAAGAAGAAAGTCAAAATTCTTAAGGTGTTAGGTGATCCCAAATTGGTAGTTAAGAAAGTTTGAAAGTAGTACATGTGTCACTACAAGCAGTCGTCCAATTACCAAAATAGAGTATGGAATCTAATAGAATATTTCAATGCTTTCAACACTACTCACATTCCAAGAAGATTTAATCAAAGAGTTGGTGCTTTGGCTACTACTTCCAATACTCTAGAACCTTTAGATGCCTTAGATTTGAACTGGTATACTTACCCTTGGTTCTCAATAATGTTATAAATTTTTAGGTGTTTGAAGATGATTGACACATATTGGAATTCATCACTAACTACAATATCTTCAAAGCACAAATAATTGAAGAAATAGATCACCCAGATGGAGAAATTCAAGATGAAGAATTACCTCAAGCTAAAGATAAAAACATTTTGAAAGGGATGATTGAGTTGGAATGACTATTTGACATCAATCAGATAGTTTGACAGAAATATTTTCCTCAAAGTGATGGAGGGAAATATGAATTATACAATTTACTTACTAATGAAGATCCTAAGAATGTGCTTATAGGGAAGGTCTGTACCAAAGAAGAGAATAGAAATATCTCTCAAGAACTTAGAGATTATTGAAAGGTTATAGCATAAACATATGAAGACTTATAAACCTATGATACTCCCACCATCAAACATATAATACAACTAAAGTCTGATGCAAAGCCTTTCTGATAGAAACATTGGCCAGTAAATGCACTCTTAGAACCACTTATCCAAAAGGAAGTCCCAAATATTTTATCAAATAGAATAATATTTCCTATCATACATTCTACATGGGTGGAAAATTTGGTACCCATAAGGAAGAAGAATGGAGATATATGGTTGTGCGTAGATTTCTGGAATTTTAACAAGGCATATGAGAAAGATAATTATGCACTACCTTCACTAGAATAAGTGTTAAAAATAGTCAATGGTTCATAGATTATGTCCTTTTTGGATGGATTCTCTGTATATAATCAAGTAATGGTAGAAAAGGAAGATCGGATAAAGACAACATTCACCTCAAAGTGGGGAAATTTTGCTTATAGAAGGATACTATTTGGATTGGCAAATGTTGGAACTACATTTTAGAGAGACATGGATTATGCTTTTCAAGATTTTATAGGAAAATTCATTATCATTTATATGGATGACCTAACTATATTTTCATAGAACAAAGGAGATCATGTTCAAGATCTCAAAGAAATATTGCAAAAGTCTGAAACTTACAGAGTTTCACTAAATCCTAAGAAATATATTTTCAGGGTGACTGAAGGTAAACTATTGGGATACATTATTTATTAAAGAGGAATTTCAATAGATCTAGATAAAGTGAGTGCATTGCTCAAGTTACAACCCCCAAGAAGTAACAAGGAATTAAAATCATATTTTGGCAAGATCAATTTCATCTGGAAATTTATCACCGGATTCACAGAGATAGTAAAACCAATCAATGATATGTTGAAGAAATATGCAAAATAAGAGTGGAAAAATGAGGATAAGCTCGCCTTTGAAAATATAAAAGCTTTAATTGTGGAAGCACCTATACATGTAAGTCTAGATTATGTTAAATCTTTTTTATATTTACTCTTTTGCTTGTGGTCATACTTGTGCAATAGTACTAACACATAAAAGAGAGAAAAAAGAAGAAAATTTGATTGCTTTTATGAGTGCTCCATTTAATGAAGATGAGCTAAGATACACAAATCTCAAGAAACAAGCCTTTTCTTTGGTCAAAGCAGTATAAAAATTTAGGCATTACATCCTTAGGAGTATAGTCAAATCTATTGTTCTAGATTCTACAATTAAAATTTTGTTAACACAAAGTGAACTAGGAGAAAAAAGACCTAAATGGGTTACTATTTCACAAGAATTTGATTTAGAAATTATTCCCATGAAACCGGTTCAAGGATAAGCTTTGGTCAAATCTCTAGCCAAAAATATACTTTGGATGTAAAAGATCAAGAAGATGGGTATTCAGATATATGGCATTATTTAGTTAGCCATACTTGCCCTGATCATATGCAAAGTAATCCTGAGATAAGAGCTCTTAAGATAAAATCACAAAGTTACATGATCAAAGGAGGAGCTCTATTCAAAAGAAATCATGAAGGAATATATTTGAGATGTTTGAATATACGAGAAGCTAATGAAGTGTTGCAGGAATTGCATGATAAGTTTGGAATTACTCATGGAGCATCTTTAGCTACTACACACCACATTTTGAGAGTTGGTTATTATTGGCCAACAATTTTAAAAGATATATATGAACATGTGAAACAATGCTATACATATCAAATTATGGTAGACAAAGGCAGATTCAATGCCCAACCATTACAAGTGGTGATGGAGATGTTCCATTTTTCACAATGGGAACTAGATTTCATTGGTACTATTAATCCTCCATCATCTACATCTCACAGGTTTATATTAACTACTACATATTATTGCACCAAATGGAATGAAGTGTGTCCTAGCAAATAATGCACCACAAAGGTGGTAATAAATTTTTGGTGGAAAATCTTATTACCAGGTTTGGATTACCATGTGCACTGGTATGTGATAATGTCCCTATTTTTTCTTCATTAAATTTTTCCAATTGGGAATTTGAATACGGTATAACATTAAAATTCTCATCTAACTATTACCTATATGGAAATGGATTAGTAGAGCCATCAAATAAAAACCTATTGGATATAATTAAAAAATTGTTTGAAAAGAATCCTAGAGAATGGCATGCTTTATTTAATTTTTTTCTTTGGGTAGATTGTACTAGGATGAAATCCACATTGGGAAATTCTCCTTACCACCTAGTTTATGGAGTAGATCTTATATTGCCAATAAATTTGGAAATCCCTACTTGGCAATTTTCTCAAGAATATATTGGATTATATGATCAAATTGAAGCTTGATTATTAAAATTAAAGCATTTGGATGAAAAATGTACCTACGCTATAGATCATTTTTCTAGGTATCAATTTGTGGTAAAATGATAGTTTGACAAGAGGGCTAGATTAATTTTTTTTAGAATATCTAACTTAGTCTTGTACTAGAGCAAAGCCCATGAACATAAAGGTGAACATGGAAAGTTTGAAAAGAAAAATAATGCAGCACAAAGGTGGTAATAAATTTTTTGGAGGAAAATCTTATTACCAGGGTTGGAGTACCATGTGCACTGGGATGTGATAATGTCCCTACTTTTTCTTTACTAAATTTTTCTAATTGGGAATTGGAATATGGTATAACATTAAAATTCTCATCTAACTATTACCTATAGGGAAATGGATTAGCAAAGCCATCAAATAAAAACCTACTGGATATAATTAAAAAGTTGGTTGAAAATAATCCTAGAGAATGGCATGCTTTATTGAAATTTTTTCGTTGGGTAGATCGTACTAGGATGAAATCCACATTAGGAAATTCTCCTTACCACCTAGTTTATGGATTAGATCCTATATTGCCAATAAATTTGGAAATCCCTACTTGGAAATTTGCTCAAGAATATATTGGATTATATGATCAAACTGAAGATCGATTATTACAATTAAAGCATTTGGATGAAAAATGTACCTGCATTATAGATCATTTTTCTAGGCATCAATTTGTGGTAAAATGATGGTTTGACAAAAGGGCTAGATTCAAAATTTTTAGAATATCTAACTTAGTCTTGTACTGGAGAAAAGCCCATGAACATAAAGTTGAACATGGAAAGTTTGAAAGCCAAATAATGCACCACAAAGGTGGTAATCAATTTTTTGGAGGAAAATATTATTACTAGGGTTGGAGTACCATGTGCACTGGTATGTGATAGTGTCCCTACTTTTTCTTCATTAAATTTTTCCAATTGGGAATTTGAATACAGTATAACATTAAAATTCTCATCTAACTATTACCTATAGGGAAATGGATTAGCAGATCCATCAAATAAAAACCTACTGGATATAATTAAAAATTGGCTGAAAAGGAATCTAGGGAGAAATGGCATCTTTATTGAGATTTTTTTCCTTTAATTCCAGGTGTACTGGGATGAAACACATACATTGATTCTCGCACCACCTAGTTTGAGTAGATCTATATTGTAATAAATTTTGAAATCACTTGGAAATTTTCTCAAGAATATATTGAGATTTTATGACCAAACTGGCTTTCGATTGTTACAATTAATACGGATGAAAAATGTACCTACGCTATAGATCATTTTTCTAGGCATCAATTTGTGGTAACGGCTTGACAAAAGGGCTAGATTAAAATTTTTAGAATATCTAACTTAGTCTTGTACTAGAGCAAAGCCCATGAACATAATGGTGGACATGGAAAGTTTGACAAACTATGGAAAGGTCCTTATCAAGTTTTTGAAAATTTAGGTGATAGCACCTATAGGTTGAAGCCTTTGATTGGTTAAGACGTCTCATTTCCTATCCATGGGTAGCTTCTGAAGCATTATTTATAGTCTTCATTTTTCTAATTAGTTTTCCTGTAAATAATTTTTTTTTGTAAATAGCTTTTTTTTTAACATAGTTTTGTTGTTGCTTTCTAAATAATCATTTTTTTCTTTGTTTCATTTTCTTTTTTTAGGTGTTCCATCATTAGGCTATACAACGGTTGATAATTTTTTAAGATGAACAAGGTAATAGAGAGTTAGTTCTAGAAATTTGATCTATGTTTTTACTGGAAGTAGTCCTTCGATTATAAATAATTTGGGAATTCTTTGGTTCTTTTTACTCTAGTTAGCATAAATCATTCAATTTATGTTGAGCTACAAACACACATATTTTAATTTATTTTGCTAAAATTTTGGATAATAGTTATTTGTACTAATTGAAAAAACAAAGGCTACCTTTGCTACCACTGTAATTCCCAACCTATTAGCTAGCTTCATTACTTACAAGTTGAAATGAGCTATCATTGAAATATAAAAAAAGAAAAGAAAAAAACTCTTTAGGCTATCCAAATATCTCTACTGGGGCTATAGACGCTTGACTGGAAGTAGAGCTATGTTTGGGGGAATTATAAAGATAACCTTGTCAGGGCTATGGATGCTTGACTGGTAGCAAGGCTCTATCCATGGTTGGCTTAAGAGGTAATTTCCCAATTATGTAGGTCAATGCAAATAATTGCTATGCTCTAAGTTTGTTATAGCGAAAATAATCAATTGCACATAGATGATCTCAGTGATACTTAATCTTGTATGCTAGCCAAAGTGGAATTAGAATGTCATAGTGAAGATCTAACTATTTATAATTAGAAGAATAAAAAAAGTTGAGGCATGGCTATTAGATCAAGAATTCAATTTATATTTTTTTGTTTTGTTTTGTTGGTTGCTATTTTTTGTGTGATCTCACATGTCCCATTTTTTCCCCTTGGAAAAATGTGGATCCCCTTTCCCTTTTTCTTCTTCCCTCTTGCTTTCCACTTGCTTTGGCATTGTTCTTGGGGTTGGTAGAATTGTAAGCTTCATTTTTAATTTTCTTGGTGTTTTCTTTAGTCCTTATTCTTTCCTAGATTTGGTGTCCCATTTTTTTATAATGTTTTATTAGTTTACCAGAAACCATAATCCTGGATTTGTTGCACTTGCAACAACGATGTTTTCTCTTTGATTGATCCTAGTCTCACCCGGTAAGTCATCACCCAGATGTTGTCAATCCATGTGGTTTTGTTTCCCTGTATCGGAGTCTAATATCTACTTTTCATTTTCTTTAGTCAAAAGTAGGAGACGAGAGGTTTTGATATGAAATGTTTGAACCACTTGTAATTCCTCTTGAACCCAGTTCTTGATTCCTCTTTTTTCTCCTTATTTTCATTTAAGCTTGGAGGTAATTGTCTCAATTCCCAGTAATTTTTCTAAGGTTCGGTATGAGAGGTTGTCAATCCTAGTGATCGTAAATGATCACATATCTTAAAGGTTTTTTTCTTGCAAAAATCAAAGTGACAAAAGAGTGCCACGTAGGATTTTGCGTTGTCTTTTTCTCTAGTAGTAAGCCCACATAGAAACCTAGGTGTTCATAATTTGAACCCTAAATCAACATTATTATATCTTTATTCGATAAATTAATGCATTGTAATAGGTAATTAATGAAGGTGGTGAACTACTCATGTACTTGGCGTCACCTCGAGCATGCAGTTGCTTTTATAACACTCTACTTTGCGTCATACTACAAGTTTGCAAAGGACATTGAATGAATGAGACTAATATTGTGACATGCAAGAAAAGGTAAATTTTGAAAAACTAAGAACATAGCTACCAAGGGTTTCATGGTTCCATTATTAAAATATTGTCTTCATTAGCCAAAACCATGTATGTCTCCAATATAAAAAAAAAATTAATCATTTTCATGCATGAAAGTCTTGAAAAGATGGCATTTCCCTTTAAAAACCAAAAATTTTATTATATTGATTTTAATTTAACCAAAAGGTGAATTCAATGTTTCATAAATTGTAAGAAAACTAGTTAAATTTAACCCTAACTCATACACAATGCACATATTGATGTCAAATTTTTCACACAAGCATGGCAAGAAAATGCTTCTTAGTGTACCAAGAATGTTATAGCAAGTGGGTTACTTTTAGTAGGAGGGTTTTCACCAATAATGCATGCCCCTGAATTGGTTATGGAATGTTTAAACCACTACGACCTAGAAAAAAGAGTCATTGAGAAGGAGGAAAAAATGTATGCAGATCTCTCTAAGAAAGGAATTATATATACATTTGGGTTGGGTATGTGTAGGATCATCGTGGAAAAAATAAGCCCTTAAGTGGTGGAAATTTCAAAAAAATAGAGTTAGGAAACTTGATGTAAAAATTTGAATAAGTTACCTATATTATATCAAAAATATGTAACAATATAATTTGTAGCAAATTAAATGTAGTTTCTAACCTACTAGGTTTTGTTATTTATTTTAAATATATTTAGTGAAAATTTGAAATTTCGTGCGGTGATACTTAAATTCTAGGGGAAAAAAATATGTGGGTGTGTATGTTTTGATACCCTAACCATAATAAAATGATGGTATAAATTGAGAGCTCATGTTTTGATGCATATTTTTTGGAATATTCTTTGAAGTAAATAGTAGTATGTATTTTTACTATAACTTTAAAATTACTCACTTAATAGACCACCCTTAACTTGGTCAAATCTTCATTAAAATTCAAATTTTTAGTCCTATAGTATGTGAAGCATAGAATGTACCACATGTTTCAAATTCAAAAAATGTGATTTGAAGCTATAGATGGTTTTGAATCAACCACAATTAGGAATTTGGTGATAATTCAAATATAAAATGAATAATTAAATTCAAAGTAAAAGCATAATTTGTTGCGTGGTGGAAAGTTGATAATCTCCTTTAAATATCCTTTTTTTTTCATCAATTTTGTGTAAGAAAAAAGTCGTCAGCCACATACCCTACACATACCCATCATATTGCCACTTTTTGGGCCATCATGATCCTGCATATACCCAACATCCTAAATTTACTCAAATGTACCATATTGATATGAGGGTGAAATCCAAAACCTACTAGAGTGCCGAAGAACACAACATAGAAATTATGAACAAACAATGGTGCTAAGATAAGATTACAAAATAGACAATGCCAATTCTAAGGTCTATGTTCAACCTAGATATTCAAGATATCATAACTATGCTAAAAAAGATGGTTGGGGGTGATTCCACAATACTACTTTAGAATTTTTACCCAACCTAGACACTGAGCTAATTTTTTCTAACTAAATCTTCACTTTTGAGCACCCATACCAGCTAAACCGTGAGGAATTTGAAGATGATGCAAACTAGTGATTTGTGAAATTTTTCCTGTAGATTCTAAATATATTTTTTTTCAAATTTTTTGGAATTAGATTGCACTTCTTTTTCCATCTCCCTAAAAAACTATTTTTTTCAGTAAATACCATTTAAAAGTAGTGACATTCACCATATACCACATAAATTTTTTCCATGAAGAATGAAATTTTAATTTTTTTGAATTTAGATTTGTAACGATATTAATTAATTAATTTGTTTCCTTAGTCTTTTATTAAATATTTTTTCCTATTATCCAACTTTTGAATTAAAGTTAATTTACAATTTGAAATGATGAGACTATATAACACAACCTTTTTTCTATGTATCCAAAATTCAATTTTATTTTATTTATTGGATCAAAACTACAATATCTAGTGCACTTTCATTATTTTCAAAAAAATTGATAATACTATTTAGTAGAACAACTAGCTTGATTTTTGGTGAAAATCTACATTCTAAGGGGAAATTAAAATAAATATAATAAGAAAATTAAGATTTGTTTAATTTTCTTTAGGAAGCTTATAATAAGGACTATACTTACAAAAAATGGTACTAGGTAGATTCATTGATCCCCAAAGGAAAATCAAAGGATTTTCAACATTTTGATAGGTGTAAAGGAGACTCTATTATAGGTATGGTTTACAACTAGAAGGGTTCTATCCAAGGGGGTTTGATCAAACTACCAAACCCTCTTCAATTGGAATGCTTTAAATGGAAATTTTTAAGGCATAAATAATTATATTTTCTGAAAATATGTAATTTTAGAAAAAATCAGAATCTCCCATAAATTGTAAACCAACTTTGTGGGATCACCCTTGGATTGTGAGATGCCAGTAAATTTGAATCATGGATGTTTGTGATCATATTCAAATTGATGAAGAGTCTCGTGCCAATTCATTGGGGGAAATTTATTAGTGACAAATTATATGAATAGATAAACACATCTTTAAAGTCCAAATATTTTTATATGCCATCATATTTTATTTATTCCTATGTGTTAATGGAAAATAAGCAAGAGTTGAAAAGGATTGGTACTCTATGCAAAGAAGTATGAAAAAAATTGATATATGCTCATTTACCTCAAATTACTATCCATGGATACAAAGAGCATTACTAGAGAGTTAATGATGTGCTTTCCATGAAGTTGCTCAAAATAATGGAAGGGGATAAAGCGAAAAGAATATATTTGGAAGCACAAAGTGTTATTAGACTAATTGGAGGTTGGTACATTCAATTTCCCACTTTCACTTACATTAAAGTGGAAGGGTTTCACATACATCCTTTCATGGCTCCTAGATACCCTACAAATAAGATGGTGTTACTAGAATTTTTAAGATAGTTAAAGTTGTCCCAATCTCTTTATAGCATGACTCATGAAAAGGATTCTTTCATATTTCCTATTGTAATAGGAACATATAAACGCAATCCATTTAGAACAACTAATTTGTGTGAAGAGGAGTTGAAAACATATAATTTGGAATACTTTCCAATCCAATATAAAGTATTATGACCTAGAATGGAATATTTATAATAATATAGTTGGTTATCATGGTCATGTCAAACATCTAGAAGACTACTAGCTAAATTCTAAAGATGAGAAAAAATTAAGAGCAAGAAAATATGAAATATTATCATTAGAATCCACATAGATTCTCAAGATTTGTGATGTTCCAGATCAGATGGAGTAGGATGTCAGTCAAGTGTTGAATAAGGCTTACAATGAAGACTGAGTGTATGATGAATTTATTCTAGACCTAAATTATAAAAGTCAAGAAATAACATCAGTGGATGAATTCTCTATACCAGTTCTACTACAAAATAGACATTGGATAGATGATTTTTGTAAATGTTTAAGAGGGAAAGGAATAAATAAGATACAAGAAATAAACAAAGAGAAGAAGATGAGTCTGAGTGTGGGGAACCTACTATGAAAAATATACAAGATGGAAAATTAGTTACTGGTATACATATTGAACAAAGAACCCCTAAGGCTCTAGGCCAAGGAGTTTCATTAAAACTAGTTGGTAAGCGTAGAGAGGCCAAATCAAGCAAGGTTCAATCAAAAGTAAAAACAAAAATATCATCTTCTTCCACAACAAAAGAAAACAACTAGCCTACTACTGATGAAGAGGTGGGGATAATAGAAAATATTGGTACACAAACAAGGTTTTCATCTTAGAGAGCTACAACATTATTCATTTCTCCCCCTTCAACTAATATGGCTAATGTAAAACAAGGACTAGGAAAGACTCCTTTGGATTTGGATGAAGTTTCTAAGGTAGCTGAAGCTAAGATTAAATAACAAATGGATAAGTCAGGCACCATGTTGGAACAAGTAAAATAAAATAAGTCAAAAGATAAAACCATGGTATAGCCAGTGGTGGAAGAAATTCGAAATACATGGTCAATTCCTATGAACATTGAAGAAGAGGAATTCATAAAAGGAACACTCACTTTAAAAGTGGGGAACCTTGATGTTCTTAAAATGGAAATAGGGGAGACTGTAGGATAGAACCCTACTAATAATATTGTTATTGAAGATACCATTGATTATTATCCTTCACTAGGGAATGACCAAAATGATAATGAACAATCATAGGTCTCTTAAAAATCAAAAGAGGAACAAGTTGAAATTGAAAATGAAGAACCTTCACAAGTTTTACTTGATAAGGCCAGAGATGAAGAAAATCCTAGTCTAGTAAGATATAAATAAGGTTATGTCCTAGAAACGAATGGTTAACACCTAGATAGACAAGAAAATACAAGTCTTTAAACTAAAGAGATAGTGTTGAATCCTAGTAAACTAGAATCTATGCTAGAGAATATTAAATATGTTCCTATTTCAAAGGACATAACATATAAATTTGAGGGTAAAAGAGAAGAATTTCCTTAACACATTGAAAACTAGGAATGAAAAAGTGTTACACAAGTAGAACATGATGAAGATGCACCTGAATCATTAATCATAGAATTAACTTCCCCATCGGAAGTGTAATAGGTACCTCTGGATCTCAAAAAATTTATGCAACTTGGAGAATCCTAAGCCTAGGTGAAGAGCTAAAATGAAACATGTCATATAGAAGAATGCAAATGTAGGTAGAACAATCCATATAGCTACACTAGTAGTAGATAGAAATAGACATGAAATAACAAGTATCAATATTGGATAATCATCCTAGACACAAGAATAAGAATAAATGAAGATGAATTTGGATGCAACTATTGTCAAGGTACATAAGATTAAACAAAAGAAAAGAGAGTTTAAATAATGGGTTTCTAGCCTATAGATTTTTTTAAAATCATTAACCCAATCAAGTCAAGTAGAAACTAAATTGCCTCATAATACAATACTTATGTCATAAGAATAGGTGGATGAAATTGCAACAATTTTCCATAAGATGAATGTATTTGAGGAATGGATTGAGTATTGGGTAAGTCTAGGGGAAGATTTTAGTACAAATGTAATTGGGAAATACAAGGAAGCACACCATTGGTTTGAAAAATAAAGAATATTAAAAGGAGAAGGTAGATTTTTCCAAGAATGGGTTGATGCTAAAAGGAGAAATATAGAAACTCTCATGCAAATATATGTCCAAGAATTGATAAGAGAAAATATAATTTTAGAACAAGAATTTCCACTATGTGAAAAATTGAAGAAAAAATTAAGTTGGGAAGGTGAGACATTAATACAATGTATGGAAGGATTTGAAAAGGACACTGAGAAATGTAGTAAATTGATTGATAAAGATCAAGATTTTATTGAAGTGTTAGCACGTCAATATTATGATCCTATGACACTAGGACGGGAGGGTAAAGAAGAAAAATATTTCAAGGAATGGATTGAGAGGATAAATAAAGATCATGTTCATTTATTCACCTATGAAGTAATTCATGAGATCACACATTGTAGAAACACTATAGTCAGGTATGAAACAAAGAAAGTGCAAATGAATGGCAACATACTCCAGATATCAGAGGAATACACTAGGCTCAAGTTTATTTGGAAGGGAATACAGGGAATTTCAAAAGAGCACATGTACCAAATATTAAATTCTTTCTAAGGGTATCATTACTAGAAGGATGAAGAAAATTTTCTAAAACTAGAGTCCCAAGTGATATAAGGAAGTATCGGATATCGAATACTAGAAGTGTCCCAAAGACATTTTATTGAAATTGATTTTGCAAGTTGTTTCCGGTCCCTATAGAAGTTTCCTATTTTGTATGCTAAAGAATGTTGATAGTTTTTTCTTATGTGGAGTGTTGTGCACTCGATTTTGAATTTGAAAGGTGTTGCTACTGAAGAATTCAAAGTGTTGACTTCATCTAGAAAATTCTAATGACAACTTGCATATTCCATGCACTACATTTTTATTTGCTATTTTTTATTCTCTTGATAGACTTTATGTTTGAACTCTTGAGTCCTTGTTCCTATAAAAGGCTATTTATTACATTAATTTTATTTTAAGTTCAAAATTTTTGAATGTCAAAAGAGCCAAAACTTCAGTAAGTTTTTTTCTTTATTCCTATTTTCTTAATCATTCTAGATAAAAAACTTGTATGCACATAGAACTTAATCAATATTGAATCCAATTTGATACTACCTATCTCATGTATTATGGTAGCTAGTTTTTTTAATTTTAGTTGAACAATACTGTGTGTTTCATAATTTAAGAGTGCATACAAAACCTACTCGATGTCCAAACTAAAACCCCCTTCTTTAAAAGCTCACATTGTTTTATGCTTAGTTGTGAAGCAATATGGTGATGTATAAAGTGGTTTTATTTTATTTGATTAAATCTTGGGGAATGCATAGAGAATAATTGGGAGAAATTTCATTTTATAGTTTTTTTATGCTTTATTTTATATTAGATGATTAAATTCTTGAAAATATTCTAAAAAATAGATGAATGAATAGAAATTTATTAAAAATATTTTGTTTTCGATGAAATTGTTGAATGCTTAAATCCAAATCTACTTAAGTGATAGGAAACTTGTTTGATGTTCATGAAGTATTATTTCAAATCTTTTGATTTCATGAGATTATTTTATGATCAAACTGAAAAATATTGTATCTAGTTCTTATGATTCTTAATGAAAGTGGAGATATTATTAATGAAACTAAAGATAACCATAGACCTCTTGAGATTAACAACAATATCACATCTTACCCTAAAAAAAACCTAGTATGGTCAAGAACTAACTACTGAAGCCTTGGTATTAAGATAAGTCAACAATTTCCTATTACACAGACACCTTAGATTGCCTTGGTTTAGTCTTTCAAGTAAAGATAGACTCTTCACAATTTTCCTTTGAAGATTTTCTCTCCACTGTTGCTACAAGTGACATCATCATCAATAGTGATCCCAATAAGTGAGTGTCATGGAAGGGAGCAAATGCCACCAAGTATCTAGTTGTTTTCCTTGTTCAAGTGGCTAGAGAAATCCAAGTGGGGATACCAGCCAATGGTTTTCTTTCCAAAAATAAGGCTTGTGAATTATTGTTTATGTGTGTTTTATTTTGAAATCAAAAAATTGCACATCCAAAACCAGGCCAAAAACAAGTGCTTGAGATTGTGTTCTATGTTTTCTAATCAAAATTTATCAAAATTACTGAAAATATATTCAAAAACCAAGGCATAACCATCAAACTATAAAAAACAACATTTTGTGAACCACAACTATCAAAAATAGTCTCATATGATATTTTTCACCGCAAATAATCACTAGAAAAATACAACTATTATCTTAAAACACATTTGTAGAAAACAAAGCCGCAACTGTCATCCTAAAATGCAACTGTACTTTGGAAACTCATAGCCTGAATGGATGCATTTGTAGAAAAGAGAGATGTAATTTCCTGATAAATAGAAACTCTAAAAAATCCTTGTTCAAATCAAATCAAAATCATTTTGACCATGGACTTTGCCTACTAAACTAGAGACATGCAAATGTTATTAGTTGTGTCACCAAAAAATGTATCGTTGACATTTTTACACACATTTGAGTCCTTCTTATGGACTTTGGCTTGATTTTTTCCTAGATTTAATGTTGTAATGTGGCCAACAAGTTCACATTACGTCTTGAATAACATATTTTTATCATAATAATTAACTTAAATAACATATTTTTATCACTTACCAAGTCTTATTTTAAAGTGTTGTAAAGAGTTGTAACAAACTCTCATGCTTTTCTAGACTTTTCATCACTAATTTAACCCTTTCTTATGTTTAAATGACCCCTTAATGCACTTTTTGGCCATACTTAAGTGTATATTTGAGGATATTCCCATTAAGCCTTATTTAATGCACTTTAATTTTTGACACCCATAAAATTTCCCAAGTCACCACCTAGGGCAACTTAGTCCCACTAGGCTCAAAAATCAAAATTATTTTAATTTTGTGGTGGGATTTTATCCTCTTATCCTTGAGGTCATTCTGTGATGTTTTATTTTCATGAATTATTGGAAAATAAACTATAAATAAAGGGTTTTCCCCTCATTTTAATCCCCATTCATCCACTCATTCAAGCCCTCATTCACTTAATCATTTTCAAGCACTCAAGCACTCTAAGAATTATTAAGTCATCCATTGGAGCACTTCATTGCATACCTTCAGATTTCAACATCAAGGATTTTGTGAGTTTATGGAATTGCATGTTGTTTATTCATCATTCTATTTCTTATTTCATTTCATTTCATAGGTTTCAATTACCAAATCGGGCTTTGACAAAGGAAAATGCCTTTTTCCCCCTTTGCATGTGTGTTTGTAGGTCTTTTATGTACATTTTTCAAAGAGTTTGAGGTTAAAAAGGTGTTTTAAATATGTAACATAGAATTTATGACTTGAAATTCTTGCTCTCTTCCTAAGTTTTTCACCTAGAAAGAGAGAGATATAGATCCTAAAATGCTATCTACTTTCAATTAAGGACAAGTGTGATGTAATATGATGCAAAATAACTAAACTAAATGCAATTGATTAATCTAAATGACTGAAAATGAATGCAAAACTAAGATTTATGCTTAGTTTGAAAACATAGTGTGATATGAAAATGCATAGAAATAATGACCAAAATGTAATATTGAACAAAACAAAGGGTTGTTTCTGAAAATGTGTGCACCTGGAAAGTTGTAGAGGACTAAATGATAGATTGAAATTTTGATTGAATCTGGATTTTAGCTGACTAGGACTCATTTTCCAAGGGTGGAAAATTAGTCCACCTACAGATTCCTATAAATTCAAGAGTTAGATCTATACCTTGATACTTCTGCAGTAAATTCTGATGGAGTCCCGATTCTAGATCCTTGAAAATCCTTGCAAAACATCTTAAAATTGTTGATCTAATGGGGGGTTTTACCTTATTCAAACCCCTAGATTCATAATCAAACCTTGAATAGAGAGAAATATGCCTAAACCCTAATCTTAGATGTGTTAAAGACTAGGAAGGGCCGAATTAAGATAAAATCCCTATTCTATTGCTCTAGAATAGGTTATGTAAGAATGATTGAAAGGATGGAAGATCTCTATCTTGGAAACCTTACAACACATAAAAGAAGGATAAGAAATAACATGCCAATGCTAAATAATTACAATAAAGACCTTGATCTAAAGATTGAGTAACAATGGAAGATGCAATCAATAGGAAACCAAGTCCTTAGGCATGATTTGGTTGCTAGTTGCACCTCTTCATGCTAGATTTCTTCATGGTTCACCATAGGAATCCATCATCAACCATTTTCAATGTTGGATCTTGACAATGTGAGCGAGCTACAAGACCTGCAAAAACCCTATTTTGATGTCCTAAAACTTCAACTTTTGCTTATGACCTTTGTTGTAGAATGTTTTTATCTCTTGAGATGATAAAAAGTAATTAAGAAGATTTGTAAAATGACTTAAAATGTGTATTTATAGGCAACAACACCTTACTTTTCCATTAATTATACCTAAGAGGCTGACATCCACTAGAAATAAGAACAAAATTGATTAAATTTTGGCTTGATTTTGAACTTTCCCTCAAAGGAGACTCATTCACCACCCTTGGTGAATGGGTCCCACTACTATCATTTGAAGGTGGGTTTTTAGGATATGATGTCATTAAGTGTTTTTTGTTAGATTTTATGTGATTTCTCATGTGAAAGGGGCCTATAAATTCTTTTTTAAGGGGGGAATGATATGAGGGGACTCAAAAGTAGGTCTAAGTATACATGAAATTGTCTCTTTCTTCAAGATGGTCCAATTTTTTATAGTACATTTAACCCCCACTTTAGCTCCCATATGACTTTAAATGCATATGTAAGCTAAAGGACTCTAAACAATACACTTTACTACATAAAATGATACATATTCAAAATATAGGAGAACGAAGCCCCCAGTGTAGTTTCTTGCAAACCAGAACATTAGGAACCACATCTGGAAACACACATTTTTTAATTGTCCATAAATCCTTTTATCTAACTTCCTAGGAATCCCACTCGAGGGTAGATGTATTCCCCCCCTGATTTCACTTACTTTACAGAGGTGGAATCAAGGTAGTTGTAGATGACAAATCTGTGAATGGTTAGTATTTCAAAATCAAGCTAATAATCAAGCATCCATATGAAATAATAAATAATGTTTCTAAATGAAAACAAATCACAAGATAAACTAAAGCATATAAAACATGAAATAAACCCTATTTCATATTGAATTGGTGCTATTATAGAAAATAACCCTTTCCCAACCCTTGATAGATAAGAAAAATGATATAATGCCAATGATGATGATGGTGGGATGGGAAAAATCAGTTCTCAAATGAAGAGAGTGACTTTTCATAGAAGTTGTAGATATTTTGGAGTTGTGGAGGATTTGATGATGAATAAAGCCTTCCATTTATAGATTATTTGGATGAGAGGAATAGCCAAATGGATGAATGTGGGACAAATATTTGACCAATGAGATGAGTACACTTGTCAACTTGTGAGTGGTTGAGGAGTGTGCAAGATTTGGGAAATCTGCCCAAGAGAGGGAGATTTCAAATTTGAAAATGAGAGTTAATTCTTAGTTTGACTTTGGCAAGGGACATGCAAGAGACATGTAAGAGCTCATAAATGTTTTGTTGGATGTACATGGAAAATTGGGGGGAGATTTAAAGATTTTGATAAATCAATTAAATGCAATTTCTTGTACAAGTGGCAAAATCTAGAGAATACACGTGATTAGGATTAGCATTTAATCATGGATTAGATTAATAAGATGATGTTGGATATTTTGACCCATTTGACTTGATTTATTTGATTTAAATCAAATAAAAAGGAGATGAAAGGTGATAAAGATTTAGTTAAATAAATATTTGATTTATTTAGCTAAGGGGGATAGTGATAGGATTAAAGTAAAAAAAGTTAATTTATTCAATTTAAGTGAATGTCCCTAGGAGATTGAATTGAATGAACCTGATTTATTTGATGAATGGAATATGATTATGCATGATGTAAATTTTGTGTGTCTACATTTTTCCCCTCTTTGAAGCAATGTACTTGCTACATTGGTTCAAAGAATAAACTTGCTGCGATCAAAATTCAAAAAAATTCTGATTTTTCAGATGCCCCAATGGAATGAAGTACACTAGTACATTGCCCCCTCTAGCGATCGAGTGAAAATATTTGATTTGAGGTTCAATCTCACGGTAAAGAGGTTCAAAATGGATTGTTATGGATGATATTGATGATGTGATATGCCATGATTATGCAATGGATGATTTATGAGATGCTTAGACTAATAGATCTATATTATGATGATGATATGTTCTAATTATGCAAATGTATGATTTTATGAGATGCTTAGACTAATAGATCTATATTATGCTGATGATTATGCATGTGAAATGATTGATGTTTCCTATTATGTATGATATGAATGATATGTGGTATGCTGACAGTTTGTGGATGCAAGATGTATGCATGATGGATTGGTGATGTTATGTTAGCGCAGAAATAAGAAATGAGATGATGACAAGAGGATCCAACAAGTCCATGATCTGATGAGACTTTATTAGAGATGATGATGATAGATGATGATAAATGATGATTTTCTTATCAAGGATTGGTATTTTAAAAGGGCTACTTACTTTATGTTTGATAACACACATAGATACGATGCATCAAGGTATAAAGAAATAGGATGGCATTGTACCTAGTGCGATGTAATTTGAATCAACAAGCAGATAGGAGTATTCTTGTTCACACTTGACATATGGAAACTTTGCTAGGATGTACCTAACAAAGCAAGTATTCACCAAGTTATTTTTCAAGAATGTCCAACAAGCACATCAGACAAAAGATAATGATTGTTGCCCCATTCCTATCTCTCTAAATCATTTGTTCATATATCATCGAGAGGTCCTTGGAATTAGCGCAATAAGATAAATAAAATGAAAAGATCAAGTATGCAAACAAGGCAATGTTCTTCATACCTTCAGTCAAAGGGATTTGTTTTGATATGATAAGAATCAAAAGTGATATCCAAAATGATGCCCATTGTCGGAACGATATATCCTAGGACATGCATTGTATAGGATGTTGATGGTTTTGATAAGTTGATTGGTAGGTTGCTGATATGAGGTCAATTGACATGTTTGAAAGTGATCAAGAGTTTGATTTTGTTTTAAAGATTTGTTGTTTGCTTTTGATTTTACGATTGAAGCTTGCTTTTGTTGATTGTTGTGGTTGTTTTTGTTTGTTTTGCCAAAGCATGAAGATGACAAATAGTTTATTATAGATGATTGATTATTGCGGGTGCAAGCAAGATGAGACAAATGTATTTTTTCAAATATTTGGATGTTTTTGGAGTTTTGTAATGTTTTGAGGCTGTTTTTGGTGTTTTTGAGATTTTTACAAATGTTTTGATTTTTTAATTTTGTGATGTTTTGGGATTTTGATGTGATTTTGGATGTTTTTGGATTTTGTGTTTTTTCGAATCTTTTTGCATTTTGATGTTTTTTTTTTTTTTGGATTTTGATGTTATTTCGAATGTTTTTGGACTTTTTGCCTTTTTTTAATGTTTTTGGATTTTCGCATGATTTTGACAATTTGGATATGGACATGTATGACGATATATGTTCTCTGTTTGGGATTTTATTGAAGACCAAGCTAAGGTGGATTGATTAAATCAATGGATTGGTGATGATAATAGCATTGTTAAGGATACACAATAATGCAAGGATAGGGTTGATGATGATAACATTGTTGAGGATGCACAACAATGCAAGGATAGTGTTAAGCAACACAATGATTGGGAAGGATATCCCAAGATGATGGATTGATGTTGATGTTTTGATTGGATTTGATTGATCATGATTGATGAATCTTGATTTAGAAAAAAAGTTTTTCGAATGTTTTGATGTTACGTTTGAAGGGTGTGTTAGATGCAAGTGATATTGACTACTTGGATCGATGTTCAATTCAAGATAAAGCTTGATAAGGAATGTTTTCTTGTCAAAATATGCCATGGGCTTGTGATTTGGATTTTGGCTCACAAATGTTTTCAGTAATTTGGTTTCATGTTTGCCAACATTTGGATCACTACATAAGGCGAAGGATATAGATCAGGATTTATTCTCAAAGCAATATGTAAATATCTACCCCCAGTGTCTAGAAATGTATGGAAGACCATGGGTGGATGCTCGGATAAGTGTATGGAAGTGTGAATATGAATTATCTTGCAATACGATAAGGTGTTTGGATCAAGAAAGCTCATTAGATAATGTTTCATAGCTTAGATAATGTTGCATAGGTTAAGATCAATGAAAACAGCTCATGTCAAGATGTTTACCATAAGCAAGTATAAAGTGTGCTCCAGACTTTCATAAAGATCAAGATAACTTGGATGATGGACGTAGTGGATAAAAATGGATTGGATCAATGGTATATGGATGAATGGATTTATTATGGATAAGATGGATGGAATGCTCGATTTATTATGGATGGGATGAGATACTTTCACGTGAAGTGGCGTACGTAGATGCTAGATTCTACACATGACACTTGTTTCCCATGTTTTCATCATGGTCTTGCCCAAAGCACTGCCCATGCGGTTTTCCCTAGAGGATGATTTTTATCTTTACTGTTTTCAATCCATTTTTTGATTTTTTTTGGATTTTTATATATTTTGATTTTTTGGTATTTTCCAAAAAATTTTAAGCTCATGCTGAATCACAAGGTCTTGCTGATGTAGATGCCCATGTCATAATTTTCCATCGATATCCTGCTTGAAGAGTTTGCTTTGCTAAGATACGTGCACTTGAATGCAACCTTTGGGATTCTTGATTTTCTTCATTGATACCAGAGTTGACTTTGTCTTTGTGCACACATCGTGATAGATTTCCTTCTGAATCCTTATGATGAAGGGTTGTTGCCAATACATGGTTAATGTATCATGTGTGGAGGTGTGGATGGAATGTGTTTAGGGATAAAAGATGGATTGGTTGATAGTTTGGAACCTTTGACTCTCCAAACTTGGGAAGATGAGCAATGATGGGTGGATATAGAAGTGTGCACGAAATTAGGACCAACTACTTGATACACTTTGTACGTCACTTGAAAAGCATGTTTTTTTCTTTTGGGAACATCTTTGATGGATACTTTTCCCTTTTTTATTTTTCCCCATAGTTTCTTTGACTGGTGGAGTTTGATAGGGATAATATTTTTTTGTATGTTTTGGTATCCATGCATATTTGATTTGTCCATTATGCTCTCCAGGTTCTTTTTCTTTGATAACATTCTTTGTACTTTGATTCAAATATTTCCTTTGATGTTGGTCCCAATTTTTGGATGGGGTGATGGATGGATGAAGATTCATGACGTGGTTGGTTGTAGTATTGTCATCAGTTTCATCATAAAGACTCTTTGTGCTCTCTATGTTGATGTTTGCTTGAGACAAAGTTTCCCCCAGTATTGTGGAAGTAATACATTCATGTTTTGATTCTTCCTATTTTTAGATGTCTTGTTCAATAAACATGCTCTGATGAATGACCACTGTAGATGACATTGTTTCTATTTTCTGCTCTGCTAACTCTGGATTATACTGGTCTATTTGACTTGTTTCCTTGAGTGGATAATGTTGGATATCCGCATACTTAATGTCCTCAGTCTGAATTTGGGATACATCTGATCCTAGTGTTGATAACTTAGTTTGATTGTAGGAGTTAATAATCTACTCTTTTTGTGTAATAGAATCTTGTTCTGACCCAAGATCATCTGCGTGTCCATCCATAAAAATCATCTCATAGGTAGATGGAGGAGTATGTGTATCTTGCATAGATAGGAGAGTGTCCATTAGATTATTATAGTAGCTTGGAGATAGAAATTTTTGATCTTGAATGATTTCAGAGTTTCTTTGGTCATGCTTAGGATCAAGGTCTTGACATGGATAGGTTTCAAAGGATGGATTGCTTACAAAGGGTTCTTGGACATCATCATTAGACATGGTGAGTGGTTCAATATCCTCAAGTGTCAAGTTCAAGGTTCCTTCAGTATCTATAACCATGAGGTCGAAGGGGCTCAACATGTCCTGGGAAGGACCATTGCTAGACCTCGGTGAAGGATTTTGATCATGCTTTGGAATAAATTCTTGAGATATGTCCTCTAACTCATAAGGCAATGTAGAGACATTTTCAACATGATCATTGGTCGATGGATTGTGCATTATGTCAATAGGATCAAATAATCCTAACAATCCTTGAAATAGATCCCTAAAGAGTGGTTCTTGATGTAGGGTGAGTTGGTCATCAAATGAGGTGGAAACATCTTCAATGTGCTCATTGATGGATAGGTTTTGAACATTGTTTTCAACAATTGTGGTGAAGGGATTGTGAATGTCTTCAACCATAGAGTCAAGTGATGTTGACATTTCTTGTCTTGGATCATTATCCAGTTTTGTTGGTGGATTTTGATCATGATTACAAAGTGACTCGTGATGTATATTGATTTGATCTTCGGATGAGATAGAAACATTTTCAATGTTCTCTTTGATGGATAGATCTAGATCAATGTTTTCAACAATTGTGGTGGGGGGATTTTTAATGCCATCACCAGTGGTTTAATCTTCATCGTTATCACCAATAGTTATCATTTTTCGTGTTTGTTCTTATGTTTGTTGGGTAGCTTGAGAAGCTTGTTGCACTTGTTCAGCTTGTCTTTCTTGTTGCATGGCTAGATATTGTTGGATGGCCTTTTGGTAGGCTTGCTGAGCTTTTAGTGCAATGTTATATTATGTTGTTGTGTTTCCTTTTGGTGATAGTGGTGGTGGAATTGGGATCATGTTGGATGTAGTGATGGGTGGTTGAGATAATTTTGAAGTGATCATAGTGGTTTGTGATATGATGGGTTTGATCGAGGTGATAGGAATGGTCGAAATGTCTGAGGTGATAGGTTTTTGGGAGACCATATTTTGATTTTTCAGGATTGATGTTGTCATTTGATTAGATACCATCTCTTGGTGTGATGTCGATGGAATATTCAAAATATTTGATGTGATGGCTTGATTGGCGTTAGGTGGATTGATTTGGATGGAGTGATTGGTGCTAGGTAAAGGGGGAAACCCTAAACCAAGGAATGATGTTGATATGGGTAATGGTGGTGGAGATGTTTCTTGGTGCAGTGACTCAACTATTTTGGTAAGTGTAGCAATTTGATATCACCAAATTTGATCTTGATTTTGATCTTGAATCTCTTGATATAGTTGATTCGGTTTTTGTTCATGCAGATTTGGAGTGTGTACTTGTGTTTTTTGAATGGGATCATGGAGAAATTGATTTTGGTTAATGTTCTGACTTGGGATGATGTTTAGATTTGGCACTATAGGTTGAAATTGATCATTTTCTTGATTTAGGTAACTTTGATTTAACATGGTGTTACCTTGACTTGGGGTTGTTCACATCTTGTTTGGATTTTGAACAATATTCATATGATTTGCAAATGTATCCATCTCAAAGTTTGTTGGATTCATGTTTGGAAAACTTGTACTTGGTACATTCTCATTTGGCATGTAGGGATTTGGTGGGATGATGTTGTTTGTTTGAAGGCTCGTGCATTGATTGTTCAGTTGGTGGATTTGTAGGTTTGGACTTAGATCTACCATCAGGAAATGTGTTCCAATCTTTTATTTGGGCATACTCACACTTGTTGTGCCATTGACATTTGTAGAAGGTAATGATCCCATGTATTGATTGTATAGATGTGAGTTTTGATAATCAATAGGCATTGTAAGGCTTTGATAGCTTAGTTGAACTGGATTACTAATGATGTATGGATCAAGTTTGTATTCCATGTTCTCCTTGTGTTTTGACCTTGTTGCAAAGGTGACCTCTAAGGTTCTTAGGACCAATGACGAGATGAAGGGTGAAAGGGGTGAATGATATGAGTGTTGAACGTTTAGGGACTTTGTATCAATGCTAGACTTAGGGTTTGATTTTGATTGGTTTGATTTGGATAATGAACTTGTAAACCCCAAGATGTTAGATGTGATCTTAGGATGAACTTGTTCAAAGAGGTGATAATTTAGCTAAATGTATGAGAAAGGATGCATTCCCATACTCCTAACTAGAGATGATTTTGATTTTGATGATCTAACCAAGTCTAGAATGATGTTTCCAAAGCTCTAAAGTTGTTTGTTGGGATGGATTTGATGGATGTTTGGATGAATGAAGTGTTTGATTTGATCCTAAATGAACCTAGGAAGGACTTGTTTACTAGACCAAGATAGTGAAGAACATTCCTTTCTCTAAGAGTAATTCAAAATCAAAAGACCAATGTTTGTATGAAAACCATATGACCAAAAGATGCCAAGCACATATGTGGGATTCAATTGATTTAATATTTTCTTAATGGATTCTTTTTACCAAAAAACACTCTTGATTAGATTGTGAATCTAGATGTCTAATGTCTCAACTTTCCCCTTATCCCACAAAGTGTATTATGCTGAAACTAAGGAAATTTGAGGCAAGAGTTACCCAAAGTTGACTTTAGTAGAAGCAAATTCAGATGAAATCCAAATGTTTAGATGCCTCTAAGGACACGAATCCCAAGGGAAAGAAATAACATGTGAATTTGTTCAAGGATATTTTCCTCTCCTAAAGGGTTTGCAATTTTGATGATTCGTTGAATGTTGGTTTTGATGTTTTTTATCAAAGAACCATGTTTTCAAACCACACGAAGTATGACGTCCTAGCTCAATTGGTACATTTTTCTTAGTGGGCCTGCCTCATGCCCTTCATGGAAGATATTATTTTACATGCAACCAAGGAAAGAGTATAAAGGTATGTTAAGAATAAAATATTAACCTCTATACTTTAACCAAGATCAGACATGGCAAGTAAATTCTTGGAATCTAAGTTCCAATGCAACACTTTGATAAACTCGGTGAATGGGTTAATAGACCACTACAAACAAGGGTTCTATTTTGGACTTTTCGTTTGTGGAGATTGACCCATATGGTGAGAGTCCCCTTTCAGATCCATCTCATTAGAATCAACTGTGTGATACTGGCATTTACTCCAATACCCACATTTATATCCCGATTGGAAATAATCTTGGCTTTAGAGTGTTACCAATTGAGTCATTCCCTTGGGTGAGTACATTTTCCCCAAGGTAGGCCCTCCATGATGAAAAAAAGCAAGTAATGACAAAATTCATAACTCAATAAATCTTTGATGACCCAAAGAAGGAGAATATACGCGATGATGATCTACTCACACTCGCATAGAATGTTCAATTTTAAACCCAAATCAAAGTGTGTAAGGGAAATTATTTACTCAACTTAATGTCACCAAAAGCCTTTTGATTCTCAAGATCTCCGTGAGGCACGAGAGAAGCGCATACATCTTTTGATGATATTACTTTGTGTAAATAATTAAAAAACAATAAAAACACACATTCATTTTATCCTTCAAAGCAGTGATTCGATTCATTTTAAGCACCAAAGGAAAGATGAAGATTTGATTTGTTCAATTCGTTAAACTAAAACAAAATCTTCTCAATGTTTTCTAAAGTTTGTTTTAACCCTTTCACAATGAAAATTGAAAGCCTAGGTAATGTTCATTTTAGAGCCCAATATCAAAGATGAGTTAGCCTAAAACAAAAAATTAAGGCATGTGATGAACTCTCCAAGCATTAAAAAATGATTTTTTAAGTTTCAAGTTTAATGTTTAATTTATTGCCATGTTCCGTCGAAGATCTCTTGCAAACTCCTTGTGCAACGAAACACTCCTTGCTTTTCCTTTTCCTATTAAAAATGAGATTTATTTTAATCCTAGAAGAGAAGAAAATTTTACGCTTTGATATTCATATTGCAAAATAATTAAAAAAAAGCATTAGAAAATTTGACACTTGATACTCATTTTTGACAAGGATAGAATGATAAAAAGGCTGCAATAATGATCAAAATGTAACACCAAAGCATTTGTATCAGATATTTAATGTGTGCAGCTAAAGAGATGACCAAATCTTCATGATGGAAAGAAGCAAATTTTAAAATTTAGTTTTGTCTCCACTTGCCACCATTTTAGCTTTCCTTTCAAAAATTTAAATGCAGATAAGTGTGCCCCCTTATAAGACATTTGGTTCCTGACTATCCATTTACAAAATTGAAATCTCTCTAAGTATTAACTATTTTGCTTTCATTACGCAAAGTCAAGCTACACCGAAAAGTATAATGCCCAAGTGGTGAAAGAAAACCATGTACAAGCTAGTTCTAGAGATCTATTAGGAACTATGAGTAATAAGTAAACAAGAGCAGTCTTAATTAAGCATGAAAAACCTGTTGTTGCAAACAAACATAGATGTCCAGCTCATAGCGCACTTTGTTGATTCCCAGTTCCTGCAAATGAAGGGAGGCAAGATGAACTTTCAGTGATGTAATCATTTGGAAACGCTTATGAAGGGAGGCCTGAGGGGAAGATTTTGAAGCATTCAAAATTGGTAGAAGGGAAAACAAGAAAAATTATGTGCAGCCATGAGAGAGAAAAAAGGTGCATGTGTGGAGCAACTAATACAGCCTTGGAAAGGAGTATGGATAGCCATAAGAAAAAAATGTATAAAGGACTTTTTATCAGATGTTATAGCTAGAAAATGTTTTGGCAGAAACGTACACAAAATATGGACGCCTCGACCAGGCATAGGAATTATTAATAAAATGCCTCATAAATTGCAGTCACAGGGAACATAGTGATTATAGGATATGCACAAAGTGTAAAAGTATCTAGCCGCACCATAAATATAATTAAATGAAAATACTAGGTGTGAAGATAGCACCTAAATTCCATGTGAGTAGATTTCAAACTAATGCAAATGGTGGGTGTAAAGTCGCACTCTACTATAATCGCAGGACCTGCACATGTAAAGCTACTAGCGTAACTTTCAAAAATGGACTTAAGATCTATTGAAAAGGCATAATCTTCAAGCAACGACGCATTCAATGACAACATTCAATGATTTTTTAAAGCTTTCAAGAAAATGCAGTTGACAGGCATGTGAAAAGAAGGAAATAGTGAACAAAGACCTTTTAAAATATTTTTAAGAAAATACATTTTAACTATTGGAAAGCTAAATACCACCACTTTGTTCCCAGCCTCCTTGCCTATGCCAAAATGTCAATTAAAAATATTTAAAAGCTTTCAGGCTTATTAAATTGGTAGGTGTAAATCTGAATCCCCTGACTGTTCCAGCATTTTCCACTTGCGTGAGCAGCCTAGTAATGATGATTTTCCTTGAGTAGTTAGAAAAGATTGGATCGCCTATCCAAAAAAGATTGAAGATCTGTAGATCTTTTATACACCATCAGAAAAATTTTCCATTGTCTTTAAAAATGCGTTTAACCTTTGTTGGTCACTCTATAATGCAACAATAAAATGCAATCAAATACAATGTAAACAATTTGTTGTAGTAAGAACCACCTTGGTCAGTATGTACATAGTGTGTGGATGCGTAGACTAGTCCGTTAAAGAAATGTCATATCATGGAATGTAACATTTGCAAGATAGATTTAGACACCTTTCTTTACAATGGCAGGACAAACATAATGTAGTTGATATTAATTTTGAGCTTCTCAGGCATGCACGCAGTAGTTAGGTATCCTGGGCAGCGATGAGTTTAATCCTTCTAGGTTGGATCTCTCCCTCTCACAAATTCATGTATCTGTTGCACCCCTTCTAGGCTTGATAAATTTTCTATCAGCCTTTGTGATAATGAAGCATAGAGAAGGAATGTTTACTGCTGGAGTATAGGCACAAAATGGATATATTGAAAAGCTTAAGAGGCTTTCAAATAGATGGAAACGTGGAAGAAAAGCTAGATCTCATCACCATTCCCATTTTCCACTTCGCCTATGCTAAAATGGGAGCTTTGGAAAATGGGATGGGTTTCTGTAGAAAAGTTAACTGATGGAATAACAATAATTCATGTGTTGCATAAGGTTTCCATGAGCAGAGAAAGATGGAAAATGAAAATTCCTCTTATCATTGTGGATGTGACTCATGGGTAAAAGTTTTGTAGAATGATGCTTCTTACAACAACCATAATCTATACATGATAGCCTTTTAGATCTACAAAAATTATAGTTATGGTTCCTATTGCAGGCTTGTCATGACTATTTAGTATGCATATAGCAATTAGAAGTAGTCAATTAATCAATGTACCCTTCTACTTGGGTTAGTATACTACACAATATCTAGAAGGCACAATACTATTGATAAATACCTATAGGGTATCCATGGTCCACTTAAAAGTGTTGCTTACCCTACAAAAATTTAGACTTAGTGATAGATTTTATCAGATTATAATATACACTGCAGTAAAATATGGGGCAAGACATCTAGACATAGTCACATGCTAAGATTGCTTTCATTTAATTCTTTAAATTATTTCTTCGTAACTTTCTTGCAAGTTAGCAGATCAGATCCAAATATAAAATTGGCAGTCAAATCTTCAATAAAGAAACCAAACAAAAAATCCATGCAGCGATCATGAAGATTTGATGTAGAAGTTAACAAATAAAAATGACATTTGCATATAAATTTAGAGATTTGTGTATGCATTTATCAGCCCTCCTTCTAGCACCATTATGTAGATACAAAATCTATGAATGGTTAGTATTTCAAAACCAAGCTAATAATCAAGAATCCATATGAAATAATAAATCATGTTTCTAAATGCAAACAAATCACAAGATAAACTAAAGCATATAAAACATGAAATAAACCCTATTTCATATTGGATTGGTGCTATTCTAGAAAATAGCCCTTTCCCAATCCTTGATAGATAAACTAAATGATATAATGCCAATGATGATGGTGGGATGGGAAAAATCATTTCTCAAATGAAGAGAGTTACTTTGCATAGAAGTTGTAGATATTGTGGAGTTGTGGAGGATTTGATGATGAATAAAGCCGTCCATTTATAGATTATTTGGATGGGAGGAATAGAAAAATGGATGACTATGGGACAAATATTGGACCAATGAGATGAGTGCACTTGTCAACTTGTGAGTGGTTGAGGAGTGTGCAAGATTTGGGAAATGTGCCCAAGAGAGGGAGATTTCAAATTTGAAAATTAGAGTTAATGCTTAGTTTGACTTTAGCAAGGGACATGTAAGAGACATGTAACAGCTCATAAATGTTTTCTTGGATGTACATGCTAAATTGAGGGGAGATTCAAATTTGGATAATATTCTCCCTTTATGCCAAGTTGAAAGTAAATAAAGATTTTGATAAATCAATTAAATGCAATTTCTTGTGCAAGTGGCAAAATCTAGAGAATACAAGTGATTAGAATTAGCATTTAATCATGGATTAGATTAATAAGATGATGTTGGATGTTTTCACCCATTTGACTTGATTTCTTTGATTTAAATCAAATAAAAAGGAGATGAAAGGTGATAAAGATTTAGTTAAATAAATATTTGATTTATTAGCTAAGGGGGATAGTGATAGGCTTAAATTAAATAAAGTTAATTTATTCAATTTAAGTGAATGACCCTAGGAGATTGAATTGAATGAACCTAATTTATTTGTTGAATGGAATATGATTATGCATGATGTAAATTTTGCGTGTCTATAGTAGCAATCTAGCCAAATTGAAGAAGAAACACCATATTGTAGGGAACTTCCAAGTAGTATGCCACACAACAATAGGTAAATGAGGATTTCAAGTGTGGAATCATGATTCTAACACATCAAACATTGTGAAAAATGGATTACCCTAGCTCTTGTTAGATAAATGTGAAGAATGATTGTATTTTATACATAAAAGAGGAAAGTATTAGGTTAAGGGAAAATTAAATAGAGATAAAAAGTAGGAGATGAAAGTAATGTGTCACTTACTATTCATTTCACCTTTGTTGTAGCTTGATAGTGATAAGTAGAAGGAGAGGATGTTGAACAAACAAGACTATACATCTTCATGGTTGGACAATCTTCGTGAACAGGGTGCACGCGGTGAGCGATATCATGAGGTGAGTCAATTCTATAACTTTTTCCATATGTTTTGATGTTATTATAATGATTATTAGGTAGGGATAGATGTATTTAGGGTTCTTGGAAGAAAAGTTCACAGAGTGTCCCCTTTTTTCACAAAGTGTCCCATTTGTTTGCAAAGTGTCGTTTCTTCACGAAGTGTCCCATTTCTTCACAAAGTGTCCTTGTTTCTTTGCAAAATGGTCAAAAAAGGTTCTAAAGTGTCTAGGGTAATTAGAATAACACACTAGATTGACTTTGGCACACTTGCATGATGAAGAATATGAAAATTGAAGATTTTAGATGGATTTGTATAGTGTTTTGTGATGATTGTGATAGGTTCCCGCCCAGTCATGATAGTGGCTATGGGGAAGAAAAATATCATTTTTGAGAGATTTATCAGCATTGCTATTAGTGGCAGAGACAAAGCACGTACAATCAATGGGTATCTATTGGGCATTTATGATGCCACCCATGAGATACCGTGACACCATGCTAATGGTCGTGTGCAAGTGGTGGGATGTAGACACATGTAACTTTCATCTTCCCACTAGGGAAATGACGATCACACTCAAGGACATACATCACATTCTTGAAGTTCCTATCTAAGGAGTGTAAGTGTATTTCTGAGGGGGTCATTCTTTTCATGAAAAGAAGAGAGATATGCAGTATTGTTTAGAAGGACTGATACATGATAAGAGAGTTAGAGCACACATTTTGCTACCGATACTACTATACTCACGAGCTCTTGTGGTGAGATAGATTATGATGTATACAGTGGCACTAGTACTCAATCCAGATGGATGAGAGACACACTTGGATGGAAGACTGGCACACTTAGTACGAGGGATGCATGAGCAATGAATAGTCTATGCATGGGGTCCTTGTATTCTGGCACATTTGTATTATGATTTACGGTGATCTTTTTTCAAGGGATCAACAGTATGGTCCATTGTATGCTTCTATAGGTGCGGTCCCTGGAGAATATCACATATATTAGGCCTATCATATTTCAATGTGTGATAGCAATAGACTACCCATGAGCATTCAACTATCCCTTGAGACAACTATGGTAGTATGGAGGTTTGGGGTATTAGAGGGTCAAATTTGATTGACTAGAGGAGGATGAGATACTATGGAGACCATATCTATTGACTCTTCAGTGGCCAGATCACACAGGGAAGTTATGAAGGATGCAAATGGACATAATTCTAGCAGGAAGGCATGACTATATTGTATGACCACTCTATTATGAATGAGTCATGCGGTAGTTTGGAAAGGTTTAGACACCACCTAGGGTGTGCCCCTTCATTTGATGATCAGTGCAGAATGCTCAGAGGCTAGGGGATACTATTCAGTTGACTATAGATCATGTTCTTGGGAGTGATACCAATGATTTAGATCATGACCAACCACCAACATCCAATGTCGATGATGTTAGTAGCACATATGACTATGAGGAGTGGTTTTCATACACACGACCAACTCTTGTGTTTCCTATGGAGTTCCCCCTAGCTGATGTAGAGGCAGGAACAAAGGATGAGTCAGGGGAGAGGGCAGAGGAGGTATGGTATAGGCCAGTAGATATTTTTACAGATGTGATCGATGAGGAGTACCAATCTGATGTTGATCCTGACTATGAAGACCAGGATGGAGGAGATGAGGAGGATTGTCATTGTGAGGAGGAGCGATCCCTAAGTGATGGTTATGAGGTAGCTATCAAGGATCTAAATGAGCATGGAGAAGCATCACATACTTATAGGACCAGATCACGAATAGTAGCTACAACAAACATCAGCATGTAGAGTTAGAGAGAGGCAAGCTCATCCCACATGCCCATTCCATATAGACATAGGTAATAATATTTAAATTAATGCATGTCCTTGAGTATTTGATATTTAATGTATGGATATGATGATGATATATTACTGATTATGTACATAATCTATCTTGGAAGAGTGATGAAAGACTTGTGAGAATTCTATCCTCAGGAGGCTATAGAGATAGTGCCAGTATCTCTCAAGGATGAGGAGATAGACCCTAAATATGTCCCCCAACCGATCATGGAGGAAGAGCCAATGACGCTTAGACCATTTACAAGGTTGCAAGTAGCATACAAGAGTGTGAGGAGGCAACTCTGCCTAGCTAAGAGTTCACTATAGTCATCACAGGCCTCATCAGAGGTAGAGAGACTTTTGGTAGAGCTAGCTCAGACACAAGCGGAGAGAGATCGGATGGCAAAGGAGTGACTCATAGCCGTTAGATAAGTATAGGGTCTTCAGTATGCACTAAGACTTGGTAGTTCATGATCACAATCACACATGGTTGTCTCATGACTTTCGGGGACTGGATCACTAGTGCCAGATCCTGAGGGGTCTAGCTCTCACAGACCATTATGATATAGTTCTTGAGATGTATATAAGACTTTTTGGGTTGATATATATGTATAGACATGAACCTTTTGAATTATAATAATGGATTTATTTATTTTTGAATATGTTTGTTAAATGCTATGTGATTAATTGAAGAACTTATGGAAAAAGTATTTTAATTAATGTCTACATGATCTAGCATAATTCACATGATCTAATGTAAAACATATTACAGTTTTAGTATATATACAACATTGTGAAAGGTGATATGTTAATTTAAATACCTTATTAAGGATCTAACTTAACATAAGATTAATGTGAACATTATGAAATCTAAAGCAATTGTAGAATGAATGGAAATAATTACTTTAGTGTTCAAGAAAAACATACACTGAAGTGTCGAGAATGAAACAATGTGAATGCTATTTAAAATATCTTTATATAACTCTAAACAACACTACTTAGGTGAAACATACTATTCAAAGGGGATTAGATATGATATCGATGCAAATGCGTGGAATTAATAGGTTCCCTAAGTGGTGTTCCATCAAGTTGTTTTAAAATATAAGCAATAGAACCATAACTAGTGTCAACTATATAAGGTCCCAACCAATTAGGGCTAAACTTATCCTTTTCTTCATTATCTACACTAGATATTCATTGATTTTCCAATAGAACCAAATCACCCCTATAAAATGAGTGAGGGATGACATGAACATTGTTTTATCATTGTAAATGTTTAATGTGGGCTTGGAGATGCTCAAGAGCATTAATGTGATGTTCATTGAGCATCTCTAATTGATGTAATCATTGAGCTTTATAAGTTTCATCATAAAAAATGTCTCAAAGAGCAACTTGTAAAGTAGGAATTTCTAACTCCAAGGGAATGATTGCATTGATACCATAAAGAAGATTATACAAAGTAGTACCAATGGATGAACAAACACTAGTTTGATATGCCCAAAGCACATAAGTAAGTTGTGTATGTCAATCCTTATGATTGTTGTGGATAGTTTTCTTTAGAACTTTTTCAAGAATTTTATTAGTGTGCTCAGCTTGTCCATTGGATTTTAGATAATATGGTGTGGAGAAATGATGTTGAATGTTAAAAGTTTGGAGAAATTGTTGAACCTCACTATTCTTAAAGGATGTACCATTATCTAAAATAATTGCATAAGGAAGTCCAAAGCAAGCAATTATGTGTTCGATGAAGAAATGAAAAATTATTTCAGTAGTTGAATGAGAGGGATAGCTTTGAACCATTATATGAAATAGTCAATGGTTGTGATGACCAATGTAGGTCTGGTAGAAGAAGGTGGGGAAATTTTTCTAATAAGATCTAACCC
This sequence comes from Sequoia sempervirens, assembly GCA_007258455.2. Lineage (NCBI taxonomy): Eukaryota > Viridiplantae > Streptophyta > Pinopsida > Cupressales > Cupressaceae > Sequoia > Sequoia sempervirens. Next base: position 702,377,114 of record VDFB02281492.1, on the reverse strand, counting down.
CCATACTGAAAATGGCCAAATGGGAAGATTGGCGCGAAGTTCAAGGGTAGGAGTGTGAATCAAATTACTATGCTCTTGGCATGTGTAACATCGCTTAACATAATTAAAAAAATCCGTCTCCATATGTTTCCAATAGTAACCCATATGAATAAGTCTTTACGCATATGAACATCCTCCAAAATGACCACCATAGGCACCAACACAAGCCTGTTCAAGCGCTAAGGGGATTTCAGAATCCTTAAGACAATGTAATAAGAGACCATTAAAATATCTTCTATACAACACATCTACAATCTAATCACATATTTTTTTCTAATTTTTCTTAAACACTTTCAATTATTCGTTGTGGTAAGTTTGGGAAGGGTACCATCCTTTAAGTAATTGTATATCGTATTATACCATTCACACGAAGATGTTTGAGTTATAGATGAGATATTTCCTAACAAAGTGTCAATCAAAGGTTTCATGATGGTATGAATATGAATGTGTAGTCTATAGAAGGATTGATTAGGGAGATGAGAGAGGTTGTGCTATCCATGGCATCCATAGGTCGATTATCTTTTCATGGGATGTTATCAATGGTAAACGAGTCAAATTTGTCTAAAAGTTGCATGATAAAGTCCTTGTACTTTAAGGACATTTCGTGTTTAGTTTGAAATGTGCCATTGATTTGTTTAATAACCAATTGTGAGTCACCAAAGATTTGAATATGTCTAATGTGAAGGGATAACACAACTTGTAATCCTACAATCAACGCTTCATACTCAATTGTATTATTTGTACATAAGAAGTTCAAATGGTAGGATAAGGCAATAGTGTTACCATTTGGTGGAATCAAGACCACACCTGCACCAAAACCTATTCATAATTTAGATCAATCAAATAATAACTTCCATGATTGTGTATCAATGGTTAAAACTTGATCATTAGAAAAGGAATGAATAGGCAAAAAACTTGATGGAGAAGGAGCATCAACTAAGTGATCAGTTAATGCTTGACCTTTCATTGCTTTTTGCGAAACAAATTTTAGATCAAACTCAGTTAGCAACATTATCCACTTAGCCAAATGACTTGATAGATCAATTTTACTGAAAAGGTATTTGAGAGGATTGAATTTTGTGACAATGTGTGTCTCAACATTTAGTAAATAGTGTCACAACTTACTAGCAACGAATACAAGAGCCAAACACCATTTTTGCATTGATGAATAGTGTATTCCATAATCAATTAAAGTGTGACTGATGTAATAAATAGGATGCTCTTTACCATGATCATCGTGTTGAGCCAACAATGCTGTGAGATCATGGGAGATGTGGTGATGTGCAAAATAAATGGTCTAGGAGGTATAGCAGGTTGTAAAATAGGTGGAGTAGCTAAATATTCCTTTAGTTTTTCAAAATATTCTCTACAATCATCATTCCAGTCAAACAGAACATCATTTTTAAGAAGAGATGTGAATGGTGATGTGTGGTCAACTAAAGAGGTGATAAAAACATCTAATAGCCTAGATTTGTCCTTGTAACATGCATAATTCAGAAATATTCTTGGGAGGTGGCATGTTAAAAATTGTGTCAATTTTCTTTGTATCTGCCTCAATTCCTTGATGAGATATGATGAATCCTAAGATTTTACCACTTTCTACACCAAAAACCCACTTTTTGGGATTTACTCGCATGTTATATTTCTTGATTTTTCAAAGATTTTGTGAAGGACAGTTATGTTGTCTTGTCAAGTTAAAGATTTGGCAAGGACATCATCAACATAATCTTCTAAGATTCGGTGAATGTAATCATGGAATATTAATGTCATTGCACATTGATAAGTTGCACCGGCGTTCTTTAAACTAAAAGGTGTGACAACCCAACAAAATGTTCCCCAAATAGTGGTGAAGGAAGTTTTGTATTGATCATGGTGATTAATAAGGATTTGATTATAACCAAAGAATCCACCCATGAATGACAACAAAGGATGTCCAAAAATTGAATCTACAATCATATCATTATTAGGAAGTGGAAAATCATCTTTCAAAGTGGCTTTATTCAGGTCTCCAAAATTAGTACACATCATAATTTTTTGGTCGGGTTTTGCAACTGTGACAATGTTCAAGATCCAAGGAGAGTAATCAATAGGTTGTATAAAGCAAGCATCAATAAGTTTCTCAAGTTCTTTAACTAGCAGTGCCACTTTAGGGTGCATCTTATGAATATTTTGGTGAACATGTTTAATAGTGTTGTCAAGGAAAATGTTATGCATCACAATGGTCAGGTCTATTCTTGGCATATCAGAATATTTCCAAGAAAATATCTTAGGAAAATCATGAAGTAGAGAAGTTGTATCTTCTTGTTCTTCATCATCAAGACACTTCCTGATTTTAATGACTTTATCTTCATCATTAATGAACATAAGTACATCAATTATATATCCTAAAGGGAGTGCATTGGATTTAGGACTTTTAGATTCCATCCATTCTTCATTGATATCGCTTATTTCTTTCTTGGTAATATTTATGGTACGTTAAATGTGTTTAAGGGAAGCGGGAAAGGATGAGGTACCATAAACACCAAGTATGTGTTTCAAAGCCTCATCATTATCGATGGACAACCATGAAGGTGGGAGAGTCAGATCAAGAAAGTCAAGATGAGTAAGGGTGAGTTTGTGTTGTGGTTGACATGTGAGCATATTGATATTTAATGATGGTTGTTGAGTAGCTTTAGTCTTTTTAGAAAAAGAGTATCCCAATCCCATTTTCATTTCTTGCATATTTGGTTCAATAGGAACATGAATACCTTGTTCATGTTTTCCACACCCTTTTCCATTATAGCCCATTTTTTTGACAAATGTATAGCCTTTCCCATAAATTTTTTCCATTTTTCACAACGGAGGTGGGGATTGGTGATCTATCTCCTTGAAATTTGTTGTGTATGTTGAATTTTCATCTATATTATAAGAGATAGATGCATGATACAATTGTTCAAAATTTTGAGTGGATATAATAGCGGGTTAGTTAGGATCTTCATTAGATTTATTCGTAAGTGTGTAATCCCCCATAAATGAAGGTGTGAAATCTAAAGATCCACAATCATCACTAAGTAATTCAGATGGTAATTTTGTGTCATGTTGTTTATTGTCAAAAGGATCAATGTGTGAGGTTGGAATTAATGAATTGAAAGAACTTGTGATTCCCATTGCAAGGTGCAAACAATTCTCAAGTTCAGGGTCAATTTCAATTTGATATATATGATTGTTAAAAATGTACTTCATGATACGGTGAAGAGTTGAAGGGATTACATTCATCTCATGAATCCATGGTCAACCCAAAAGAAGATTATATGAAAGTTCATGAGGCATGACATGGATACAAGTCTGCAAAGTAACTACTGCAACTGTAATAGGTAAAGTGATGACCCCTAGTAGTTGCTTTGTTATATTATCAAAAGCTCAACTAGAAATGGAGTCTGGTTTTATCTATGATCTATCTACTTTCAAGCGATCAAGGAGGCTCGCACTACACACATTAAGAGAAAAACCATTATCTATAAGAGTACGCTTGACAAATCTTTCTAGTATTTGTTCTTTTTTTTTATTCCAAGGTAATTAGGTAATAAAAGAATTATTTTGTCAGTTATGGGCTTCAAGACAATTTTGTTAAAGGAGTTGTTAAGAATTATTTTGATTAAATCTGTACAGGTTTTAGAAGTAAATCTTTGTTTTTGAAATATTATTGAGAGCTTAATTGTCATTGATTATGTTTAAAACCCTTTAGGTTTTCTGGATGATTCTCGAGCTGTAACTAAAATTTTGTTTATTTAAGAAAGTTTATCTAGGGTTTTCCATTGAAACCCTAACTCGATGTTGCTTTGATAGTTACATAAACTGTATACAAAGGATTTCTTGCATCTTCATAAGTTGGGTTTTTGGCATTTCTCGACTGATGATGAAGATAAATTTTGTGAGACATCAGGCTCATTTCTTACAGTGACAAGAAATTGTATTACATTGAAAATCCTTTCGAATCTCAGATGTCTATATAAAGGAAGATGTTGTCATTGTCATACAACATTCTTTAATGTGCTTATTAAAAAATTTATAGTCTTCTATTGAAATTATAAGACTACATATTGCACTTCTAGGGTTCTGATAGAGTACTGTACTTTTGTTGCATTCTAAAGGAGTTTTTGTTCCTATATCTTATGAAGTCAGTGGTTTTGAGTTTTGTGGACTCGATTCTCTTGAATTTTGTGGAGTTGGAGCTCCTGAATTGTAAAAACTTGGTGTTATAAGTGAATAAAGAGATAGTTTTTCAAGTGGTTTTTATTCCCCAAGAGGGTTTTCCACTTAGGGAAAAACATTGTGGTATGTGATGATTTTGTGTGTGATTGTTCTTATTTGTTTGATCTCAATATGTCATCAGTTGCATTAATTTTTTTTAAGTTTCAATCTTGCATATTTGTTGATGTTTAAGTCAGCATACCATGCATATAAGGTTTTTTTGTGGGATTTGATACATGTGAATGTGTATAACATCTTGAATTTAGTCTTTATTGATGATATATCTATTTGATTCATGGTTAATGCAAATACAATGTTGTTCAGCTCTAGTAAAATCTACTCTATAAATAGTCATTTGGTATTTGGGCCTTTCTTCCCTTACACAAATGTTTCTATCAAAATTTCATGCACAAATGTTGTATCATTTTTATGAACTCTGATACAAGAGAAGGTATAAAAGTATTCATTTGGTTCAGTCTATGTCTCAATTCATGTAAATTTTTTATTCATATGCCTAATTTTTATTTAATGCACAAGTCAAGTTTGCTTCACAAACTCTCATTTGTCCTCTTGGTTCAAAAGAAAACCTAAATTCTTGGTTTTTAAAAAATATTGGGACTTTTATAAATCATTGATTCACCCCCCCTCTTAGTGATTTCAGTCTTCCAACATTTCCATGCTCTAATAACATAATAGAATATGAAAGATTATTGACTGGCCTCCGAATGGCAATAAAATAGAAAATTAAGGAACCTCAAGTGTGTGGTGATTCTTTGTTAGTGATTAAGAAAGTTATTGATGATTATGAAACCAAGGAAGAGAAATTGATTCCTTACAAGCACATGGTAGATAGTTTCATACTATACTTTCATAACATTACCTTTGAGCAGATACTAAGAATCTAGAACAAAGCAGCTAAAACAATGGATACAATTGGATCTCTCTTGGGCATTCCCAACAATGCTTCATAATATGAGTTATTGGTTGAACAATTGTTGATCCTATGTTCGATGTCCCCGAAATAAAACCTCTGTGTGAACTTGTTGGTCTTGAATCTCCTTGGTACAAAGAAATTTACAATTACTTGCATGACCAAATTATCCCTTCATAATTATCTCCTAACCAATTCAAAACCTTCATCCGACAAGCATCTAAACATGCCATCATCAGATATATCCTTCTTCTATGTCTCAACTCAAAGGAAGCACAAACAACCTTACAAGAGGTACACCATGGTATATGTGGAGCTCACTTTGCTAGTTTGAACTTACACAAAAATCTCATGAGAAAGAGATATTATTGGCATATAATGGACCATGATGCATATAAATTTGTGAAGAAATGTCACCAATGTCGAATTCATGGAGATCTTATACATGCACCAGCTCAAGAACTACAATCAATTACCTCACCATGTCCATTTTCTCAGTGGTGAATCAACCTCGTACGAAAGATCCATCCCACCTCAACTAGTGGACATAATGATATCCTTGTTTCTACTGAGTACTTTATAAAATGGATCGAATCCATCCCATTGACATACATTACTAGAAAGCAGATAGAAAATTTCACCCTAAATTATATCATTTCCCGCTATGGTATCCCACAATCCATCATTACATATAATGGTCACCCTTTCAAGAACTAGGATTTTTGCAAGATTTTTGAAATTTTTCATATCCAACCTCATTTTTCTACATCATATTACCCCCAACATAATGGCCAAGTTGAGGCATCTAATAAGACTATCCTAAAAAATTTAAAGAAAATTGTCAATGACGCTAGTTGTGATTGCCACCTCCAACTTAATCCTACTTTATGGGCCTATCACACCAGTGTTCACACCCCTACTAGAGCCACCCAATATTCCCTTTTCTACATATTTGAAGCCATACTTCGTATAGATATTGATTTACCATCCTTGTGAGTCTAAATGCAAGCATTGATTGATCAAGAAGAATATCGTGTATCTCGTCGACATGAGCTAGAGTTATTGGATGAAAAGAGGAAACATGCTTTGACACATCTACAATCATATTAGAATCACCTTCAAAATAGTTACAATAAGAAATTCTAACCTAGAAGCTTTGAAATTGGTGACTTAGTCCTAAAAGAAAATCTGAAGAATCAAATAGAATGAGAGAAGCTCATAAATTTTGAACCTAATTGGTTTGTCCTGTATATCATCACAACAACATATGGATCTATTACTCATCAAATTTCCACTCTTGAAGGAAAACAATTGTCTGAACCTATCAATAACATTCACTTTCGTAAGTACTACACTTGATTCTTAGAGTATCCCCTTTAAAAATTAAAAAAAATATAAAAAATCATAAAAATTGTCATCTTGATGAAAACCTGGAAAATGGGCATCTTGGTGATAGCAAAAAAATGAAAAAAGTGAAAAAATAAAGTAAAAATAATTAATTCATCCAAAATTGAAAACCACTTTGGTGGTGCTTTGGATAAGTACCATGGTAAAAACTTGGAAAATAGACACCATGTGTATTCAAGCTATGCTCCTTTGTCTATTGTCACTCCATCATTTCATTTCATCCTTCTACTCATCCATTCACACATGTCACTCATTCATAATAAAGTTTTGCCATCATTTCCATGGCCTACAAAATCAGTAACTTTTAGTATCCTTTTCCTTCATTACATTGTCGCTACTCCTCACACATAATGATTTTTTTATGTACTTGACTAGGGGAAATTCCTTGACCTACGTCTCCATGGGAATATAAAACATGGTATCAACCTTTTGAAACTTAAAAATCCAAAATATTCATAAAACTTCAAAAATCCAAAAACATTAGAAAACATCAAAACCTCAAAAACCAAAGTCTAATTCTGAGTCATTTTGTGTTATTAGGGTCAAACTATGTTTTCTCTGCACATTTTCTACATATATGAAAGGCTCATCTTAAATGAGCCCCTAAGATATTAGAGCAGTCCTTTTAGATTGTCTAAATAAAATCATTACTACCTTTTTTCAAATAAAATAAATTCAATTCAAGTCAAACTACGAGGTCTCTATGCGTATAATGTAGGCAAGGACATCAATTGATGAGCCCCCGAGGTCATCTAGGTGACCAGTCCTTTAGGGTTTATCAATTTTGTTCATGTTCTTGGTCTACAAGTAATCATCATTTAAACTAAATCATGAATCAACAGACAAACATAACCAACCAATCTTTCATATCCAATTAATCAAATTATCTTATCAATCAATCGAGCAAGTCATTGGTCTTGTATTTGAATGGGACATTATGTCATTTGTCTCATTTGGTGCTATCTCTTGTCTTCTATCAAGACATGTTCTTCTTGAGATTAGACATTTTCAACCTTATCAGTCACCTTAAGAAATATGTGCCTTTGTTGATATTAGGTGCTTTTTCAACAATGGTCACTCGGTCAACCTTATCAAATGTGTTCCTTGCCTTAAACAAGATGTGTCTTTCCTAAAAATAGGTATCATCACATTACTTGGTCATAATCAGTGAATCTTGTAATCTTGGTCAATTAATCTTTCCTTAATCAGGATGTGTCCTTCCTAAAGGGTAAAATCACAATACTGTGTCTCACTTTTTTCCAAAGATGGAAATTTACATCAATATTTTTAATTGAATCCTCATATTTTGAGACCTATAGAAGCTAAACCATAAAGAATTTGAAGATAATTTGAACTAGTGATTTGTGGCAATTTGTGTGTAGATTATAAATATTTCTTTTTCAAAATTTTCAAAATAAATCATGAATCTTTCAACATCTCCTTTAATAAATATTTTTAGATAGAAAACAACATTTCCAAAAATTAACATTTGTGTCGTACAACATAATTTTTTTTTCTATAAATGATTAAATTTTAATTTTTGGAATATAGATTCTCAACATCAATATCTAGGGAAAGGATATTTTTTCATAATTTTTTGTTGCATTTTTTTTTAAAATTAATTTTTGAAGTCATTGTAACAATAATTTTGACATACATGTGTTTCATAAAACTTAACTTTTTGTGTATGTATCAAAATCCAATTTATTTATTTTAACAAGTATTTTTTGAAAAAAAAATTAATGGTTTACTATTTTTCCACCTTTGCACAACAAAGAGCTTGATGTTTAGAGAAAACCTATATTTAGTAAAAATTAAAAATTAAATACATGGTAAAATGAAAATATATCAAACCTATACTTGTTGGAAATCTAGTTTCAAGGGATAAAATCTTGAAAAATATAATTCTTAAATGATGTTATTTAAACCCTCAAAAGGTAAAGAAAAAGTGGTTTTTTGCCAACATTTTGATAGCTATGAAGGAGACTCCATTGTGGGTATTATTTAATACTATAGGGGTTGTATCCAAGGTTATTTGATCTAAGGGCATATTATGTATACCTCTTTAATTAAAACCCTTTAGATGGAGCCTCTCAAGACTTAAACCATTAGTTTTTCTAAAAATAGTGATTTTTGGTCAAAATCAGCACATCCCAAAAGTGAGACACAGTATTGTGGTAGCACCCTAAAACAAGGCCTAATCATTATTAATCAACTTTTCCAACCTTATCAATAAATATTTATCAAATAAGTCAACCTTATCATCTTGGTCAGATTAATCTTGCCTTAGTTAGGATGTGTACCTGAAACCAAGGGTAATTAATCAAAAACCTTTATCAACTTATCAATTAATCATTTTTAACTTATCAATCAAGTTGATCATCTCTATCAACCTAATCATTCATACCAAACAATCTTATCATTGGAAAACATTATTCTCTTTGGAAAACACTTTATTGGTCTGAGTTTTTCTTATCTTTTTTGATTGGTTATGGGTCATTGTTACTAGTTACCTTGAGGATGTCCTATTAGGGGATTTAGAGGGATGATGATGGATCATGACCTCTTTTCTTTGCTTGTTATTTGTGGTTTGTCTTTGCAAAAATACTGGCATAATTGGGTCCTTATTATGAGCCAAGGCATTCCTTGTCTTTTGACTGCTTGTCTCTAATAAATGATCACCTTGAACACCTTGGTCTATGTCATACCATGGTTTTTTTTCTCCATTTGTAACAATTTTGATGCCTAATGATGATAAATATGAAAGCATGAAAGTTAGTCCCTTGTCATTTCCTATCTAACACTCCATCCCCCTTTCCTTTTTCACTAACAACCATCTCTTTTGCTCTAACATTTATTTCATTTACATCTTGAAAGAGTCCCATAGTACACAAAAACATCTTACATAATCATGTTAGACAACATCATAGAAGGAGTTTTCATCATAGGTAGCATTATCATATTAAGTTACAAATATTTGCATAAGAAAACACAAAAAACATAGAAATCATCCATATAGAATTAGCATTATAAGAAATGATGGCATTCCATCGTACCTTGCATCATAGTTCATTTCCATCTATTTCCTTTCATATCACAATTCACTCCATACATATTACATCACATTAATCATAATATGGCATATAACATAATACATCACATTTTGGATTTAACATTGTAAATCAATACATTTTTCATTCGAATTTCATTAACATTAAATTGCATCTGCATATTACATCACATTCTTAACATAAGGTCATCTAAATTTCATTAATCATTCCTACATATCACGATAATATAAGCATCCATGATCATAAATACATCACATCATCATATCATATTTCATTTATGAAACTAGGTCCTCTATGTTGCATTTACCATCCATACAAATCATAAGGGGCATAAACATTCATAACATAGTCAAAAAATCATAATCATAAATCATATTAAACCATCACATAACCATATAGAATGCATCAATAAACATCATAATCACAACATGAACATGCATAACATAGCATGTCATCATCATAAACATAAAAACATAATCGTATAATATTGCATATTATAAATCACCACCAAAAACATATCATATTGTGAACACAAAAAAAGTAGCCCTTTTACTTTTTCTTGTTTTGTCCCTCCTTGTGTTTATTTGAGTTAATTTTTCCTTGATTTAGTGTTGCAATGTGGCTGACACATTCACATTAGGTCTTGAATTTCTATAAATCATTAAGACTTTGTGATGTCTTGTAAAGGTGTTGTGAAGTGTTGTGATACATTTTCACACTTTTCTAGACTCTTCTTATTATAATTCACCTACATATCCCCTTTTTATCACTTTCCAAGTCTTATTTTAAAGTGTTGTAAAGTCTTGTAACTAACTTTCACACTTTTCTAGACTTTTCATCACCAAATACACCTTTCTTATGCTTTATTTGACCCCTTTATACACTTACAGGTCTTAATTAAGTGTACTTTTGAATGTAAACTAGATAAACATCATTTAAGACAACTTAATTCCTAACACTTACTCACATGCCTTGAGTGGGACCCATTCTCCATGATGGGAAAATGAGTCCCTCTTAGCACAAAAATCTATAAATTAAAATTATTGGTGGGTTTTTATTCCTAAAGACCTAAGGTCATCCAGTGATGTATTTTAGGGAAATTAGGGCATAAGTGTGTATAAATACATGATTTTCTATTCTTTTTAACCCCCACTCATTCAAGTATTCATTCATGCACTCAATCCATCTAAGCATTCTCTCAAGCATCATAGCATCATTCAATCAAACAATTATCAATCATCTTGGAGTATTCATTCATATATCTTCAAACTTCAACAACAATGGTTTGGTGAGTTGCTGAAATTTGCATTTTATTTTTTCATCATTCCTTTCTTATTTCATTTCATTATCAAGGTTTTGATTACCAAAGTGGGGTTTGACCAAGGAAAACCCCTATACTCTTACCTTTAATCCTTTTCCCCTCTTTTCATGTGTGTTTGTAGGTATTGTAGGTAGATTTGTCAAGGAGAAAGGTGTCAATTTTTTTTTGCAAAGTCATCAAACTAATTCAAGTCAAACAAAGACCTAGTTGGAGCTTGGAGACCATTTTCAACTCATTTTCTATAAATTCAAATCCAACAAACAAACAAGAAAAAAAGCATAGACTAGGACCCACAAAGTTAACATTTGGCTTTACATATTTATGTAGGTGGACCAATTCACCATCTGTGGTGAATGAGTCCCACTGCTAAGCTAGAAAAATATTTTTCTAAAGTTCTAACTTCCCAGCATCCTTAAACCTATTCCAACATATTTTACCAGCAATAAGACTAATTAACCATCTCTGGTGAATGAGTCCCATTGGGATTGAATAGTGAATTTTGCAACATTCCAAAACCTTCCCATATCTACTTTCAGTTTCTACGTGCACCCCATTTAGTTCCATTCAATTTTGTTTGCATTTGTTTATGTTTCTAGTTCATGTTTGCATACATCACAATGTTTTCTAGCACTTTGCATTTCCTAGTTTTGCATTCATAATCAATAACTTCTATTCATTTTCTACATTTTTTCCATTTCATTTATGAATATTACACCCATCCATCTTTGAATGTAGCATTGCATTTTGGCCTCAATTATTTCTCCTTTTAGGTAAAAAACCCTAGGAGTATAAAGCATTTGGGTACCAAAATATTTGGCTACATTTTGGTGAACCTGACTTTAGAACATTTTTACTTCTAATTTCATTTACATTTGCATCCTATGTTTATTTTTGATCACCATTGCATTAGGTTTTTCATTTTTTTCATCTTAGGGTTTTCAAAATTGAATTAGTTAAAAGATAGTATAGATTTCATTTTTGCATTTCAAATCATTTAAAAACACTAAAATTCTTCATCTGCATCATAGTTCTACATAATAAAATCTGAAAAACATCAAATTGCATTTAAAATTTATGAAAAAATTCAAAAAAAATCATCCCTAGACTCATTGCCACCTTGGATGAATTAGTCTAGTTGCACATTTTGTAATAAATTTTCTTGCATTTCTATTTTATGTTACTGCACTGTCATAAATTCTAGATTAGTTGTTTTATTCCATTTCTTACATTTATTTTTCTTTCATACATTTGTATGAAGGATTTTTTCTTTAATAATTTTTTGATGTCATTAAAATCCTTAGTGGACATGCCAAATTGTGCCTTTGGAACTGATCTTAATGACCTTGAGCTTCCTCATGGTCCTTCAACTCCTCATGAATGTCCTCCACATGTTTCTAACATCATTGGAGAAGATGATGATAGCTTGAATAAGTTATTAAATGAATTTCTTGACAATCTCAAACCCAATGTATCCTTTTATCCCTCCATAAAACAATCAGACCTTCCTATTATAGCACCTCCTGATACATTTGGGTATTTACATCCTAAAATAAATGAAGGACCTAAGTTCTCTCCAACAGGTGAACCTAATTCCTCTAAACAACTAGCCCCTCAACCATTCTGTGATAAGAAAATTACAATACTCCAATCAACCTTGAAGAAACCTATGGAAAAAAAATTACCATCTTAAGCAAGCAAGTTGTGGTCACATAAAAATTGAACATAAAATTCATCACCTTTTTGAGAAAGTAACAACTTAAGAAAACACAAAATGGATAGGCTATCAAGATCCCCCTCATGAACATAAGCCTCCTCGTGAGCATCTATGGCTTCATAATGATGGCATGGTGATCTTTGAATCTCCCCCTAACTCAAACATCCTTCTTCCTCTAAAACAACCCATGCCTAATAACAATCATAAGGATACAAGGATCATCATGGGTCCTCTTCCTCCTTCAATTCATGAAACAAGTGAATCTAGTAAACAAAAACAACCTTATAAGTTGAAAAAAATAAACTTTCCTCTCCATCCACCACCTGAATGTGAAAGGAAACTACAAATTCTTTTAAACTAAGGTCTCATACTATTACCACCGACAAATAGGTTGGTCATCCATCTTAAATATTCCAACATACCATATTGCAAATACCATCGTGTTCTTGGAAATTGAAGCAATGAGTGTGACACATTGAAGGAAATATTGAGTAAGTACCACTTTTATGACACCAACTATTATCCCATAATTCCATAGTACACTTTCCCACATCTCCTCATGCAATAGTTGTAGAATCTTCCATTCTCACTATTGCATGCCCTTTCTCATCACCTATCTTGGCTCATTCTTGTCATTCACTCAATGGGGGGCAAGAAGTTGCTAGCCTTGTCCTAGTAATATATTTGGCATTGTCTGTTAGTTGTGTTATTCACCTTCAGCATATAATGATGGAGATTGGGAGCTAGATAACTTACTCATTGGTTAACTTTCATATGCCTTGCTATTATTTTACATTTTCTTTTTCTTTTCTTTTTTCATGTGTGTACCATGTTCCTTCTTGATGTAACATTTGATGTTCTCTCTCTCTGTTTGTGCATTTCCTTTATTTGTACCTTCATTCTTCTTTATGTCATACATTTATTTTGATTTTGTTTTGTGTTTTCCTTCTGGGGATGATGCAAAGTGTAAAGACACCCTATGTCTCTTCCATGTTGACCCACAAGGTCTTTTAGTTTTATTTTTCACTTTTGTTTTGTTTTTTCCTTTTGAGGATGATGTGATGCATATAAACACCCTATGTTTGTTCCATGTTGACCCAAAAAGTCCTTTTATTTTCCTTTTCACTTTTGTTTTGTGTTTCATTTTGGGTATGACACAAAGCATAGAGATGGCCTATGTCTCTTCCATGTTAACCCAAAAGGTTCTTTTATTTTCTTTTTTATTTTCTTTTTTTTTTCCTTTTGGGGATGACGCAAGGCATTGAGAGTGAAATGTCTCCTTCACGTTGACCCAAAATATTTTCATTTTCTTTTTCCTTTTCATTTTAATTTTCTTGTGTTTTCCTTTTGGAGAGATGCAAAGTGTCGAGATATCCTATGTCTCTTTCATGTTGACCCAAAATGGATTTTCTTTCTCTTTTGTTTTCACTCTCTTTGTGTCATTCTTCCAATTCTATGTGTATTTTGGAAATGATGACAGTTTTGAGCTCTTTCATCAAAATATTGTAGTAATGAATGTACTGACCCCAAATCCATAGATCCCTTATGTACTTGGAGTGTTCTTCTTCGGGGGAAACTCCTCATTTGATCCTTTTTCATTTACATGACACAGCCTTGGAAATGTATGACTTGGCATAGGGGCTTTCCAAGTTGGCTCTCATGTCTTGATTCTTTTTGCATTTTTCCTTTGCTACTTTAAATAAATTACTAACAGAATGAAGAATAGAAATTCCTATAAAGTGGGGGCATACATTGGCATTATTCATTTTCACTTTTCCATTTTCTTGGTTCTTGCAATCTTCCTGTTTCATACGATGTGTTTTGTCACTTCGTGGATGAAATTGTGTGTGATGTCCTTTCTAAGTGTGATCTCTCTTACCATATTACATTCCTTTTAGTGGCCTAATGTGATGTACTGCATCCCCTAAGTTGGAAATATTACATTCCTTGATTGGTCCTCTCTTAGAGACACTAGACACAATATTCCCTGAGTTAAAGACCTTGCATTAACTAAGCAAGAATCATTTGAACATTTCTTTTGCATGTTACATTGTTCATTTACATGGCCACCTTGAATAACACAACTTCCATCCCTATGGTGCCATTGCATTTTTTCATGAGTTCTAAGCATACGAAGCTTCACTTGTCTCATGAAGCATGAAATGAAATTTTTCTTTTTGGCACCTTATTAAAGTTATTAGGAGGTATAAATTTAGTATGGTTGAGTAGGAAAGCCAATTCCAAGGCATGACTTTTCCCCATAGCCACCTTGTGGATTTCTCACCATAAAGACAACCAGAAGTTTCATGGCCCTAGAGTAAGTATGTTGTAGATTTACCACCGCATAGAAAATCAAAAGCTTTGTGGCCCCAAAGTGAGTATATTTGGGCCTTCTCACCCAGTGGATAACCACAAGTTCTGTCACCCTACAATGACCATGCATTTTATTCTAAACATCCTATATTTAACCCACAATGAGCTAGATAGATGATTGAAGCTTGATTCGACTTTCTTTAATTCAAGTTTTATCATTTTAATGTGTTTTCCTTTGTGCTCATGATTGGTTTGATATGGGATCTTGATCCTAGGGGCTTGATCATCCCTCTTGATTGATGTTGTCTCATCTCACCAAGTTCTAGTACATTCAGAAACCTCTTGATTGCATGTTCAACTACTTTAGTGTGAGTTTGAAGGAAGTTCATCCTCACTAAAGTGGGAGCTAACTACGGACATGGAAAAGGTAACACTTTTACTTTTTCTTTTTTGTCCCTCCTTGTGCTTATTTGGCTTGATTTTTCCTTGATTTAGTTTTGCAATGTGGCCCACACATTCACATTAGGTCTTGAATCTTTATAAATCATTAAGAATTTATGATTTCTTGTAAATGTGTTATGAAGTGTTGTGATACATTTTCACACTTTTCTAGACCCTTCTTATTATAATTCCTACATATCCCCCTTTTATCACTTACCAAGTCTTTTTTTAATGTGTTATAAAGTCTTGTAACTAAATTTCATGATTTTCTAGACTTTTCATCACTAAATACACCTTTCTTATGCTTTATTTGGCCCATTTATGCACTTACAGGTCTTAACTAAGTGTATTTTTTAATGTAATCCCAAAAAAAATCATTTAAGATAACTTGATTCCCGACACCCACTCAAATGCCTTGAGTGGGACCCATTTTCCATGATGGGAGAATGAGTCCCTCTTGGCACAAAAATTGAAATAATATCAAATTATTGGCAGGTTTTTACTCCTAAAGACCTAAGGTTGGCCTAAGATGTTGTATTTTAGGGAAATTAGGGAATAAGTGTGTATAAATACATGATTTTCTATTCATTTTAACCCCCACTCATTCAAGTATTCATTCATGCACTCAATCCATCTAAGCATTCACTCAAGCATCATAGCATCATTCAATCAAGTAATTATCAAGCATCTTGTAGCAACTATTGACATATCTTCAGACTTCAAGAAGAAGGGTTTGGTGATTTTTGGACATTTGCATGTTATTTTTTCATCATTCCTTTCTTATTTCATTTCATTATCAAGGGTTTGATTACTGAAGTGGGGTTTGAACAAGGGAAACATCTATACTCTAACCCTTAATCCTTTTTACCCTCTTTATATTTGTGTTTGCAGGTATTATAAATATATTTTTCAAGGAGAAAGGTTTCAAATAGGTGTTGCAAAGTCATCAAATTCATTCAACTCAAAAAAAGAACTAATTGGAGCTTGGAGAGCATTTTAAACCCATTTTCTGTAGATTTAGATCCGACAACTTGATAAGAAGAAAAGTGCAAACCAAGACCCACAAAGTTGACCTTTGACTTGGTACATTTATCTAGGTGGACTAATTCACCATCTGTGGTGAATGAGCCCCACTTCTAGATAGATTTTTTTTTTTTTTTGAAGTTTTGAGTTCCCATCATCACAAAACTTGTTCCGATAAATTTTACCAGAATTAGGACTAATTCACCATATGTGGCGAGTGAGTCCCAATGGGCTTGTTCAATGAATTCTGCATAATCCAAGAACCTTCCCAAATCTTCTTTTAGTTTCCAGGTGCACCCCATTTAGTTTCATTCAATTTTGTTTGCATTTGTTTATGTTTCTAGTTCATGTTTGCATACATCACTGTGTTTTACAACACTTTGCATTTCCTAGTTTTGCAATCATAATCAATAGCTTTTGTTCATTTTCTACATTTATTCCTTCTCATTTAGGCATATTGCACCCACATCATATCCATCTATGAATGTAACATTGAATTTTTATCTCAATTATTTCTACTTTTAGGTGGAAAACCTTAGGAGTATAAAGCATTTAGGTGCCAAAATCTTTGCTTACACATATATATCACTCAATAATGTGTCCTGGGTACAATATCAATATTTTTTATATCCAATGAAAATTGAGCTCATAGACTCAATACTAAAAAATATAAATGTCCATATAACATCCTAAATAAAAAGGAGGCCCTAGCCTAAACTGCCCTAATCCCCTGTCCTTGGAGAATCCCTGTCCTCCCTCCAGGGTGACTCTCTGGACTTGTTCTCTATTGTAGGAGGCCTACAATATGGTGTAGCTCATATGGAAAATGAAGTATGACCCTTAGACATACTTTGTGTGCACCTACTCTGTGTCCCACTATGACTCCTGCCCTAAGAGCCACTGCTCCCTCCTCTATGGTGGTACCACTCTCTCATATAGATATCTATAGTACTAACTAGCTCTACTCACTTTGGAATACCCCACATGACCTCCACAATAGATCCACTACATGTTTGTATAAATTCAATCATTCCATGTTCTATTTGTTTCCAGCTAATCCTAGCTAGGTCTCTCTCAACCTTAAAAGTATCCCTTTCTCCCTTAAGGTCCTCCCTCTCTACAATCATAGTCCTCAGTTGTACCTCTAAACATTGCAAACTTTCCTATAAGGAGGCTATCCTCTGATCTATATTTCCCTCATTTTCTTGACCCTCCTCTAGCCCTAACTCCTCAATCCCTATGAGAATCCTCTAGTGAAGGATCTCGTCTGCCTCATCCATCTCCTCCTCTCTTGCTACCTCTAGCTCATCATATGCCCCCTCTCCTCCTACCCCAATCTCCATAGCCTCTACCTCTAGCTACACTACCTCTAGTGTAGGCATCTATGTGTGTTGATCTCCCTCCTACACTACCACCTTTTCTACTACCCTCTCCTTCAGCTTATCCTCTTCCATCTCCTCTTAATAAATTAGTGGTATTTGTGCCACCAATCATAGCCCTTTGTCCCTCATCCCCCTCCATTAGTCTCCTCCTCATCCTCCCCATCCATATACTCCATAATCTCCCCACCCTCCTACATCCTCCCATCCACCATCTACTCTCCCTACACCCCTTTGAGCCCTATTACCTCTTCGGCCTCTTGGGCTCCTCCCTTTATTGTCTACTAGTGTTAGATCCTATGGATCTATTAGTGGTATTGGTCTGTGTATCAATTACTAGGCATTGTGCTCTAGTGTGCTACCTAAATCAACATCCCTTCCTCTCCACTCCAAATATAACTCATACAGGAAATTGATCTCTTGCTTGTTTGTCATAAAAAAAAATTGAGGTCCCCATGGATGCATGTCTTCGGAGGACCATGCAAACATTTTCATACCAATTGGAATACCCTGTCTCTCCTTGAAATGCCATTTGACCCTCTCTAGGAGATACATCTCAATGGTATGATGGGTATGCACTATGCACCCAATTACATACCTAGGCTATCGACACCATGGAATGTGATCATCCTTATTGATCCATAAATCACAAGTCCTGTATGGCCTCCAAATGAAACTAACCAATGTCTCCAAACCATTCCTCCAATAACCAATATCCCCCACATATTTGTATGTAAGGAACCCCTGATACATATAAGAGTGTGGAGTACCCACTATCAACTATCGTACAACCAAAGGTTAGAACACTGTTATGTGCTCTCAATCCCAAGTTGTTAGTAATGTAACCCTCCAGCTCAAACTATGTCATCCCCTATAAGAAATATCATGAAGCTAGAAGTAAAGCATGGCAAATAGACATAGGGCCCATGCATACACCATCCCAAAGTGAACCATCAACCCAGTCGTATCTCTGTAGCTTACTAGGAAACCATGACCCCTATGGTCAAGAATCATCATGCCTTCTATCAGTGTGTATAAAATGCAATCATATCTATCATGTCACTTGACAAGGGTCTCCCATCTAATCTCGTACCCCTAGATCCTGAGCTTTGCATCATCATCACAATCATAGAACCCATACAATGCCTACAATCCTTGAGTGGGGTCATAGCATACCTACTTTCCATGAATTTGAAGTTGTAATATACTATACATATCCTTTAGAGTGACTGCCACTTCCCTCGTCGACAAGTGGAAGTTGCTTGTCTCAGAGTGCCATTGCTCTTCCAATGTTGTCAATGTGCCCCTATTTTTCCTAATCATGGGCATATAGATAACATTGAACAAACATAGATTGAGTAATGCATGTCTCTACTTGTCACCCAATTGTTCCTGCAATCAAAAAACATCTGGTCTCGACTCATGTGTATAAATAGGAGGTAGACACTCCTAAAATCATCAAGTAAAACATCATTGCAATCCAATATCTTTAGTTGACCTATTGAATGTAAATTAACAAGTCAAAATTTTCTAATATTGGGAAAAATTTTAACTAGGAAACTACATCATAGTTTTGTCAAATGCATCATGCATATTATCCATCGGCTTGCAACTACGATTGCGTCACTCACCTATCACATGTTTCATTTCATATGACACTTTCATTGTATTTTGTCACTTGTGTCACTCCCATCCACCTATGTGGCTTAGAAGGTCACTTGTGTCACATCATTTTAGGTGTCATGATGCAAATGCATGTACCCTAACCCTAGATTAATTACGTCATGATGAGACAATTTCAACAAACTACTTATCATCTCCATTGAACACACGTAATTGCATTGCAAAATTTTGTGATACAATCTCCTACTATAAATTCTCCCTATCTAAATGCATGAAAAGTGAAAATATTAAAAAGTGGGTTAGTAGTATCTACCAGGGTGGGTGCCCCCTCAAGGTGATGATACCTTTGGATATGGTATGCATGGTGGGAAACCTCTAGAACAACTAACATATTCACTAGAAAAACACTTAGAGCTCTAAGAATTTCTAAATTAGGAATGCATAAATGACCCTATTTCAAACTTAAATTTATTTGTAGGTTCAAAACTAGGGTTTTGCACCTACCTTGTTTATTGGACAATCCTTTTGATGAATTGAAACCTGAATTTGACCCTTTTATCAGCCTTGAGACTCAATTTTTTCTTCACCATTGGATTCCTAGCCATCAACTTATCTTATCAGGACAATTTTCTAAAAAATCTGAAACCTTTTGAAAAATTGTAAAATTTTCTTGAGGGGGCATACATGTACCCTGACTTCACTAGGGCATCCTTTGATTGAATTTCTTTGACACAACACAATGAACTGCATTATGTCAAAGAGGGGCTAAATGTAGACACTCAAAAATGTCCTAAGTCTGCAAGCATCATTTTTCTTCTTCATAGTCCTCTGATAGTTAAATAAGCTTCATTATTTGATTATCCTTGATCATATTCCTCTATTAATTAAATAATTTTTATTTATTTATTTAATTAATTGTGTCACTAATATCCCCCTTTCTTCAATAATTAAATGAATTATTATTTATTTAATTGTTTTCTTGTCATCTTTCGTCTATGGTTAAATATTTATTATTTATTTATTTAACTATTCACTTCACTTTTTATTCTTTCGTTTATTAAATAATTGTTAAAATTATTTAATTGTCCTCCATGTGTCTCTTGTATTAAATAATTAAATTAATTTAATTATTTAATGCCCCTTTTCATATTTCCTCTCATTTAATTAAAATAATTATCAAAATTATTTTAATTAAATGCTCATTTCCTCATTTTCTCAAATAAATAATTTAAATGAATTATTTATTGTCCACTTGGGAAATATTCCTTTCTCATGAATTAATTATTTTTCAATTTTCAATTCATCCATTTCCTCCCACTTGCTCATTAATATTTGTTATAGCCATCAACATCATAGTTGTCCCTAGCCTACCATTGATCATGGCATCTTTCTAGAAGCTTAATTTTATTAGTTTGTTCAAATGGTTTTCTACTAAAGCCATTCTCCTCCATTTTTATCTTAATAACCATTATCTACAACTTTCATGCTTTAAAATTTGTAGGTATTTGCACAAAATGTACTTCAAATTTGAGGGAAAACATACAAAGGCAGTTTGAGGAGAGACAGGGGAAGTGAATCAACTGCAATATTAGTAGTTTTTTTATTAGAATGTGAACCAAATTTTTTTGTAGATAGACACTCTCTTACACTTCTAGGGTTTTACACCTAATAGGAGAAAAATATCCCACAAAATATTAGTGGTTCACTCAATACTAATACAAATATGATTTAAATATGTCTAAATAGAATGCCCTAGATCCAAAGAAATGATAAAAAAGATGGATTGTTGAGGCATAACTAAGGAAATACACTTTGATTTAAAACACATTGTGATATGCAAACATAAACTAAATGTCCTAGAAATGCAAATGAAACAAAACAAAAAATTGTAGAACTAAATGTGTGCACCTAGAAATGTGTTGCAGACTAGAATGGAGATTGGAAATGTTGTTGATCCTAAAATTTTTACGTATTGGGACACTTACGCCATTCTGGGCGACTTAGTCCTAGATCTAGAAAACTTCTCTGGAGCCTATTTTAGCGAAATGGCTATCCAAATATACAAAAGAACTCTAAAAAATATGTTTAGTGGGACTAAGTCATCATTGATGGGGAATTAATCCACTTTGGTTTTTTTGATAACCAAAAAGTGCAAACAGAATCTCTCAGTTTGCACTTTCAGTTCCCCCAGGTACCCAAATTTAACACTCTAATTTTTGGCATTGTAATTGAGTTTTTGTGGATATTTTGGATATACAAATAAGGAGATGTGTTCAAGAAGTTTGAAACTTACTCTTTAATTATTTCCAAGCCTTCAAGGTACCTAAATCTGCAAAAACACAAAGAAAGAATAAGAAATGTAGAATGTTAGGGAATAGGGGTTTGCCTTCGTCAAACCGATTTTAGGTGATTAAAAAAAATGAAGAAATAAGAGGAAGAATGAACATGAAATGAAGGGATTAGAATCTTTCCATCATGATAGATCTTGAATTTCTATAACAATAGATGAAGAATCTACCCTTGAATGTCTGAAAAATGATCTTGAATGCTCTCTAAATGACCTAACCCTAGCTTTCTTGACTTGAGAGGGAGAATGAATGATGCATGAATGAATTAGGGTTTAGAAGCTTGTTTATATAGGAAATCCACCTAAGATTCCCATTAATTTGATCCTGAAGGATGACATGAAAGAAAATTAAACTTAAAACCCATTTTTTCCCACTCTAACCTTGAAAGTAGCTCAAATAGGACTATGTCGCCAATCTGGGTGACTTAGTCCCAGCTAGATTAGACTAATTCACCCAGATAGGTGATTTAGTCCGACATGGGCTCTTGTGCTAGCTGGATTGATAGGGATTGAATAATTTTAGCTTTTATGTTGTTCTAGTCGGGCCTTTGATCAAACAAAGCCTAGGGATGCACAATGTGGGGAAATAGGGGCCTATTAATGATGATGTAAATGGTAGTTATAGCTAGGGAAACAAATTTCATTGTGAAAGTGTGATTAAATACACTTTAGAACATTAAAATGAGATCCAAATAGCCTAAAAAGGCATAACATCCAATGTGAATGTGTAAGACACATTACAACACTAGATTAAAATTAGATTTAATTTACAAGCCTTGTAGATTAATGTGAGAATGCTATTAAATACATTTTACAATATTGAATTAAGGGGAAAATAGGTGCATTAGTCTAGAAAAGTAAGAAAGTCTTTTACAACACCTTTACAAGACATCATTATATGCATTTTATTTAGTTTGCAAGGGCCCAAGACCTAATGTAGATGTATAAAACACCGTACAATACTAAATCATGGCTTTATTAGGTCTATTTTTTATTAATTATTCCCATATCAAGTGTGAAAATGTTAAGGGATACATTTTTTGTGATAAATTTAGCCCCCACTTTAGTGAGTGGGTGAACTTGCTTCAAACACACACTAAACTAGACATTCAAGAGGAGTCCAATAATACAAATGTTGATGATAAATAATTACAAAGATCAAGGCATCAATCAAGCCCCCAAGATCTAAGATCCTAAGTCAAACCAACATAAGCACAAGAGGACACAAACAAGGTGAATGCCTTGCAATGAAACAAGATACATTATCATGCAATGGAAAAAACAAGGAAGAAGAGAAAATAAAAAGGTGGATCAAGTTTCAACCATTTGTCCAACACATGGATCAAATCAAAGTTGTTTGTCCAAAAAATGCATACTCACTCTAAGGTGACGAAACTATTTGTTGTATGCTAGGTGAGAAGTCCTAGAAGGTGAGAAATATACAATCATGGCTTTTATGCACTCACACACATGCAAGTGGCTATGCGGAAAGTCATGCCTCAGAATGGGCCTCCCACTAAACCATACCGAAGTTATACCTCCTCATAACTTTAATAAGCTGCCATAATGAAAATGACCTTCAAGCTCTATAATGTAAATTAAACTTCTTATTCTTGACACTCATAGACATTGTAAATGCAAAATAGTGTAAGATTTTTTCAAAGGGATTTTTTCTTAGTTTGTGCAAGGTCTCATCTTAGGGAACATCATGCTTAATGTCTCCGGGAAAGGAAAATTGCAAATGGTCTCATCTTGTTTCCAAGAGAGGACGAGTGCAAGGTCTCATCCTCGGAAACATTGTATCTAATGTTTCCAAGAGAGGAAATCACATGAAAAAGGAAATCATGCAATGAAATATGAGTGTTGATGTATTCCCCTACTTTAAAGGGTTGCTAACACCATTATTGTAATAAATTGCTTTAAAGTGGAAGAAGATATGAGAGCTTATTTAGAAATCCCTATGGAAAGTCATATGTTTCATATAAGCTACGTCATGAAAAAGGTAGTATGTCACATGTGAGCCAACTTAAGGCATGCCATCCACGTCCCAAGCTTGCTTTCTATGTTCATGAAAGGTTAACAACTAGTCAAAAGAGGAAACAACAAGTGACATACGAGGAAAATACTACCTAACGCCTTTCCCCCACTTAGTCCAGGACAAGGGTGAGCCGAAAGGATTGATGAGATGCATGCTAGAGTCAAAATTAGTATTGATTAGAGGAACTAGGTACCCCCACATAAGGAAGAGTACCAAAATCCTTAAGATGTTGAATAATACTACTCAAAGCCTTACATTCATTAGGGGAATGACCATGAACTCTATGATAGGTGAAAAATGAGGTCTTGTAATAGAATTTCTTTCAACTTCTTGGAGAAGGGGATATCAAGTGATCTTGGAGGAGTCTCAACAAGATACCCTATTGATCAAAGGGATATGTTCATTGATTATATGACAAAGATTTATCTTGCTTAGTACAGGATGTCATGTCTACAAAAGACTCTTGAGATTGTGAGATTTTGTTTAAAACTAACATCCTCAAATAATTAGTGGTTTGCGAGATGAAATTGATATTAATCGAAGATTTTTTTGTTTATTTCATTTCTTGCAAAGGGTAACTTTCAAGAGCACTAGTGTCTACTAGTGTAGGATGTTATTGAGGTGAGTGAAGGAATGGTTATTTCTATCAAAGGACAATAACCAAGATCATGAGTTGTTTCTTGTGTGTTAGGTTTTGTTGGGACATGGATTCCATTTTATTTAGCACCACATCCTTTTCCACTATATCAAAGTTACTTCATAAGCTCATAACCTTTTCCATAAATTTGTTTCATTGCTTTTAGATTGGGTGGTTGTTCGTGGTTAAGTTCATCAAAGTTTGTTGTGTAATTTGCTTCTTTGTCGAAAGTTATTGAGTTGGATGCTTTCAAAGGGTCTAAAATTTTGAGGACATGATTACAGTTTTATTTCCCTTGTGTGAATTGTTGTTAATGATCTTGTACTCACCCATGATTGTATGTTTGAAATATAAGGAACCCCAATCATCGTCTAAGAGCTTTGTGATGCCCTCAGTGTGTTTTTCTTTGTTTTTTTGTTGCATAGTTTCAACTTGTGTAGTTGATGCTAATCTTTTTAATGGATTTTATTTATTTTTCTCAAGTTGTAAGACACTAGAAGGCTCAAGATCAGTGTAAAGTGTGTACACTTTGTTGTCATAGATGTATTTAATTTTATGATGAAGAGAAGAAACCCCATTCATTGGATGAATCCATGGTCCACCTAAAAGAATATTATATGAAATTTCATGAGGCATAACATGAATTTGTGTTTCCAATGTTGCCTTCTCAACTATAATGGGTAAAGTAATCACACCAAACAAATTTTTTTTAATATTTTTAAATCCCATAAGAGGTAAAGAATCATGTTGAGTTTGTGATTTATCCACATGAATCCTATCTAAAAGTTTTATGCTAGACACATTAAGGGTTGAGCCATTGTCAACAAGGGTTTTCTTTATCCCTAGGCATTTGTATTGATATAGTATTATGAAAGCTTCTGCACTTCCAAAGGGGGAAGTTCACTTTGTTGGAAACAATGTTAGCATTCAATCATTGAATTATGACTGCTATGTCATTCAATTGTGCATTAGAAGGGATAGGGACTTGTTGTAAGGCCATTTTGAAGCATAGTGTGATATTTAGGTGAATTCTGAATTAAATCCCGTAGGGATATCTTTGTAGGAGTATTCTTAAGTTGTTCAACAAGATCATACTCCTTAGGAGTTTAATTGAGGAGCACTAGGCAAGATGGGATTAGGAAAAGGTAATGGTGTTGGGGTGGTTTGTTGTGGTCATGGATTATTTATAGTGGAATATGTATGAGCAACAATATTATGACTCAATTTTTGTGAAACATTGTTCTTAGGTCAGTGAAGGACAAGTTCAAGTTTTTTTTTATTGGAAGGTTTGTGTGAAGGGAGGTAAAGGATGAGTTGAGATTGAATAATATGAACATCCCTAAGTGAAGGAGAATCTAATGTGGCCTCATCATCATCTTCTAAGGACATGATATCATTATTTCCATTGTTATCCTTGTCTTGCACTATGGTATCTTCCCTAGGAGGACAGTTGTTAGGAGAATGAAAAACTAAATGTTCTTGACATGCAAGGATTGGTTCTTGCAAAATAACTTCATTGCAGCTAAGAGAGTTATCAATGGTTGTACTGTCTTGTTTAGCAAGAGTGGGCATGTTAGGACAAGGATCTATTTAATTTTCCTTTTTCTCGAAGGTCTCATTTTCTTGTTCCATATTGTCTACCCTAATAGGAGATCTTGTAGTATGTTCACCACATTCCAAGGTTAGACTTTGTAAACTATCTTCATCACAAGTAGGGGAGCCATCAAGAGAAGGAACACTATGATTTTTAAATAGATTTTCCAAAAGGATAGGAGCATTAGGGAAGGGAGAATCAGGGTTCTCATGACTATTAATAGGTGTATATTCTAAGATGACCTATCCTCTTTGCATCGAGGAGGGATATTAGGAGAAGGACAATTGTGATTGTCAAGGTTATAGAGACTAGGTATGGTGATCTCTAGAAATGTTTCTATGATCTCATATTATTTTGTTCTAATGTCTTGAAAAGGCAAAAGAGGAGAGGGACAATCAAGACTCTCAATGCTTGTAGCTTCTTTCACCAAGATATACCTTCATCGCTAAGAGGAGAGGTATTGGGAGAAGAACAATTATGAATGTTATGATTGTATACATTGGCATCCTCTTGTGTTATGACATTCATACAAATCCAATTGGTTCTAGGATGGTATTCTACATGCTTATCAAATGCTTTACATTTTTGTCCTAGATTATGTAGATGAAAAATAGAATCATACAAGCCACTTGATATTCTAGAAACATGGAATGCTTGAAGAGAACACATGCTAAAATGAGAAAGTAAATAAAGTGCAATGCAATGACTTAAAGTAAAAAATTTAAATTTATTTTTCATATGTGAAACAAGGTAATTTTATGATTACATTATGTAGCAACCTAAAAGATGCAAAGTGGAAACTAATCAATGCATGAAGTGAGCTAATTTAAGCTAAATATAATAAAATGCATGTTACAAAAACTTAGCCAACTAATATAGATAGGTAATTGCAGCAAACAAAATCTTAAAAATAGGGTTTTTAGTGTTGTGAAAGGAAGATTCAGGGGTAAAAAGGGACTAAGTTGCCCAAGGTGGAAAATGAGTCCCAGTGGTGCTTTTTTTCAAAAAAATTAGATTTTTTTGATTTATTTTGATGTATTCAGTGTTTTGTGATGTAGACCTAAGATGCCAATGTAGAATTTTTGAAATTTTTAATGATTTAAGATGCAAAAATGAAACCTATATGCACTTTCACTAATGGAAAAATTTTAAACCCTAGAATGCAATTTAACTAATGCAAAATGTAATAAAATATTAATGCAAGCTAATTATAGGATAATGATGGACTCAAAATCATAGAAGAAGGTATTTGAAGATAGGTTCACCAAAATGAACTAAAATTTTTTGTAGATAGACACACTCTTACACTTCTGGCGTTTTACACCTAAAATGAGAAAGGTATCCCACAAAAATATAGGGATTCACTCAAGACTAATGAAAATATTATTGAAATATGTCTAAATAGAATTCCATAGATGCAAATAACTAATAAAAGAGATGGATTGTTGATGCAAAAATAAGGAAATGCACTTTGTTTGAAAACACATCATGATATGCACACATAAACTAAATGACTATAAATGCAAATAAAACAAAATAAAAAATGTAAAACTAAATTTGTGCACCTAGAAATGTGTTGGATATTGGAATGGAGACTGTAAATGTTGTTGAACCTAAAATTTTGACCTATGGGGACACTTTCACCATTTTGGGTGACTTAGTCCTAGATTTGAAAAATTGCTCTAGAGCTCGTTTCTACTAGATGGGTATCCAAATCTACAAAAAACTTTGAAAAACATGTGCAATGGGACTAAGTCACCACTGAAGGTGACTTAGTCCACTTTTCCTTTTCTGAAAAACCTAGAACTAGAAACAAAAGCTCTCGGTCTACACTTTTAGTTCCCTTAGGTGCTCAGTTCTCAAACTCTGATTTTTGGCACTGTAACTGACTTTTTGTGGAAAATTTGGCTTTGTAAATAAGGATATGTCTTCAAAAGGTTTGAAAAATATTCTTTAATGATTTCCAAGCCTTCAAGGTACCTAGATCTACAAACACACAAATAAACGAAATGAAGAAATCAGAGGAAGCATGGATATAAAATGAAGGGATAAGAAACTTTCCATGATGATAGATCTTGAATTTTTACAACAATAGATGAAGAATCTTCCTTTGAATGTCAAAAAATTGATCTTGAATAGTCTCTAAATGACCTAACCTTAGCTTTCTTCACTTGATATGGAGAATGAGTGATGCAAGAATGATTAGGTTAATGAATTAGGGTTGAGAAACTTTCTTATATAGGAAATCCACCTAAAATTCCTTTTAATTTGATCCCGAAGGCTAACATGAAAGAAAATTAAACTTAAAACCCAATTTTTCCCACTTGAACCTTGAAAACAGCTCAAATGGGACTAAGTTGCAAAGTTGGGTGACTTAGACCAACTTGGATGGGACTAATTCACCTAGCTAGGTAACTTACTCCCATAGGGGGTCTTTTTCTAGTTGAACTATTGGGGAGTGAAGAATTCTAGTTTTTATGTTGTTCTAGTTAGGTCTTTGATAAAATTAAACCTCAAGATGCACAATATGGGGAAATAGGGGCCTATTGATGATGATGTCAAGGGTAATTATGGATACGGACAAAAAATTTAATGTGAAAATGTGATTAAATACACTTTACAACATTAAAATTTGGTCCACATAACCTAAAAAGGAACAACATCCAATGTGAATGTGTAATACACATTACAACACTAGAGTAGAATTAGGTTTAATTCACAAGCCTTCTAAATTAATGGGATAATTCCATTAAATACATTTTAAAATATTGAATTAAGGGGGAAAATAGGTGCATTAGTCTAGAAAAGTGTGAAAGTCTCTTACAACACTTTACAACAGCTTTACAAGACATTGTTAGATGCATTTTATTTAGTTTGCAAGAGCCCAAGACCCAATGTAGATGTGTAAAAAACCTCACAATGCTAAATAAAGGCCTTATTAAGTCTAATTTTTCATTAATTATTCCCATATTAAGTTTAAAAATGTCCAGGGATACATTTTTTTGCAATACAAATTGCTTTTAGGGTAAAAGAAAAAACCTATCACACTTTATAAAGGAATCAGCCAACATGAGAAAAAGTTCTCAACTTCAACCACATAAAAGTGGTATTTATGTTTTTAATTTAAAAATGATGTAAACTAATAAAATGTAGAGCTTTTTTTGAAGTTTATTCGTATAATTTTTTTAAAAAAATTCAAAAAATTGTTGACATATATTTATCAATTTAAAAGCAAATTTCTTTATACTGAAAATTTCAAGAAAAAGTAACATTTTGTTGACGTCAAGAAACATATAGAAAAAAAAATCATTTTCTCCTGATTTTTTTTCCCTAGATAGCTAACTTCAATATCTAAGGCATGCAAAACAAGAGAGGAAATCTTGATGTATATTTTTCTCATAATAACATTTTAAAGTCAAACTAACCCAAATTTTATAGTTTTTTTGACGTCAACTATTTTTTTTTTTTCATTTTCAAAAATAAAAAATCCTTTTGAAGAGGATTCTCTCCTCTAGGGCATCATATATTTTTCTTATGATGATTTACTATTTTTTATTTAATTTCAATTGAGCCTCTTTTGGACTTTAAACAACCTACTTGCAATATTTTAAAATATTTGTATACTAAAATTAATCAATATATATATATATATTCGGATTCAACACTCTGAGCTCTACAAAAGGGTATTTTTATTTATATTTTTAAAATAATTTTGATTGAAGAAATATTCAGTAGAAGTTGAAAATTTCTAGAAATTTGAGAAAATGGTGGCTTTGCTTCCATGTCACCTGCCATGTGGATGGATTTGGCAGAATCATAATCAGATGAATAGTGTCTGACCAAAAATGTTTTGATATTTCCAAGCTATGAATACCAGATATGCTCACTTTTTCCATGATTTTAGCTAGCCGTATTCAGACAAGTACCTTTCGGTTGAAACCTCTTTAGTTGAAAACATACCTACTACGTCAATGCCACATGGTTTTAGCCGAAAGCCACTCAACCAAATATCTTCCGGTCAAAAATAGTTTGCTCAGAACCATTTATTTGGCCAAAAGTATGACATAGGTTTTTGCTTTTACCCTTCATTTTATTCCTCAATTTTGTTTGTATTATCCTATTTTATATTAGGGTTTTAGCTTAGATTTGTGTTGTGGTTGTCACTTAGTCTTTGCTAACTTGGTTCTCCCCCATCCTACAAATTTCCTTTGAAATTATCTTGTATACTATATGATGCTCTTGTGAAGTCTTAGGATGCTTGACTCTTTATTTCTTAGTGAAACAACTATTTGAAAACTTTATTATAGAGGCATTTCATCTAACTTACCATTTATTAGATCCTAAATTTCAACATTCATGGAATTTGAATCCAAAACCCTAATTTCCTACACAAAACCCTAAAAAGGGTCCAAATGGGACTCATAAAACCAAGGTGGCATATAGGTCACATCTGGTTGGGACTCATATTCCCAAGGTGGTATATGGGTCCCACCAACTCTTTTTGGGCAGAGGAAATATCGACAGGTTAGGATATTAAGTGTATTTGTTTATTATGTTGGGATCTCAATTGAAATAAGCCTTAAGATACAAAATAAAGGTTCTTAGGAGCCTATTAATGATCATATGAAGGCTATAAATGCAAGAGAGCCAAAAAATTAAATTGAAGGTGTAAGTAAATACACTTTACAAGACCAAATTAACTCAAAATTAGGTCTATTTAGCTTAAAAGGTCCCTAAACCTAATGTGAATGTTTAAAAAACATTACAACACTAGATGAAGTACATTTGAAAATCAGAATTGGAATTACAAGACATCATTTTCAAGTTTTTGCATAGCATGATCAATAGATTATCTTGTCAAAATCTAAAAATTTGTTATCTCTTTGCATTTCAATTCATACTTGCATCATGGACATGCGTATGGGAAATATATGGAATTCCTTGATGTATTTGGTTGATTTCTAAAGTTGTGTTTGGTAATAATCCTAATGCACTTGAACCTAATAATTCTCAATAAACTCCTAATGAGTGTCCGTATGAGGTGGAAATCATAGGTTAGGATAAAGATAACATGCAACAATTCATACAAGACTCCTTACGCAACCTTGAGAACAATACATCTGTTTACCCCTCCATGCAACAACCAATACCTCCTACTATGCCACCATTTGCTGTGTCCAAACTCTTAGATCCTAAAATTGAAACACAAAGCAAGCCTAAACCATCAATCAATAATGGACTTGTTAACAAGAGCAATAATTATCTACTCTTCTATCTTATATCAATTGAGTTATTAATACACCCATTAACTTGGAAGAGAGTTACATATGGTCAAGGATTTAATATCTTAAGCAAACAAGGATGCAACATAATCAATGAGCATGGAGTTCACAAATTACTTGAACAAATCCCAATCAAAGATACCAAAGGAATAGGATATCAAGATCCTCCTCACTCCACATCTTCTTATGAAACAAATTTCCTTCATAATAATCTACCAATCCTTCATAAGGATGATAAAATCATCTTATGTCCTCCTCCTTGAAATAGACCTCAAGCAAGCAAGAAATTCAATCATTATAAAGTTAAAGGATTGTCATTCTTGCAAACTAAAATATAAATTGAACAACTTCTCCACCTGGGATTGATATACTTGCCTCCTATTAGAGAAAACAAAAAAGGTATTGTGCATTTCACTGAATACTTGGCCATCTTACTGATGAATGTCAAGCCTTAAAGGGAGGTGGTCGTGCCCACAAAAGGATATGAAAATCATAGTAAAACCTTTCCTGGAATTGGACATTCCAGTAGGTGACTAATATCTCTTTATGGACGTTCATTTACTTGTCAAACCAGGGAACGTATACTTTTAATGGCACAGCCAATATATGCACTAAGAACTAGTTTCGGTCACAACTTAACAGAAATAAATACTTGGAAGGAATTCTATCTATGCTACAGAAAGGTAATGCAAAGTTCTTTTAACTCAACCATGATTTGACTAAAACAGAAACCATAACAACTACAACTAAAACACAAACTATGAACTGGCCTTATGCTGTAGGAACAGGCATAGGGATGGATTCCCAATGCTGTAGGAGCAATACAAGACTGAGTTTGTATGGAAACTTCAAAGATGAAAGCTAACTGATGATCAACAGAAAATAACAGCTAACTAACTAGCTAAGATACTTACTAAGTGGGCCCCCTTAGCAAGCATCTACTGATTACGCAAGTGCTTGAACTCAGAACTTCATCAAACTTTATTCATGAAAATAGAATGGTATACATTGCTTTGTTGATATGGAAACTAACAACAAACTCTGTCTCTTGTCATACAGATTCTACTTTTCATTCTTACATGATATCTGCTATATCTCTATCACTATGCTTCTATCTTACTATTAACTATCATCTCCTTCTCACTCGTGCAGGAGGAGTACCTTATTTAAAATCAGGAGAACAACTAACTAACTAACCATATCAAAGAAAGACGTGGAAGTAAAGTGTATCCCAGAATCAAGGAAGAAACTTCATAAATGAATTTATCCGTTCAACCCGATCCAGAGAGAATCTAGCGCTCCACTCTTTCCAGATTGACTGTCATTAAAAATCTTTCCCAACAATTTCGGTAAAAGAGTCTTTGCCAGAGCTTCCTTGAAGTCGTGCAGGAAATAGAATTTACTACAAGGTCGAGATCGGTTGCGCTTGACTCAATCATACTTTCTTCAACAACCTGCGAAACACAAGGTAACAAATGCGAAAGAAAAGGTGCATGGCACATACACAATATCTGTTCATTAATCACATATTTAAATCTATTTCATCATTCAAAAACTACATGCGATATACCAGTCATTTAGGGAGTCAACGGGGTAATAAATGTAGTCAAGACAACACAATAAGTTGTAGGAACATGAAAGTGTTTTGCTACAGGATATCCCCATAAAAGGTTTCGAAAGAGTTTTAAACAACCACGAATAACAAAAGTAAAGGCATTAAAAGTTCATCATAATATCCAAACTATGAGCACATTTTGGGCTCATCAGGAGGCATTGGAAAATTTAGAATAATTCCAAAATGTTGTTATCAAATAACACCTTAATAATTCTTTTCTTTTCTCCTTGCCATGTTATAGTTTTAATATCATAACATATTCACTATTATATGTTTAAATGTATTGCAAACCATTTCTATATTGCAAAGTTCTCATTCTCATCACCAATCTCATCTCATCCTTTTCCTATAATTTTTCATGGAAAGTATTTAGACAACCTTGTCCTAGTTTGGAATTTTTTGTTATCCCTTTGTCTAGTTATCCACCGTTTGCATATACTAAATAAGATTGTGATGCTAATGAAACGCTTTAGGTTGAATCACATGTGTTTTACTAAATTATTTTATTTATCTTCATTTTATGTTCTTTTTGTGTGATTGCATGGGTATAATCTGTAATCTCCCCATATTGTCATGTTTGATATGTCTCTATGTTCATTCCTCTATTTGTACCTACATTCTTCTATATGTCGTAAAACTTTATCTTATCTTTTGTCTTGTTTTTTTCTTTTGTGGATGATGCAAGGAATCAAGACATTTAAGTCTCTTCCATATTGACCCAAAAACTCTTTCTTTTTTTTCTTTCTATATGTATTGTTCTTCCATTTCTATGAGTATTCAAGGAATTATGGTGTTTCTAAGATTTATAATAATATTATAAAAAAGACATATGTTGAGCTCAAAAAAGTGGATCCCTTATGCGTTTGGAATTTTATTTCGGCGAAACCCCCTTTTTATGACCTAGATTTATTGGGAAACATATTCTTGACATAGGGCTTTCCAAGTAAGCTCTCATGTATTCTTTATTGCTTGGTATTTATCATTCTCTACTTTAAAGTAACTTCTCACAACAAGGTGTTCAACAACTTATTTAAAATGGGGCCATACATTGGAATTATAATTCTAACATTTTCACTATAACTTATGCTTCATAGTGTGGTCTTATTATTTCATGTGATGTGTCTTCCTCTTTGTGGTTTCATTTGGTTTGATTTCCTTCAATATCACAACCTTTTTGGGAATATGGCATTCCTCTTAGTGGTGATGCTATGGATTGCATTCCGTAAGTGGTGGATATTTTAATCATCACCTAGTCCTCTCTTGGAGACATTAGGCATGATGTTCTCTAAGTAGAGACCTCTCATGAACTGAGAAAACACCCTTTGAATTTCTTGTTTCCATTTTTTTCATGAGTTCCTAGCATAATGTAGCTTCCTAGCCGTGTCAAGCTTGAAGTTACAACCATTTTCAAGGCCACCAATCATAACACACCTTTCTTTCCAGTAGGTTCATGTTTGTTCATAGGTTCTTAGCATAATGTAGATTGCTGAGACTTATAAAGCTCAAAGTTCATATTGTGTGGTTCCTTATCAAATTCATCAAGAGGTATAACATTGGTATGGTTAGTTCAATAGGAGCGTAATAAGACTCTCTCATTGGACACTTTCTATGGGATCACCTAGTGGACAATAGATTTCACAAGATCACATGAGCTCATTTTTTTTTACATAGTGGACAATGGGTTTCATGTGTAAACATTTTTGGAAAAATAGACGAGGCTTAATCCACCACCCTTATTTTATATTTCACTCTTTTAGTCTTTGACATTGTATGATCGAGTATCTTATTATTGTGGTTGCATATTTAATAAAGGTATGTGTTTCATTGTGTGTTTGTTGGTTTTTCCTAACATCTTAGATCTCAAGGGCTTGATCATCATCCTTGACCTTTATCGTCTCACTTTTCCAACAATTGTACAATTAGACCACTCTTGATTGTGTACTTTAGTGTGAGTTTGACAAAAGTTCATCCTCTCACAAAAGTGGGGGTGACATGTAGTATAAAAGAATATACTTTATATTTTCACACATTGTTTGCACCCTCTTAATTAAAATGGACTTAATTATCCCTTAGTAAGCCCTATTTTACATCTGAAAACCTAATAAATTACATTTTCCAAAGGGGAAACTAGACAATAATTAATGTTAACATATAACACTTTACCTTGAGTAATGTGTGTTCCAAGAATAGGGACCTAAGACCCACTTTCCCATGGGCGAATGGGTCCACCATAGGAATTTGAACCTAAATTTATATTATATTTGTTGCAAAATTTTAATGTCTTTAAATTCATTTTTTTTTGTGAGCTTCTAATGTTCAAATTTTGGGAAATTAAGAATACATACCTATAAATACAAGGTTATTTCATCAATTCAAATCTTAAGAAGCTATAATTTTTCAAGAAGCAAGAGGTGAACTACCATATGATCAAATACTATTGTCAAGGAATTCAAGAGTATATTTATCAATGATTTATTGCAGAAATAATAATCTCAAGCATCATGTCAAAGTCTTAAGCATCTTGCATTTTTTTGGAACTTTGTAATGTAGGTTTCAAAGATCAAATTCAAACCATTCAAGTCATATCTCAAGAATCAATATCCACATCCATTGAAGTCATTTCATGCAAGATAAACACCAACATTTTAGATTTACAATGGTTTATTCAATGGTTTTGTGAGTAACAACATAGAATTTTTCATTCATCATTCCTTTCACATTTCATTATTTCAATTCAAGGTTTAATTATCAAATGGGGTTTGACCAAGGAAAACCCCCATTCACCAAAATCAAACATTATTTTCTTCTTGTGTTTATGATGCAGATTTTAGGTTAATGAAGGATTGGAGATCTCTTGAAGAGAAAGATTGGAAAAGTTGTCAAAGTTGCAAAATTTATCATCAAATCACAAAAATGCATATATATATTTTAGCATGTGAAGTTCATATACATATTTTGTGAAAAAAAAGTGAACCAATGGGTTATTATTATTATTTTTTTAATAAGAAACTTTTAAAAAAATATTTGAGAATTTAAGTATTTAAAATATTTTAAGATTTCTTATCTATCACAAATGGATCTCATATTTTCCAATTAAACATGTGAAAATAAACAAGTTACCTTCTTTAATATTTTAGGATCTATTTAAGGATTAAGCCTTATCTTTACTTAAC
The DNA here is from genome assembly GCA_007258455.2 of Sequoia sempervirens. Lineage (NCBI taxonomy): Eukaryota > Viridiplantae > Streptophyta > Pinopsida > Cupressales > Cupressaceae > Sequoia > Sequoia sempervirens. The sequence goes on along the minus strand of VDFB02281492.1, from coordinate 702,340,936 downwards.
AATAAGTAACTTACAATTAGGTTTTCCAATAAAAACACCACTTCAATAATATAAAAGATACTAAGAATCAAATGAGAGTTCATCCTTATGTAAAAAACTCGCTTTATCCCATCTTTCTTTTCCTCAACAAGGAGGAAATATAATTTAAGCTTCCTAGTTTTATCATACAAATTATCTTTATTTAGCTTTGAAAATAAGATTATCATATCCCATTTTTAAACTTTTAAATATTACAACATATTTATTGACAAATAGAAAGACAAAATGTAAACTTTACAGTGTTTACAATTAATATTTTATGAAATGAATTCCTTCAAAATTTAATATTAACAAGCAACCTTTTCCATTTTTATTTTATTATTTTATAATAAGGAAATACATTTTAAACTACATAAACATACTCCACTTCATATCTCTCTTCTTCAAAACAAAGAGATACAATTTTATCAATTAAAATTCCAATATAACAATTTAATATTGAGAAAATGCATGACTTATAGGTCAATGAATAAGGAAATTATATCCACCCAACCATATTATCATCATGAAGTCTCATGGACTCTAGATAGAACCCCAATAAAGAAAATTCATAGTGACCCAAGATAATGAGGTCTTACCATACATCTTGAAAAGATTTTAAGAATAATGTAACATAAAAATTATCCATTAAAACTATAAGGTTAAAATGGATTTAAGGATATAATACTAACACAACTCCATATTTTAAAATTTTCTCTAGTTTTAATGAACCACAAAATTTCAAAATAATCCTTATCTTACAACACATTAACAAAGAGTAAAGAGAATAGGTAAAAAAAAACTTATCCCTCTAAACATATCCATCTTGGATTCCATTACCATAAGAAAATACCTCTCTCCCTCTCCCAACTCTCTCATATTTCCATTACTCAACAAGGATTCTCCAAAAGGAGAAGAGGCTAATAAAATATAGTTCATTAACAATTGTGATATAAATAAGTTTCAGATTAAAAACCTTATATGGGGACATGAAAGTTTTCACCTTCCCATCAACTTCTCCATAAGGGTATTTTTCTCAACAAAGAGAGGAAAAACACTATCATACACCATCCCTCTCCAATTCTCCACTCGTAAATGAGGTATGGGGGTGGGGTTGGTACCCTCCATCAGCCTATCCCATCAAACCTTGAAAATTGTCACTCATAATAATAATTACTTTTTAGAATGGTAAATCAAGTCTTAGGGTTTTTATGGTGTATCCAATTGGCCTCCACCTCAAGGTCATAGATTCTAGGGGTCTATTTTTGTATTTAAAAGAAAATAATGACCAAATCTAATCCTATAAAGACCCATTTAATGGTCCATCCAAAGTTTAAATATAAATAAGGTTTTTCAAACCCTAACCCCCACTTACACACCCATAAAATAATATGGATAAAAAATGAATACCATTGTAATCATCTTTGAGCTTGACCAATATCATTTCACCACAAAACCATAATTAACCAACAATTTACATGTTATTACTTCTTGATCTAGAAGGGTTAGAATTATAAGTTCTTAAATAAGTATTTAATTTGTTATGGGTGTTCCTCCTTTCCCCAATTCTCACACTTAATTTCCTAATGACATAACCATGTGTATAGCTAGACCACAATGGTAAATCACATTAGTTCTTAATTAAATCCTTTTAACTTTACTTGTGAACGGTTTGCATAACTAATTACTCATCCTAATATAATATGGCACAACAATCCATCTTATTAGTTCCAATCATATCTAATAATTCACATGTGCTTATATCATCACTAAAATGATGATAAAAAGTAATAAAATACAAGGTTTATCAGCCCCATATTTGAGGTCATATATAAATCTTGTTCAATTTTCATCTAATTTAAATAATGTGATGGTATGTGTATTTCAAAGATAGATACTTGAGTTCCAAAATATTCACCAACAACAATAATATTTCCATGTGACACACACACAACATCACATTATTTATGACCATCAATATTTCTAATTGAATATCCTAAACATTAACTATACAACAACCCATTTATAATTTCAATTTATATTAAAGAAATTATGAGTGCATAACTCCATGGTAATAACAATAAAACATAAAGAAAAAATGAAATACAAGATTATTGTCATACATCATATGTGATATATCTAGCCATCTATTTAGGAAAAAGACAAAAAAATTAGGGTAGTATTAATCACACACAAGGTATGACCTTACAGTTACCTAAGGGCACAATTAATTGTCTAAGTTTAACTTGATGAATGTGAGAAAAGTTTTGAAATAAATATTATCTTTTAGGCCCATATAAATTTTATAACTTCATATATTTTCATTTTATCTTTTACATTAAAAAAATGAAACCTAACACTAAGTGGTTAATGTTTGAACACTTAAGTTCCTCTTTTTTACTTAAGGATGAAAATTCTTGGATTTTATTTATGTTAACTAAACCACATTCCTTCCCTAAGGAAATATTTACATAGAGGTCATGTTTACACTTTAGGTTTGCATATTTTAAGCATTTTAGGAAATTTAAATATTTTACCAGATTTACAAAAGATATTTGAAATTGTCCATTGAAAAAATATTTTTAGTTCCAACTAGTTTTGTATGTGTAATTCTATCTTATTTATTATATGTATTTATAATATAGATATTGGTTGTGAATATTATAGATCTATGTATTTGATACTAGTATTTAGCTAAGGATAATTAGAAGGGGGTCAATTTTAACTTAATAGTTAAGTTGTAATGTAATGTAAAGAAAGATATTTATCAATGTTTAAATGTGCATTCTAATAATATCTATTTTTATATAACTCTCATATAGAGCTTGATGAATATTATGAAAGTAATTCAACATATTGAATTGCAATATCTTGTAAGACATTAATAATTCCAATTACTTAGAATTCAAGAATCAAAATGGTTTTGGAAGAGAGATACCAATGTGTTCTTTACCTTGTTCAGTTGTTAAATAGTCAATAATGATACACAAATTAGCATGATTTCGGATCTGAAATTATTAAGTATCAATAATTACTAGTTTTTCTAAGACATGTAAATGAAGAGCTTGAAATATCTAGAGAGGAATTAATAAAATAGGATTCATTAATAAATACCCCTAGGGATTAATGAATCTTGCAATATGTATATATTTGTGGCTTACAATAAAATGCATGAAATCTATGAGTAGGAAATTAGATAGCTTAGAACATATATGGTGAATCTTGGTTGAATTTTTTCAAGACTAGCACCTAGTCCGAATATGCATCCTATTCTTAAAAATAGTCAATGGCCAATTTTGGATAGCACAAATATGATAATTATTTACTAATTTTTCCTATAAATGTAGTGTAAAATTATTATTGACTATATTTAACCATTTAACAATTAAATTAGATGATATTTAAATAAATGATTCCAAAAATCTACATTCTAGATGTTGAGGTCTTTAAAAAAACATACTAAAAGGAATGGAGGATAAGTCTAAAGGCTCGTGATCATATCTTGGTTCCTCACAAGCTCCTTGACCTTCCTGTATGTTAATGAAGTGCTAGTTAGTTGAAGCTGAGAAGGTTGTTGCTAAACCCTCCCTTGATTGTCTAGAGTTTCCTTCATAGGGATTATGGGAAAGGCCCTAGTTAGCATCCATGTTCCAATCACCACTCATCAATACATACTAATTCAAAGCCCACTAAAAAATTCTAAATGTACCAAGTTGTCCATTTTATACCCAGTAACTTTACAAAAAAAAATTACTTTATTGGAGGAGTTGTGCAACTTTATTGGTACCAAAAGGGCATGATTACTAGAGCATTTGTACATATGTTGTTGCATAGATGGTTGTTGTTACACTAAAAAATTGACCTGTTAATGCCTGATCAATCACTAGAGTTAATGAATCGATGGGAGGAAGTTAAAAAATGCAACAAACCCAAGCACTATGTTGCACAACACAAGGAAACCAAGGGCACACACCTTGCAACAATCCTCCCCTGCCCAAATGCAAGTGAGGTGTTTGAACTTGTGACCGAGGCTCTGACACCAATTATTGTACACATGGTTGTCATTGCACCAAAATATCGACCTATTAATGCATCATACAACTATTAGAGTTAATGAATCCAGAGGAGGTAGTTAAGTCATGTCACGAACCCAAGAACTATGCTACACAACACAAGGAAACCAAGGGCACACACCTTGCAACATATGTATTGGATCAATTGTGAAAATTTTATGGTGGTAAAAGAAAATAGTTATCGGGGCACTAGAGAATATGTATTGGACATCAACTTGAAATGATGACTTTTTGACCTTCGTGTACACAAGTAATCCTCTCATGTTCATTGTAACTACCTAGAAGCTGAAACAATAGCTACAAGCTCTTAAGTCACATATGAAGAATTCTCTAAAAGATTGTCAAAATCTAACATACCATTTAGGAGCTTAGAATGCACAAAGTCAGCTATAACGACTACTCGTACCCTTCCCCTAATCATGCTAACCATGTCTTGAAACTGACTTCTATTTTGTAGTCTTAAGAGTTAATTCAATGCAATCATTAAATCCATAAACTATCCTTGGGGATATTAGATTCCATTAATTATTTAGAGAATTTCTGAGCCGTCGATCTCTTGTAGTTACTTTCAGACTGAATTGTGTTCCTCAAGTGAAGTCCCGGACGTTGGTTCTTGTTAGTCAGAATCAAGCTTGCTTTAAAATAACACTTGATACGATATCTTGCCGCGTCTGTACTTAAGTGGGATATTAAACTTTGAAATCCAGAACTAGATAGCCGAGTAAATCCGGATTTATAACCGTCTCGCATCCCTTACAAGCAATGGTTTATAATTTGTGTTCGTAACCGACCCACCAAATATGTCATCTATAATTGTTTGCGTCGATAGAGCATCCTTGGAAAACAATCTTGCTAAAGTTCGACGAAGGAGGACTTTACAGAGGGGCCTGCATCTGCCAAAAACTCGGTAATGTTTAACGTATATATCATAATCCACGATAAAGCACGCATTTAACGTATTCGGCGATTGACTTTAATGCCTACCGTTTATTACTGTTCACGAGTAAAAAACTTCTTACAAGTTTATTGCCGTTACACAGACGGATTAAGATGCTTTCCCCTGGCTATATGTAGCACCCTAGCTAAGTCTATTTCTCACGGAATACATTACCTTTGGGTATGTGTAATTGACGACATGGCCAAGGGCGGATATGTGTGTCTGCTGATTTTATTGCTCACGTCGTCTTTTGCTTTTGCTTCTGGTAACTGCATGCATTCATCTTCTCTTTATTCATTGTTTAGTAGCTTCATTGATAGGTTTTATTTGTTGAAACCAATAAAGTTATAATGCCTGGAAATTTAAAGAAAAATTCTGATATTCTTATGATTTGTACTATGTATATGTTTACTAGTGCCCATCCATTATGACTACAGTGGGTTTTGCAAAAAATGGAGCAGTTCATTCAAGGGCCAATGTTTAGACGATGATGTTTGCGACTATACTTGCGTACTTCATGATGATGCCATTTTCGGAGGTTGCCACTGGTCTAGAAAGGGATTTGCTTGTTTCTGTTATAAAACATGTTAGAATAGCAATACTGCGAAGTAGTCATGATCCTAATAAATGCTTATTCCAAGGAGACTTTCTTCTTCGATAGGAGAATATGGATACAAGAACACTAGTCTTATAACTATTGTAACCAAATAATAATATAAATTTTATTCTAAACAAAAGATGTAAATACTAGCAATCGCATCTTTGTGTGCAATGGGTATGCCGAAGCAGTGTGGAAAGTCAATTAGGATAAATTCTAATCTATTTTTGTACTATATAAAACTATAATAATTATTAATTATAAATTTTAATCATTTTATGTAATTAATAATTTTATTTTAAAATATAATATATAATAATAATAAGTATAATTAAATTATTTATAATTTATTTTTTATTCTTAAAATATAATCCACATTTTATATAATAAACTTATAAATCAAATTATATATATATATATATATATACCTTAAATAAATCAAATATTATATTAACTAAAATATAAAATAACTCTTTCAAGTAAATGAAAAATAATTATTTAAAAAATAAAAAATAAAATAGTGTCGTAATGTTAAAACCTAAATGCATTCATTATTAATATCTGATGGTGATTTTCATTTTAATAGACATACTCTAAAACCCTCATCAAAGCCATATTTTTCTTTAAGCATTTATTCTTATTTTTTAATATTAAATTAAATAATAAACTACAATGTGGTAAGTACATTTAATATGAATGCAATTACTTATTTTATCTATTTTTAAATAAAAACTTAAATTGATCGCTTACCAAACCATCTCCTTGCTTATCGTGAAGTACTTTTACTTTGGCGGTCAAGTACACATTCAATTGTTTCTTTTGGGTGGATTGCCTACCTTTCTATAACCATAATTCTCCAAAAGGAATCATGTTCCATGTACTATACTTTTCAAATTACTATGCCAACAACCCTAAATGATAAAACTAAGTGCAGAGTATATGCAAAAAGATAGCATGGCAGATTGAAGAGCAATCAATAGTTGAAAGAAAATCAATGGTCAACAGATGATAACAACAATTCAATTGTACTTTTTAGCTTTGTCTTGTTGAAATAAGATACACCTTAGACATAAATTATGTTTTAAGTTGTCAATATTTATATTATATTTTTTCTAATTTACTATATTAATCGAATAAATCAAATTTTTATTTGCATAAATTTGTCAAACATTGAAAAATATCTATAAAAAAAAATTAATAAAAGATAGTTCTACTTTAAACTGTGTTTTTTGATTTGTTATAGACAATATTAATCAAAGTGACAAGGAATAGAATTTTGAGTTCTATAATATGATCTATATGCTCATATCACTAATAGTAACTCGTTATCTATAATTAATTCTACTAAATGGTGGTAGCATGTCAACCGATCTTTCAAGCAATCTTTTGTTATGTACCATATATAGGTCTCTTTGATTCCATACTCCATGAATAAAATTTGTTAATAGACCTTCCATGGAGAAGTTATGACAAGAATGTAAGACTCAAATTCTATATATTACCGTGACGACTATGACCACTATCATTTAGGGAAAAAATATATTTATTAATAAGTTTATTATATTTTGTAAAAATATTAAATGAAAAGATCTATATAAAGATAAAATTGTATTAAAAAATACATATATATGTTTTTTTCTAAAATTTAAAGTAAACTGAGATAAAATCAATTATATAATATGTTCAATTATAGAAAAATATGCAATTCATATGTTTGAGAAATGTAATCTTTGTTGAAGTTGATAGTGGACCCTACAACTCTCATAAATCACTTGTAAGCAATTATCCTATTATAAAATAAATATCAAAGCCATTGATATGCTCATGCAATCTTGAGAAAAAATGATCTAGAAAAGAAAATGATTTTCTATGTATTAAAATTAATAGTTTGGATTAACATTGGACATCTTGGCACCTGGAACGGATCTATTTGCATAGAATGACATCATTTTATCCGCTTTATCAGTACTAAGGTTATTAGCCTTTGATATTTTAATTTGAGTGAGTATCATGGTTTTTTTGTTCACCCTTTTATGGTCAACTTATATAAGTATAACTATGATATTATTGGTGAAATGACAACCTGACACATCTTAGGTGGCTTGATATTTTATCTTATCTACATGGAATTATACTTACACCAGGCACTCTGAGGATTTTATAAGCATGGGGTATCATTAGAGATCATATTGTAGGGTTATAGGTTCTAGTACTTCATTTTGACACTATGTCTGTTGTATCAAACATTGAGTGTCCCCACACACTTTGGGAATGAATTTGTGTGATCCATGGAGACCCTTGCATCTCTCCATACCTAGAGGATCTTGTTGTGAATTGTCTCATCCCTCTTCTAGATGCAGTTTATATACCCTTTGATGATGATACTTTAGAGGATCTTGAGTATGTAGCGACAAAATTTGCATTCCCTTCTTGCAAATGGTACAATTTCTCACTTAATTTGGACCTATTTTGGTACCCTTTCATTCATGACCCCCTTAAATCATCATTAATAGGCCCCTAAGACCCTTTATTTTAGATCTCAAGTCTTATTTTGATTGAAATCCAAATAAAATCAATAAATACACTTAATTTTCTCACCTCAAAAAACTAGGGTAGGACTCATACATCACCTTGGCCATATGAGTCCCTTGTGTCACCTTCTTAGGGTTTGAGTGGTAAATTGAAGTTTTTAATTCATAAATTTTATTGATGTTGGCATTTGAGATCTAAGAAATGATAAATTAGATGAAGTGCATATATAAACAAGCTTTCAAGTCATTATTTCACCTAGAGAGAAATTGATTCAAGAGCTAATTCATCCTATAATTTAAAGCAAGAGACCTCAAAAGAGATTTATAAGTTTTCAAGAAAAAGCAAGGTTGAAGTCTTGGAGCAACATCATTGTTTTTTGTAGGTCTTCAAGCTCACTTTCATTCAAGTCATATCATTGTTAATGATTTATTATGATTTCCTATGGATAATCATGGTTAATTATGTTGATTGATATCAAGGTGAAGAAAGCTTGCAATATGAACTTAAATAAGTGAATACAAATATGAAATATGTAGATTAACTTTTAGCCTTAGTGTGAAGAAAGAATGAGAGAGAGAGATAGAATAATCATAACACATGCAACAACTAATTTATGTGGAGAAACCCCTAAGGGAAAAACCTCCACCATCAAAAGATAGGAAAGTATATTAGTAATAATCTGAAATATTACATGTAGTAATAGACTTCTCTTATCATCCCTATAAAATCCTACAACACCATGTTACCTTGCAAACCTGCAAAAATGAATTCATAAATAACTCTAGCTCAAGGCCCCTATTTAAAGAGTTTTGAGAGATTGAAAACTGCCATGGTTTCACCAAACAATAGGCAACAATACCACCTAGCAAAACTAATTCCTCCCTCAATGAAATTATCATGACATCTTAAAAATAGCCACTTACATATGCTCTTACAATTGTCCTAAGGAATCACTTATGCATGAGCACCTGGGGTCAAAGATAGCATATTTTGTCATAGGAATCTATCATACTATCATAAGAATCTGTTATACTATCATAGCATCTTATGAAAACTGTAATACATGTCATAGATGCTCTTACAAAAACCTAAAAACCTCATTGTAGAAGATTCCAAGTGGGACACCAAGCTATTTTTTCCTTTTCCTAAATGAGAAATGGTAATAGTAACACTGCATTTACATTGTCTCTTTCACCACCATTGGTCAGATGATTTCACCTCTTATGGGTAAATATAGAAAACACTTTAGGAGAATAATTAATTAAAGGCTCTACACGGTTGATGGCACCTAAATCCTAACATTCTCCCACTTGACATCAAACATTGTAAATTACACCCATAGAGATACATTTATATAGAATTAAGTATAGTGATCAAGGTCCATTACCTTTATGTGCCAAGAGAACTTATCTGTGGTAACTGGCTTTGTAAGAGAGTTTGCAAAATTATCCAAAGTGTCAAAATTTTCAATCAAGACCTGTCAGGTCCCAACCATTTCTCGCATAAAGTGATACTAAACATCAACATGCTTAGTATAAGCATGATACATAGGATTTTTAGCTAAACATATGGCACTATGACTATCACATCTGATCATCACTATCTGAAAATCAAAACCAATACCATTACCAAGTCTCTATAACCAAACCGCCTCCTTAGAGGCATGTGTAGCAGCCATATACTCTGCTTCAGTGGTGGAAAAAGCAATTTCAAGTTGTTTTTTACCTATCCAACTCACTACACCTCCAAACAAAGTAAACACATAGCCACTAGTGGACCTTCAACTATCCAAGTCACCTGCCCAATCTACATCAACAAAACCCTCTATGTCCAATGACTTATCAACATTTTTAGTACCATGACAAACCAAATAGTAATTAGAAGTGCCTCACAAATGTCTAAATACCCTTTTAATAAAATTCCATTGCTCTTTACCAAGGTTAGACATAAATCCGCTTAGAACTCCCACTGCTTGGGCTATATCTAGTCTAGTACAAACCATTGCATACATTAAACTACCAACAACACTAGCATAGGGAACTTTAGAAATTTCATCAATATCATCATCAAATTTAGGACACATGTCTAAAGTTAACTTAACCAATAGGAAATGGAATATTTACTAGTTTGCAATCCTGCATATTAAACCTCTACAAAATAGTGTTAACATACTTAATCTGAATTAACCAATGCTTTTTGTTAACCTGATCCCTAATTATTTCCATCCCAAGAATATATTTAGCAACCCCTAAATCTTTCATATCAAATGTGCCAGAAAAGAAGAGTTTTAAGTTTCCTAATCATTTCCTTATTGTTACCAATTAACAACATATCATTCACATATGAGACAATAATCAGTATCTGATCCTTAATAACTTTAAAATAAACACAGTGATACTCTTCACTTCTAACAAAACCCAACTTTAAGGGAAAGGAATCAAACTTCTAGTACAACATCCTAGGTGACTATTTCAAACCATATAGAGAATGTTTTAACCTTCAAACCAAGTGTTATTTTCCTTTCACAACAAAACCATTAGGTTGTTGCATATAAATTTCTTCCTCAAGATTCCCATGCAAGAAAGTAGTTTTAACATCCATTTGTTCTAATTCTAAATCATAATCAGTAACAATGGATAAAAGGAGTCTAATAGAAGTTAACTTAGCAACAAGAGAGAATATTTCACCAAAATCAACTTCCTCTCTCTGGGAGTAGCCATCGACTAATAATCTGGCCTTGTACTATTCCAACTTACCATTTGCACCAAAATTCTTTTATTATACCCACTTACAACCAATGGCCTTTCTTCCTTTGGGAAAACTAACAAGATCCCAAGTGTTAGTTTTTCAAATACATCATCTCATCCTACATGGCCTACATCCAAGACTCACATTATTTTGAAGAGAGATCCTCCCTAAAATATCTAGGTTCATCATCTATACATAACAAAGAAAATTTACAATGAAAATTAGGTGCACTATACCTATCACACCTCACATAGGTAATATAGAGATACAATATATTTCATCAAGTGTAACTATCATCTCCCCAATTGGGAGATGAAATGTGGATGCATCTACATTCCACAAATCGATGAGTTTCATCAGCATAGAATCATGATATCTCATTGGTGGCATGAGATATACCCAATATAACCAAGTATTGGTTATATTTTGTTAATATAGTGATAGTTTGATAACCGTATCTCATAGTAATGAGAAAAAGTGTTTTAAATGTTGTGGAGCATGTGGCAGGACCTATAATAAAGAAGAGGAATCATCAATTGTACAAGAAAGTTAGTAAAAAGGTAGTCAAAAGTAAAGAAAATATAATTTAGGAAATAGGAGCCATTTTGGGATAGAGGTGCCATCGTGGGATAGGGTACCACTTTGGGACTAAGATTCCCAAAGTGTACACTATCACCAAGTTTGCACAGGGAAGCCAAAATATTTGAGAAAACCTTAAAAAGTATGTAAATAATTAAATAAATTATAGGGAAAAGGAATTGACAACTTACTTTTGATGCCACTACACGTCATGCAACATCCTCTCATAGAACCTCAAGCCTCAGAGGTTGTTATGGTTGTTGAGTAAATATACTTACTCCTAGATGCAATGGTATCTCTTTCTAGAGCCTCAAAAACTAACATTTAAAATGATAGTCAAAAAAATGATTTTTAACTAACATATAGTAAAATTTTGTATTAGCATATCTCATTCATTTCACCATAGTGGGGGTTAGTGAACTCTAATTTTGATGCCATTTGTTGTGTTGGATTCATAGTTCTATCTCCATTTACATCTAATGTTTTTCGGTAGTTGGTGTTGTGATCTCATTACCCTATTACAAGTGTCTCCATTACCAAGCATAGCAATATAATGCATTTAGATTGATACCCTAATTCCACCTCCATAAATTAAGTGAAATTATGATGGGTATAGATCTACCCTCAAATTTAGTTCTCCCTAGAAGTTAATATTCTTTGTTAAAGATGATTTTTCAATATCTAACAAAATCGGTTTTGCAAGATGTGATTCTTAACATTGTAGTTTTATGGATGACTACATTGGGGACTTCATTCTCTTGTTTATGAATGTTTCATAAAATCCACATGATTATCCTTTTAATTCAACATTTTATTTATCTTGTATATGCACATAGTGTCGTATGTCTACTAATGTGTTGGCTAAATGTAGCATAAAACATTATACTCCCTTATAGGTGATAGTACAATTTCATGCTTAGTTGGGACCTATTTTATTGATATTTGCATTTAAGCATTTTGACCATCTAACTAGGCTCTAATCACCTAAATTATGCATTATGAGGCCTATTTTATCATTCTCAAACAAATTTCAAGAATTAAAAAAGGAATCTAGTTATTATTTTGTCACTAATAGTTAATGTCCTAAAAAATATGGTGAATACCCATTTTCCTTAGTAGTATGGGTCCTCTTATTCTGTTGGAGACCAATTTTTGATATGTCAAAGTGGCTATTTAACATTCAAATTTTAAATTGTAAATGTTGGATTTTGGGATCTAATTTTTTGTAAATTAGAGAAATTCCTATAAATACCTAGTTTTTTTATCATTTCAAACTAGAAAGCAAGAAAAAAACAATAACAAAAGATGAAAGAAGAAAAATATGATTCTACCATATTTAAATTTTTATGTTTTCAAGCCCATTTGTAGATTTTGATCAAGCCTTATGTCATTATTGAATATTGATGCCAATAGAAGAGAATGATCAATTCTAGGTCTAGAAGATGCATTTGGAAATTTCCTTCAACCCAATGACTTATTCTTACTGTTTTCATCTTTGAGATTTGTCATATTTGTAACCTAAAGAACTATATCATTATATTTTTAGATTTCATAAGGTTTTTTCACTTCCTCTAAGGTAGATCTTGTCATTTTCATATATGAATCTTCCTCTAACACACATGAGTGGGGTTTTATGCAATTTTATATCATAAAAACCTTAGAAACACTTAAGTTGAGGGCATACAAACTAGTATCAATCAATTTTACTAGCTATTATGGAGGTAGCAATACCATGAAAAGGGTTTTATTGAGGAGAAATCCTATATAGCCACCTCCATCTCTTTTCCAGATTTATTGTAGGACTGAATTTCAAGACAAAGGTTTATAGGGTACACACTAGACAGTAGACAAAGAATTACGTGATCAAATTTAATGTTTTAGAAAATGCCAACACAAACCCTTTCACCCTAGGGAAACTTTGTCCCCTATTCAATTCAAAATCCAGCTTGGTGAAAGGTATACATCATTTAGTATTTTTGAGATCTACCTGCAATTTTTTTTTTTAGCAAAGGCATAACCCTATATAATTATATTTATAATATCATAAGTTTATACATAGGATTATGAACCTAGATTTTGCAAATATATAATTTTCCCAATCTTTCAGATACATCAATACAATGCATAGGGAAATTCCAAAAATTCAAAACATTTTTCCAAAATTACCCAAAAAACCCAAACTACTGATGAACTTCATATCAGAAACCTAGGTACATTGCTGAAAAAACCTATACTATTCTATCTACCCTTTGAACATTGTTTCAAAAACCCAGTAACATCACTCAAAAAACTACTTGTACTTGTGACAACTAATCTTCCACCTGCACATCCTACACAAAATTCTCATCTTGAACTAGTGTTATTGCTTTAGTCTTTTGATCATATATTTATTACATTTTTCATATTATGGTACATATTTGAGTTAGGTTAATCATATACAATTAGTTCATTCCATTTATAAGACTCAAAAGGATCAAATTATGGTCTAACTGACTCACTTTTATGATTTAAAATCAATCGAAGCACCTTATTGATTTGCATCCTAGTGTAACTTTAAAAAGGGGCCATAAAAGCAACCCTAGGTTTAGACATTAAACATAGGGTTCCCTTTTTCTTATGTTATAGATATATACAACATTTTTAATTATAATAACCATGCTCTTCCAAAAAAATTATAACTATAAATGACAACATGCAAATAAGTAAGACCCATCAACCCTTTCAATATTACTACACAAGAAAAATAATATACCACCATTTCCATTACAACCTATACTATTCATTTTTCCATGAATTGAATTAAAAGAGAGAGATAATATCATCAAGGTGATATATACCCTACCAAAAAGCATTATCCTTTATTGTTCTAATCAAATAGAGGAGCTCCACCCATAATTAACAATCTAGTTGCATATAGTGTCAAAGCTATTGGTTCAACACTAGGGCATAGAGTCTACGACGTTAAGTTACAAATTTAAAACTGTAAATTTTTAAATTAATGTGATGCAATGAAATATCAACTTATGGCTAACAAGTAGAATGTGGTAGGAACCATTCACAAAAAATAGTTATGAATTTAAGTAATTTAATAATGCATTTCAATTAAAGGTTAGATGCCAATATTTTAAAATATAATGACTCTAGGGTGATTCTAGTAGTTTGAGTTGTTAGCTGCCACAATAGTGTATCTCACTTTTGGGACGTGTTGATTTTTTCTTGAAATCACTTTTTTTATAAAAACTAATGATTTTATCCTTAAGAGGTTCCATTTAAAGGTTTTTAATTGAAGAAGGATAGATAATACCCCACTAGATCAAAACTCCTTTGATAGAACCCCTCTAGTATTAAATCATACCCACACTGGAGTATCCTTCGTACCTATCTAAATATTAGCAAAAAAAATGTTTTCTTTACCTTTTGAGGGACTAAATAACATCATTTAGAAATGATATTTTTCAATATTGTAGCCCTCAAAATGAGCTTTTCGAGAAGTATATTTTTTCATATGTTTTCATTTTATCTTGTATTTAATTTTCATTTTTTATTGATCTCCAAACATCAATCTCTTCATTCTACAGAGGTGGAAAAATAGTAAAACATTATAAAAGAAATTCAAAAAATACCCCTTCCCTAGGTATTGGTGTCCTTGTTTCACTAAAAAAAAGAGAAAATAGATTTTGATATACACAAAAGTTATGTTGTATGCCACAAATACATGTCCAAATTATAATTATAGTGACTTAACATTTGATTAAAGAAATATATATGTGACAAAAAATTATGGAAAAATATCCATTCCCTAAATATTGATGTTGAGAATCTATATTCCAAAAATTAGAATTTTATCCTTGATAGAAAAAAAGTTATGGTGTATGACACAAATGTTACTTTCTAAAAATGTATTTTTTTGTTTAAAACTTGTTATTAAAGGAGATGTTGAAAGATTCATGACTTTTTTTTAAATATATATTTATAATCTACACACAAATTGCCACAAATAACTAGTTCACATCTATTGGCATATAGTTGTTATTGATGTCAAAAGTGAAAATCAAGAAAAGGAGTTTGTTCAAAGGTGGATGAGAGAGCAGTGGATTTGATGGTGATTTAGGTGGTAGATTCATGATGGGTTTCTTAAGATATTTTTAGAAAGGTATTGTGTTGGTTGAGAAAATGAAGGATGTGCCCAAAAATGAATTATTTTAACTTTTAGTTAGATTAGGATCTATCAATTAAACCCTAATATTTCTGCATTAATGGCGGAGCTAGTTATAGAATTATATTTCTTCATTGACTTTTTGTGACGGGTTGTTGGTAACTTAAGTGATAACTTAAGTCTATATTTCCATGTTGGTGACTAGCCACATCACCTAGGTTTGTAGTGTCTGGAAGATGTAGGAAGGGCTTTATCAGTGAGAGTAAATGGTATCGACGAGACTCACCCATGAGTGTCTTTGGCAGTCCAATGATCATTCCAACAATGTGACACTAGTGTAATGCCAAGAGTCAAGTAGGAGTCCCTCCAACAACCTGATATTTCTATGTCAACATATGTCATGAGTTTTCATAATCTAGTAACCAATGATAAGAGGTTCTAAAGTTTAGTTCTTAGTGATGGAGAAATAAAGAGTGTGGAAGTTTTATCGGTGTGACTAAATGGTTTCAGTGGGAATCATTTAGATGTCTTCCTGACATGGTGATGTGAAGGCAGTGCTCGAGTTGGACCTAGTCATAATGACATGGGTGACAATGATGACGAAGATGGCATGTGGCATGATGGGATTGAGTGAATGGTAATCCACATCCTTGTTATGGACTATTATGTAGACACATGGTGATGAAGTGGATTGGTGATGTCATCAATGGTATTCATTAGCATGATAGAGTGGTTTCAGTAGGATATTGGAGAATGTCTCCTCGACAACCTGATGACCTACTCATTGGTGATACATTGTCATATTGCCAAGACTTTGAAGAAATTCTCTTCAATAAGGCAATGGGTGTATGATGCTGACTGTGGGACCAAGTAAGGTGGACATTACAGTGATACCCGGTATGGTGAGGATGATGTTTGTCCATGTTACAGCCAAAAAATGAATAAAAGGATGACACATGGTAGAAAGCAATTATGGGCAGTGACATGCAATGTCACGATGGCATGGGGACCATACAATAGTTAAGGATATAAGTGTGACATAGGCACATTAGTAGGATTGTGATGAACATTTCCTCGACAAAGTGATGAGGTGCTATGTGGGACCTGATAGGATGATGGAAATGGTAGATTGTGATTGAAAAGTACAAGTGGTGATTGATGATTACTTGATATGTCAAATCACATCATTGTTGTGAATTAAGTAGTAATGAAATGGAAGAAAAATGGCATGTTGTACCATGCACTTAGAGGTAGTTCACATCGAAGAGACTGATAGACATCAGTGGTAGTGTGGTATGTCTCTCTCTAACAAAGCAATATGATAGATCATTAGAGGAGATCTGAAAGACTACTTATCAGATGGTCATGACTTAAAGTTGCTATAGTGAATGGAAACTATAGGATAAGGGCACGAAAGGAGAAGATCAATGGTTAGAATTCAAATATATAGATTTAAAATGGATATGAAAAATGTAATCAAGGGTTTGGATAGAAAATTAGCACATGAGAAAGAATTAATTTTTCTAACTACCTCAGTGACTAGGAAAATGAAGATTTGATCTTGTATGTGGTGGAGTAGATTGAAAAAGTGATTGAGATCAAAATACTATTGAAGGATCAGAAGAGAGTATTAAATGCGAAATTAGATTTTAGGATTCAACAGAGAGAACAAAGTAAAATTCTCTTTATAAAAAATAACTGCTATGTGGCTCGATGCAGAAGTAGCTTGCTAGTGAGGTTTTCAAGTTAAGAAATCCTTAATAGGATCCAATGTTTCATCTGGATGATATAGTAGATCTTGAGGAAATGATTGTAGGTTGGTATAGAAGGAAGGAAAGTAGGTATTATTTGGTGAGTTAAGTCTTCAAGTGTTAGAGGCCGGTGAATGTACAGAGTTTTGAATAGAGAGACTTACAACTAAGAATATGATAGAGAATCAACTGTAAATAAAAAGGTTTGTGAAGATAAGGGGTCTTCAAGTTGAAGCAGAGAACTGTAACAAAAAGAAAAATCTTAAAATTCATGAAGCTAGTTACAATGGAGTGAGGGAGAACAAAGAGAGAAAGAGAGCTTGTGTAGTGAATTGATGCATTGTAGGTTGTGTAGAACCATTTTTTGTATAGTTGATTGTAAAACTTTGTAAGAGGTTGTAGCCTCCATTTGCACTAAGTTGTAGCTCAGAATTGGGTGTAGTAGCATCCTTGAAGTTTTAACTTCTAAATAGGAAGTTGTTGCTTCCTTGGGTTGTAGCCCAAAACATTGTAACAGAACTTTGATGCTCATGAGGCTGGATTAGGACAGTAGATCCTAGTGGCATTTCTCACCATGGTTTTTCCCATCTTGGGTTTTCCATGTACATACTATGTTATGTGTTGATCTCTCTTGTACTTGTGGTTATTATATCTATTTGTATTTCAATCTACACATTTGAGATTATAGTTGAATCTACAAAAGGATTAAAGAGCTAAAAGTTGTAATATCTACTGATTCACCCCCCTCTTAGTAGATCATTGTATTCTAACAATTGCTATCAGAGCCAGGTTCCCTAGGAGAAGCTTTACCAACTTAGTTAGATCTTGGATAGGTTGACACAATGGAATTTTAGGAAGGTTCCAACAAGCCACCTAGATTTGATGGAACAAACTATGCTAAATGGAGCTCATTAATGGAAGGATACTTAGTCTCTCTTGGAATTGAATTTTGGGCATGTGTTGAGACCCAATATACTATTATTTCTACTATTCCTACTGATCCTACAACAAAAAGGATTCATGAGGACAATAAGAAAGCTTGGATTATTATTATGAACAATTTTTTTAACTCTGTGCATAGAAAAATTATGCATTGTAAAACTACTTATGATGTCTGGAAAAATCTATGGAAGATCTATGAAGGTGAGACTAAAGTGAACTTGGAAAAGTTAATAGTGTTGAGAGAAAAATTTGAAGGCTTGACCATGACTGAAGAAGAGAAGATTGCACACTATCTTTAGAGATTTGATGATTCTATAAATTCCATTAAAGGATATGGTGTAGATATGAAAGAAGAAGATGTTGTGTTGAAAGTTCTCAGGTCTATGGCAACTAAATATGATGCCAAGATTTCTAGTATCGAATAAGGAAGAGAAATTGATAAACTTAGTCTCAATGAGGTGCTTGTGTAATGCTTGTAAAAAATATCACTTACGAATTATAACCCTTAATCTCCAAATTAATTTAATAAGATAAAATTATCATAAAATGGTGCACGAAAAGAGGAATAATTAATTACCTTCATCACTATATTTAAATGGAATAACATACATCTCCATAAATCAAAGTGTATAAAAACAAGGTTATGTCATTACAAGTTATAGCCAAATAGGCATGCACAAGATTTTTCATATCAACAATGCATGTAAATTTAAATACTGTAATAATTTTGAGGACATGGAAAAATCATAAATGCAACCACAATAGAACCATGACATAAATAATTTTCATAAGTGGAAAACCCTCATAGGGATGAAAACCCACTCGTAAAAAGTGCCTCACCAGCTTAATGAAATGCCTCACTAGAAGAGCCTTATTACCTACAAAGTCTCAATGGTTACAAGATTCCTCATAGGAAATGATCATTATGTCTCTTTGACATGACCATTAATTACATAATTTTACAAGCAACCTTTTCAAGTTTCGCTAATGCATCATCCTTGTATATGAAAAAAAGGTAGTGCCAACACTATCATGAATCGCTCCCAAGTATTTTCAAACAAGACAAAGCTACCTCCGTTGACCTCTCATAGATCACACAAGTACACTAAAAACATAACCACTCATGTAAAGCATCATGAAAGTAATCCTAGTCTTGCTAGAATGTACACATGTTGATGCAATTATAATCAAAATGTTTACCTCAAAACTCATGGATTCATAGAAAGTTCAACAATAAGAAATTAAAATGATAAAAGAGTTAAGAAGATATGGAGAATACATTTATAAACTAGTGAGTATACATTCTTATGTAAATAAATATCAAGATTAGCTAAGTGAGGTATTTTATGACAACCCCAGATACAAGAATGGAGTGGCATCATTGAACCTAAACTCTGATATGTAATGTATGACCCAACATTTATGTACCTTTTACAAAAATTCTCAATTGATACATCAAATGCATGGGTGAATTTTAATCTATTTCTATATACATAGATCAATGTTATAAAAGGTCTCAAATTCCCTATAAGAGAAATGTCCACAAGAAATAAATTCTACCTCTGGTTTCTATATTTCACTTTTGACTTGGTTTAATCATTCCTTTAACATCTAAATGGATATAGGTAATTAAATGAAAATGAGTATCTTCTTATTTGTTTTCCCAAATTGTCCCATAAGCCATTTCCAAATTAAATGGTTTAATCTAAAAAAAATAGATTTCTATGACATTTGTAAGAAATAATTACATGCAGAAATGTATACCTATTGAATGAACAAAACATAGCATTCTATCATGAGAACATGTTTTATTTCCAAGTTCTCAATGTGAATTGCATAAGAACAATATTTCATAAAGTACATCTCCTAACCAGTTTTATAGTTCACCACGAATTCATTATAACCACTATACTACACTTCATTGAGTAAAAATAAGTATATGCATGTGTTCTCTTTTCTACGTGTGTACAAAATATCCAACATTCTATTTCTATTTGAATGATTTAATCTAATAAAAAATTGTGTAAATTTGAAAGCAACACTCTCCAATTAGTATTAAATGCATTTAGAAAGTATCATTCACTCATATTCCTATTGCATGTGCATACACATATATATAAATATACATAGGTACATTACATAAATTTAGAAATAATTCAATCTAATGTAGAAAACGGACGACTTAAAAAGAGAAACAAAAATGTTAGTCATTACAGGAAAACTTCTTATCTATTCATTTTAAAATTAATCTTTAGCTCCTGCACATAATGTATATATATAAGCAAACGAATAACCTTTTCAAACTGAAACAATTTCAATTTCAAATATAAATACTCTATTATAATTTAGAACCAAATAGACTCTTTTATAATATGTAGTGGAAAATTTTGATTAAACTACACATATAAATGTGTATATATATATATATATATATATATATATATATATATATATATATTTAATACACACATTGTATATACTTTGTCAAAATTACACCCAGTTGTAGCTTGGTTTTCATAGCATGAGGTAAACATTATATCAAAATTTTACTTAGTATCATATATATATGTTATTTCATAATTTAATCGATGACAATTTGAAAGAAGGCCGATGGCTTCCCATTAGGAAGGCGCTGCCAGGGAGGGCAGTGCTCTCTCCACAGGCTGCGACCTGTGGAGGGTGTTCTTCCCCACAACACAACCCTCTCCCAATGGGGGGAGGATGTGGCTAGGGAGGGGATAGCTGCCTTTTCCCTTAAAAATTTCATTCACCTGCTTCAAAATAGGGATACGACAATGCAATGCGTACATTTTGATTTCAATATATATATATAATATTATTATATACTTAAATATTTTATATGTATACATCGTAGCGTATGTGTATATATTTTAATACATGATTTTATGAAATTTTTAGTTGATATTTTAATACAAAGAACAAACAAAGGCTACATCTTGTGCATAAATTATTCAATTAAGGGGTTTGCAGAAGTGTTTGTATGCAACTACAATATATTTGTGTCTGTAAATATATTTATCTATAGTAACTGAAGAGGAACAATTGTATGGCCATGATGGTGAAAGCCTTACAAGGAATAGAAAATTTAAACACAAGCACCCAAATTCCATGCAAACAGGTTTTCAAAGAGAAACTTCAATCTTTTCACAATAGAGTCAAATATCCACACATTTTGTAATCAAAATACATAGGAAGGGATTTAAAAAGAAAGAAAAAACTAGAGACCACTTTAGCTGTAGTACCATCTTCTTGCTTTCTCTTTTCCTGTATCCTCCTCTTTCCTACCTACTACTACTTTAATTTACTATTCTCTAGAAAACTCTACCAGGCATCCAGTTTTAGCTATTGTTCTTGCAAAGAAAATAAAAGATCAGGAAACCAAGTCGTTTTTCAATTATCATTTTCCCTCCTTAAATATTTCTCCCCTATTCTAAATATCTAATATTGAAAAGAATAAATATAAAATATAAAATTTATTTCCATTAACAATATTTATTCTCAGTAAATAAAGAAATCTTATTCTTAATTGCAAAAAAAGTGCTTAACCTTAGCTATTAATATTATACCATTTTTAATTGAAAAAATTGAATATCTATTTTGAGTAAATACCAGAATATATTTTATTTACAATTTAAGTACTTATTCAGAATAGTTAAAAGGGTATGTGCAGGATCATGAAGGGCCAAAAAGTGGCAATACGATGGGTATGTGGCCAACGACTTTTTTTTTACCCAAAATTGCTTAAATGAAAAGGGTTTTTAAAGGAGATTTCTAGCTTTCCACCAATATAAATTATGCTTAAATTTTAATTTAATAATTAATTATTATTCATTTTGTATTCAAATTATGACTAAAGTTCTAATTGATAGACTGGTTAAAAAAAATCTACAACTATCAAATGGTATCACATTTTTGAATCAAAAACATTTATCACATTCTATGCTTCGCATACTATAGGATTAAAAAATAAAAATTGAATTTCATGAAGTTTTGACTAAGTTAACATGGCAAACATACAAGTTTTTTATATTGTTTAAAATTTCTAATAAAAAATTCATAATTAATTGTTTACTTGGAAAAAAATTACAAAAAATATGCATCACATCAGGACATCAGTTCTCTACTTATGTCTAAAATATTATAAAAAAATATTATCATTTTATTGTGGCTAGGGTGGTTAGACAGACACCTTATTTTTTCCCTGAAATTTAAGTACTACTGCATTGAAATTTCAATTTTTCACCAAACAGATTTTCTTTGTTTTAAACAAACCTAGTAGTTTAGAAACTAAATTCAATTTGCTACAGATTCTAATCTTACATAGTTTTAAAATAATATAAATAACTTATTTAAATTTTTACTTCAAGTTGCTAACTCTGATTTTTCTAATTTTTTTGCCACTTAAGGGCCTATTTTTTCAGTGATAATCCTACACATACCCAACAAAGAGGTAACTTTTAATTGCAATTATAAAATAATTATTTTAAATTGCATTGCATTATCATTTATTTAAAAAATATAATCTATAATTAAATTATAATGAATTATTTTTATTTCTTTGTACTTTTATTTCATCATTAATTAATTTAATTTAACATTGTAAAATACAAACAATAGAAATAGGGGTCATGACAACTTGAAAGAATTACTACATATGGGATGATAATGCCAAGCTTTGGATCATCTCGGAGAGACGCTACATTTACGGTTGTCAAGAAAGAAAAAGTTGTTATTGCATCTGATCATGGAGCAACTGATGAGAAAGAAGCAAACTTCATAAGAAGGATAAGGAAAGGATCAGAAAAGTATAAAGGTAAGGCCCCTTTCAAGTGTTTTAATCATGGCAGAATAGGTCATTTTGCTTCAAAGTGTCCATCTATTAAAGAAAACAGTTCCAAACAAGAAGTTGATAGTAGAAAGAAGAAAGAGTTCTACCATAAAAGAAAGAACTTTGGAAAGAAGAAGATTCTATACATCAATGAAGAATGTGAAGCATTAGATGCTAGTAATAGTTCAAAAGAGGATCAACATCGTGCTCTTGTAATGAGACAAGATAGAAGAAGTTTTATATTTATGGCTAAACAAACTAAGGATCAGGAAGATGCACAAATTAAAGATTCACTTGAAGAGCTGGAGGTATTTTTTGATCTCGAAGAAGAATTAAAAAATTCTCTTGAAGACCCTCATGAGTTAAGAGATAGATATGATGATCTTAAAAAGGAAAACAATAAATTAAAAAAGAATTCTCAAAAGGATACTAATAGAGTAACTCAAGAACTTGAGGAATCTAATATGGTGACAGTTGATTTGAAAGTGCAGCTAGAAGAGCTCAAAAGAGTTAAGGATGCTATTCAATCAAAACTACAATATCAGATGGATAGCTACATGAAAGGTGAAGCATAAATAGTTACTTTAAGAAAAGAGTTGGAGAAGGCTAGTGAAAAAATCAATAAGGGCCTAAAATTGAAAAGTGGTACTAATATTCTTGATAAATTGTTGAGTATGCAAAAGCGTACCAACAAGGAGAAATCATGTCTAGGAGTTAAAAATGAAAGAGCTCATTTGTTGATGCTTCTGCAAAGATCTATGAAAGATTTAGAGCAAAATAAAAATGAGTCCCCAATGGTGAAAAATATGACAAAGGAGAAGCTTTTGAAGATGAAAGGAAGTTAACTACAACTGAGAAATCTACTAAAGATAATAAACCAATTGAAGACAAAAAGATTAATAGGAAAATTGTAAAACCCCGTCCCGCAACCTAGAGTACTATGCAATACCACGGAAGCACAACTATTTTTTTTCTTAAAAGTTAAAACAAGATGAGTAAAGTTTCTGAATCTAACCACATACATCCTCTAGGCTACGTAACACGTCTACATGTGAATACAATTACTTATAAAATTTAACCAACCATAGCATATAAATTTCAAACTCAAGATACAACTTACAACAAAGCATTAAACCATTACAAGATAAAGCTAACACATAGAAATGTATTGAACATATTTCCACATATACAACACTATTAAATCCAATAATGAATATATCATAAACATTATTACAATTACATCACAAAGGTTCACCTTGATACAAATGAGGTATTACAATTATACATATAGATCCACAGTTACAATGAAGAAGGAGAAGAACAACTCCAGAGAACCACACAAACTTCTCGAACAAGAAGATCTTGCCATCATGGACGGAAGAAAAACTCAACAGCGTAAGATGCACGCCGCCCAACCATCTGGTACCCGTAGGCCCAGCCCCCGTGCTAGGAGATAGTAACAGGAAACCAAGACAACCTATTACCTCTAGACACAAGCAATATACAAAAATACTCATAGAATATATAAATAAGAATTAAGGTCACATTGCTTCTAGAATCACAAAATCAATTTCCAACACAATACATTAAACTCGCTATTGACATAGGAGGAGTGTCATCACAAAGGTTGCATTGGTTATCCAAAGGAGATCTTCCTTGGTCCTGGCCCCCTCTCTAGGGTTATCCTGGTAACCTCTTACGATTCCAGCCCCATATGCACACCAGTGCAGAATCGGTTATCTTTCAAGAAGATAAAATAATGATCTTGCCATTCCAGGCCTTCCCGTCTCATCTCAAGTCTCGTACAAGCCCTTGAGCCAATGAGCGAGGCTAAATATCTTGTTATATGTGTTAAGCTAATAGATTATTTGATTCCCATTGGATTATGCTAACTCCCACATGAGTTGTCCTGGGACCACTTTGTGTCCTGGCCCTCACTAAAAGCCACTCCCCTATCGACAACACATAACTCAAACTACATGTCAAGGGTAGACAGTGCACTAAGAACTGATAACAAAACAATCAATACACCTCGAAAGGTAACACATCCCGATGAATGTCTAATATAGAAAACACAATATGTGCCCTATCCAAGAAACTCAAAGGGTGAACTAAAGTTACCACAACCCTTTCACAATTACAACTCTTGAAGACTTAGATTCACATATTGACATATGTTTCCCCCTAGTACATAATTACATAAACATGTGTCTTTCAAATACAATTCAACAAAATAACAAATCTATCATTCGGATTTCTTAAATCCATTACAATCAATTCTTGCATATTAAAATACATCATCCAAACAATATTTTAATTTAATAAAATAATAATGAAATAATTAAATATTCCACTTCCAAATTTTAACTGCTCTTAATACTTAACTCAATTTTCTTAATTAAATATATGATATTTCTAATTAAAACATTTACTTGTGCATTGCATGCATTAATTAACAATATAATATTTCTTTTAAATAAATATATATATTATAATTACATAATCTAATTATTATTTTTCAATGTTTATTTTAAAATATCAAATTGTGCATGTGCATGCACCTATTTAAAAATACATTTAAATATCATAAAATTATATGCAATTTTTCTAATATATATTTTTAAACAAATAAATAAATATATAAATATAAATTAACAATTTTTAGACAACCTTAATTATAAACTCAGTACTTGTGACTTTAATAAATTTTGTTTTCAGATCTGGGTTTCTCAAATATTTTTACTAAACGTGTGCAATCAAGTCTTCTAAAACATATACAAATTTCAGCCCTACGCAGTTTGTAAATTTTGAGTTATGATTAATTTCGTAATGCACTCTCTCTGCTATTTTGATTTTCAAATTACCAGAGGTTTCTAAGTTTTGATTTTCTCAAAAGATTTCATTTTCAATTTTTAAATTACCAGAGGTTTCTAAGTTTTTATTTTCTTAGAAGATTAAATTTTCAATCCTACAGAGGTTTTTCTAATTTGTCAAATACTTCCTTTTAAATTTTCTATCATGTTAAAAATATTTCCCTACAAAGATCTAAATCTTCAATAGTAATTTATCACTTTCTACAGAAGAACAAATTATGTTTTCACAGGAAGAGGTTTCTAAGTTTTAATTTAAATTCAACAGAAGTTCAATAATTCCACTATAATTTTCTCCTGTATAAATCTATTTCGAATAAACAAATTACACAAAGGATTTAATTATTTTCTACAGAGGTTTCATTTTCATAGCAATCTTTTAAAAGAAAGAAACATGAACTTCTACAGTATTGAAAAAATATTTCCTAAAATATTTCCAATTTGCATTACAGTAATAAAATAAATTTTTAATTTCAAATTTCACAAAAATAGAAAAAATAACCTGTTACACAAGAATGTTGCCTCAAGAAAATGTTGCTGAGTTTTTCTATAATTTCAATTCCCAATGTAGCCAAAACTTTCTTCAATGCAATTTCCTCCTTCCAGAAGACACAACCAAAAACACAGCCAAGAAGTCTACAACAAAATAATTCTAAAATAATTTCCTCTAAGAGATCCACAATTTCCTCACCAATTTTTCACAACCCATACCAAATTTTTTTCGGTGAAACAACTTTCTTTTCTTTTTCTAATATCCTCTCCGTGAATGAATTTTCAACTAGATCACCAATTTCTAACTCTTAGTTATCTTAAGAAAAATATCTAAAATATCTTTTCCCTTAACAATTTAGATATTTTCCATTCACATGCATTTAAATATAATAATACAATTTACTAATTGCAACCAATTTAAATATTTTTATTTATTTAATTACCATTTATTTTTAATAATAAAAATTTACTCAATCAACATAACCAAAATAAATTTATTTATTTATTCGAAAGCCCTCACAACAATAATTCATTTAATTAAATATTTAAAATTAAATACACATTTAATCTAAATTAAATTTGCACAAGAATAAAATACCTAGAACAACAATGATAAAACTAAGACCAAGTTCAAACTGATGACACACTGTACTAGGGTAAAGGTATGACTAGGTAACCCGTTACTATCTCCCAATATTACTGTTGAGTAGTAGACATGCTCAGACCTGTGAAACTAGGTGAAGCTAATGTCTTGTGCCTGCAATCCTGTAAACAAACAAATGTCACACATGTATACATATAGTAAATCATACACACCGTGAAGAGAGAATTGCAGAAATCACAGGGCATTCACAAGCGAGTGATGCAATACCATTCTCTTCACCAATACGGTGTCACATCAACTGACGAGATAATATATCAATTAAACTACGATAAAAAAATATATCAATGTCATCACAACTAAGCATCTATGCAAACATAAAGCATATTAACAAAATCATCATGCATATAATGTGTCATCACATCAATAAAGTCTATCATCGCTCCACTGTCAGTGATAGAATAACCACAACATAAAATATAGTCTAACAAAGTATCTGAGCTATCAAGAAAAAGCATAACAAATCGGATGGGTGTCACAAAAATTCTTGATTAGCAAAAGAAAGAAGTAGGATACTATGAGAATAGACAATGATGGCTTCACAAGAGTACACTATCCAAGGAGACCTAGACAAAGAATATCTCTCTATCTTGCAGAAGGAAACTCCATGATCAAGTACTCATCATACTTTAATGGGTATTTTCATACTTGTAACAATTTTGGTCATAAGGATAGAGAGTGTAAAGCCATTCCAAGAAGAAATACTAATTTCATAAGCAAAAATGCATTTGCTCCTCTAATTGATATGAATGTAGTATGTTTCAATTGTAATAATTTTGGTCATATAGCTAGAAATTGTAGAGTAAAATTTGAAAGAAATTTTTCTCATTCTGAGAAGAATAAAAACACACCTCCCAAAGATGGAGAGAATACTGAGGTCCTTGAGAAAATGGAAGAAAAGGTTGAAAATAAACCTAAGAAGTTATGGAAGGAGAAAATTCAGAATTATGCTCAATCTATGATTTCCCAAACAACATTGCATGCAAAGGAACAAGATCTACAGATAATTGATAGCTATTGCTCCAAGGACATGACTGGAGATAAAAATAAATTCATTAAGCTTGAAATGAGTAAACCAGGTTTAGTAAGCCTAGGTGATAATACTATTGTTAAGATTCATAGTAAGAAATCTAAGCATAGATGGGAAGAAAAAAACTAAATATGTGCTTTATGTTGAAGGTCTAAAACATAATCTTCTTAGTGTCAACCAAATGTGTGATAATCGATACAAAGTTGTATTTGATTTTGAAGGCTGCAAGATAAGAATGAATGGTAAAACCATTGCTCAAGGGATAAGGATTTCTAGTAATCTTTGTAATCTATGTGAAGTGGAACACCATACATGTCTAATTAGCCAAGTAGATGAGAGTTGGGTATGGCATAAAAGACTGGGACATGTAAACTTTGAAAATTTGGTAAAAAAAAGTTCAAGAGGTCTAGTAAGAAATATTCCTGAGACTGTAAATCCTAAAAATATAATCTACAAAGAATGCCAGCAAGGAAAGCAAACAAAGTTTAATTTTCCTCCAAAGGATTATTCTACTACAAAACCCTTGGAGATAATTCATACTGATCTATGCGGTCCAATGGGGACAAGGGAACTTCAAGGGTAAATATATTTCATGTTACTGATTGATGATTATACCGGAATGGGATATGTCACATTTTTGAAGGAGAAGGCTGAGGTGTTTGAAGCATTTAAACATTATAATAAGCTTTTAGAAAATGAGACTAAGAGAAGAAAAAAATGTCTCAGGTTAGATAGAGGTGGAGAATTTATGTTAAGAGAATTAATGGAATATTGTGAATATCATGGAATGAAATTCTAGTATTCAGCTCCAAGAACACCATAAAAAAATGGTGTGGTAGAGAGAAGAAAAGGAATTGTGAAGGAGATGGCCAGAGCTATGTTGAATGAGGAAAACTTGGTAGATACATTTTGGAATGAAGCAGTACATACTATTGTATACATTCAAAACTCCATATGAATTGTGGTTTGGTAGGCCTACATCAGTCAAACAGTTCAATGAATTTGGCAGTAAATATTATATTAAGAGAGAAGATGAAAATTTAGGAATTTTTGAGTCAAGATGTGATGAAGGGATTTTTTGGGGTTTTCCTACTAAAGCAAAGCTTATAAGTGTTATAATACAAGATTGTACAAAATTGTAGATAGTGTTCATGTGAGGGTTAATGAAAGTGCAAATCAAGGTAAGCTTAGCAGAAATGAGTTTGAAAAAGAATCAGATGATTACATAGGTGGAGTAGAAGAAGAAAACAAGAAGAGAATGAGCAAGAGGTTGAATGTGCCCCTACAAAATATGTGCAAAAATATCTTCTTGTAAATCAAATAATTGGTGACAAGAATGTAGAGTGTAGACTAGAAGGAGACTTGCCAAGGACAAGGAACAAGTAAAATTTTCCCTCTTATCTCAGATTGAACCAAAAATATTTGATGAAGCTAGTAAAGATGAAAGCTAGTTAAAAGAAATGGAAGAGGAACTCAATTAGATTGAAGAGAACAAAACTTGGGAATTGGTTCCTAGACCATCAAGCAAGAATGTAATAAGCACAAAATGGGTATTTAGAAACAAGTTGAATGAAGATGGAGTTGTAGTCAAAAACAAAGAAATGTTAGTGTGCATAGGATATGCTCAAGTAGAATGTATTGATTTTGAAGAAACATTTTCTCCAATTGCAAGATTAGAAGATATTAAGATGTTTCTTTCATTTTATGTGTCTAAAGGTTTTAAAGTATATCAAATGGATGTCAAATCTGAATTATTAAAGGGAAACCTTGAGCAGGAAGTATATATTGAGAAGCCAAAATGATTTTAGCTATCAGAGAATGAAGATTATGTTTGCAAATTGAGAAAAGCATTGTACACTTTGAATCAAACACCAAGGGATTAATAGTCAAGATTGGATCAATATCTACAACAACAAGGCTTCAAGAGAGGTTGTGCTGATAGAAATTTGTATCTCAAATCTTAAGCTAAGAAAATCATCATTGTTGTAGTATATGTAGATGATATTATATTTCAGGGTATTAGTGATGAAATGTGCAAAATATTTGCTACAAACATGTAAGATGGATTTGAAATTTCCATGTTAGGAGAACTCATATTTTTTCTTGGTTTACAAATTACACAAACTGATAAAGGTATTTTTATATCACCAACCATGAATTCAAAAGGAATGCTTAAAAAGTTTGGCATGAAGGCTTGTAAACTAGTCAATACTCCCATGATTATTGGCTGGAATTTGAGTAAATTAGATTAGTCACCTGATGCAAATAAAACTTTGTATAGATCTATGAATGGAAGTCTACTATATTTAACTACATCTAGGCTAGATATGATGCAACCAGTCTATATGGTAGCTAGATTTTAGGCTGAACCAAAAGAATCTCATGTAAATGTAGTAAAGAGAATATTTAGATACATCAAAAGTACTGTTGACTATGGTTTATGGTATCCCAAATACAAATATTTCACTTTAGCAACATACACAAATGTAGATTGGGCAGGAAGTGTGGATGATAGAAATAGTACTAGTGGAGGAGCCTTCTTTTTGGGGAAGATATTAGTTTCCTGGATGAGTAAAAAGAAAGTTTAGGTCACTCTTTCTACAACAAAAGTAGAATATGTTGTAGCTATTGCATGTTTCACTCAAGTCTTATGGATGAAATAGACATTAAAAGACATCAAGATGGAGTATAATGAGCCTATCTTGATTCTTTGTGACAATTCAAGCACCATTACTATCTCAAAGAATCTCGTGATGCACTCAAAAAAAAACATATATCAATCAAGTATCACTTCATTAGAGAAAATTTTACAAATAAGGAAGTCAACATGGAATATGTTTCTACCAAGGAACAAGTGGCTAACATATTTACCAAGCCTCTTCCCACATAATAGTTCTAATACCTCCTATCACTAAACTCTAGTGATAGGGAATATGTCCAGGGGGAGCTTCATTGATCAATTATTAGTCAATAGGCTATTATAGGTGGGAAATCCATCGAAAAAGTCTCCTATCTGATGTTGGTAAATTTCCCAGGTCTCTCATTATCAGATTCTAGATGTCTTGCCTATGTTTCCCAAAGGTTTGTATGATATCGATTGTTTTGTACCCTTGACCCCTTACATTTTTGAGGAGTCCCTTGTCTTGTGCACACCTACGATTGAATAGAAGTCTGCTAGGATAGCTATAGCTACAATATCTAGTAGACAATCCATCCCTCACAACTTCTATGCATTGAACAATGTCCATACCCATTTTCAAAGCCCTGTCAACCATCTTTTCTAGCTTACGAAAGCGAGCAAAAAGGCACATAGAAATCATTGTATGCTGTCAGGTAGAGCAGTGCCTATAAGTATTTGAAATGCAACACTTAGAAGGTCACTTATGTCACAGGTATGGCTCAGTGGTCATTCCAAACCATTCTTTGGGTCACAATTTAATAGTCCACCAAAACTATCATGGTTACGATAAATGTATACAAACATTAAATATCTCTCACCTGGACGTAAGCCACATAGAATATAGATGAATTTGGCTACTTCTTTCAACTCTATGTGCCTTTTAATAGGAATTTTCTACATATTTTTTTATTTAAGTTTGTAGTCAAGGGAAGAAGCGAGAATGCTGGGAAAAGGCCTAGAGAGATTTGGAACTGGTTCAGATTATATTGTGGCCGACCAATTTGTGTGAGTAGCAACCTCCCAAAGCTCACATCTTAAGTCTGTTCAGATATGCTTTTTGGTTGATTAGATATTTTTTTTGGCTCTGTCAATAGTGAAGGAGAGGCATCATACCAGTTGCCTTTCTTGACACTTTTTGTGCATACTTCTACCTTTGATTGGTTTCTTATTGTCCTTAGCTCCTAGTAAGCATGATTTCTTATTTAACATCTCTGTAAGAATTTTTTATTTCATAAAATTACACTGAGAAAATCATACATAACATTATCTTCCATATACTAGCTTTTTCCTTTCATTTTTGAATAAAACGAATTTGAGGTTTCATTGCTTGGTTAAAATCAACAGATGCTAAAGCATCTTAAATTTCATCTTCCTTTTTTTTATGTATCAAAAGTTATGAAGGTTTCTTTTAACTGCCATGTTGTAGCTTACTTCCTATTTGTCTACGTAGTTTCCATGTATCCTGGGGAACATTCAAGATGTTTAAGAGTGTGGCTAGAAGGCTACTCAGTCATTTCAATCCTTTCCTGTAGTTAAAGGAAACCAGTTTGCTTCTATTAATTTTGTAGGAAGTAAGAAGACATGTGTGGCCATGGAACAAAAGGTAAAAAAAATATATCACAACCTTGAAATGAAGAAAGGTGTAGACAAGTATATAGACTGTTTAGTTTTGCACCAATGTTTTGCTTAGTAGCTACACTCTGAATGATAAACTATTTATTCTTGCTAGCTGAAATTACTTTAGTCTCCTTACTATAGTTAGTTACAATGGTATCAATGTACGCTCCTGTATGAGCAATTTTTTTTGTCAGAAGCAACATAATATTTCTCTTCCATCAATGTCTTGTTTGTTAAAATATTTGATATTTTCCATATTGTTTTATACAGTTTGTACAATCTTGCAAAATCACATCCTATTTCTCCATTTATATAGGTAGCAGCAACTCAACTAGGGGAACCGAAAGTTACTCTATGTAGGTTTCAATACCAGCTTTCCTCTTTCACTACAAAATTACGGTTGACAATAGAGAACAAACTAACTAGATAGTTCATTGTTTAAATTTTTAACTTTATTCTTTCCTATCACTAATTAGTAATAATAATCCTTTCATTCAAATTGCTGTTACTTTTTATTGTTTTTTTACCATCCAAAATTCTTAGTTGATTCCATTATTAAGACTTACTATTTTTAACTATTGTTAAATTTAGCAAACTATATAGATAGTGCTACCAATATTCTTGGAAACGTAGTTATAGTGCTTTTTTTTTAATCCATTGTTATTAATGTATTTTAATTTTAATAATTTGATATTTCTAACAATATTTACACTAACTTTAATTTTAATTTCATCCTTAGTTCTCAACATCATTATTGCCCCTTTTTTTTTTGAAAAAGTAATATCTTCAATTTCTCTAATACCGAATATAAGAAATAAAGTTACTATGAATTTCTACTACATTATCAACTTCCCACTTTCTAGCCACAACACATTTAAAAATGGCCAGTACTCAGGCAAAACAATTCAAAAAATATATATTAGATAAATAAACAAAGTTAGTTTCAGAGGTAAGTAAATACAACGCTTCTATGGATAAGGGACGATTAGTAATGAGGTAAAAAAAATGATAGATAAAACGTTACTCCTAGATCCTAACTTAGTTTTAGCAAACTCCACAAATTATTTATGCTTAAATATTCCTTAAATAAAGGAGAGGTGAATATATTCCTCTATCTTTTTTTATCTTTTTTGAAAAAGAAAACATATGAATTATAGTAAAAGTATTTGTTAAGGAATTAAAAGAGAGAAGGAATTACTATATTTTCTTTAGAGAGAATTAATTTTTTTAAAATTTGTTTTAGGTTTTTGGCTAAAAAATATAATATATTAGGTTGTAAGAGATATTTATTACCATTAAATTTTAAATTACCTCCTATGTGAAACTCTTTGTATTGTGTTCCAAAGGATGCATCACCTGTTAATATATGGTATATGTATACTTATTTAATTCTTAAAGTTACATTAATTGCATATGGTGGTCCATCTAGGCATCTCACATCAGCCTAACAACATCGTATGAATACCCTTAAATGGTTGAATTGACATGTAATTAGCACCTTCTATCTCTAATATTTTTTACCAAGCATAAACTCGAAGTCTCACCTTTTGGGGTGAAGATGATCTCATAGGAAATGAAGATATTATTCTTACAATGATCCAACATAACTATTTCCCACTTATTTCCATCTATGATTGGGTCAAAGACCTTGCTAAGGGAAGATTTCCAAATCCTAAGAAATAAAATTTGGCCCTTACGGAGGAAAGTATGTGAGATGTAATGAAAAAAATAACCTAAGTAAGATAATTAAATTTTTAGACCATACATGCCTTTAATATAAGTCTTTGTTTTCCCTTTCTTCATAATCTTTAAAGAGAAAATTTTGCTTTGAAAATTTAAGTGGCTTTAAAAAGTAAGCAAGGAATTATTAATTCATGAGAAATTAAAAAGTGATGAATTATTATTTTTATTTCAATAAATAGGAAATAAATATGAAAAAAGGTGTTGATTATTAATGGGACATTTTCCTTTATTTACCTTCAAAAATATAATTATAGATAAGAAAATTTAATTTATTATTATATTCAAAATCTTTGTATTGATATAAAATAATTAAATAAATATTCCATGTTTTATTTTAGGCCTTTTCCTTTAGGTGAAATAGATTCTATAATATATATATATATATATATATATATATATATATATATACTATTGAAAAAAAATTATTTAAAGATGTTCATAGAGGATAATTTATGTAGTTGAAATGGATACTCATGATTATTATCATATATTTATTTAATTTTATATTGTTTCATAGAGTATATCTAGTCATAAAAAGAGATAAATGAATTCAATTTATAATCAATAGATAAAACAATAACATTTTATCCTATCTTTCGAGTTTAGTCTTGAATGTTGCATCAACAATTATTGTTTTGTAATATTAAGGCTATCAGTATAGGCTTATTTGTAATAGATATGAGTAGTACTTTGTAAGTGTCAAGTGGTTATAAGGTTATCTAGTTTAGAATATCATTTATAAGTGTCAAGTGTCAAGTGGTTGTAAATAATAATATATGCTTAAAGAGTTGCTAAATGATATATTTTAAACTTAGACCATTTGTTCACATATTCATAACAAGCATATTTAATAAAAAATAAGGGTTGCATGCATAACTAAAAGTAGAGTAAAAGACAAATATTTATTAATTGTAGGTATAGTTTGGATTATTTTGTTTCCTTTGGAGCAAGCCCTCCTTCATCTAGAGCGCCCATACCCTCTTGAAGCTCTGTTTTACATTTTTTTAGTCCATGCCATTTCTAATTGTCTATTTATGAATCATACAAATGCAACTTTCATTGTTATCAAATAATTAGATGTGTTCCTATTATGGAACTCCCCATGTAATGGAAAACTTGCAACTACTTGCAGACATTATCACCATCTCTAGTAGTTCATCTGAGGGAGACATTACAGGATTGAATGTCGATGCTCCTCCTCCCTAGCCATTAGGCTCTTGCTCTATTGATTGGTCTAGCATGTATCGAAGTAACGCTGCAATCCTCGTAGAGAACATTATGCAAGGTTGCGACAATACTATTTAGGATGCTAAAAATACATGTGATGAAGCATTTCATGTGCAAAATGAGGGTGTCAAGCTGGTGCAACAAGTAGTCCAAAATTTCTATAAAACATTTCTTGTTTTGGATGCATACTGCGACTCCCTTCGAGCATTAAAATATGATGCATTGTATGGAATGGGTAATGCCACTAGGATTAAGGAAGCTTTTTTGAAACTCCTAGCGGACATACAATAGATTGTAAATAGCTTGTGTAATATAGCTACCTATTTTTTTTTGTGTTTTGGAAAATGGTTTCCCTTTTGATACAGAATCGAGACATCAACTTATGATTTTTTTTAAGGTGGGGAACATGGGTTCCCTCTTGATATAGAAGATAGACACCAATTGCTAATCATTTGACCCATTCTTTTTTGCTAGCGGACCAAATAGTTAAACCTTGTATGCGTTTTTAGAAGATATACTATGGTGGGAAAAATCTACAGCTCCTTCCCCCTATCTACTAATATTTCCTTTGGTACTTTCCATTATAAAGATACATCAAACAATATGAAAGTTGAGTTAATGTTTCTAAGTGTGAATTTTTTGTTTGCTTGACTTCATGTATCTTACATCTATTCTAACTCAAGTACACACATGCATATTTGAGCTATTACAATCCAAAACTATATATATGTCATGTACACGATTTTCAAAAAATGAGTTTAGCTGATAATGAATCACATAGAGAGTATCTATTTTTCCTTTGCTCGCTCCACAAAATGGGGTAGATGGTAATAGAAAGTGTCCAAAAATTAATTCTTCTAGGCATGGTGCTACTTGCACCCATCTGAATTTTGTTGTTGGGCTCATCTTTCACCTGCTCGACTATATCTAGCAATTAGTTGCTATTGTTTGATGGAAAGGTTGTTTTTCTTACTTCTTTGCACAACGCCTTACATCCAATACAGTTTTGTAGGCTTCTATCATTGACTTGAATGATGGCAAGATTATTGACTCCAGATGCAATTAGATTGATGCATGAAGGAAATGTGGCTTTGGAACCTCATGTCCAAGTCATAGCTATCTTGAGCTTTGGCTCTGGATATACACACAACAATCGATAAAGGTTGGAAATCTTTGATGGTGTGCACAAGCACAAAGAATCAGTTCCATCTAGGTACAATGACCACATAGAATCCAATGCGATCATGCCTGGTTCCATAGTGCACTTGAAAAGTTACAGTTCTCCTCAATTGGCAAGTGCATAGTATGTTTATGTAAAAATCACTATTTAAAACAATAATAAATGAGGCCTACTCTCTTACATATTGTTGCTTATACTTTATCTCACTATAAATGTTTAGGTGGATTGTTATTGTTGACCTTGACATTGTGCACAAAACACATGACATAGTTGGAAAGCCAATTTTCCTATGCATGGAAGATCTTGAAGAGGTTGGACTTTCAATAGCAGAACCCTCTACTTCACCTATCCTATCAAAAAATAATTTCCTTCCTAAAAAAATAGCTTCTCGACGACTCCTATTTGGTGCGACTATCAAAGGTCATGTAACTGTGAAGTCTGAAATACACAGCTATAACATGAAGAAATGAAGTGGCCACCTCTTTACCTTTGATATCATAGAATATGAAGGAACTGAGACACGCATGACTTGCTGAAATGAAGCAACTCACATACATTGCAATAAAATCATCACAGAAGCTACATACACATTCTCTGGAGGATTGATCTGGCCTACCAATAGACTCTATAACAAGATTAATAGTGGGTTGGAAATTTTAATTTTTCCTAACTCAAGGGTTACCCTTTGTGAAGATGATGCTTCCATCCCAAAAGACCACTACTCTTTCACACCTCTCAATGCATTAGTAAGAAAAAGAAATGGTTTGAATGTTGATGCTATTGGAATTGTCAATTGCGTACATCCATGCTCCACAATCAGGAGAAGAGATGGGATAGAAGTTGCAAGATAGACTTTAACAATTTTTGAAATGATCAACACAACTATAGATGTTACTTTATGGGGATTTTCATCCAAGAAGGAGGGTGCACAACTCCATGAGAAATACCTTATGCATGAATCAACAATTCTTCTTATTAGAAATGGGCATGTCTTTGAATTTAATGGAAAGGTGATTAACACCTCATTAGCTACAAAATTATTAATAGATCCTGAAATAGAGGAGACATAGTAGATTAAAACTTGGTTGAAAGAAAATGACATTGACATTCTTGACTACAACAACTATCTCTGAAAAGTGAAGGTACACAAATCTTATCCCTTTCTCCCTCACATCTCTCTAAAATATTGTTAGATCATCACTTCCTCTTATACGAATTTCCCTTTTACATACATCTCTTATAGATCATGACAAAATCAGCTGCAAGGACACCAGATCAAGGCACAAGCACACATTTCTCTCAAGGGAATCGACGTCATCAACAACTCCAACATATTCATTCTCTTATCATAATTTTGTAATTATATTGGAAAAATATGGTTTCCACTAATAGTAGTATGATAAATTGAAATATGTAGCAATCATTGTACATGTTAACAAATTATGATTGCATCTAATCATTCCCTTTCTCTTCCTATGCAACTCTTGAACACAAATTCCATATAGAATATCCTGGCACCATCAGCCACCAATAATTATATTGTCTGTAGCCGGTCCCTTCCATTTACGGTTTTTTTGTCTCCCTCGAAATAGTTTCTGTACAAAATTATTCAAAAATATTTTTACTTGTCATAAAATAATTTTCCTATATCATTGACTACCAACAACTTTACTTGGTCCAATTGACCTTAAATGTTGGAGGCCTTCCCCAATTGTACATAATATACCATTTTTTTCACTCATTTACCATATCATACTGCTTCAAAATAAGTTCCATGTGTTCATACTTACCCCTACTCACACCCCCTCGCCAACTTAACTTTTGTAATGCATACAAGGTCTTCAAAAGAAAATATTTACACTTTTCCTATGTGAATTTCCCCTCTCCGCCATCCAACACATTTCCATATATATCCTTCTATCAGTGTAACCATTGCACCTTGTTGAGCTACAAGTGCTAGTTTAACCTTGGTTAAGAATAGTTTGATCAAGTCATGTAAAATCTTGTTTTACAAATTTATAATGACTTGATGGTTGCAACACTTGTCAAAATTGGTGCATTTCCTCAGGGGGAGTGTACCATAATATTTCATTGATGTCAAAGGGAGAGAAATGTGATGCAAAAAAAAAATCCTGAGAAGATATAAAATGTATTTAATAAGGGGAGTTGTTGTGTTACAGTGTGAATAATCACATTGGTTGAGAGCTTTTGTGGTACCTATTTGAGCAGTTAAATTTTTTCCATCAATTCCAAAGGAGGATATAGTAGGAATATAATTCTCATTGATGTCAAAAATGAAAATCAGGAAAAGGAGTTTGTTGGAAGGTGGATGAGAGAGTAGTGGATCTAATGGTGATTTGGGTGCTAGATTTGTGATGGGTTTCTTGAGAGCTTTCTAGAAAGGTATTGTGTTGGTTGAGAAAGTGAAGGATGTGCCCAGAAATGAATTATTTTCATTTTTAGGTCTTAGGGTCTATTAGTTAAACCCTAATGTGTTTGCAGTCATGGCAGAGATCGTTATAGTGTTATATTTCTTTTTTGACTTGTTGTGATAGGTTTTTGGCAACTTAGTTGATAACATAAGTCTATCTTTCTTTGTTGGTGACTAGCCCCATCACCTTGCTTGGCAATGTCCTGAAGATGTAAGAAGGCGTTTATCAATGAGAGTGAATGGTATTGGCGAGACTCACCACCTAGGAGTCTCTCTAATAGTCCAATGATCATTCCATCAGTCTGACACTAGTGTATCTTTAGGAGTCATGCAGGAGTCCCTCTAATAGCCTGATATTTATATGTCAACCTGTCACGAGTTTTCATAACCTAGTATTCATTGACAAGAGGTTCTAAAGTTCAAGTTCTTAGCAATGGAGGGATATGAAGTGTGGAAGCATTATTGCTGTGACTAAGTGGTTTTGGTGGGAGTCATTTAGATGTCTCCTTGACATGGTGATGTGAAGGTAGTGCTTGAGTGGTACCCAGTCATGATGATGTGGGTGACACTGATGAAAAAGATTATGCATGGCATGATGGGATTGAGTTAATGGTAATCCACATCCATGTTATGGATTACAATGCAGACACATGGATATGAAGTGGATTGGTGACACCACCAATGGTCTTCATCAGCATGATAGAGTGGTGTCGGAAGAACATTGGAGAATGTGTCCTTGATAACCTGATGACCTACTCATTGGTGAGGCATTGGCATATCGGCATGACTTTGAAGAAAGTCCCTATGACCCTGGGCCATGGGTGTATGATTTTGTGCCATAGAAAAATGGCTCCTTGACATTTTTCATGGTCTTTTAAGCCTATCTTCATAATGCTTGATCCATTTTTCTCTGATTTAATGTTGTAATGTGACTTAAACATACATGTTAGGTCCTTAAAATTCAAATTATGGTGTCTTGTGAAGGTGTTATGAAGTGTTATAAAACATTTCTATAATTTTCTAAACTCTATTCATTACAATTCAGCTAAAAGTCACCCTTTCATCACTTATGAAGTCCTATTTTGAAGTGTTGTAAATTCTTGTAACAAGATTTCACACTTTTCTAGGCTTAACTTCATTATTTACACCTTTCTTATGCTTTATTTGACCCCTTTATGCCCTTATAAGGCTTAATTAAGTGTATTTTTGAATGTAAACCTAGCAAACAAAATTAAATAAAAGATAGTTCTCGACACCCACTTTCAGGTCCAAGGCGGGACGCATTTTCCGTGGGTGGAAAATGAGTCTCGCTTGGCTCCAAATTCAAAAAAAAACAAATTTTCTTTCATATTTTTATTCAAAATTACTTGATGTCAGCCTGTGATCATGTATCAATGGGTTAATAAGGCGCAAGAGTGTATAAATAAGTTTTTTTCTCCTCATTTTACATCTCCTACAATCCCATTCATTCACTAATTCATCCAAGCATTCAATCATCCACTCAAGCACTTCTGATCATTCAATCAGGAATCAATCAAGCATCTCAGAGTAGCCATTGACATACCTTCAAATTTTGAGCATCAAATGTGTGGTGAGTTTATGACATTTGCATGTTATCTATTTACCATACACTTTTATTTCATTTCATTACTTAGGGTTTGATTACCAAAGAGGGGTTTGACATAGGTAAACCCCTTTTCTCTAACCCTCAAACATTTTTCCCCTCTTGCATGTGTTTTTGTAGACTTTTATATATAGATTAATCAAGAAATTAGGTTTTGAAAGGAAGTCAACAAGTCAAAAAGGTTCTTCAAGT
Organism: Sequoia sempervirens; assembly: GCA_007258455.2. Taxonomy (NCBI): domain Eukaryota; kingdom Viridiplantae; phylum Streptophyta; class Pinopsida; order Cupressales; family Cupressaceae; genus Sequoia; species Sequoia sempervirens. Next base: position 702,300,006 of record VDFB02281492.1, on the reverse strand, counting down.
CAAATCAACCTTATTTCAAGCTAGGAGAAGACATTCTATCCATTTTCTACATAATTAACTTCATCAACCCGACAAGCAGACAACCTTCAATCTAGTGCTATAGAATTGGCTCCTAATTTCTCAAAATTTTAGGAGAGGATTTATTCACCATTAGTGTCAAATGAGTCCCACCTTAAGGATGGAAATCTATATTTTGTCAGAGTCCAGATCCTAACACTTAGTAACTAGTTTTTGACAGTTTTAATCAAAAGTAGGACTAGATCGCCATTAGTGTTGAATGAGTCCCACTGGTGATTTTTAGTGATCTCAGTCAACATTTAGAATATTCTAGAATCTTGATGCAAGAAAGGTGGTTGATACTTTCTATCCAACACAAAATGGCTTGACTCAATTGATGAAAACTTCCTTTGAACACAAAACTCTTGACTTTTCCCAAAACACTCACAAGAGGCTTGTAGCCTTCAAATATCAACAATTGATGACACGTTAAATAGAAGGCCCAAAAAAAGCCAAACCAATGCCTTCAAAGATGCAATGAGATGTAATAGAAATTTCCAATAGATTCAAAGAGGGTTCTTTAAGACAAAACTGAAAACCACTAATCTGTTTTGTCTTAGGCTACTAGAATTAGCCTTGTTTTTCAAATGAAGTACATTAAAAACATTTTGTATTTACTAAAAATATTTATACAGTCTTAAATTGTGTCTCATAACATTAAATTCTCCAACTATTTCTCATACTCCTGACCTCTAGACCTCAGTTCCACCAAACCCTTCAATTACATACAAAAACCTAGGGTTTTGTTGAATCTACCATCAACCAGGATTTCTAAACCTCAAAAAAGAATCCAATAGTTTCAAATATGTCTGTACATACTTCTCAAACCCTTATAATGTCATTCCCATTAGTAATTATAAAAATATTTTCTTAAAGCCTCCATTTTCACATAGAAAATCATAATTACCAACACTAGGGCTTGACTCCAAATCGTAGCACGTCAAAATCATGACTCTATAGCCTTCTTATCCATTTAAACACCTAATCTAACATTAAATATGTCATCCCACTGAAGCACAAGGTTTTATAGTAGGTGGGATGACTAAATTTATCATTTTTCCTTCAAAACTGGGTCCTCACTGTTCTAAATAGATAGTTTTTAGAAAATATAAGATATCTTCCTATGAAATTAATGAAAAACTATCAGAATGGATTTAAATAAAATATAATTCAATATTATACACCATACAAAAGAAATCAAACTATTTTTGAACATGTGCAGTCCGTACAGAGGAAGATAAACTAAACAAACCAATAATTTAGCATAAAAACATTTTTTTTGATATGGATTATTTTTTAAATTCAAACTTCAAATTGTTTGAGCCTTCAAGACACTTTATATATATTTTGAAATAAAATCCCAATGATATAACTCCTTCAACTATCTTTTAAAATACCAAACTCCTCATATTCCTTTAATCTGCATTCTAACAACTTTTATTTGCAACTTTTATTGCACTTTTTGCAATTATGGCAAACTTGACTCCTAAGACACAAAAAAAAACTTATTACATTAAATGTGGCCTTCAAAGACCTTATTTAGCATGAAAATACTCAAAATACCTCAAATTCCCTAGGCTCACCCTATGATGAACATGAAATGTTCAAATTTTGAAAATAGGGGTGTAGGTGCTCCTGCACCATACACCCCCAAAAAAAAAACTCATGCCACATGAGTTGAGGTTGGTACCAATTCCACCATCCTTGATACATGTCCCTCTAATTCCATAATCCCCTTCCACTATTCCATGCATTGTGCTCTTGTAATCTTCCCTACACCTTTGACTACATTTGCATTTGAATCTCTTTATGCCTGTCATCAGACTTGATGTCTATCCTCTTTCCATTCTTTGTTCAAAACCTAATGTTGTCCTTGTCTTCACACCTACAAGCAAAAAATTATTATTATTTCATTGAATTTACTTCACCTTGGTTTCATCCTCATGCTTACATATACCCTGAGTTCTCGAAAACCCTATCCTTTCACCTTTGTCATAACTTATTTCTTTACTATCCCTTTAGCATATTTTATCATTTTTTTTATAGTCTTACCATTCACTATACCTAAAAATCGTGCTTGTTTCACACCCTTATTCTCAGCTATAGGACACTCAATGGCCCCCACCAAGACATTTTCTTTCCAATTCACTGTCAACACCTTCTTTACCCTTGTATCAACCTTTATGCTTGTTGTCCCTCCATTATGAGGCTTATGATTGATTATAACATCAGTTTCCTTGTCTTCCTTCACAAAAATTATTGGTTCTTTTCTTTCACACATAATTACCTTAGCTTTACCCTTAACATCTTCCACAAGTGGAGTTAAAACAAAAGAACATCCATCCTTCCTAATAGTGTACTCTACTATCATACAAAGCTAACCTATCATACTACCAAGGTCTACCTAGGAGTAGGTGGTAACAATCCATTGCAAAGATATCACAAACTGCACTATCTCTATAACCCCCATTCTGAAACTCAACAACTGCCTTTTCATTAACCAACAAATATTGTCCATCACAAAACTTTGACACTTTGTAGGGAAATTCATGAGGCATTTTTTTAAAATTTAACTTATTCACTATCTTAGTAGACACCATGTTTTTAGTTGATCTAGAATCAATTACAATATTGCATACCTTTTTTTGCACTCGCATGTAGTTTTGAAGAAGCTCTTTATTTGAAAAGTTTCTACCTCTTTGGCTACCTTCAATACTATATTCCTCATCATCAACATCTCCCCTATTTCAAAAGAAACTCTTAGACTTGCAGAATTTATGCTTTCACACTTGTCTTCTTGAACCAATTATGCTCTCCTATCAATCCTTTTTCCACCACTTGATGAATTACCAACTCTTTTAGGACATTTTTGAGATGGATGACCATATTCATTGCATGTATAATATCTCCCTGTAAAATCATTAGAACTTCTACCAGCAGTAAACCTTCCTCTACCCCTAAAACCTCCTCTTGTACCAACATCTTGCTCCTTAACTTTATTTACTCCTTGTTCTTCCAATGGTTGCTTTGGTGTAGAAATTACTCCTCTTCCTCTTGCACTAGTACCACCTCTTCATCTCACTGATTTCTATTGTTTCCTCTTAAGTTTTTCCTACACCCTGATTGCTAATTGGAAAAATTCTTCAACAAATTTTAGGTTAGCAACAACAAGTTCATATTTTATATTGAATCTCAAACCACCTAGATACCTAGCCACATTTTCAACCTCATATTAATTCTTCCTTGACCTTATGTTTAATTTTTACAATTCATCGATGTAGGACTTGACATCTAGATCCTTTTGTTTCAAACCTTGTAACTTCTTATACAATTGAACTTCATAGTCCCTTGGAAGAAATTTACCTTTAAACTTTTGTACCATCTTGTCACATGAAGTAATTGTTGATTTTCCTTGTTTTCTCCTTTCTTTCTATTCATAGTCCCACCATAGAAGAGCATGTCCTTTGAGTTTTTGCTTGCCACCATCAGCATCTTCTCATCTCAAATGTCTTATTTTAAAGTAATTATCCATAGTAGCAATCCAATCAAGCAATTCTTCTTCATTTAAATTACCACCATAAATAGGAAGATCAAATTTTACCTTTATTAATTCACCGTTCACCACTTTAAGCATCTTCACCATCCTCTAATCTTTAGGGTCTAGTTCCTCATCAACATCTTCATATTTTTCATCATTTTCTTCTATTTCACTCTCTTCATTCTTATCACTCCTTTTCTTTGTCTCTAACGAAGCAAGCCTTTCCAATATAGCATTGTGTGACTCTAGAAGCTTAGCATGCTTCTCTTTCAGATCTTGCAACTCTCAAACAACACCAACATTCTTAGGAGGAATCTCTTCACCTTCTATCTTCAAACCTACAAAATTAATCAAATCACCAATAAAATATATTGTCCATGTGCTCTGATACAATATGATGCAAGAAAGGTGGTTGATACTTTCTATCCAACACAAAATCACTTGACTCAATCAATGAAAACTTCCTTTGAACACAAAAATATTAAATTTTCCCAAAACACTCACAAGAGGATTGTAGCCTTCAAATATCAACAATTGATGACACCTATAATATAAATCCAGACAAAGGAAAAATCAATGCCTTCAAAGACTCCCTACAAGATGTAAGACAACTTTCCAATAGCTTCAAACAATATTATTTAACACAAAATTGAAAACCACTAATCTACCATGTCTTAGGCTACTAGAATTAACCCTATTTTTCAAATCAAGTACCATCCAAACACTTTGTATTCACTAAAACTCTTTAGATATTGTTAAATTGTGTATCATAACTTCAAATTCTCTAACTATTTCTTAGACTCTTGACATCTAGACAACAGTTCCACCAAACCCTCCAATTACATACAAAAACCTAGGGTTTTGTTGAATCTACCATCAACCGATTCAAAAAAGCATCCAACTATTTCAAATATGTCTATAACAACTTCTCCTACCCTTTTAATGTCATTTTCATTGGTAACTAGACAAATCTTTTCTTAAAACCTCTATTTTGACATAGAAAGTCATAATTACTAGCCCTAGGGCTTGACTCCAAACCACACCACATGAAAAAATATCAACTCCAAAACTTTCCTATCCATTTAAACACCTAATCTAACATTATATATTTCATCCCACCGAAGCACAGGGTTTTACAGTAGGTGGGATAACTGATTTATCATTTTTCCTTCAAAATTGGTTACTTAATGTTCTAAACAGACAATTTTTAGAGAATGTAAGATATATTCCTCAAAAATTAATGAAAAACTCTTAAAATCAATTGAAATAAAATATAATTCAATATTATACACCATTCAAAATAATTCAGACCATTTGAGAACCTGTACAGTCCATACAGAGGAAGATAAACTTAGAAAACTAGTAATTTAGCAAAAAAAATGTTTTGTTTGATATGGATTATTTTTTGAATCCAAACTTCAACAATTTTTTTGAGCCTTCAAGAGGCCTTATATACATTTTAAAATAAAATTCCAATCATATAACTCCCTCAAATATCTTTTAAAATACCAAACTGTTTATATTCCTTTAATTTGCATTCTAACAACTTTTATTACACTTTTTGCAACTTTTGCAATCTTGACTCCTAAGACGCAAACGACAACTTATTACATAAAATATGGTCTTCAAAGATCTTATTTAGCATGAAAAGACTCAGAACACCTTAAATTCCCTAGGCTCACCCTATGATCAACATCAAATGTTCAAATTTTTAAAATAAGGTGTAGGTGCTCCTGCACCAAATCTCCATCATACTTCCAAATGCACTTTGATTCAATCTCTTTCATTTTCATTCTGCATTTGTTCATACTTTTGTTTATGTTTGCATATCACATTGTGTTTTCAAACATCACTTATTTATTAGGTTTTGAATATTTAATCAATCAATTCCATAGCTTAGTTGCATTGAGATCATCTCATTTATTCTAAATAGCATCATACATTTCATAATTTGAGTGAACCTACCTAGACTTTTGAGTTGGGTTTATCTCTCTCCTTTTAGGTGAAACATTCTTAAGAGTGCAAGAGTATCCCATAAGCCCTACCAAAAAATCAATGATTCATTTTGGTAAACCTGCATGTTGACCACTCTTTCTCTCTGATTTCATTTTCATCTTGCATCTTAGATTAAATTTATATCAACATTCAATTAGGTTATTTATTTTCTTTTGCATCTTAGGGTTTCCCAAATTGCATTAGTGAAAGCCTCATTTAGACTTCATTTTTGCATTGAAAAACTGAAAATATGCATTTTCATCCTTAATTTGCATACGAAAAGCATTAGAATCACTTTAAATTTTCATATATATATATATATCATACCGGGACTCATTCACCATCCTAGGCGAATCAGTCCACCTGTAGATTTTAGATAGTATTTTTCAGGAATTTTTTGGGTATTTCCTATGTAACATTTTTATGTAGTTGCTTCCTAATTTTCTTTATAGATTCTCTGTTTTATTCTATTTCTTGCATCTTACTTTACTTTCATACATTTTCATCATGGCTTTTTCCTTTAACAAGTTTTGGAATTCATTTAAATCCTTAGTGGACATGTCCAATTATTCCTTTGGTGGTGATCCCAATGACATTGAACTTCCACATGCTCCTTCAACTCCTCATGATTGTCCTCCTCATGATTTAGACATCATTGGAGAAGATGATGCTAGCATGAATAGGTTCTTAAGTGAATGTCTTGATAACCTTGAAACTAATTTAGCCTTTTACCCATCCATGAAGCCACAAGATCTTCCTACTATTGTACCTCCTGATCACTTTGGATACTTGCATCCTACAATCAATCAAGGACCTAAGATTCCTCCATCAAGTATATCTAGTTCCTCTAAACCAACACACTCACAACCATTTTATGATCACAAAGTTACAAAAAAATCAATCAATCTTGAAGAAACATATGGTAAAGGATTTACTATCCTAAGTAAACAAGGGTGTGACACAACAAACAAACATAACATTCATCAAATTCTTGAGCAACAACAAACCAAAAAAAACACAAGACTATGATATCAAGGTCCTACTCATGTTGATAAGCCTCCTTTGGAATACTGGAGACTTCTCAATAATGGTATAGTGATCTTTGATTCTCCTCCTGACTTGAACATTCTCCTTCCATGTTAACAACCTTTACATGATGTTGACAAAAAGGATGCTAGGATCCCTATAGGTCCTCTTCCTCCTTCCATTCATGAAAAAGGAGAGTCTAGCAAATGAAAAATACCTTATAAACTAAAAAAACTCAAGTTTCCTACTCACCCTCCACACAAATGTGAAAGGAGACTTTAACTACATTTAAACAAAGGTCTCATACTTTTACCACCTATGAATAGGTTGGTCATCTGTCCTAAAGATTCTAACATACCATATTGCAAATATCATCTTATTCTTGAACATCAAACTAAAGAATGTTATACATTGAAGGACATATTGGATAAGTATCACTTAACTATTACTGATTGTTTCCCCATCATCCCTTAAACTAATCAAAATCCTTTGCTCATGCCATAGTTGTAGAATATTCATTGTCATTATTGGATGATTTTTTCCATCACCCACCTCTGCTCATTCTTTCCCTACACTCATCGAGGGCAAGAAGTTGTTAGCCTTGTCATTCTAATTCATTTCTCTTTGTCTCTTAATCATGTTATTCATATTCCACTTATATTCATTAAAGATTTTGAAGTGACTAACATTGTTAATGGTTGACTTACATTTCCATTACTAGCTCCTTTTACAATTTCATTTTTCCTTTATGTGTGTATCATTTTCCCACGTGATGTGTGTTTGATGTTCTCTCCCTTTGTCCACTTCCTCTATTCTTCTATATGTCATGCATTATATTTTTTTCCTTTTTTTTTTCCTTTTAGGGATGACACAAAGCATTGAGACCACAATGTCTCTTCCATGTTGACCCAAATGGTCCTTTTCTTTTTCCCTTTTTTTTTGATTTTTCATTTTTGGGATGATGCAAAGTGTTGAGATGCCCTATGTCTCTTGAATGTTACTCAAATGGTCCTTTTTCCTTTTTACTTTGTCTTTTTCTTGTGTTTTCCTTTTGACAATGATGCAAGGCACTAAGACTGAAATGTCTCCTTCATGTTGACTAATAATATTTTCCTTTTCTTTTTCCTTTTCATTTTCCTTTCGCTTGTTTTTTCCTTTTAGGGATGATGCAAAGCATTGAGACCACAATGTCTCTTCCATGTTGACCCAAAATGGACTTTATTTTCCACTCTCTTTGTGTCATTCTTCTAGTTCTATGAGCTTTGGGGAATGATGACAGTTTTGAGCTCTTTAATCAAAATATTGCAGCAATGAACATAATGACCCAAAATCCATAGATCCCTTATGTGTTTGGTGCATTCCTTTTTGGGGGTATATGCTCATCTATAGTTAATTGATGTTTTAGTTTTGTCAGTTTTGATGTGACACTGTATTGGTGAAAGGAATGAGATTGCATCACTTGCTTGTGAGCACCTTGTGATCCCACGATTTTCTCTTCACAATGTGATTATTTATGATCTATATACATGTATGACATAGGTCTTGATTGCAGGATTGTAGGTAGGAGACATCAGCTCCACCTAGATTCATAGGTTTGAGTCTGTCCATTTCCCACTAATATAGTTGATTGGGAGATAGTAATGGGATTTCCTTGTCAAGCCACAACCCTAGTCACAATGTGTCATCAGTCCTTGTTTCGGTATGCTTTGTTATCATGTTGTCCATGTTTGTCTTGTCATTTATTTATTTTTCAAGGTATGTTCTATGGGAAATTAATGTTAATTAATGATTTTAATGGTTTTTAGTGATTATTTAATTAATCTTGATTAATGTTGTTAGAAGCTTTATATTTTATTTAATTAATTAAATTTAATTTAATTTGTAAAGTGATTTAATATGTGTGATTAAATTTAATTGGAAATTAATATGTGATTTTGAATTATTAAATGCGCAATTATCTTGTAAATATCTATAGGAAATATCTATGATTTATTTTGGAAAAGATATTTTAATTGTGATAAGTGTTAGAAAAATTAATTAAATAGTGTACTTGGGAATGAATTCTCAGAGAGAATAATTGCATAAACTGAAAGAGCAAAGAGGTTACTTCATAAAAAAAGAAGAGATATTTTTTAGAGGTTGTTAAAAAATTGAAAGAGGTTGTTAATATTGGTTATTGAAGATTGCAGAAGAAGTTATCAGAAAAAAATGGCTCTAGTTTTATTTTCAAGTTTTTGGAAAAGAAGATTATTTTGGAAGAGGCTTTTGATAAATTTGGAATCTGAAGGCAAGGCTCTACTTCAAACTTCAATTCTTCAAGCAAATAGGTTCTTTATTGTTTTTATTGTAATACAAATTGGAAAAGGCTATTAGAATTAGTTATTGCCTTGGAAAACATTGTCTGTACAAGGAATATGTTATTTCTGTAGAAGCTTTAATTTATTTTATAATTTGAAAGGTTGTTGTATGTAGAAAATTGCCATGAAAATTTTAAATCTTGTATAGAAATTGATTTTAAAAAATAGAATACCTAGAAGAATTTTATAGTGAAATATGAGAACCTATGTAGAAATTGTTTTCAAGCAATAGGAATCCTAGATGGAAAACAATATAGGATTTGGAAAATATCTTAGGAATGGATTTAAGATCTTCCTTTCAAAATTTTATGGAAATTGAAAACCATTGGTAAATTTGTAAATCTCTTCCTATAGAAAACTTTTGTAAAAATTATAATCCTCTGGTGAATTTGAAAATATCCTTTTGTAGAAAATTTGGTAAAAATTTTCCCTTCTCGAAAATTGTAATTGATTTAGTTATATATATATATATATTTATATATTTATATGCATGTTATTATTGAAGATTCCTATAGGAATTTGTTTTTTTTTAAAATCCTGAATAAATTCTTTTGCAAAATTTATATTTAAAAACCCTGATTTCAAATATGGGGGGAAGGTTGTGGCTATCCCCACAGCCACCCCCCCATAGGGAGGCAACTGTGGAGACAACCCATTGCTACCTCGATAGGCCCACACCTATTTATGGGAGCCGGTCAGCTATGTAAACAATCATTGTATAAACTTTCAACCACCCTTTAACATGCAATTTCGATTGTTAATATATATATATATATATGTATATGTGTGTGTATATATATATTTATATGTGTTGAAAAATTATATTTAGTTTTAAGATATTTAAACAATGTATTTAAATACCTTTTCTTTAATGGGTTCTTGCAAATGCACAAACTAGATGCTTTTTATAATGAAATGATTTGAAAAGGGAAATTGATTTTATTTATGTGTAATTGAGAAGCTAAAATTAGACTAGATTTAATTTATTTATAGCCTGTGAATAAAAGAGCACTAAGTTAGAATTATTTGAGCAATGTTTTATTATATGTTCTTGTGATGGAAATTGGATTTAGGAAATCCTAATGGTAGTTTTACTATTTTATTGAATTGCTTTTTAATTTGTGATTTATTTTGTTCACGACATTTGGGAAATTTTGTTAGTTGAGTATGTAAGTCTTCTAGATGATATTACTTTATGAGGGGTTTGTTATGTGTTATGGTTAGCCCTTTTATTTCCCTTGGGTAGTGCACTTGGTTGTGATTCAGTTTAAACACTCGATTACTATGAATGGGATGTGTTGCCTGTTATATTTTGTATTGGGATATAATATCTATTTTGTGCACTATGTTTACCTTTGGTTTTTGGATTATATCCTTGTGTTTTCAATAGGGGAGTGGTTCTCAGTGGGGGACTGACACACAAAGGGTTGCCATGGTAACTCACTTAGGGTTTAATCAAGTGATAACTTAAAAATAATTAGGGGAATGGGTAGCTCTCACAATAATAAAGATAATGAATGTCTCTCTCACGACTCAAGCACTTGTTTAGGCTTGAGGTGAGATGAGAAGCACAGTTTGTATGGGGGCCTTGCAGCTGGTAGAGTTAGCCAGGGTAACCTAGGATGGGGGTCTGGTAGCCTAGGAAGGTTATGCCAGGGTAACCCATAGCAAATTATGTGTCACACTCCTCCTATGAAAATATTATGTATTTTGTAGTTGGTACACTTGATTATTTTACTCTAGAAGCACTGTAACCTTTATGTTATGTATTGTACTCATGTAGTTCAGTATTGTGTATTTCCTTTGTCTATAGGTTGTTTTTTTTCCTAGGAAGTCTTTTTACTATCTCCTAGCATGGAGGGTGGGCCTTCAGGTACCACTTGGTTGGGTGGAACATGTACCTTACACTGTTGGGTTTCCACTTTATGTTCATGATGGCGGGATCTTCCAAATTGGAGAGACTGTGTGTACCCATTTCTTTGTACTATTTCTTATGTTCTTTTGTATCAGTTGGATACTTTGTATATATGGACTACTCCTCATTTGTATTCGAGGAGGGTTTTTGTATCAATGTAATTGTAACATTATTATATGACCTTCCTCATTTTGGAAATGAGCTTTGTAACTGTTTTATGGAATGAATGTAATCTATGGATAATTATTTAATGTACTTTGTATCTTATGTGATGAGTTAAATGCCTTGGATGTATGTTATTACTTCATGAGTATTATTTATATGTTATGATTAGTTTACTTTTGTATATTGGGATTCAAATGTAAGTGTTGTCACATACCTTAGAGGATGTATGCGTTAAGTGTAGTTCACTTGACCTAATATTTATTGCACTTCAAAAAAAATGTTACACTTCCATTGTGTTTTCATTGTCCTATAGGGTTACATGGTGGGGCATTATAGGTAAAAATTTAAAAGTGTTATAACTTGTAAATAGTACCTCGAGATTGGAATCCATCTTTTTTGAAAGTGCTTATTTTTTCAACCCCTATTCAATGATGGTGATTTCACACTAATATATAAAGTTACCTTTTTCATCTTATTTTTGTATATAAACATGAAAATAAAGTGTGAAAATAAAAGGGAGAATCAAAATTATTAAAAAGGTGGGAGCAGGGGAGAGGTGGGGGTGTAAAAGAGTTGTGCTTAAAATAACTCCAAATTTTCCTTTAATATTCTAATATTTACAAATCTAAACTAAGAATGGAGTGAAATGAACTAATTAGTCTTCTCAGATCCTTTAACTATCATGAATGGAAGATAGAAGTTTAACTTTCACTAAAAAAAAGGGTTGTTTAGAGTAACTATGGGTAGTGAAAAGCAGCCAAATGTGGTTAAAGATAAATAGAAGTGGTTAAAAGAATATGATCAAAATTTTGTTTTTTATGTTTATGTCTCTCTCCAAAACTTTGATTTCACGTGGAGGCGTTAAAAACTCCATATGATGTATGGAAAAATCCTGAGAAAATCTTTGAAAATATTGATGAAATCAAAGGCCATAAATTACAAAATGAGTTGATTAGTCTAAATCCAAATGATTTTAGAACATTGCAAGTGTACTTCACAAAGTTCAAATCACTTCACCAAAAACTAAAAGAGTGTGGAATAGAGATGAAATATTATCAACACATCTTATCTAAATTGGGCTCTTCATATTTAGTTTTTTTGTTAACCTTTTACTCTACAAAAAGGGCTTTAGGTACAAAGTGGTCAATGTCTAAAATTGACGATTTTATTAGTGATCTATTTACGAAATAAGATAAACTAATACAAATGGGAACCATAGTTTCCTATAAGTCACATGCTCTAATTGTTGAAGTGGAAAAAATGAGGCAGTGAACAATGGTGACGAAAGAAAGGATAATGAAATACATGGAGTGTAAAGATCACAAAAATTGGAAAATACGAAAAACTATGTCCAATGTTCTTTTTGTAAAAAATGGGACATACAACACTTGATTGTATGAGAAAATGTTTCAATATGGTGTGTCCCTTGGTCTTCCTTGTAGCATGATGCTTGGGTTTGTGACATGGTCTAACAACCTCCTGTGGATCTTAACTGAAGCTTGTATCATGCATTGATAGGTTGATCTTTTGGTGCAACGACAAGGCCAATAATTGGTATTAGAGCTGGTCATAGGTTCAAACCCCTCACTTGTGTTGGGGGGTTGTTGCAAGATGGTGTGTCCCTTGGTATTCCTTGTAGCATGACACTTGGGTTTGTGACATGGTCTAATTGCCTTCTTTGGATCTTAGTTGAAGCTTGTATTGGGCATTGACAGGTCAATATTTTGGTGCAATGGCAAGGCCAATAGAAAGAACATCAACAACTTCACTCAAATTATTGAGGAGAATAAAAAAATTTAGCTCTGAAACTTCATCATCAAACACTAACAAAAAGACAAAAGAAAAATCAAATGGGCATGCTCTTACAATTTCCACAATTCACAAAACTAGTGCTTGGCTTCTTGATTGAGAAGTTTCTCATCATATGGCTTATTAACCATATATTTTTACCTATTTACATCTAGCATACATATCATAAATATTTATAGTAGAAAACACATCTTAACATGTATATGGACAAGGAACAATTGATATTAGTAATGGGTATTGTATACGCATAAAAATGGTCATGTCTATAATCTTGGCAATTAATTAAATATTTATTATTTAATTAATTTTTCTAAAGTCCTCTACATATGATTAAATTTAATTAATTTAATTATATTGTTCATTCATCTTATTTCTCTTCCATAATTAAATAAATTTATTTTATTTAATTATTTTCATATGTCCACTTAATTATTTAAATAAATACATTCCATTTATTTAAATTAATTATCACTGTTTGAATTTAATTAAATCTTTTGATTTAATTAAGTTTAAATATCTCTCTTTCTTCTATTTTAAATTCTTCTTCTAATTAATTAAATATTTCATTTAATTAATTTCATAAAAGTGATTTAATTAAATAAATCTTATTTAATTAAAAATATCTTACGCTTTCTTTCCAACTCACAATTAGGTATTTTTATTTAATTGTGCAATATTCTCATATCATAATTAAATATTTTATTTAATTATGAGATCGCCTGCTTTCTTCAAAAATCCTAATTAAAGCTCTCTTCTTATCAAAAGCTTACTTCTGCTTTTAAAAGTTTAATTAAATATTTTATTTAATTAAGAAAAGCTGAATGTCCTCCACAAATAAATAATTGATTTTTTTAATTAATTATTTATCAGCTTCAAATCTTTCTTTAATTCTTTTAAAGAACGATGATTTCTTATCTTATCTTCTTTTTTTTCTTCTTTCATAATAAAATAGAAAAATCTGTTTCTAGGGTTCTTCTATCTTCTCCTTCAATTTCATCTATCTTCAACCGTTTGATCTGCCAGGAATTATCACAACCGTCAATCGAGACAACCAATCAGAATCATTCAGAAAGCTCTATAAATACCTGGGTGAATCCAAACATTGGTAATAGGCAATTAAGTAGAGTTTATGCATATAATTCATTTAGTATTCATTTATCATAGCATCATGTTTATTTCAAGTTTCTTAGCTAAAATCAACATCATAGCTTAATCATGCATTCATATCATAGTAAAATCTCATTCTTTAGGAAGACAGTTTGTTGAGCCTAGCCCATAATCTGAGAACACAAGGCTGAAATCTACAAAAACACTAAGGATAGAGGACGATAGGACGACAACGGAAACATGATACTGAGTTTGCACTTCTCTACTCCTTTTATATTTCTATTTTTGTTATAATGTTCTATTAGTGTGTTTGAACTTGTTCTAATTCATTTATGCACTTAATTTTCACACACACATTAAATGGCGCCCACCGTGGGGCCTTGCCCCATTTTTAACATTTATCTGCAGGTTTTCTGATAAGATTTTGCATTCTGAAATTCAACTTTCTAACAAAAATTCTCATTTTAGAGAAAAAAAGGGTTTATGAAGTGCATACAATACTTTTAATGGTATTTTTTTGCAGGTTTTTACTAACTTTGTTTTGCAGATCTGACAATTTTTGGACAAAACTGCAGGTTTTACAAAGTTCTTTATATCTTCTACATAGCTACGAATTTTTTTACAAATTTTTTATAAAACTTTTCACATCATCTCAAGAGGCTATAGTAAAAAAATCGATGGTTTATCATTATTTTTGTGGAAGTTATTTCAATTTTAAGTATTTTCATACAATTGATTTTCTGGACGCAAATAGACTAATTTTTCAGAAATTTTTACCTTTTTGAAAAGCTCACAAAATTCTAATGGGTGTCTATGTTTTACAGATCTAGTTTGGAGGTCAAATACATTACGAAAAAGTTCGATCTTCTTTTTCTGTATGGTTTTCATAAATCCGCGATTCTGAGAGCAAAACAAGGAATTTTTCTTACTTCTTTACATTTCTGGAAATTTCTCATAAAATTAGTAGGGGTCTCTTCTTTGATATTTCATTTTTCAAATCACAAAAATCGTCAAAATACTAAAATATAATTCGGCTATGCAAAAAGTATCTGAAATTGAAATTTTCTTATGAAATTGTCTTTTTCTTTTCTTTTTCTTTTCTTTGGCTACATTATAATATTGTTTTTTTTATCTTGTAGGTGATCATAAGGATCTTTAGTAGCAGCAATATCATTCACATCAAAAATTTGGAAAGCGAAAATAACCAGGTGCACTTGTTTCATCATTCATCTCTTAATCTTGTTTGTCACATCTTTCACATTGGGACATAAAATAAAATCTTGTTTGATCACATCATTGCAATTGATTAAAAATAAATAAAAATAAAAAAAATCTTGTCTTCAATCACATTTCAAAAATTGGGTCTAAAATTAATCATTGTCTTCCATCACATCTTGATTTGGGATCTAAAAAGAACGAGTGCTTCATTGTTTTCTTCTAAACATTTCAATTTTCTAAAGAGAAATTAATCACTGTGAGTGTGAATCAAGTGTGTGTGTCTTCCAAAACACCTCACTTGGTTCGCTTTTGTCAAACCCTTTTTAGGAGGCCTGCTTGGAGCACACACCCCTCCAAGGGACGACCTCAATTAAAGTGTGAATTGAAAGACACGCTTGTTTGGAAGTTGAAATCTTGTCACTCTGAGCTAAGCCCCAAAGAACTTTATACCTTTGGGAAGTGAAGGTGAAGGGTGGGTTACCCCTTTCTCCCGGCTTATTGGCAGAATTTTTCTTTCAAAATAATTCCTAGTCAACCTTGTGAAAACTCACTTGAGACCTAATTGGCCATACCCCACTTGACTAGTCATCAGGCTTGTTGTTGTGTATTCAAGTGTTTGCTTAATCATAACATCTAATCTTGGAAGACAAACTTATCATTGTGCTTGGTGTGTGTGTTCATGCATTTACATGTGAGATCTTGTGTTTGATAGTGCCCAAGTCAAGTTTTCAATAAACACTTGCTACATCATCCAAAACACCCAATCTTATCATTCCACATCATATCCTAAGCATTGTCATTTCTTTAATCCAATCAACATCATTTTACACCATGAAAACATTGGAAGACATTGCACAAGAGCTTGTCCACATGCTTCATGATGCTAAAACAAGTCAAGCACTTTTACCCCAAAAATTCATTCAAAGCGCCCATAACATTATCCAAGAACTTCAAGCAAACAAGTCACCTCAAATCCAATACCTCGTAATTCAAGCCCAATACCTCCTAGCCACATGTCAAATCCAACAACCAAAACATCATCCCCTATCCATTCATTATCAACCAATTCCACCTCAACCTAATGTGTCATCTCTTTCCACCTCATACCAATCTAATCAATCCACTTCTTTGAATGACAATTCCACATCAACCTATCAATCCACATCACGAAAAACAACATCATCCAAATTCAATATTCTTGAATTTTTTGGGAAGCCCAAATCTAAGCCATCAAATAAAATTGACCAATCTATCCATCTACTTCTTTGCATTTCAATGCCACATCAACACATCCATCAATATCACAACAAGAACATAGGAGCCCAAGTCCACCTTTGCAACAAAATCAAGAGCCTTTAAGTCTTAATGCAACCATTGACAAGGGGAATACCAATCTAGATCATGCACCCTTACCGCCATCCAATCAAAACCAAAACCCTAAGCCAACACCTTCCACCCCAACACCTCCAAAGGATGTGACCCAAGGGCTACAAGCAAGGAATCAAACATCACCATGTCCTCCAACACATATACTTGAACAAACAAAAGAGTCCTCAAACGTCATGCCAAGTCCTTCAAGTCAATCATGTCATCCACAACCCCTTGAGTCAATTCAAGAGTCTCATGTCATAAGTCCAAGTCACCCTCTTTCATACTCCTATGTTGTTGACCATCAAGAACATGCCAAGTCTTTCCATGAGAAATCCCCATCCACTTCCATTCAAGCAACCCAAGAGTTATATCAAGAGTCTACTCCCAAGCATGTGGAAACATCAAGCTCTAGTCCTAATCAAGATCAAATCATTTTCATCCAACCTATCCATAATCTATATCTTTTTTATGATCAAGATGATATCCATAATAATGAAGGTCCTATCCATGAGCAACTTGATCCTATACACATCCATGAGAAAGATATTCCAAATTCACCTCCACCTAGTCCTATCCATGATCTATCAACATCCATTTCCCTTGATGAGACATATGCCTCCCAAGAACACATACAAGATCAAACAAATACATTGGATCTAAGTGAACACAATGCTAATCAAGATCCTAATGATCCTCCATCACCCACTATCGACCCCATTGCAAGTCCTCTATCATATCCTAATTGTCTTTCCACCCTGTTTCATGAATGTTCCTCCTTAGAACAACAAAAACCATTATCTTCCCTTGCTTCATCTTCTCCATCCAATAAGGAATTCGTGTCTAGTGTTCCACCTGCACCTAGTCCCATTATCCATTGCACACTCCAAAACATGAACCACCGAGATAAAGGTCTAGACCTTCATGAACAAGATATTTTGGAGCCCATCCATGTCAAAGTCCCTCCACGCTCTTATGACCTTGGACCTACACCCAAAGGACAACAACCTAAAGATGTTGGTACTTCCTCCATCCATCCTAAGTCCACCCCTTTCCATCATACAACCTATCATATCCCTAAAACATATGTTGCCATTCCCCCTCCATCATCCTACAAATGTCAAAAGCATGTGACCATACACCTTCCACCATCAACTTTGCCACCATTGCTTACAACTCCTAATATCCCTCCATCAAATCTGCCACCATTGCTTCCAACTCCTAATATACCTCCATCTAATCTACCTCCACTTCTCCCAACACCTAATATCCCCATTATCTAATCCCCTTATCCCGCCATCCATAAATACCCTAACATTCCTAATCATGACCAACAAATGCACACATTGTATAAACATGAAGCTTCCACCCATTCCACCATATCCATGGGATTCAAAAGAAATAATTTCACTACCTCTACCTATAAAGTCAAAAATCCTAAGGGTTCTCATGCCTTAGGACATCAATACAAAAATTCAAATCAAAATACATCCAAAAAGGTATATAAGCCCATACCTCCAAAAGTAAAGACCAAAACTAAAATGGTTTGGGTACCTAAGAAAAAAGAAATTAAGTTAAATGAGGCATCCACATCACAAAAATCCTAACCCTCCACTTCCATCCCACATTCTCATTCCATTCAAAAGTCTCAAATTCCTAAAACCCACAAGAAAAATAAAAATCATAAAAATACTAAGTCTATGTGGGTACCTAAATCACTTCACCCTCCACCTCTTAAGCAAACATCTTCATTGCTTCCTACACCCCATCCACATCAAAAGCTTCAACGTTTATCACAGTGTGTGCAACCATTGGTCATAGTTCCCTTCCATTTCACAACAATCCCACATACCTCCATCTCCCCATCCTTCAACTACTATCCTACATATCTTCCTAACCACCTTCCTATGGTCCATGATTTTGCATAAACCTTTCATCCATCCTTTTTTACAAGTCCTATTCAATCCACATCATAATCCGCCATCTACCCAATCCATCCCTTTCATGTCATCCCTTACCAACATCTATGAGCACTTGACATGGTCCATTCAATGACATCCATATCCAGTGGGACTATCACCTTTCACGGAACTAGACACTTGATTCCCTCCTATCCATATTCACCTTCTCCTATCCAAAAATTCAAAAAAAATAAAATAAAACAAAAAAAAAAAAGAAAAAAAAAGTAAAGAGAAATCCCTTCATCCAACGGTGAAAAACCTAGTAAACAGGCGCCCTGGATAAGTACCATGATAAAAACCTAGCAAATAGGCATCATGTGTAGGTTGATCTTCTATGCCAGTTACACTTGGGGGCACAATGTCTTATCTATCCAACCTATCATTTTCATGTCATATCATTTCCATCATACCTACCATCTTTAGCCATTATACATACCTCTCATATTGAGTCCATTCATCCACCCTTCTCCTTTTGATCTTGATGAAGATATAGGGGAAAAATGTTGAAACATGTTTTGGGTATCTTTTGATATACCTCATCCTTCCAAACAAACCTATTATTATCCTATTGCCATAAGTTTTTTTCATGAAAATCCTAAGTCTTGTACCTAGAATGGGGCATGTTATTCCTATGCAACACAGTCTTTGGAAATCACATCCTTGCTCTCTTATGATGCATACATCCATTTCATTCACTATGACTTATCCTTTCCATCCATCCATATATCATGAGCCTTTTATCCCTTATCCCATCACCCACCTTTTCATCCATCAATCTCATCACCCTTGCACCTAGACTCGGTTTTCCCCTTGTCATCGGTATCTAGCACAAAGGCTACTCAAATTTTCATCCTTTGACACCTCCAAATATTCTCAAAATTCCAAAAAAAATCAGAATATTCTCAAAAATCCAAAAAAATCAAAACATCTCAAAACTCCAAAAAAATCAAAACACCTCAAAACTCCAAAAAAATCAAAACATTTCAAAAATACAAAAAAAAATCAGAAAAAGTCTTGAAAAAATACAAAAAAAATAGAAAAAGTCCTGAAGAAATTCAAAAACAGCAAAAAAAGTCCTAAAAAAATACAAAAAAAAAATTCACATATCCAACAAAAATCCAACCAATATAATCATTCCAATCACATCAATTCTTCTATCCAATCATTCAACCATTCCACCAAATCAATCATCTTCATCGAAACCATTGCAACCAATCCACTCAATCACAATCATTCCAATCAAATCAATTCTTCAATTCAATCAATCAATTATCCAATCAAATCACTTTGACCTAAATCATTCCAATCACATCAATTCTTCTATTCAATTCATCACATCCTATCACCCAATCAATCATCATATCATTACAAACAGTTTCTTCAAATCAATCAAATCATCTTCAATCATTCCAAGCAAATATCCAAATGCAAGTCAATCCTTAATCCATACCAATCAAATTGATCAATCTTGTCAAATTATATAATCACATTCTTTGGTCTTGACCCTAATCTTGTCGTAAACCAAATCAACCACTCAATCAATCAATTATCATCATCCTTGTGTTGCTCTAGGGACATGTCGCTCCCCACAATGACAACAGTATCATCATCAATCAATCAACATCATATCAATGATTCAATCTCAATCAAGCTAAATCAATCTGACTCATGTCTATCTATTTATGACCCATATCAGTGACACATACTCATTACTCATATCAAGTGACCCATATCAAGTGTTCTATCTAGGTGACTCATATCAGACAATCAATATACAATCTATCTATCTGGATATCATATCAATCTGCTCTACCCTCATCTACTTTGTTTTCTATCGCAGAAATTTTTTTTATCAACAGTCCTATCAATCATCTACTATTTGTTTTCTATCGCAAAAAGCAAATTTATCAACATTCCTATCAAAACATCATCTACTATTTGTTTTCTATCGCAGAAAGAAAATTTATCAACAACTTCCTATCAAAACATCATCTACTATTTGTTTTCTATTGCAGAAAACAAATTTATCAACAGTCCTATCAATCATCTACTATTTGTTTTCTATCGCAGAAAGCAAATTTATCAGCAGTCTTATCAATCATCTACTATTTGTTTTCTATCGCAGAAAGCACATTTATCAACAGTCCTATCAAAACATCATCTACTATTTGTTTTCTATCGCAGAAAGCAATTTTATCAGCAGTCCTATCAATCATCTACTATTTGTTTTCTATCACAGAAAGCAAATTTATTAGTAGTCCTATTAATCATCTACTCTTTATTTTTCATACAGGGGAAACAAAGTTATCAACCATCTACTCTTTGATTTCTATTTTTGGAAACAAAGTTATCAATCAGATTTTCTATCCATATCAACATGATGACACACCCATTTTTATATCTATTGACCAAAGAAGCAATAAAAACATCATCATTTTTACATATTGTGTTGCTCTAGGGATATGTCGCTCCCAACAATGACAACACTATCAACATCATCAATCAATCAATCAATCAACGATTTACAGCTTGACGAGGGCAATGTCTTGTTTGTTTTTGTATCATTTGTGCATGCTTGCTTGCTTGCTTGTGTGTGTTATCATTTTATCTTGCATTTGTATCAAATCCGTATCATTCTAGCTAATATTCATATCTTGTGTGTGTTGGAATATCTTTTTGCACTATCCTTTGCATCTAATGTCACATCATACCTTTTGTGCATCAGGACTTTAATGCTCTAAGTTTACTTCCTCATACATCTAGACAAGGTTGTATTACGTTGGGGCACAAGACACATCGTCACCTTGGTCCTTATACCTTGGTGCATAACGTCTAGTGCTATATCAAACATTATGGTTGCTCACTTTCATTGCAGCATAACGTATCCTTTCATCTCCTTCATCCACATTCTCTCTTGCATCATTCAACTTATCCCTCCTTTATCATTTTATTTCATTTCGAGAGAATACCCGTGTTTGTCCAACCCACCTATCCTCTCGAGGGGGCATCATCGACATCAAAAATCGGAAACATATCAGGGGCAAAATTTTTATTTTTCTTTCAAGCAATGCGTTTCACACATCACTTCAAAGAGGGGCAAAATGTATACGCATAAAAATGGTCATGTCTATAATCCTGGCAATTAATTAAATATTTATTATTTAATTAATTTTTCTAAAGTCCTCTACATATGATTAAATTTAATTAATTTAATTATATTGTTCATTCATCTTATTTCTCTTCCATAATTAAATAAATTTATTTTATTTAATTATTTTCATATGTCCACTTAATTATTTAAATAAATACATTCTATTTATTTAAATTAATTATCACTGTTTGAGTTTAATTAAATCTTTTGATTTAATTAAGTTTAAATATCTCTCTTTCTTCTATTTTAAATTCTTCTTCTAATTAATTAAATATTTCATTTAATTAATTTCATAAAAGTGATTTAATTAAATAAATCTTATTTAATTAAAAATATCTTATGCTTTCTTTCCAACTCACAATTAGGTATTTTTATTTAATTGTGCAATCTTCTCATATCATAATTAAATATTTTATTTAATTAAGAAAAGCTGAATGTCCTCCACAAATAAATAATTGATTTTTTTAATTAATTATTTATCAGCTTCAAATCTTTCTTTAATTATTTTAAAGAAAGATGATTTCTTATCTTATCTTCTTTTTTTTTCTTCTTTCATAATAAAATAGAAAAATCTGTTTCTAGGGTTCTTCTATCTTCTCCTTCAATTTCATCTATCTTCAACCGTTTGATCTGCCAGGAATTATCACAACCGTCAATCGAGACAGCCAATCAGAATCATTCATAAAGCTCTATAAATACCTGTGTGAATCCAAACATTGGTAATAGACAATTAAGTAGAGTTTATGTATTTAATTCATTTAGTATTCATTTATCATAGCATCATGTTTATTTCAAGTTTCTTAGCTAAAATCAACATCATAGCTTAATCATGCATTCATATCATAGTAAAATCTCGTTCTTTAGGAAGACAGTTTGTTGAGCCTAGCCCATAATCTGAGAACACAAGGCTGGAATCTACAAAAACACTAAGGATAGAGGACAATAGGACGACAACGGAAACCGGATACTGAGTTTGCACTTCTCTACTCCTTTTATATTTCTATTTTTGTTATAATGTTCTATTGGTGTGTTTGAACTTGTTCTAATTCATTTACGCACTTAATTTTCACACACACAGGTACTTCACCAATGTTCTTTATGTACAAGCATTGACTAAAAATATTCTCTTAGTCTACCAAATAACAAATAGAGATACAAGGAAGATAGTTGAATTTTGACCAAGGACAGTTGTGATAAGGGACTTACCAAATAGGGAAATGGTATCAGTTTGATAGTTCTTCTTAGCTTTATACTTTTTCAGATTTTGTACCAAATGATTGTGCTTCAAAAAAACCTACACCAACATCTAGTGTTGAAAGTTACTCTCCTTCATCTTCAAATGTTGATTCTCAATAGTACATTAAGGATTTCAGTAGTCATCTATGATTGCAGGATTTTTTTTTTCTTATTTTTATAAGTGTCTTTTATTTCTTTCTTTTCAAAGGATAGTATTTTGCCCCTAGTTTTTCTACCTTTCATCATTTTAATGAGAGATTGCATTGTACATGGGTACCTTATTAGGCCTTGTATCAAGGACCCATCACTTTTGTGCCCACCCAAGCTACTCTTAAGGGAGGGTGTTAGTGTATTTATTTATATACATATAGGCTTTTCAAGCATACTTAGATGTACATGACACTTGCACACACAAGTTGTGAAGTGAGTTAGGAATCTTATTGAGGCGTTTACTCACTTTTGACACCTCATGCTACAAACTAGTAGGAAAACCTACCACCAATCCATGGATGAGGAGTCCTATCCTCATTTCATGGAGATCAAGTTCCTTTTGTCCTCCCTATTTGTGTACATGTTATTCAATAAATAAATCACTCAATTTTTTGCAAATTCATTGACTATGCTTGATTAATCTATCTTTTTGTTTACTGATTTTCACAAGTATAATAAATTAATCATCAAGGACATAATTGTCTTAAGGACATATTTCTAGCTTAAACTATTTTCTACTTGAAACAATTTTAAATATAAGTCAATAAAATCATATTTTCAATATTTAAATACAATCAAACTAGTTTGCAATAAACTCTCTCTTTTAATCAAAATTATAAAAATAATAGAACCCTATCAATAAGAAGCATTACCATTTTATAATTCATATGCTTATTTTTAATACATCTTTACTAGTCTTACTATATAAACATATTTACAGGTTTAGAATGTAAAGATGTTCAAGGATGTTAAAAAATAAAGAGATAAATTTTAGCTAATGTGAGTGTAACTATATTTAGGTTGTAGGATGGGGGAAAACTAGACCTCATAAGTTTTTCCTACCAAAGGATGCTTTAGCCAATCGAGCGAGGCCCCTTACCCATTTTAACAAAAGTCACAACCATATATAATTAAGTAAATATTTATTTATCAATCATAAATAGTAATTTAAAGTCCACTATATAGACTTTAATAACACAAAATTCAACATATAGCATGCTATATTGATTTAATAACAAAAATGAGAAAAAAACCATATTGATTAAATATGTTTTACATTTAGAATGAATAATTCAAAATTATGTAATCTATAAGGAATGTCGTTGAAGGAGTGTACTGAAATTTGGGAATGGCATTGAAAGGATAACATTGACGATATCATTTCTATAGCCACTAGAATTAGTTATATAAGCTAAAAGTAATCAATTTCTCTTATATATAGTAATGCATCCATTAATTTTTGTAACATAAAGAAAGTTGTAGGATTAAATTTTGTTCCTCGATTATTTGCGCCCATCTTTCTGCAAAGACCTCCTGTTTAATTTTCTAAACATTACATCCACAGTAGAGGGATGTAGAAGGAGGTTAGGATGGTAGGTTAATTTATTTATTTTTGTATTATAGTTTTTATTGGATATATTATATTTCATAAATATATTTCATTAAAATTGAAGTTATTATTACATATTAATTAAGTTAAGCAATATGTTTTTTTAGGTGGGATTTTGACAACAATCAGAAATGATGAGATCATTTAGATCTTCAACAAACATTCAATTTTATTGTATTCACTCCCCACCATTAATGAGTGATTGGTACAATAATCCAAAACAAGGTAAAAAGAGTGTCTTTGAGAGATGTATTCCTATTTAACTTTTCATAATTTAACAAATTGGTAAAAAAAAAATCACGTGACCAGTGGTACCACGAGTTTGGGGGGAGATTAGACCTCCCGACCTCTTGCAGGATGATTTAGCCAATCAAACTAGGCCCCCCATCCTATTTATCTTCTTTTATAAATACTTGTTAATATTTATTTTTAATATGAACTAATTTGAAACTACTTAGAATGAAATAATTAAATAAAATAATTATTTAAAATTAAGAAATAATTAAAAATATATAAATAATTCTATATAAGAGCATGGAAACATTACATGGCTTTTCTTTTTGCTTAAATTTATATTACTACTTATAATAGGAGTGGTTTTATTGCTATTCTAACAGCGCCTGTAGCAGAAACACGCGAGTCCATTTTTACTCCAACGGCATTTTCCATGGTGGGCCCCCTCAATATCTTGGCAAATACCGTTACAATCCTCAGAAAATAGGCATGGCCCAGCAAAACATTTGCTCCAGCTTCTGCAATACTTATAGGACTCATAGTCCACGATCCCTTGCAAATATGAGAAGATTACAAATCAGTAAGTATTTCAAAATTTTGGTTAAAATTTTCAACGATAAATAATATATTTCTATTGTTATCAAACAAGCAAAACTAATCTATGAAGCTACAAATTATTGTTTGAGGAGAAGAAGAATGCATATTACCAGAAGAGGAACCAAAAGATACCGTGAACAATAAAAAGATCAGACACACATACAAGCCCTTGGCCATGTTGTCGATGACGGATATCCAAACTTAATGTATTCCGCTTGAAAAAGATTCAGCGATGGCACCATTTATAGCCAAAGCATGGGATCCTCACAGGTAATCCGTAGTACACTTGCAATAAGAGTTATTTATTGTTACTAATCTGACTGTATGTAACCGCCGTAACAGAGGGGATGCTCTTCGTCTGTTTGGCCACAAAATACCCGTTTCTGTGTCATTTATTCTTGGTGAAACAAGAAAGTGTAAAGCTCCAAACGTGGACAAAATAATTTAAAAATTGATGCAGTTGGAATATCGTGAACCTTGACAGATCAACGAAACTCGCACGTAATCAATTCAATTGACAAGTCAAATTTAATCGACTCTGGAATTCATTAAAGATGCAACTCAATTGTTTGTACTTCTCATTTTTCAGGCAAATACATTTTACAATCTGCCAGTTCAATTTGAATTAATTGTATAAACTCCTCTGCTCAGGATTCTCCTTCCGTTTCTCGGTCCTTTATTCTTCTTATGTTGTCTTGCACTCCATACGCCCTCTTTACTGTGCAATTAAATTGGTTTCAATCTGAACTCAATTTTAACTTACTCCTTTATCAACTCACTTTATCAAGACCTCCTCCTCTCTGCCATATGAGTTATTTTTAAGATACGTTACTCATATAGTTGATACCTGGCGCGGCCTGTTCAGTTTTCCTCTGTATCTGTTCTTTGGTATTTAAATATCATTTCCCCCTGTGCGCGATCCATCGCTGTCGTTTCCTCTTTCATTGGGGCCACTTCCCATTCCATAACATATTCAAATTAAAATTTGATTTTATTTCCTTTTTTATGATAATGAAATCAGGTACTTCTTGATTTTTATCGTAGTCAATTTATAAATTAGTGGTGTGAACAACGCTTACTCTTATGGAGATCCACTTGCTCTAAATACGGACACAGGAATTACCTAAAATGTTATGGTTATATATATGTATGTGTATGTATGTATGTATTTATTTTTGTATGTATGTATGTATGTGTGTGTTTCTCTCTGTATAATCGTATGCCAAGCTTAGTATTATACAAATTATTTCTTACTCCAATGTAGGATATTGTTTAATATTATTATTATAGGTTTAGTTCATGTATAATAAATAATGTATTTGTAGATAAAAATTGATCAAAGTGGATAAAATTTGAATATTTTTTAAGTTTGTAGTATCTTATGTATATGTGTTTATATAGAGGGTAGATTATGTGCATTCAATGTGTGACTTGTGTGTTAGTAATTGTCGTTCAGATCTAAAGAACTCTCTATATAGGTTAATTGATCACATTATATGACATTTAACTAGGTTAATTTGATTGGTATTTGTAAATCATTCAAAAATTAAGATTAGGTTTACTTAGCTATAACATGACCCCATAGATAAAAACTAAGCTAAATATACTTGTAAATAATTAACTATTATAAATACCATGTAGGTGATAGATGTTAAGTGTCATCTACCATATCTTTAGGATTAATTTGGTTTAGAAAATAGCATAGAGTCAAAGGATGTGACAAGCTATCTATAATATTATATACAAACATTTTATATGGTTATCACTACTACCATTAGGTTACCAGTACCATATTGGTGGTGTAAATGATAGGAGTTATCCCATACTAGGTTCCACTAACTTTGATTACTTACACAAAGGAAATAGATATCTCGACCCCTTGACTTGAGTGGTTAGAAAACTATGAAAATATTATTAATAACTGTATGTGTTGTATATTTTTAACCTTACTTTTATTAGTGATTATTACCAAAATTATCCTCAATTGTCATTGGTAGTGAATCATGAGAGAAAAATGAAAATTCCATGTAGCATGAGATGAATTGACATTTCCTTTTTAGTTATGATGGACTTATAGGGTAACTATTAGTGAATCAAGAAATGTGAATATGCATGTAATAGTCTTAGAATCTCAACTTCCTATTATTTGTTGGTGAATATGTATATGTGATTCAATCACTAGTCAATTATGAAAAAATAGTCTTATGTGTTGTGTGTGTTGTTATACTTATGGTCTTCCTATTAATGACAATAAGTAGGATAGGATAATTTGTCCTCATAATGAATTTTAGTTGATTAGAAATAATTATGTGACCCACAATCTAGTATGTGATGAAACCTCTCTTTGACTAGGATGTACTTAAGGGCTTATGTGTTATTAAATAAGATAAAGGTGAAGATGCTTAATATAAGGATACAACCACTTTATTTTTCTAGCCAAGGTTCTATGTGAATTTGTGATTTTTTTTTAATTCAAATAATGTATGTGTTATGTGAAAAGCTAGGCACATTGTGTATATGTGATTCTTGAAAAAGCTATCCTATTATGTATATGTGATGCATATATGTTCATTGTTCATAGTATACATATGTGGCATATGTGAAAGAAAATTATTATAAATACATTTGATCTATAAATTAGCTAGTTACAACTATGTATAGCTAATATATTCTTGAACTAATCACTATGTGCACCTATGAATTGAATAAAAACCTAGTCACATATGTGTATGTAACACAAGTAGAAGCTACCCACATTGTGCATAGGTAATTTGTGTTTGATCCAAGTACTATGTGAACATGGGATGTTGGAATGATCTAGTTCCTATTTTTTTTGTGTATTCATATATAAATGTTGGTTTGATCAAATATTTTACTATAACACATATGCTACCATGTTATTGTGCATGGATTAAATTGGAAGCATAAAATAAAATAATGTTTTTTCATTAAAAGTGAGATGAAATATCTCATATCCAAGAAGATGACGAGTCTATTATTTTTTAGTCTTAATCCCAACACCATGTGAACATGAGAGGCTTGAATTATATGGCTCCCATGAAGTTTTTTTTGTATTTGTACATAGATTTTGGCTTCATATAATATTTTATTATAATACATTTGCTATCATACTGTAATGAATAAATTTATTTTGAACTATAAGATCAATTAATGGCTATGAATTAAAAGTGAAATTAAATATCTTATATCAAAGAAAATAATTGTATATCTACATTATTAGTTTATTGTCAAGGTATATACCTTCGTATAGGAAACACTTTTATATTTTCTAGATGATTGCCATATTTAGTGTGAATATGCAAGATTTTGAGATAGATGCTT
Organism: Sequoia sempervirens; assembly: GCA_007258455.2. NCBI lineage: Eukaryota > Viridiplantae > Streptophyta > Pinopsida > Cupressales > Cupressaceae > Sequoia > Sequoia sempervirens. Next base: position 702,271,330 of record VDFB02281492.1, on the reverse strand, counting down.
ATTTTGAGGTAGATAAAAGTTAAAGACATTAGATTTCTAGAATCCATAATGTTGATCTATGTTATTTTCAAATAGATGTAGCTTTCTATATTAATATATTATTTGATATTTAATGATATGATAGAAAACATAAAATATAATAATCATAGTGGTTGTTACAACATCACATATTTTGACTAAGTACCTAACTATCAACTCATGTTTCACCAAGGTGGGATGTAGAACCAAAAAAATTATCAATTCAACCGACATTACTAATGAAGCTCATCATAATCTTGATTAAATTGTTGGAATCAAGGAACACTGGGGGGCGTGAATCAATGTTCTATAATTTTTAACTTTATTAATCTAATCCTTAAAATACTAATAACATTCAACCAAAATAAAGATGCATGAACATAAGACAAATAACCACAACACCATAACACAAGAAATTTTTACATGGAAACTCTACTAGGGGAAAAGCCATGGTGGAGGTCAATCCACAATATGTTTTGAGTATACTAAAAAAAAAGTTTACAAAAATGGGAATGAACTTGCATTCAGGCACAATGACTATAGCTCACTACTCAAAAACAAAAAGGCTCACTGTCTTACAAAATTTTGGATTATTTCCAAAGATTTGAACTGAGAAAGTAGCATCTACAAATACCTTATTACAGTTTTGATTAGGCTCATCAAATGAATTTAGGACCTTCTAATTGATTCTTCTCTTCTGCTATGTTCTGCTTCAACTCGCATCAAAATCCTTAAAGCACAAGTGAAACTATGCATGATCACTCTACCGACCTTTTGAAATTCACAACATACATCAAATCACTTTGAAAACACATTAAAATGATCAATATAATCGATCACTTATATATATCCACTACTAAGGATTTAATTGCTTCATGTAAGCTTCAACAAAATAAGAATTATTTACAAATTGTTGGCTCAAATCATGCATAATATTCAATGCGCATCCACCAAAGTCACCAAAACATAGTGAGGACCCAAATCAAAATTCTTGAACACAAAAATACTTAAACAATAACTCATCAAATATTTGCGACACGCTACATTCGCCAAGTCAACCTTCATACACTAATGAACAAAAAAAAATGATCAGATCTTCTAACTTGCACTCAAATTGATACGAGGCACCAAGATTCTTAGATAACATATATCATTCATCAAAAAATCCTCCTTGAGATCCAAAACACAAAATAATAACAAAAAATTTGCATATGAATAGAAGAACACAAATCTGTCAAATGCTCTATTCTAGCTTAAAAGATAATCATTGATCTTCAATGTGTTTGTCGATATGATCAAATAATGACATGCGAATTGACTTACTAACAGGGGTTTCCATAAATGACAACACCAAAAAATATGTACAATTTCTCTTACCAACAATCTCCCCCTTTGGCATTGATGTCAACACCTAGTGAAAAATGACCAAGTGTTAGATTAGTACCAACATAAATACATTGCCAACCAAAACTCCAAAAATATGTTCATCCACAGCTCAAAACTACAACTCCCCCTTAGATGAATATACATTTTTCACTGTTCTATTCTCCCCATTTGACATCAATCGAAAAGATGGGGAATTTTCAAATAAAAAATTCAAACTGGATATGTACAAACTTTTTTCAATAACTTACACAAACTTGAAAAAATCTGCAAAATTGGTCTTCAACAGGTTCAAGCTTGTGTTCCAACCCTTCTTGAGACTCTCTAGAATAGTCATGTGACCACAGAATAAATATGATTTCATCTCTATAGATTCATGGTTCACTGGATTACTGACCGCCATAACAACTTCTGCTTCCTCAATGCATTCAACATAGTTTCCATCTTTAGACCAATTAGATCTCTAAGTTTGCAAGCTCTTTCCACAACTCTGTCATTATCATGCTTCAAACTCTTTATCTTGTCAAGTAGCGATATAACTTCGCCTGCTTGCTTTCCAACAGAAACAGTTAAAGGATCAAAGGCATCAAAAATAGTAGCTAACTATTTCTCATGATCCTTAATCTTCTTCTCATTTTCCTTAGTATGTTTAGATAGAGACAAGCAAAACTGATAGATATTTTGACCTTCAGATAGTGCACTTTGAACAATCTTCACACATGTAGCTAACAAATATTTATCATTAGCTATCATTCCTTTCAACCTACTGAACCTTTTTTTATCAAATTCCTTTTGTACCTTGACCAAAATGACTTCTCAAGTGACTCAAAATGAGTACTTACAAAATTAATAAGCTTCTTCAACTCACTAGAGGAAGAACCAAATGGATCCTTAACATGAGTGGGCATGATCTTCTCAAGAATACCAAATGAAAGAATCAATAACTCACTATCCTCAATGTGAGACTTCATAATTTATTCCCTAGACTTAGCCTATGCAAATGATGCAACTTTCATTTTCTGAATTGGGGACAAAGTAGACAAATGAATAGGACCTTCTCCCAATTCAAGGTCAATTTCTTCTTGTTTCTCTTCCAAAAATTTCTTCATTTCCTCTTTAGTGTCTCTTGCTTCCATAGGAACTTCCATAACTTCAACCTTCTTCTCCTCAACCAATATTTCCACGACCAAAATTTTTTTCTTGTCATTTGGAATTTTGACTTCTTAAGCTAATATCTCATTTTCTTCAACTAACACAAGTTTAGGAGCTTCAATCTCCATGGGTACTTTTGCATCATGCACATTAGGAGGAATCTAAGTGTCCTCAACTGTAACCTCTTCATTTATAGGACTAGATGAAATATCTTCAATATGCACTTCTTCAGAGACAACATTAATTTTTTTCTTTAATAAAAATTCCTTTAGAATTATTTTAGTTTCTTTTGCTACCTCTTCAGTCCTACCAATCATAAGTGTGTTTACTCTTGTTTTGCTCTTGAAATCTCTTTTTGATTCATTTATAATTGTCTTCATTTCCTAAATAAAAATTATTGGGCATAGATCTACAAGAATCTATTCTCTTAATTGCTCTTCTTTAGTTATGGCACTAACTCTCATCTCCAAAATTTCATACAGTTCCTTAGGCAATGGTGTCATTATATCAACAAGATCCATATTGAAAATTTTCAAATACGGTATTGTAGCCTCCTCAAGAACTCTTTGACCAACACTATCAAAGGTACCATACACTTTACATAGGGGCTTAAGATTACCATCCTTGATTATGCCTCTCTCAACTTCCTCTAGAGACATACCTAGTTTGTTAGTTTTCACCTTCTTCTTTGCTTTCTCTTTTTCATCGAAGGGCTTGTCCTTAGTGACTGTTCTTGCTTGGGTGCCCATATGATTTATTTCTATAACTTCTTCATCAGATTCTTTCTCTTCATCTTCTAAAACAGTTGTATACACTCTTGTGCTCTTATCCTTCTTCCTCTTATCGGATGCCTTAACTTGAGCTTTTACAAGGGCAGACTTATTTGCATGACTGAATAGGGGTGCAAAGCTCCTTGTTGACCTAGTTTGAGCAGAGGATGTTGTCAAACTAGCGGATCAAGTTCTAGTAGGCTCTTTTTCAACTTCAGCTTTTTCTCTCTTCCTTTTGGTTTCTCTCACCATTTCTTTAGATATACCCATTCTCTCTACAAAGACTTCCACTTCTTTCCTTACTCTCCAGACTATCATAGGTTTCTTTAACTACTTATGGACTTGCATATTCTTCTCTACATATGTTCCAAACTTCTCCTCAGATGGATCCAAAGGCTTACTCAACAAATTTTGTGCATATAGCTCCAAGATGTTGTCCTCAACTTCACAACCCATTGTTATAATCCAAACTCTTCTAGGTTCTGGAACTTCCATCAAGAATTGATCAATGTCAATCATAAAATAGATTGTGTCCTACTTATCCACAATAGAAGTAGGAATTATTTCTCTTGCTTGCATCTCATTCATATAGTTCTTTAAATATCCCCAGATAATAGTTTTCCTTGTCTTAAATATCACCAATTCCATACAAGATATCTCTAATATGAACATCTATAGGCTTATTACTTTGGCAATGCACTTTCCCAACTCCTGGAACTTCATTCATGAAATAAAATAATGGAAAAAACAACATATTACCATATTTAAAGGAATTATTCTTGTCTTTCTTAATCTTATGAAGATTCTTCATAAGCTGACTTCAAAGCAACTCATATAAATCATACTCTACATTCTCCTTTAGCATATGATATGCTGCATATATGGCTATACCAAATACATAATTTTATAAAATGGAATGATATATCGTGTAACCAATGACCATCAAGGAAAATTTCGCATCCACATCAATGATGTTATCAATTTTCATCACTTTTCTATCAAATATTGAACAAGTTGCATTAGTGACTGTCTGATTCTTCATAGACTTCAAGATTGGCAATCAACAAAGGAATTTAAACCTATAACAAAACTTATGGCTTATTTTGCAATCTTGAAAGGTCGAATCAACCACATAAATTCAGTATGAGCTCAACTCAAGATATATCGGATCCATTTTCTTTCATTAAACATAAGGAATTTCACAATCTACATGAATTTATTCTCCTCTAGGATTTTGAATTTGGGCTTAATACTGAAATCCTCTCTAACAATGCAATTGGAATAAAAATTTAGCAATTGTGAACTCCCTAATTCCCTCAATATTAGCATGAATGTATGCCATAATGTCTTCAATATTCAAGGCACCATATGAAATAGCTGAAAATGCACCTAAGGGCTCTGTCTTAATAGATTTGAAAGGATTCCACTTGAATTTTGGACAGGGTCTATCCTTGAATTTAGCTACCAATGGAGTAGCCATTTTCACAAATTATTAGGTTTACAAGTTTTCTTTATAAATACCTTTTCTCCATATTAGGGTTTGATCTTTTGAATCACCTTCACAATTGAATGCTCCCAAATTTCACCAAAGTTCGCCTTAGAGCTCTCTAAACTTATAATTCTCAAAATGCAAGGTGAAAAATGAAGGATAGAAATGACCTTTTATCATTGACACACCTAACCTTTTAGACACAATAAATTATTTTTCCCTAACTCATCTAGATACCTTGTTTCCATACAATGTGAGAGATAACTCTTTTGCAGACCATCAATTCTACACAAATACTTTCTCCAACTGTTCAACAACATTTATAGATCATCAATGCAATCACTACACTCATCCACAACCTGGTGTTAATTGATAGTAGGGGTTTTGAATAATTTTCTTGGCATATCCCCTTAGGCCAGAGGCCTTAATCTAATTCCCGGGGGAATTACCAAAAAATGATTTTGGTGTGGGCCAATTTCTTGCAACAGAGGGACTCTTCTTCACCCAGGTCTTCTTCTTCTACTTCCTAATCTGATTTGTAGTAACTTTCCCTTTTCCTTTTTCATCCTTATGAATGTTTCTTCTTTGATTTACCAAACCTCTTATGCAAAATCTAGCAATATGACCGGTTTTGTTGCAATTGTAGCACACCACATTTCTTTGTCTAGACCAGTTTTTCCACTGATTTTCTCTTGATTTTCACTAGTTAGCAATATGGAAAAATATATTGCATGTATAACATCTAACATGTCTATTAAATTTTTTCATCATGTTTTTGCATTCATTTGACATATTACCATGTACTTGTTATAATTAAAGAACTGACCAGAGAATGATAGACCACTTGAATTCATTCTATTTATACATTGAGCTTCCATATGACCAAATTTATTGCAAACATAATATTTACCATTAAATCTTTGAGCATTAGGTTGTCTTACTAGATACCTTCTAGTGTTGTTCATATGATTTCCATTTCTAAATCTCCTTTGTCCAAATCATGAAATTTTTCCTTTCTCATATCCAAGACCTTGCATGTCACCATCATCCCTCTAACTTTTAATCAATTCATAAAGCTTGGCTGAGCTAATCTTGAACTGCTCCTTGAATTCATTTGCTATAGAAAGTTCATCTCTAAGATCATCAATCTATTTTTCAAGCTCTTATTCATTGTGTCTAGATTTTTGTAGCTCAAATTCCAACTGAATGAATCCATCAGTAATTTTGTTGCATTCTTCAAATTTCTCTTTCAAATATTGAGCAAGATTTTCTTCATTATTCTTCCTATCTTCAATCTCCTTGGTCATCCTCATCATAATAGATTCCATCTCATGCTTAAAAACTACATTATCCCTCATAAACTTTTCACATTCTTATGTCTTTTCCTTTAGGTCTTCACTCAGTTGTTCATCTACAATGTGTTTATTGTCTTCCTGCTTGATCTTATCATAGAGTTCCCTTCTCTTCTCCCTGGACTTATTGATTTTTTCTTTCAATGACTTAATAAATCTCTCAAAATTCATGAGATTTTCTTGTAATTCCCAAACTTAATATTTTGACTAATCAAGATCATCTAGGGCCACCATAAGTTGTTGTTGAAGAATGCTTGAACCCTTTGAAACACTTTCCGAGATCTTCCCCAATCTTTTAAACTTCTTTAGAGGAACTAGGCTCTGATACCAATTGTTGGAATCAATGAACACTAAGGGGGGGTGAATTAGTGTTTTGAAATTTTTAACTTTATTAATCTGATCCTTAAAATACTGATAACATTCAACCAAAATAGAGATGCATGAACATAAGACAAATAACCACAACAACATAACACAATAATTTTTTACATGGAAACCCTGCTAGGGGAAAAATCATGATGGAGATCAATCCACAATATGTTTTGAGTATACTCAAAATAAAGTTTACAAAAAAGGGAATGCACTTACATTCAGGCACACTTTCTAGAGCTCGCTGCTAAAAATAGAAAGGCTCACTACCTTACAAAATTTTGGATTACTTCCAAATATTTGAACTAAGAAAGTAGCATCTATAAATACCTAATTACAGTTCTTGTTAGGCTCATCAAACGAATTCAAGACCTTCTGATTGATTCTACTCTTTTGCTCTATTCTACTTCAACTCGCATAAAACATCCTTAATGCACAAGTGAAACAATGCATAATCGCTCTATTGACCTTCTGGAATTCACAACATACATAAACTCACTTAAAACACACATCAAAATAATATAATACATAACTTATATATATCCGCTACTAAGGATTTAATTGCTTCATGTTGGCTTTAGCAAAATAAGGAATATTTACAATTTTTTAGCTCAAATCATGCATAATATTCAATGCACATACACTAAAGTTGCCACAACATAGTGAGGACCCAAATCAGAATGCTCAAACACAAAAATACTTAAACAATAACTCCTCAAATATCCACAACACACTACATTCACCAAGTCAACCTTCATACACTGATGAACAAAATATTAGTCAACTGAATCTTCTAACTAGCACTCAAATCAATACAAGGCACCAAGATTCTTAGATATCATAGATTATGCATCGATAATCCTCCCTAATATCAACAACACCAAATAATAACTGAAAATTTGTATATGAATCGAAGAACAGAAATCCATCAAATGCCCTGTTCTAGATTAACAGATAATCAATGATCTTCAATCTGTCTTTCAGTATGATCAAATTATGATGTGTGGATCAACTTATTGACAAGGGTTTCCATCAATGACAACACTGTAAAACATGTGTAGTGTCTCTTTCCAACATAAATATCTATTAAAAAAAATAATATGGATACACAAATTTTTCTAACAAATCCTCAACAACAATCAACCTTCCTAGGAGCAATTACTAGCCATAAACAAATTTTTTTTAAAGATACGTAGAAAATGGACTTCAAAATTTTAGAAGTTACATATAGATATCAACTAAAATCTAATATTTCTTCATGGTTCATGGCTTCTTCAATAGATATTAGAGTTCTGCAAATTGATGTGTTGCCCCTAGTTCTTATAGTTTAAGAGGATTATCTAGGAGGCCTAGGGGATTTTTTTATTGTTGCACACATTGGATTCAGAATCTTTAGGCTAATGAATAGTTCATTGTTCTTAAATGAAGAAATTGTTATAAACTAGTATCCTTTTGTGTTGAATTTCCACAATGTCTCTTTAATAAAACATCTTCAATTGATCAGTCTTGGATATGATTTTATTTAAAATGAAGTTCTACAATATGATTAGGAAGATCAAGGAGTGAATAAATTTTATGTAATTTCATTTAATGTATATGAATATTGCATTCTAGTACTAGCAAGATTTTGTACCATTCATGCATGTACTTTTTGCATCAAACTTTATACATAATACATTATTAAAGATGTAAATGCCAATATTTCTATAAATATTATTTATATTAATATTAGATTTATATTAATAGCTTTACTCAATATTATTTTGATTTAACAATTTAAAAAATCATTATTGATTTACTTAAAGAATTTATAATTTATGATTGGAAGTGTCAGAAGTTTGTTGTGAATCAAAATTCATAATGATTAATATGTAACAAGCTATTTAATTATAGTATCTTTCCAATGATTTGAATGACACTTCCTAAAGAAAGATATCAATTAAAATTAATGAGTTATAATATTTAGTTGAAAAGAATAACATTGTGTTCTCTCTTTTGCTTCTAGGGTTTTGGACCTAAAAGGAGATAGGCAATTTCCTTACTCTTCACTCAAGAACAAACCCTTGAGATTTCAATGCAAAGGAGATTGAAATCTAGAAAAGAAATTTTTCTAAAGGTTGAATGAGATATAATGAGGGGTTCACCACGAAGTGTAAACTTGGAAAAGAAAATGAAATGAAAAAAAACATGTAAAACCCTAATTAAATGCAATAAAACACTAAATGACCTAGAAGGATGAAAAAAATGCAATAAAAATCTATGAAACTGAAAGTATGCACCTAGAAGACTAAAGAAGGCAGAATGAAGATCTTGAGCATTGAAAAATATGTTATTGATGGTGACCAAGACTCATTCACTAATATGGGTGCATTAGTCTAGTTTATGGGGAAATGCATTGTAGTGAGTTTTAGCCAAAAGGGTATCCAAATCTATAAAACCTCTATTAGGCATGTACAATAGAACTCATTCACTAATAGAGGCAAATTAGTTCACTTCTAATTTTCTAGAAATTTTGAATTGGATTTTGTGCCTCTCAGTTTGCTCTACTCTTTCTGACTGGTTTCTGGATCTGAAACTACAAATTGACACCTATAGACCTTCTCCAAGCTTCTCAAAGGCTTGATGACAACTTTGAGAACTTTTCTCCAACTTTACTTCTTAAAAAATTTTCCAACTAGCCTTGCAAATAATACACAAGAAGAAGGAAAAATGTTGTAGTGTTAGAGAATAGGGGTTTCCCTTGGTCAAACCCCTTGTTGGTAACTAAACCTTGAAATGAAGAATGATGAATGGAAAAAAGATAATATTGTAACTCACAAAACCATAACAATACAAATATGTTTGAAATGGTTGCAATGAATGTGGTTCTTGACTCTATCTTGAATGTAATGCTTGCTTGGATCATGAACTCTAAATCACAATTGTCAGCACAATAAAAAATATGAACAATGCAATCTTTGATAGATGATTGATTCTTGAAAAATTCCTTGAATGATCTTGTGAATACTCAAATTTTCTTGTGAAATTTCTAAGTGATCTCTTGAATTTTAGGTGTTGAATATGAGTGAAATAACCTTTTATTTATACTCAATTATACCAAAATTCCTGAAATTACAATACTACATGCTGACATCACATCTAGGAGAATAAAATCCAACTGAAAATTTGAATTTTGGTCACACAAGACTCATTCACCCAAGGTGGAGAATGAGTCCCATCATACATAATGTATGATACCAAAAATGAAAAGTTCTTAGAAATATGTGAAACCTGCATCGGGGCCAAAAAGACCTATGTTGGACTCATTCGCCCAAGGTGGCGAATGACTCCCAGACACCAAATTTGGGCCACGCAAGCTAGGAACACATGAATTATGATTGTTTACTGATTAAAGTTGGGATTATCCTAAAAAAATGCAATAAATGAGGCTTGTGGATGTAAAATAGGGAAAATTAAAGCATAAGAAAGCCCAATTATTAATGAAAAGCCTAGAAGAATGTGAAAGTGTGTTACAACACTTTAAAAAACTCCAAATAAGGAAAGATTAATGATAAGTATGATTAAAATTATGTTTATTATGCTCAATTAATTGTTAAAACCCTAGAAAAGTGTGAAAGTGTGTTACAACACTTCACAACACTTTAGCAAGGCACCACTAAATTCCATTAGTTCACAAGGGCCCAAGATATAATGTGAATGTGTTATCCACATTACAACACTAAATCAAGGTAACATTAAGCCAAAATCCACCAAGGAGGACCCAAAGAAGTGTAAAAATGGCAAAGGACCTAGTTTTCAACACTACATTAATAAATTAATATAATGTTAATGTACACAAAAATTAAAACTAATGCACAAAAATATCTCATCATTTAATGAATATTTGATTGATGCCTATAGTTGCATTCCATAATAAAATGTCTAGCTGCTAGACCTATGAACTAGGTAAAATCACAATACTGTGTCTCACTTTTTTCCCAAGATGGACATTTACATCAATAATTTTAACTAAAACTTCATATTTTGAGACCTATAATAGCTAAACCATTAAGAATTTAAACATGATGTTAGACCACAATGTTCTACTAAGAGTGGGGTGAATCAGTAGATATTAAAAAAATTAGTTCTTAAAAACTTTTGTAGATTCAACCTTAAACTCAAATGTGTAGATTGAAATACTAATAGATATAATAACCACAAGCACAAGAGAGATCACCAAATAACAAAATATGTATGTGGAAAACAAAAGATGGGAAAAACCATGGTAAGAAATGGCATTTCTAGGATCTACTATCCTAATCCAGCTTCACAAGCATCAAAGTTCAATTACAATGTTTAGGGTTGCAACCCAAGGAAGCAACATCCTGTTTAGAAGCTACAACTTCAACGATGCTACTACACCCTACTTTGAGCTACAACTTAGTTCAAATGGAGGCTAAAACCTCTTACAAAGTTCTACAATCAACTATGCATAAAATGGTTATAAACAACACACAATGCATCAATTTAGTACATAAGCTCTTTTTCTCTCTTTTTTCTCCCTTACTCCACTGTAACTAGCTTCATGAATTTTTAGAATTTTCTTTCTATTATAGCTCCTTGCTTCAACTTACAGACCCCTGATCTTCACACACCTTTTTTTCTGCATTGTCTTCTCTACCATATTCTCAATTTTACATCTCTTTATTTAGCACTTTGTACACTCGCAGGCTTCTAACACTAGCATAATCAACTCACCAGACAACACCTGATTGTCTTCCTTCTATACCAACTTACAATCATTTCCTTAAGATATGATATATCATCTAGATCAGCCCTTGCATCCTACTAGAATTTTCTTCACTTTCAAACCTCACTAGCAAGATACTTTTACATCAAGCCACACAATATTTATTCCTAATATAGATAATTTTCCTTTGTTCTCTATTTTGAATCCTAATATTTGATTATGCATGTAATGCTCTCTTTTGATCCTTCCATCTAATTTTGATCTCAATCACTTTTGCAATATATTTTTTCACCTATAAGATCAAATCTTCATTTTTGTACTCGTTGAGGTAGTTAGAAAAATTAATTCTTTTTCATATGCTAATTTTTAGTTCAAACCCTCAATTACACTTTTCATAGCCATATCATATCTCTACATTTAAATTTTGACCATAGATCTTCTCCTTTTGTGCCTTGATCCTACACTTTCCATTCATTGTCGCAACTTTAATTCATGATTGTCTGATAAGTGGTCATTCATATCTCCTTTGATGATCTATCATATCACTCTATTGAAGAGACACATACCATAGTCCCACTGATGTCCATCAATCTCTTCGATATGAAATACCTCTGAGTGCATGGGCCCACATGCCATTTTCCTTCCATGCCATTGCCACTTAATTCACAAAAATGATGCAAATTGACATATAGAGTAATTATCAATTGCTATCTATACTTTTTGTTCACAATATGTTGTCACCATCATCCTATCAGGCCCTACATAACACCTCATAACTCTATTAGGGGAACATCCATCATAGTCCTACTAATGTGCCTATGTCACACTGATATCCTTTATTGTTATATGGTTTGCATACCATCGTGACACTACATATCACCATCCATTATTGTTTTTGGCCAAGTGTCATCCTTTCATTCATTTACTATTTATAACATGGACACACATCATCCTCACCATACTAGGTCTCACTGCCATGTCCACCTCACCAGGTCCCACACTCGGCTTCTGAATCATAGATTTTTGGGTAGGGCTTATAGGCTACTCTTGGACTCTTAGGAATGTTTCACCAAAAAGGAGAGAGATAAACCCCACTCAAAAGTCTAGGTAGGTTCACTCAAATTATGAAATGTATGATGTTATTTTGACTAAATGAGATGATATAAATGCAAATACACTATGGAATTGATTGATTACATATGAAAAAGCAAAGAAACAAGTGATGTTTGAAAACACAATGTGATATACAATCATAAACTAAAGTATGAACAAATGTAGAACAAAAATGAAAGAGACTGAATCAGAGTGCACCTGGAAGTTTGATGGAGATCCTGGAATATTCCAAATACTGACTAAGATCACTAAAAATCACTAGTGGGACTCATTCACCACTGATGGTGAATCAGTCGTCTCCCAAAATTATGAGAAATTAGGAACCAATTATGTAGCACCAGATCTGAGATTGTCTACTTGTTAGGTTGGCGAAGTTAATTCTATAGAAAATGGATAGAATGTCTTCCCCAAGCTTGAAATAAGGTTGATTTGAATTGAAGCACCTTGTTGACTTGTTGATCACCTTTCAACACCTAATTGCTTGATTATTCTACATACAAAAGTTTGTAAATACACATGAAAGAGGGAAAAGATTGTTGAGGGTTAGAGAATAGGGGTTTTTGCTCGTCAAACCCCACTTTGGTAATCAAACCCTAATTAATGAAATGAAATAAAAAGAGTATAATAAATAGATAACATGAAAATTTCATAAACTTACCACACCTTTGATGCTCAAAATTTGAAGGTAAGTTAATGGTTGCTCCAAGATGCTTGATTGATGCCTGATTGAATGATGCAAAGTGCTTGAGTGGATGATTGAATGCTTGGATGACTTATTGAATCAATGAGATTGTAGGAGATGTAAAATGGGGAGAAAAACACTTATTTATTCACTCTTGTGCCTTAGTAACCCATTGATACCTCATCATAGGCAAACATCTAGTAATTTTGAATAAAAACCTAAAAGATAAATTATTTTTTTTTGAATTTGGAGCCAAGGGGGACTCATTTGCCACCCATGGTGAATGGGTCCCACCTTGGACCTGAAAGTGGGTGTTAGGAATTATCTTGTATTTAATGTTATTTGTTGGGTTTACATTCAAAACTACACTTAATTAAGCCTTATAAGGGAATAAATGGGTCAAATAAAGCATAAGAAAGGTGTAAATAGTGAAATTAAGCCTAGAAAGGCATGAAATCTTGTTAAAAGACTTTACAACACTTCAAAATAGGACTTGATAAGTGATAAAAGGGTGACTTTTAGGTGAATTGTAATGAATAGAGTCTACAAAAGTGTAGAAATGTTTTACAACACTTCACAACACCTTCATAAGACACCATAATTTGAATTTTAAGGACCTAATGTGTATTTTTAAGTCACACTATATCATTAAATGAGAGAAAAATGTATTAGAAATCATGAAGAAAGGCCTAAAATGCCACAAAAGATTTCAAGGGGCCATTTTTCTATGACACATTTAGCCCCCACTTTAGTGAGAGGATGAACTTGCTTCAAACTCACACTAAAGTTGGCATGCACATCGAGAAGAGGGTTCAAATGCACTTATGTTAGCAAGATGGAATACAAATGGTCAAGAGGGATGATCAAGCCCCCTAGGATGAAGATCCCATGGAAAACTAGGCATAAGAAAAAAGGAACAAACATGTGAAGAAAAGGGGAGAATCAAATTAAGCTTCAATCATCTGTCCAACTAGTTGTAGATTAGATCTAGGCTGCTTGTGAGAAAAAGAGAATTCATAATCACTCTGGGGTGACATAACTCATGGTGGTGTGTTGGGTGAGAGCGCCCAAAAATGTGAGAGACATACACTAGTTGGTATGCACTCACAAATACAACAGTGGCTATGGGAAAAGTCATGTCATTGAATGTGCTTCCCACTAAACCATATCAAAGTTCTACCTCCTAATAACTTGAATAAAGTGCCACAAAGGAAAATGTTAGTTCATGCTTCATGAGAGAAGAAAAAATTTGTATGCTTAGAACACATGAACAAAGAGGAAGGTACCAAAGGCATGCAAGTTGTGTTATGCAAAGGTGGTAAGAATATAAAATGTAGAATGTAAAAATGTACTGTGTAAAATGTGAAAGATGTTCAAAGGAGTCTTGTTAAGTTCATGCAAGGTCTGGCACTTAGGGAACATTGTGTCTAATGTCTCCAAGAAATGACCAATCAAAGAATAAAATATTCACTACTTAGGGGATGCAATGTGTCGCATCAAGCCACCAAGAGGAATGTAATATGCTAAGATAGATCACACTTATGAAGGACAACAAACCCAATGCCATCCAAAAAGTGACAAACACATCATATGAATGACAAGGCTACACTAAGAATCAAGAAAGCAAATGAATTAATGGTAATGTGTGCCCCCACTTTAAATAAATTTCTACACACCATTTTGTGAGTAATTATGTTAAAGTAGTGAAGTAAAGAAGATGCAGAAAGGAAACAAGACATGAGAGCCAACTTGGAAATCATTATTCCAAGTCATGTTTCTAAGGATGCATCATGTCAACAAAAGGAAGGGAGTTTCCAACTCAAATATTCAACTATGATAACCAAAAACCATGTCATAAACAATAATCATCCATAAAGTGTACCATCACATCTAAATATAAAAACCATCATTGCTTGAATGTCAGTGATCAAATAACAACATAGTATCATGGTCTTTCATAGTAAAAGCACTGTATGAAAATATAAAAACATCAGAGGGGTACTACATCCTGCCCCCCAAGATCAGGATTACTCTTGGAATCCTACAAAAAAATAGGGATAGAGCTTCATCATCCTAGACATATCCTCCTAGGTAGCTGAAGTATCATCTCTAGGATCCCACTACACCCTAACCTACTCAATATCTCAACCACTCAGGGTCAAATCTTGATGCTATAGGATGTGCATGGTTTCCAAAGAATGATGCATGCCCTCTTCTAGAAGCCTCTCCAACTACACCTTGGTGTTTGGGCTGGTGATTATATACCATGGAAAACACTCTATGTGATCTACTTGCATCCTTTACTATCGGTTCTAAAGTGGCTATGTGACCCTGTTGTCCACATGAGAAAAACACTATAACACTGACATAACCTCTACCACCTAGAGGTCCACTAGACCACAGAAAAATACCTCCACTAATTGTAGACTAAGAACTTTGTGCTAGCTGATTGAAACAATCATGTTGAGCTCATTGCCAAATTTGATCTCTCTTCTTTTGAATCCAACTACCACTATGTTGGGACTAAGAATTATTATTCTTTGACTATGATGGCTATTTTTTCTCACCCTTAGTGGGTGCCTGATGCCCCTTGGGGGAGCCCATAGCCTCAGATTGACCACTCTATGATCTAACACCAATGGAAGGTGCATTGCCAATCTAAACTCTCGACTATCCACCTAAGGCCATAGCTAGATTCTCTTCAACAATCCAAGCATTTTCCATAGCTACCTCCATGTTCTTTGGCTCAAACACCTAAACTCCACCACTGATGTCATAATTTAAGCCCCTAATGAAATGATGAACAAGCATGCTCTCATCATCACCAATGCCAATGAACTATTTGAGATCATAAAATTAACACTCATACTATTCCACTGACATGGCCATCTGTCACAGAACATGAAAATGATCTTCATGACACTGTCACTAATGGTCAGAAAGGAATCTGACTCTAAACCTCTCTAAGAAAAAATTCCAAGACAAAGAATTAATGTCAATACTGAGCTTTTGCTCCTCCAATCTCCACCAGGTAGATGCAAAGACTCACAAGTGCATGATCGCACATCTTCCTTGGTGTTGCTACTATAAGGGTGCATAGAAAAACACCAATTTAGGTCTATCAACCATGTCTAAGCATCTAATCCATTTCTAGAACCATTAAAAGTGGGATGACAAGCTCTAAGTAGGTCTCTCATATGAGCGACTATATCTGCCTCTAGATATGCTAGTACCTCTCTCTCACCAATATTAATTTGATTTCTATCCTTCCTTAGCCCAAGGAAAGAAAGATTCTCCTCTAGCAATCAATGCAACTAAGCACCCTCGATCCTTAGTGGATTTTGATTTTGATCACCACTTCCCAAAGTATTTTGGGAACCCTAATGTTCCTCATGATTTGAGTCATGGGAAACATGGGAAGGTGAATATTGTTGACTACCTCTGTGACTACCTCCATGGCCACTACCACAACCTCTTCACGACCTCATGTAGGTGGCATTATTCTACATAGACACAACAAGGTATGAGACAAGTTACCCAAACTTAAATCCTATGCAACTAATAGCTTAATGGGTTCAACATTATCCTAGAGAACCCTGTGTTTCAACTTAGGCTCTGATACCATGTGTAATGCCCTACCATGTAACCCTATAGGAAGATGCAAACACAACACAAGTGTAACAATTATTATTTTTAAGTGCAATAAATATCAAGTAAAGTGAACTACACTTAACACATACATCCTTTAAGGTACATGATAACACTTACATTCGAATCCTAATATAAAAAAAAAACTAATCATAGCATATAAATAATACTCATGAACTAATAACATACATCCAAAGCATTTAAATTATCACGTAAGATACAAAGTACATTAAAGAATTATCCATAAATTTCATTCATTCCATAAAGCATTTGCAA
Organism: Sequoia sempervirens; assembly: GCA_007258455.2. Taxonomy (NCBI): domain Eukaryota; kingdom Viridiplantae; phylum Streptophyta; class Pinopsida; order Cupressales; family Cupressaceae; genus Sequoia; species Sequoia sempervirens. The sequence goes on along the minus strand of VDFB02281492.1, from coordinate 702,254,349 downwards.
AGCTCATTTCCAAAATGAGGAAGGTCATATAATAATGTTACAATTACATTGATACAAGAATCATCCTTGAATACAAATGAGGAGTAGTACATATACAAAGTATCTAACTAATACAAAAGAACATAAGAAATAGTACAAAGCAACTAGTACACGCGAGCTCTCCAATCTGGAAGATCCTTCCATCATGAACATAAAGTGGAAACCCAATGGTGTAAGATGCACATTCCACCCAACCAAGTGCTACCCAAAGGCCCACCCCTCATGCTAGGAGATAGTAAAAGGGATTCCTAGGAAAAACCAACAACCTCTAGACACAACTAATAAACAATACTAAACTACACAAGTGCAATACGTAAGATGAAGGTTACATTGCTTCTAGAGTAAAATAATCAAGTGTACCAACTCAAGAATAGATGTTTGAGATGATTGTTCGGAATTTTGAGTGGACATAATTGTTGGTTGGTATTGTTTCTCATCTTTCTTTTGCATGATTATGTATTCACCCATAAATGTGGGTTTGAATTCTAAGGGTCCCCAATCATGACCAAATAATTTAGATACTGATTCTTTATCATTGTGCTCAATTTCAAAAGGGTCTATGTTAGATGTTGGAATTAATGTTTTCAAAGGACTTGTAACCCCTTTTTCAAGGTGTAAGCAACTTTTAGGCTTGAGAGCTATTTCAATTTGATATATGTGATTGTTATATACATATTTCATGATATGGTGAAGGGTTGAAGGCACTGCATTCATCTCATGAATCCATGGTGGTCCTAAAAGATGATTATATGAAAGATCATAAGGCATAACATGGATAGGATTCTGCAAACTAGCCACCCTAATCATAATAAGTAACATAATTATCCCAAGTGGTTTCTTTGTTGTATTATCAAATTCTCGAATGGAGAAAAAATTAGGTATTATTTGTGATCAATCAACCTTTAATCGATCAAGGAGACTCGTACTACACATGGTAAGGGAAAAAACATTATCTATGAGAGTGTGTTGGATAGCTATGCGATTAAATGAAGCAATTATCATAAAGGAATCATGTTGTTTTCACAACTCCAAAGGAGGGAGCTCATGTTGAAGGAAAGTAATTTCAAGATTGTTTTTTTGGATGAGAGTTACCACATCATTTGGAGTAGTACTAGGAGGAATTGTGATTTGTTTGAAAGGAGTTTGAAGAATGTTGTTATAATTAGGTGAAGTTTGAAGTAAATTCAAAAGGGAAATTTTTGTAGGAGTATTCTTTAATTGTTCAACAGGATCATAGTCCTTTGTGTGTGGGTTATAATGAGGAGCACTAGGTGTGTTAGGTAAGGGTCAAGAAGGTGGAGTTGGTTGTGATGGTTGTGGGTTATTTTGGGTGTTATATGTAAGAGAAACATTATCATTACTAGGTTGTTGTGATACATTGGTGTTAGGTGAGTAAAGGGTGTACTAGGATTGATTGGAGGGATGAAGTTTATGTGAAGGTGGGTAAAGGATAAGTTTAGGTTGAACTAAATTAACATCCTCAATTTTAGAGGTCTCACAAAAAAACAAAGCGAATGAGTTGGGTGAGATGAATTCTTGAAGAGACTCATCTATCAAATACAAATCATCTTGACTAAAAGGTTTGAGGGGTAAATTATCATCAATAGTTTTAAGATGTTCAAGAGAAGCACTGAAGGTGTTAAAATTTTTTTTCATGGGTTTGTCACCAGAAGCCTTAGTGGATGGCTTATGCAAGATGAAGTCTTGAAGGGCTTCATCTAACAAATCAAAGTCATCACAATCAAAGGGTTTGAGGGTGACTTTGTCTAAGGGGTTTAGGTTTCTCATTTGAAGCATTAGAGGATAAAGTGAGTGAGATGAAGTCCTGAATAACCTCATCTAACTTATCAACATAATCACTACTAAGAGGCTTGGATGAGATGTTATTCCTAATTTGAATCATGTGTTTGAAGGGATGGTTTGATATTTTATTTTTGTCGTCTTTATGGATCACAAAATCTGATCTAAAAGAATTAGGAATGAAAATAGAAAAGGAAATTTTCAATGATCTAAAAATATCCATTAATTCCATGAAATTAAATGAAAGTTATGCTAAGAAAATAGAAATAACTTAATTGAAATAGAAAGGTAATGATAGAAAACATAACGATGCAATGTAGGAAATAGAAATCTAGAAATTCTAGTGCAAAACTATAAAGGGACTGATTCACCCTAGGTGGCGAATGAGTCCCAGGAGATGAATTTTTTAATTTTTTTCAATTTTTTTTGTGTTTTTTGTAAAATTTAAAATCTGTACAATGCAAAGAAAGAATGCAAATGCAGATATTTGGAATGATTGAATGAAATGAAATGATGGAAACTAAAGAATTCTTTCACTAATGCAATGTTTAAGAAACATAAAGATGCAAGAAAATGCAAGATTATGAAATAATGAAGACCTATGATACAAATATAAATGTAAATAAAAATGATGTTATGCTCAAAAGTTAGTTTCACCAAAATGAACCGTTAATTTTTGAGTTCCTAAGACTTCTTTGAAACTTGTAGGGTTTTTCACCTAAAAGGAGAGAGATAGGAACTAGAAATGCTAATGGTTCACTCAAATTAGGATCTATGCAATGTTGTATAAGCTAAATGAAGTTAACTAAAAGAGATTTTCTGATCTAAATGATTGAATATGAATGCAAAACTAAGATTTATGCCCTGTTTGAAAACATGGTGTTGTTTGCAAGAAGGCTTGAAAGAATGAATTAACATGCAATTTACACTAAATAAAATGTTCTTTCTTAGAATTTGTGCACCTGGAAAATGTAGATGACTAGAAATCAATTTGGAAAACTGATGAAATTTGAATTTAGGCTAACTAGGATTCCTTCGCCACCTTGGGTGAATGAGTCCCAGGTCAAGATTTTTCTGCACAAAATCTATTTTCTGACAATCAGGAATCTGGAACTACATCTGACTCAAATTTTCACCGTAGGTGGAACTAATTCACCATGCATTGTGAATTAGTCGACTTTCTAATTTATGCAATCTCAAAACTTTGTCCTGTACCTTGACACGTGTACAACAATTTTTGATAGAAAATTGATTTTGGATCTCAAAAATTTCCTACAAAACAACTCAAAATTGTTTGTCTAATGGGGGGTTTTCCTTGGTCAAACCCATATTTGGGTAATTAAACCTTGAATAGAGAAAAATCTAAATAAACCCTAGCCTTAAATGCATTAAAGACTGCTAAAAGTTGAAATGAAACAAAGATCCTATTCTATTGCTCTAGTATAAGACATGCAAGAATGATAAATATGATGTAATATATGAACCCTAGAAAGCTTACAACACATGAAAAATAGGAATGAAATGACATGAAAATATTAAACAAACATAATGAAAACCTTAATCTGAAGTTGGAGTGAAAATGGAAGATGGAATCAATAGGAAACAAAGTCCTTAGGCATGATTTGGTGGCTAGTTGCACCTCTTCACCCTATATTTCTTCATGATTCACCATAGGAATCCACCATCACCCTTTGCAATGTCGGATCTTGACAAGAAAAGTGAACTTCGAGACTTACGAAAACCCTAGTTTGCTGCCCTAAAACTTCAACTTTTGCTAATGAAACTTGTTGTAGAAAACTTGGCTTTTCAAGTTGCTCTTGAAAAGTGACAAAAGGATGAAAAAAGATGCATGAAATTACTTGAAATGTGTATTTATAAGCAACAAAAAACTATTTTCCTATTAATTAGACCTATGAGGCTAACATTCAACAAAATTAAAAGTTAAATTGTTTAAATTCCTGCTTAAATTTGAACTTTCCTTCAAAAGAGACTCATTCACCACCCTAGGAGAATGGGCCACACCAGAGGGGACTCATTTTCCCAACATGGAAAATGGGTCCCCCATACTACTGTTTGATGGTGGCTTGTCAGGGCATGATGTAATTAAATGTTGTTTGTCAAGTTTTATGTGATTTCTCAGGTAAAATGGGCCTCTAGATCAAAATTAATGGGTCTAAGGGGCCTATAAATGTTATTTTGAAGGAGAATTGATGTAAAGGGAGTCAAAATTGGGTCCAATTATGTGTGAAATTGTCTCTTTTCTTAAGAGGATCCAATTTTATATGACACATATAGAATAGAGACTAATTTGCCCCGAATGGTGAGTGTGTCCCACCATGCTTAAAATTTATCATATTTAGAATTTCAGATCTATTTCTAGTCTCTTCAAGGTTTCCAGGTGTACACTATTCACATATTTACTTTTTTATTCTGCTTTATTTACATTTCTAGGGCTTTTCTTAGGTCATTTAGTAGTTATTTGCATATCACGTTGTGTTTTCAAGCATTTGATGTTTTCCAAGTTTGCACTTGGTGGTGAATCGACTTTCTTGTCTCAATCATCTCCAAGGATACCTTATAGTTATATCTCTCACATTATTCATTGTGTTGAGATCCCCAAGGTGTTCTGGAATGTGAACATTTTGAAATTAGATTCCCCTTCCTTCTTTCCATTTTTGTTGACAAGGAAGTTGAGCTTCCACTTCTGATGTCCACTCTTTCATGGTATGTTGTAAATGGTATATGACTAAAAGTTTTATAATAAATTCTTTGCAATATCTTTATACTTAGATAAATTTTCATGTGTTTCTCAATATGAAACATTTATTTTCTTAACAATTAATTGAGAATGACCAAATATCTTATTGTGTTAAACACCAAGAGATAAAGTTGCATGTAATCCAACAATTAAAGCTTCATACTCTAGGGTGTTATTTGTACATAGGAACTTTAATCAATAGGATAAGGTAATATGTTTTCTAGAGGGATGGAATACTATAACTACTACTCTCAAGCTAGTGATACACTTAGATCAATTGAAGCACAATTCCCTTGTTTCTTTTTCAATAGTCAACACACTTTCATCTGTGAATGAGTCCATATTAGGTAACACTAATGGAGAAGGGGCACTGACTAAATGGTCAGTTATTGCTTATCCTTTGATTACATTTTGACAGAAAAATTTAAGATCAAGCTCAGTTAACATAATCCATTTAGGTGTGTCTTGATAAATTAGTTATAGGAAATAGGGGTTTTAAAGGATCAAACTTTGTCATCACAAGAATTTCCATGTTTAATAAGTAATGTCTCAATTTATTAGTATCAAATACAAGATACAAACATTGTTTTATATTCTTGTATATTAGGTTTCATAGTCAACCCGGCTTCAGATAATGAAATAAATAGGATGTGTTTTACCATTATTATCTTGTTGAGCCAACAATGCTACTAAAGCATTGGTTGATGGTGTTGAAGGATAAAAAAAATTTCTTGCATAGTGGGTTGTAAAATAGAAGTAGTGAGGTAGTTTTTCAAAATTCCAAAGGCCTATTTACAATCGTCATTTCACTTAAATTCAACTTCCTTCTTCATAATCTGTGTAAGGTGTAATATATAATCCATTAAGGATGCTACAAAATGGTAGATAGCTTGAATTAGTCCTTGTAAATTATGAAACTAAGAAATATTTTTAGGAAGTGGAATGTTAATAATAGTATCAATTTTATTTGTGTCCACTTTTATGCCTCTACGAGATACTGTAAAAGCTAAAAAATTTCCACTATCCACTAAAAGACACATTATTTTTATTCAGTATCATGTTATACTTACAAATTCTTTCAAAAGAATTATGAAATATTTTCTCATTATCTTTACAAGTTAAGGATTTTGCTAGAATATCATCTAGACAATCTTCCAAAATCTTATGTATGTAATCTTGAAATATAACCATCATAGCTATTTTGTATGTTGTGTTTGCATTCTTTAACCCAAAAGGAATGAAAACCAAAAAAAACATTCCCCAAGGTGTAGTAAATGTTTTCTTGTATTAATCTTGAGTGTTGATAAAAATTTGATTATATCTTGTGAAACCATCCATGAATGACAACAAAACAAGGCCTGCACTCAAATATACTATCATTTCAATATTAGGAAGAGAAAAATTATCTTCTAAAGATTCTTTATTAAGATCACAAAAATATGTACACATCCTAATACTATTATTAACTTTTGTAACTATGAAAATGTTTGAGATCCATGAAGAATAGTCAATAGGATGAATAAAGCCATCATTGAGGAGTTTTTCAATCTCTGCTTTAACCAATAAAGATATCTTAGGATTTATTTTATGTATCTTTTATTTTACTAGTCTAAAATATTGTGCAAGGTGTTGGTATTGTAAAAAATTTCAAAATTTTAAGTTCCCATGAAGAAAAATTTGCTTTGCACACTCAAAAATGCACCTGAAAAGTTTGACCCAGTGACCTACTTTGGAGGGTCATAATTCAAAGCCCATTTCCTTTCATGCCAAATACCTTGGTGAGTGTATCCATTTTTCCTATGTGAAGATGTATGTTTGATTTCATCTTCATGTGATGAGTTTTGACAGGGTTTTGAAAAACAAAGTTGGAGGAGGGTTCTGGGATTGTTTTGTTGTTTGCAAATTCTTAGGATTGCGAGGTGGCCTCCTATTCAGACTGATATTTCATAGTTGGATAATAATCATGATAAATTGATTGATGTTTTCTATTCCCATCATATTCATATGCTCCTTGGTTTGGTTTTAGAGTCTTGGGATAAAGTTTGATATTTTCTCCACATCAAAAGCAAACACAGTTTGTTCTATTGTTATATCTTCATTTCTTGAATGTTTCAAGCAGGTCAAATTTGACCCTTAATATCCTCTGAAGAATGTTTATTAAGGGAAACCCCTATTTCATGCATACTCAATGGACCTAAATGATTTGGTATTTTTTTTAGATGGTGGCTTGGTGAGCCTTCATTGGTTTTTGACAAGTGCAGTTACATAAAAGTCTTAGTGAGCCACTTTGGAATTAAATATCTTGCACCTCAGGATGAAGTTTTCCAAGTGGTTTGTTGCACTAAATTTTCTATTAAAATGTCTACACACCTATTTAGTTTCACACATCTCATATGATATTTAATTGGTTAATTAATCCTTTTCTAACAACGACAAAGCCAAAATTGGTGTTCTAATACATATATATATGTATGTATGTATATATATGTATGTATGTGTATATATATATATATATTTCATACGTGTCTCTGGAAAGTAGAGAGGGATGAGAGATGCAAGGTTATGCAAGAACATAAGGTTAGAAAATTTGTGGATGTGACAAATCAGAATAAGCAAACTAGGAAAAGAAAAAAGCGTGTGATTAGAGTGGAAGTATTGAACGATTATTGATATACAGTACTACCTTTATAAAGCTTTATCTAGAATTGAATTCAACACAAGAAAGGTGTAATTCATTAGTCCACTTTTGGTAGTAAGCCATAAATTTTGTATTTTGGTAGAGAGCCATCTTATTTGTATATATATGGAAGTGACCCCTCTAGGTTGTAGCCCTATGGATAGTGAGTCCTTATTTCAAGCAGCGAGCCTTCTTTTAGAAAATGAAACTTATTTGAGGTAGTGAGCCTTTTTGTAATTGGTTTTGATATTCTCTATACTCTAACTTATACCTTACCATGGTTTTTCCCTCATTTTGTTTTCCACGTAAATATGGTGTTATTATGTTTTTGCATTTTCATTTTATGGTTAATCACTTAATCAGTTTATGTGTTAGTTCTAGTAATTGAATTTAAGGTTATAATTTGTGAAAATGAATTCACCTCCTCCAAATTATCCTATCCAATGACCTCTTCAAAAAAATTCAATTAAACTTATTATGTTAATTTATCTAGTTGGGAAAAGGGGTCTAGGTCCTAAATCACACTTATCATGATTTGGATTGAAGGATTCAAAATGATTCCAAATTTACTTGAATACAAAACCTAAAAGAAAAAGTCAAAATTTTGGATCATGGTTATAATCCTTATGAATGTGTGTGTAATGAGTGATTTGGATTATTGTTAATTGAATAATTTTTAATGTTGCAATGAACCAACTATGTGAAATATGAGAATATAGTATTCTATTATGAATTATGAGAAATTAATGCAACAATAAAAAATAATCAAGAAATATATAGAGAAGATAGAGGAACTTGGGGTACAAATTTGAGGAACTAAATTAGCTTGTCTACAACATTGTGCACCCTAGACTATTCTCCTTTTTTTAAGACCTTAATGTACATTTCTTATGTGACTAGTTTGTATCTTCTTTCATTCCCATACAACTTTCAAAACTTTTTTTGTTGATCAAAAAATATAGTTTTCATGGATTCATGACTTGTAGGCTTTGAATGAATGAATAAACAAGTAGCCCTAAATATTCCTCCAATCCACATTAGATTTGTAACCTAAACGCATAAAATTATAAGAAATTTTGTGCCATATATGATCTTTCCTAAGTCAAACCATGTGTTGGTATTCCTACCTTCAAAATGGAAAATTATGACAAAAAAGATAAATTATCCTTGGTTAGATAGAGACTAGTGATAAAAAGGTAATAAATTAACCAATTGTTGCAACTAACCACTAATATATAATGTCCTTGATGAACTAACTTCATACTCATCACCATCAAGGATCAATTGTTTCTTGACTTGAATTAATTTGAATACATACAAGTGTTAGCAATTTAGTGTAGGAAATTGTATACCTTTTACAATTTCACACTATGTTTGGGTCCCTTAATTTGTTCAACTTAATTAACCTTCTATTTTTCCAAATTATGCATTAAAAATCCCTTTTTACCATTTTCTAAAAGGGGAACAAATATTAAAAAGTACATTCAATCATTAAATTTCTGTAGATTATGTGAATCTTGGAAATTTAGGCAGAGACCCATTCGCCCATGGGAAAATGGGTCCCCTTTATTAGCTAGGACCCATTTTTAAATATTCTTTTTGAGGAAATTTAATATTCAAAATTCAAATTACAAATGTTGGCTATTGGGATATAATATTCAAGAAATTAAATAAATGTCTACAAATACCAAGTCTTTTCATCATTTAAAACTCTAACACAATTTGCAAAGGAACTTATGATCAAGCATTATTGTAAAAAAAAAGCCAAGAGTATCCATTAGAAGATTTATTGTAGCATATCAAGATCCAAGATGATTCCAATTTATGCGTGTTCATGTTCATGTTATGTGAAGGTTAATATTGTTTTTGGTCTTCAATCATTCAAGCATTCAAGCCAATCAAGAAAGCAATATCCAATTCCTTAAGGTGATGTGTATGTATTTAGTCCTTCAAGGTAGCCATTGAAGGGTGGTGAGTTACATAACATTTTTATTTCATCATTCAATTATTTTCATTATTGATTAAACATTGGCATTGCTATTGTAGAAGTGATAACACTTACATGGGGTTTAATTGAGGCAAACCCCTATATTGCACAAAATTTTCCCCCTTTGTAAATGTACAAGTTATAGGTCTGAAGAAAATTGAAGAGATCTTGAGGATTTATTTTGTATTATTATATTTTTTATCATCATTCTCGTTAACCAACAAAAACTAAGTTACATAATTCATTTCTAACATTCTAAAAAAATTGTAGGTAGAAAAAAATCTCATATCCAACACCAAAGTACCTAAAAACTTGATAAAAAAGGCCCTAGAGAGACTTATTCAACCTTAGGAATCCTTGTCCTTGTAAGCACATCAAGTCCTTTTTTTTTCAAAAGGTTTTTTGTCATCTGCACTTCCTAGATCCACATGGAAACTATTGTTTCCATCTATTAGTTGTCAAGATCTTTCATTTTAATATTAGGGAATATAGGATCATTAGTCTAATCATTCAAAAATTATTCCAATTCCATTCTACTCCCCCTTATGATATAGATTTGGGTGTATGTGGCTCACCATTAAAGTTGATAGTCAATCTATTCACCTTGTTGATCTATATCCTAACAAAATTTACAAAAATGTGGAAATAACCCTAGGTTATGAACATTCATCTTAGAGTCACCAGATTTTTATGTTTCTTTTTTGTGAACCCAGCCTTTTAAAATTATATTCCTTGTAAAAATTCACTCTATATATAAGTTTTTCATTGAATTCTCTTGTATCTTTCATTTAGCATTTCATCTTTATATCATTGAAACACATTAACAATCAAAACAATCACATTCCATATTGCATCATAGGTTGCATTAGGTGTTTTTTCAGTCAAATTTACATTCATATTGTATTCATTAAGTGGTTACAAATCTGAAATTATTCATTGCATCTTTCATGTGAGACAAAATAGTGAAGAAAATTTTCATTATTTTATTTCAAATTTGCATAAAAATTATAATTTTTAAGATTGTGGACTCCTAAAATCAACCAATTATTACATTTTAAATCTAAAATTTACAATGAAAATTTCTCGACACATATTCAAATTTTTTTCACACTTACATTTTTATTTACATCATCTTAAATTGAGCAAAATCTTGTACAATAGTTACTGATTAACCTATTTGTAGCCAGACAAAGAAACATCAAACAACAATATAAAACTTCTAATTTTGAGTTTTCAAAACTCTGTACAAGGAATCATTCACCCTTGGGTGACCCTGTCCTATAAAAGTGTCTTAGAAAGCTTTTGAAAAATGTGAAGTCTTTGTACTATCAAATACAATTCTGTCTACAAAATTCTATTTTAAAAATTTAGAAAAATTGCATGTGCAAGAAAGATGTTCGTTTGCTTGATTAAGAATTTGGAAAAATTAGTTGTATTTCACTATTGAAAATCATCAAATTTGTAGGATAATTGTTATAATTTTTAGGAGTTCTATAATTTTGGTATTTCACTATTCATACCACTAGGTTGTTACGACACCTTACATTGTAATGTATTCATGTTAGATCTCTTTCCACAAGCACATTGTATATTTACCAAGACCTTTATTTTTGATGAATTTTGTTGGGAAATATGTGTCAAATTTACAATTAAATATGGTACTATTGATATGTCAATGATAGTGGGGCATGAGGTTCCCTCATGTGGGGTCTAGGGGCTACACACCCTGGTGTAGGCATGACAGTAGTGCCCCCAAAAGGAAAAAAATATTTATGTTTTATTATTGTAAATGTGAAACATTAATTATTAGGTCACAAATTTGATGGTAAATGTTTTATTAGCTTGAATTTCCCTACAAGGAAATCCTATTTTATGATGGAACTATATTATGACTATGTATTGTGATGTGTTTTGAGAGTTGGATAGTCATCGTGTTTCATCTAGATCTCTAGTTTGATAGTGGTGTGAGAAGCTTGATTTTGCAAGTATATTATAATCATGATTTTTGAATAATATATTGGAAATCTTTTGGAGTGTGGTATTTTTCTCCAAAAAGGGTTGTTTTCATGTAAATCACAATGTTGTGGTATACATGATTTTTATTTTTAATTTTTTAATTTTTTTGTAATCGTTAAAATTTATAAAGTTTTGTATTATCGTCCTCTCAATATTACTATAGGAAGTTGTTTTGATACCTTAGCTTGGTTACAACTTTGACATGTTAGATGAATCGCGTTGGGACTTCATCTCACCTAGATAATTAACTAAAGCTTCTAACATTAAGACCATTGGTATTCATGATAATCATAGGAGTCATTCTCATGATAGCCCTCTTGATTGTGAGAGTATCTCAACAAAATAAAGTGAAATCATTGACACATTTCTTAACATAAATTTTCTTAGTCTTCATACACCTCTACACAACTTCCCTACTTATGAGAAAAAATTGGTGCAAGAGGATGCAATCATGGAAATTCGTGACAATAATAATTGTTCTTATCTTGATAGCTCACCCACTTGTGCAAAAGGTATCATTGTATTAGATGATTCAATCATTGATTATCATGAAAATATTGTTTGTTTCTCTCCTAATAACTCTTCCACTTCAGAAGATATTGTGGTGTAGTAGGATAAAATCATTGATAAATTTCTCTCAACAAATAGTAAGACAAATGCCATATGTGAAGGTCCTAAGTTCACATTAGACCCCCCCTTGATAGAAGGTCATCAACAAGTAGATAACTTAGATGATGTTATGAATGCGAAAGTAATAGTTGGATCTCCTTTAATTAGTAGACCTCCTAAATTGATGAAGGAGCATCCTATGGTACCAAGAAATCTTGCACAACCAAATTTTTTTAAAATTTTACACTTGTACTTTATTTTAATTTTTTTGGATGCAGGTACAAATTTTTGAAATTTTCAACTCTTCCAACATAGTAGAATTTGGTGATGTATTATGGGAAAATCAATTTTTTAATTGCTCAATTTTTGAATTATTTTTAAACATGTTAATTTTACAAAAAGATAAATCTTACACCCAGGCTTGGAGTGGGCATTTAATATGCTTTGTAACTCCACTTTGAAATTTGAATTTTTATTTTGTTGCAATACGTGAATGTAGGGTGTTGAGGGAGAGTGAAAATAGTGGGTTGGAGAGCATGAATATAAAATTGAATTGAACATTGAATGCACATGCCAAGAAAAGGAAATCCATGCTAGGAAGGAGTAATGAGCATTCTGTAGCTTTGATTGGGATATTATTATTTTTGGGAAAAGAGAAAAGATTCTCTAGGTCATAACTATGAGACCTAGTCTTAGTAAATTAGCCATAACTTTCTTATAAAGTTAAAAAATGAAGAATTTAAAAATGATCCAAAAATTTGTAAACAAGACACACCAAACCCATAAATAGTTTTTGAGAATTCTAGTGAATGATAGAGAATTGATAGGTAGAAAGTGAAGGGTTTCTCATTGTAATTTAGTGGAGGTTGTTTTGAGAAACCAAGAATGGTTTCATCTCACACAATTTCTATATATTGATGCTTGCAATTTGGTTAAGTGGGGCTTTGGAGAGTTGGTGGTTGCATATATAGATGCTACTGGAATGATTTTGGAGTGTTGAGTTCATATTTTTGTATGTGTGAAGCCCATGTTGTATGGGTGAATTTGAGCTCTATGATTATGTAATTCATGTTTAGATTTTGAAATCAATATATGCTACAAATTTCTCTTCCATATTTTGTTGTTAATGTTTATTTGTAGAATTCTTGCATAGTTTTGTATGTGTGTTTGTTTTTAAATTTTAAAGGGAGATTATCCCTCTTCATTAGTAGTATCAGAGGAGGAGTTCCCAAGTGTGTAGGAAAAATGTCAAACGTGAAGTAGTTTACACTAGGACTTGAGGGTGGAGAATGTGTGGATTTTTCTTGTAGATGAATGTGCAAGTAGTAAGAAGATATCTTTAGAGGATTTGAGGAACTAAGTCTCCCATGATTGTGAACAAACCACCAAAGGAGGTAGTTTATAATAATATTGGTAAATATCAGAAAATAATTTTGTAAATAGATTGTCAAAGGAGGAAATTTAGAATAGACTACAAAGATTACGAGACATGGAGGACAAGAAAATGGATATTACAATGGTATAAGAGAGTTATTTAGGGAATACCTATGAAGTTGAGAAGGATGATTTAATCATTCTTATTGAAAGAGAATGGGACCAACTTATTGTAGGTGAAGCAAAAGTTGTAGCAATGGAGGATACTAAGGTAAAATTTATTTTTTGATAAATGTTTTTATGAAGACAAATCTAATTGTAATTAAGTTGCAGTAGAACAGTGTGCATTGAAGGACATAGAAGAAAGTGAAGGGGATGATTTATCGATGTGAATGGTAGCAATTGAAAGAGAGAGGGATGAGTTAATCTCAAGCCAGACAAAGGTTCCAATAGAAGGTGAGGTAAAATCATATTTTAATATTTTCTTTGATGAAGATAGGAATGTAGAAATGGAGAAATTTGTTGTAGCAAAGAAAGAGAATAACAAGGACTTGACGGTGGACATGGAGCATCAAATTGATGAAGAGGTAAATTTTAATTCTTCTACATTATGGGATCAAGAAATTGATTTGAATGTTGTGAAGAGAAGGGAAAATTTAGTAGATATGAGAGAATTTATAGTAAAATATTGGCATTCAAGGGTTGCAAATTTATATTTAGAAGTTGTAGGGGCAAATTTGTGTATGTTGTAGGTATTGATGTGTATGACGAGGGAATTTATTGGAGGAGGTCAAATTTTGGAGGGTCAAGATCCATGGAAGAAGATAAGAATGGTAGGTAGAATTGTCAGAGGAGAGCAATTCTAGTTCCAACAAGATGTTTGAAGAAGAGGAAAAATAAAAGGCTTCATGTGCTCTTTGGACAATGATGGAGTTCGCTACAAATTGCTTGCAATCTAAAAGAATAGTTCTACCATTCAACTCCACTTTTGTGAGCCTATGATCACAAACATTCTACCCTGGGTGTCTGATGTAGGAGCATCCTGGGGTAACAAGGAATCCTGCACAACCAAAAATATTTTAAAATTTTATTCTTGTGTTTTATTTTGATTTTTTTGGCTGCAAGTGCAAATTATTGAAATTTTTAACTCTTCCAACATAGCAAAATTTGGTTATGGATTGTGGGAAAATAAAATTATTAATTGATTCATTTTTAAATTGTTTTCAAAGATGTTAATTTTACAAAAAGGAAATATTATACCAAAGCTTGGAGTGGGCATTTAATATGCTTTGTAACTCCACTTTGAAATTTGAATTTGTATTTTTTTGCAAGATTAAAATGTAGGGTGTTGAGATTAAGTGGAGATAGTGGGTTGGAGAGTGGGAATAAAAAAATGAATTGAACATTGAATGCACATGCCATGAAAAGGAGATCCATGATAGGAAGGAGTAATGAGCATTATGGAGGTTTGGATGACATATTAATATTTTTGGGAAAAGATAAAAGATTGTCTAGGTTATAACTATGAGACCTAGTTTCAGTAAAAAAGTCATAACATTTTCATACTGTAATGAAATTAAGAATTTCAAAATGATATGAAATGATATAAATGAGGTGCACCAAGCCCAGAAGGAATTTTAGAAAATTTTGATGAGTGAGAACCTTGATAGGTAGAAAGAGATGGGTTTTCTTGGTGGTTTAGTGGAGGTTGTTTTGAAAAACCAACTATGGTTTCTTCTCACACAATTTCTATATATTGATGCTTGCAATTTGTGTAAGGGGTGCTTTAGAGAGTTGGTGGTCACATATTTAGATAATGATAGAGTGATTTTGGAGTGTTGAGTATTATATTTTTGTATGTGTGAAGCTCATGTTGTATGGGAGAATATGATATCCATGATTATGTAATTCATTTTTAGATTTTGAAATCAATATATGTTGCAAATTTATCTTCCATATTTTGTTGTTAATTTTTATTTGTAGCCTTCTTCCATAGTGTTTTATTTATGTTTGGTTTTAAATTTGGAAGGGAGAGTACCCCTCTTCGTGAAAAAAATAGTAAGATGGATGTCATATATGAAGATCCTAGGTTCACATTAGATCCCCCCTCAATAGAAGGTCATCAACAAATAGATAACTCAATTGATGTTATGAATGTGCAAGTAATCGTTGTATCTCCTTTAATCAGTGGACCTCCTATACCTCCTAGACATATCTTGAAATTTTCAAGGAAACTAAATAGTATGTTTCAAAACACCCAAGTTATCTCACAATTACTCAGACATATAATATTCATCAACATAGTATTAAAGAGTATGATATTGTTGATCAATGTTTTTATACTATGATAAATATCACCCTTTGGGATTTGATTCAAAAATCACCTACATAAAATAGGATTCTCTAAGAGGTTTTTTAGATGACTAATACCCAATATTCTATTTAACCAAATTATGTACCTTCCCCATTTGATTGTATGTAAGTGAAAACTTTAGTTTTATATCAAATTTCCTCAACATAAATTACCCACACTTTAGAACCACAATAAACATGAGGCATTAATGATAAAGTTGATCATTAATGAAAATAGAGTTAGGAATACTCTCATATATAATGGATTAGGTCTTAATTTTTGTAGCATTGATCTCTTAAATAAAACTGGTGTGGACAAGAACCTTATAGAACCTAATAATTTTAATATTAATGGCTTTTACAATGTTAATAAGAATTCATTATGAGTGATCACATTACCCATTGAGGTTGGACCTATGGTTTTTACTAGACCTGTGTCCATATGATTCCAAGACTCCTTTCATACAACCTTCTACTACATAGACCATGTATTCATGCCATGAAAGGAGTATTGTATACTCTTCACTCTTATATGAAGTTTGAACATAATAAAAAGATATAAATGGTTAATTCATATGAAAATATAATAATTCATGAGTTCAAGATAATAATAACAACACCAACTCTCTTAATACTTTGATTCCAACTTCTAAAGTAGAACCTATACAAGTTGATAGTAATCGTAATTTCCTTTCATCCACAACAAAATTCTTAGATGATTTTGGGGCTCATTAGATTTTACACCTTCCTTTATGGGAGAGTATAAAATATCACAATCTATTAAAAAAGAGTTTGATAATTCATTTTCTCAACTTTTTCTGCATAAACAACATCACCCCATGGTGGTGATGGGGGTCTTCAACTCCCATCCCTCATGAGAAGAGTTTACATAACATTAAAAAATTTGAAAAGGATATGTTTGGTCGTGAAGAAGCCAATCCTTTTAACAAGCATAAAATATCTTCATATGAGTTGGAAACATGTTATGGTCTTGAATAAGGAATATTTCTAAACATGGATACAGTAAAAACATTGAACAAAACTATAGAAATAAAGTGAAGTCTTTACCATACTTTTCCAAGAAGGGTCTAGGTTTCTAAACATTATCTTCATCTTCATCTAATGCCTTATCATCTACTATGTGTATGACATCTTGTGATAAGAAAGATATGTCACCTACTATTGGTCAAGAGGCTATCTTGTTAAGGCTTCTCAAAGCCTGCCTAATTAATCTCCCTCCAAGAACACGAAAGAAATATTATAATAAAAGATCATTTTATGCATATTATAGTTTTCACAGTCATTCTACCAATGAATTTTAGGCCTTAAGTACTAAAATAAATCTTAAGGATTGTGGTACTCATCCTTGTGCTAATTCGCCTAATTCCTCTAATCAATAATTATCTTCATCCTATCATGTTTCTCATCACAATGGGGAATTGGTAGCTTTGTATATTCTACTTTTTTCCATTAATCATGGTTCAATCTTAAGTAAAACCATATTTTTCATGGTAGCAACATGAGAGTCCTTTTTTTGGTTGTCCTCGTCTCTATGATTTAGGGGCAAGGAGAACTAGTTTTGGGTGGTGTGCACCCTTTTTAAAGATCCCTTGTTCCCCTATTTCTCATTATTTAAATACCAACATAGTAATTATGCTAAAAATTTAAGTGGGATCATATATTACCCTTATCCATTTCATTTTGTGATGTTTTACCAATTCATATACCCCCTTGGTGGTGGAATTATTTGTAATTTCCCTTGATATGTGGTTATCAATTCATCTATGAGATGTTATGCCTTTTTATTTTCATGGAAGTTCCTAGCATAATACAAATTTAAATCCATATTTGGCATTTCCTTGGCTTGACTTTATTAACACGTTGAACCTAGTGTAAGCATTCGTATAATTTTTTTTGATAATTTTTACATGGTACATTACCAAGTTCATCATGGAGTATAACTTTTCATATGGTTTGACATATGGTTACATACCTATGGATCTAGTGCATCCTTCCCATTTATACCACACTTTTTTTATGAGTAAACACCTTGTAAAACTAGTGTCTATTTCTCATCCTTGTCTTGGGGTCTCACTTATTGAATATTGAACTTGAAATCACATGTAAATATTTCATGACCACCAAGAATAATACAAATTTCTTGCTATTAGAGCTATGTAGCCCATGAGTGATGTTTATGACTTTATTTCTCATGGGAGCATTCATTTATTTGATGGATGATGTTTTGTATTTGAGAAAATTTTAGACCAAGGTCTCTTTACCTTACTAACTCAAATCCTTGTAGTACTTTTTTTTTTCTTGTTTTCATGTGTCTTCTTCATGTCTACATCATGTCTACATCATGATTTTTTTGATGTAATCATCATCCATATATTATGTCTATGCCATGTATATTCATTATGTATGCTTCATGTTTTATGACATACATATGTTGGTGTATATCATCTTGTTGCATATCATGCATGCATGTGTGTTCCTTTGTGCCTATGTCTATATTCCATGGGATCTTAGATCCTAGGGGCTTGTGTAATCATATTATCATTTTCATTCTATCTCTTCAATATATGTGCACTTGGACCCCTCTTGACATAAATTTATCTACTTTAGTTTGAGTATGAGCATAAGCTCATACTCTCACTAAATTGGAGGCTAAATATAGTGTAAGAAATTATATATCTTTTACAATTTCACACTATGTTTCGGTCCCTTATTTTATTCAACTTAATTACACTTCTTATTTTCAAAATTATGCATTCCAAAGCCTAATTTTTATTATTTTCCAAAAGGGGAACCAATATTAAACAAATAAATTCAATAATTAAATTACCTTGTATTATGCGAATCTTGGAAATTTTGGAAAGGACCCATTAGCCCATGGGTGAATGGGTCCCCTTCGTTGGCTAGGACCCATTTTTCATTTTATTTTTGAGGAAAGCTAACATTAAAAATTCAACTTGCAAATATTGACTATCAGGATCTAATCTTCATGAAATTAAACAAATGCTTGGGTATGTGCAAGATCATGATGGTCTAAAAAGTGGCAATATGATGGGTATGTGTAGGGTATGTGGCTGATGACTTTTTTTACCCAAAATTGATGAAAAAGAAAGGATTTTTAAAGGAGATTCTTGGTTTTTCATCAATATAAATTATTCTTTACTTTGAATTTAATAAATAATTTTTATTCATTTTCTATTTGAATTATGACTAAAGTCCTGATTGATAGGTTGATTGAAAAACATCTATAAGTTTCAAATGGTATCATATTTTCTAAATCCGAAACATATGTCACATTCTATGCTTTGCATACTATAGGAGTAAAAAAAAAAAAAAAATCATGAATTTTTGACCAAGTTAAGTGGTCAGACATACAAGTTTTTATATTTTTTTAAAGTTGTAATAAAAAAATCATAATTAATTATTTACTTCAAAAAAAATTACAAAAAAATATGTATCACATCAAGACATGAGTTCTCTACTTATATCTAAAATCTTATAAAAGACTATTATCATTTTATTGTGGTTAGGGTGGTCAGACAAACACCTACTTCTCATTTTTTCCCTAAAATTTAAGTGCTACTGCATTGAAATTTCAAATTTTGACCATATATATATATGTAAACCTAGTAGTTTAGAAACTACATTCAAATTGCTACAAATTCTATTCTTGCATATTTTTGAAATAATATAGAAAACCTATTCAAATTTTTATGTCAAGTTTCCTAACTCTTATTTTTCTAAATTTTTTGCCACTTAAGGGCCTTTTTTTTCCATGATGACCCTGCACATACCCACCTATAAGTACATAGTAATTTCATCATTTAAAACTAGAACAAAATTTGGAGATTTACTTATGATCAAGCCTTATTGTTAGAGCAAGGCTAGAGTGACCATTAGAAGATATATCACAACAAGTCAAGATCCAACATCATGTCAAATTATGTGTTTTGATGTTCATATTATGTAAAGGTTATCATTTTTTTAGGTCTTCAATCATTAAAGCATTCAATAATTCAATCCAATCAACAAATAAAGATCCAATTCCTTAAATTAATTGTTGAACACTCAAAATACTTAAAGGGGGGTGAATCAATATCACTAAAATTCATTAACTTCATCAACTTAAACATGCATTTAAACTATATAATTAAAATTGTACAAAGGAAAAAGAATAATTAAAGCATGAATCAAATCAATAAAAACCAAAACACGAGATTTACATGGAACTAATCCTCACCATAGTTTTCCCACTATCAATAATCACTATCCAAGGACTCACTATCTAGAAAGAAAGGCTCATTTCCAAGGGCTCACTACCCAGAGAACTCACTATATAAAATAGAAAGAGAATATAATAATGGATCACTAGTATATTTTGAACTACTAACAATGCATCTACATTGTGTTTAAGGTATAATTCCAATTAGGCTCTAAAAGCTGAATTTACACATTTCATACTTCACCGCTATCACCTTTTGTACTACATACTACATATCACACATTAAATTACCTCTCGTTCATCAACCATTCAAGGAATTAGCCATCTATACATTGGTTCTACCGCAATATTGTCTCTCACTTTTTGGATATGTTGATTTTTGCTTGAAATCACTCTTTTAAGACAAAAATGATTTAAGCCTTAATAGATTCTATCTAAATGTTTTTAATTGAAGAGTGATAAATAATACCCCCTTATATAAAAAAACCTTTCATAGAACCCCTCTAGTATTAAATCATACTCACAATGGAGTCTCCCTTGACCTATCAAAATCTTGGAAGAAAAAAACTTTTTCCTTTTCTTTTAAGTGATTAAATAATGTCATTTAGAATTATATTTTACAAGATTATAGCTCTTCAAATGGGCTTTCCAAAAAGTATAGTTTTATATGTTTTAATTTTATCATGTATTTACTATTTTTTTTTAACTTATTTTTTCTTTCAACATCAAGCTCTTCAATTTACAGAGGTGGAAAAATAGTAAACCATTGTAAAAAAAAAAAAAAAAAACCTTTCCATAAGTATTGTTGTCCTAGTTTCCCAAAAAAAAAGAAACAAATGGATTTAATATATATACAATAGGTTATTTTGTATGGCACAAATGTATGTCCAAATTATAGTTATAGTGTTTTTGAAAACTAATTTAAAAAATATATGTAACAAAAAATTATCAAAAAATATTCTTTCCCTAGATATTGATGTTGAAAATCTATATTTTAAAAATTAAAATTTTATACTTTATAGAAAAATGTTATGTTGTACAACATAAACGTTACATTTTGAAAATGTTGTTTTCTATTTAAAACTAGCTATTAAAGGAGATCTTGAAAGATTCATGATTTATTTTGGAATTTTAAAAAATATATATATTTAGAATTTACACACAAATTGACACAAATCACTAGTTTGCATCATAGATTCAAATTCTTAATGGTTTATCTACAATATGTATCAAAAGATGAAGATTCGATTAAAAATATTGATTTGAATGTCCATCTTGACCAAAATGTGAGACAAAATATCATTGCAATTTCACCCATATACATATATCTTCCGCAAATAAACATATAATCAATTAGGTCAACCTAATTAGATGAAATGTATAGCCCCATAACCTATTGGCTCAAACTCTATCATGCATACATTTGAGAAGAAAGAAAAGAAAATTCTTCACCAAATTAGGTCAGCATGACCTATAATTACACCCTTAAATTGACTTCGTACACAATTCAATTCTACATGACCCCAAAACCCTTAGTTTAGTACCACACAACAAAAATAGTTAAGAAACAACATAATGAACCAATTATCCATTCACAACTCAATACATGGAAAACAAAATCACTTTTCACTTGGAGTGCACACACACATGACATCTTCCAACACTTCATTAAAATGACACAACATAATATTCATATGTTGTGGAAGAAATTAAAAAATAAAAATTTGGATATATAACTTCAATATATACTATTATTACCTAAGAGCTACATGAGAAGATTTTGCAGTGGAGCAATGCAAACCACAAAAATGTTCTAGTACAATACTAAAAATGCATACTAGGACTTAGCCAATTCTTTGAAACACTTATTCTTCTCGAAACCAACACTTTTACATTTCTACGATGGGTTCCCATCAATGAAAACACCATACACCATCATTCTCATGTTTCCAACAATCTCCCCATTTTCATTGATGGTAACACACCTCTTCTACATTACTCACCCTTTGACATCAAGGTTAAAGGGTACCAAAAAGGTACTTCTCCTCTTTACTCCCCCTAACAAGGTTTATCCATCACCAAAAATGAGAAAGAATGTTTTGAAACTCCTACTAACTCTGCATATGTACATTGAAATAAAAAAATTGCATATAGAAGGAAAAAAATATACATATTAACAAGATGAGAATAAAATACCCTTATAAAACACCTTCAATTTATGAATGTGTGCCTCCTAATACTTATTATTTTATCTTTTTCATCCTACAATAAAATTAATTGACTATGAAATTTCTCCATAGTTACTCTAGTTTCTCCCCCTTTATCATTCACTGGATCATATGCACCTAAGACCTAAGAAATTTGAGACTCAATTGAGTCCATTTGATCTTTTGTGATCCTTGTAGATACATACCACTTCAAAGAGAATTGAAAAAAAAAAAATTCTTCTCGCAAACACTTTTGAGCTTCCTTTAAGTTACCTTGAAAATTGGAAGTTAAAAAATTCAACTAACCTTTAATCATTGACTTTCCTTTTCATTTCCTTCTCTATATTATCTTCCAGCCCAATAGAATACTCTTTAAAGGAATTGAGAAATAACCTTAATTTTTACACATTGAATAAAGAATTATCAATAGATATTTGGGAAGTCTTTCTTGCAATACCTTCACAACCTCATCCACCAACTCATTACTCTTCTAGTGAGTTTAAAGAATCTTCTTTCTTGTGGAGGCATGGAATACATCACCTAGTTGTAACTTGTGGAGTAGAGAAATATTGTCTAAGTCCATGTAACCTTGTTGGATAAGAATCTATAGTAGTTGTGTTGGATATTGCTGATATGTTGTTGTCATTGATGTCAACACTATTGGAATTAATGTCTTTAAGGTTGCATATGTCGAGGATATTTAGAGAATTGCAATAAAATAAGTTGCAGGTTTTCGGTGATGCAGTGAAGTTCAGTGTGGTGGCTAGCTTAGTATATTGATGATAAGTGGTTGTGGATTAATGGGTTTTTTTTCAAGTATATCTAGTTTATCCACATGAAGTTTTAAAGATTCACATGAAGATTTGATTGAGTTATGAGTATCTATGTTCTAACAGTTGTTATGTTTCTTTAGTTGGTGTTCCTGAAAGAAGATAATGTGATTCTAGTAATTTGAGTTGTTGCGGATGCTTCTATGGTGATTCATGATGCTTGTGGATGTTTCTAGATCATGCTCTATCTATTTTATTTGTCTACATTTATCGTTGTGCTCGTGATTGGTGATTCTCTTCTGTGTATTCATGTTTTTCATGATCTTGGCCGATAGGGTGATTGTAGCATGTTGAGGATCTTCAAGGAGTAATTTTTTAAGGTGTTCTAATTTGAGGATGTTTTTTTGGGTCACTACTATGTCTTGGCTAACATTTTTTGGTCTGCATTAATGATTGTTTATTGATTTGGGCTGATAATTTATAAACATTTCATATTTCTTTGGGCCGACATGTAGTTGATGTTATTTGTAGTTGAAAATATATATGATCGATTGTTTATACCATTTGAAGGAATGTGTATGGTGAATCATGTCTGAAGTATCCTATGTGTGAACATGTTCTTATATTTCAAAGGAAGAGGTAAAGTGTTGAGAAGAGTTAGTAGATGTTTATGTACTTAACCAAAATTGTAATAAGGTATTAGGAGATACTATTTTGTTAGTTCAAAATCTTTCAGATGTAATCTAAATGTGATTGTAAGACAATGAATCTTCTATTGGGTAGTAAACCTTTTGTATTTGAGTAGTGAGCTCTAGGAAGTGTGCTTAAATGCATGTGCATTCCCCATTTATCATACTTTTAACAGAGTACAATCTTGTGGACTAACCTCTACCATGGTTTTTTTGCTAATAGGGTTTCCACATAAAAAATCTTGGTCTTATGTGTGTTTTTGATGTGGTGATGGTTTATGATTTCATTTTTATTTATCAGATCTAAGAATAAGTTTAATAATTTTAATTTTGGAGACAACTGATTCATCCCCCCTCTCAGTTTTCTTCCCTTTTCTTGCCAACAATTGGTATTAGAGCAGGTTCCTCCATAGAAGCTTGATCACTTGAGGTGATTCAGGATGGAAACATATAGGAAGGATAGTTTGAGATTTGATGGAACAAATTATTCTCTATGGAAGACTCGAATGGAGTGTCATATGAGATACATTGCCAAACATTATTGGAATATTACAAAGAATAGGTATATCATCCCATAGAATAGTCCTTCTACTATAGGTGAGATTGAGGAAGTCGAGTACAATATTAGGGCTAAGGAAGCATTATTGAGTGCTTTGATTGATTCCAAGATGAAAAATGTAATGGAGTTGAAGAGTACCTATGAGATCTGGAAAATTTTGAAAACTTTTTATGAAGGTGATACCAATGTGAAGATTGCTAAGCTACAACGCCTAAAAGGGAAATATGAAACATTGAGAATGGGTGAAGATGAGAACATCACTTCTTTTATGTAGATAGTGAATGGACTTGTGTACAATATCAGATGTGTTGGTGAAACATTGGAAGAATCAAATATTTTTGCTAAAGTGCTTAGATCCTTTCTTGCTGCATACAAACACAAAGTTGTTGCTATTGAGGAGATTTGGACTATGACAAATCTAACCAAAGACATGTTGATTTGCAAGCTTGTTTCTTTTGAGTTAAGTGAGCTTGGTGAATCTCTTTCTAATACAAAATTTGCATTCAAAGCTACCATCTTTGAAACAGATAAGTAGAGCTATGATAAGAACAAATGTGTTCAAACTAGGGGAAGAATTGCAAAAGAATACTATTTGATATCAAAGACCGATCCTAATAGTGTTAGATGTTCGGAAATGTGTTTTGTACACCTATAGTCCAAGTATGTGAAAGAATAGTGGTTGAGATATAGTGGCTGCTAGTTAGGGGGAGTAGTTAGATGTTTAGAAATGTGGTTCAGATCTTGTATGGAGAAAGATAATGTATATCTTTGTCATTGATGTCAAAGGGGGAGAAGAGTCATGTGAAAAAATGTGAAATAATGAAGGAGAAAAGAGTCAAAATCTAAGGGGGATAAAGTGCTAAAAGAAAGTTGTGTTGATAGTTTTTTTCACATCATGTATTGCCATAAATTCCAAAGGGGTAGATTGTTGGATATTGTTGATATGTTGTTGTAATTGATGTCAAAAATATTTTCATTAATGTATTTAAGGTTGTATATTTTGAGGATATTGAGAAAATTGTAATAAAATAAGTTGCAGGTTGTTGGTGATGCAGCGAAGTTCAGTATGGTGGCTAGCTTAGAATATTGATGATAATTTGTTGCAAATGACAGGGTTTGTTCTCAAGTATATCTAGTTTATCCACATGAATTTTTAGAGGTTCGCATGAAGATTTGATTGAGTTATGAGTATCTCTATTTTGACAGTTGTTTTGTTGCTTTAGCTGGTGTTCTTGAAAGAAGATAATGTGATTCTAGTAATTTAATTTGTTGTAAATGCTTCTATGGTTATTCATGATGCTTCTAGATGTTTCTATATCATTCTCTATCTATGATGTTGCTCTGCATTGATTGTTGTGCTCATGATTAGTGATTCTCTTATGTGTTCATGTTTTTCATGATCTTGGGCAACATAGTGATTGTAGTGTGTTGTAGATCTTCGAGGCATCATTTTTGAAGGTGTTCCAATTTGAAGATTTTTTTGGGTCTTCATATGTATTAGCTGACATTGTTTGGTCTGTTAGCTCTCAAAAACATAGGTTTGAACCATGAAAGGTTTTCAAGCTTTCACAACATTCTAGGGTAACAAACAAGTTCAAAAATATTTTGGACCTTCTACTCTTCAGGTGCTGTGAGACCTAGGCGGGTGTACCTATCTGAATGATGTGGACTTGACTTATGATTATCTTTCGTGCAATGATTTTTCCACGGTGGCCGATGAAAATGGACAAATAAAATCAAATTTGGTATAAATTGTATACCAATATTCAAAACTAAACCCTAATATGTTTAGTTAATAGATGTAAAAATATGAGTGAAACTAAAGAATAAAAACGAAGAGACCAGTGCCTTATAGGGTATGTAGAGTTAAGAGAAATCTAAAACAAGTACTTTTTTCTGGCAGACATTCAAGTTATTTAGCATTTTATTTGGTTTATATCTTGTAGAAACATGCAAGGTTATGATTACTGAGTTCTTCTTAGTGATCCAATTGACATTCTCTAATTACTATGATCAATTTAAAGAATTTAATCTTTACTAGAAAGATACAATTAATTGACCATACAGATGTAGCAAATGTGCACTGACAAACTGGGTATGAACTTGTTACACCAATTCAAATAACCAAAAAACACCATACCAGAGATAACTTCAATAATAATTTTAATGAATACCATAAACAATCAATACCATAAACAACTGCACCATATTATTAGATTTCAACTGATATCTAAATGATTTGAAACATGTAGCATAGTCTCATATTGGCAAAACATTGTATTACAATGTATATTTTCTATCCTCTATCCTATTCTACTTATCACACCCCATTTTGTTTCCAAAATAGACATTTATACATTGAGAATACGAAAGGATGCATCCTTTCAGAAATTGAAATGTCACATGTATACAAAACAAAAAGATAGAAGATAATTAAGCTCTATTTAGCCATACGTGAGTTTTAGTGAGGTGATCCAAATAATTCGGGCGCTCATATGTGTCTGCATCTCCAACAACATTCTAGATCATGATTTCCATCTTGACCATCTCCTCATTCTGCTCGCTCACTTCATCCAATGTTGTATCCTCTGTAGAAGCTATCCTCATGACTTCATTCAATATTGACTCACATTCACTTTTCCATCTAGTGGCATCCTTCAATTCCCCTTTGTCATCAGATAATGTAATCACAGTCTTCTTGGCAGCATCAATCAACCCCTGTTCATCCCCCCGTAATTCATCATAGAAATTTTGATGACGATTGATAATATGATTTGCAGCTTCAAGTGTTGCACTATTAGAATCATCACTTTGGGGCAGTTCATGAAAATTCTCCATAATTCATCCATCCATCCTTTCATGCTCCTTTAATGCAGCCAGAGTATGAGAATATTTTCCCCACAATTTATTTAACCAAGATGTCAAACTATCATGCCTCTTCTTGACAATTGCTGCAATTGCATCATGCTTTCCCTGGGAATAAGCACTTGATCCTATCCAATGATCTTTTGACTAAGAGCTTTCTCCTTGAGTAAGCATTTTGGTTGGCCCTATTGAAACACCAACCAAATCTTTTAGTTTCTCATTCTCTCTCAACATTCTTTCATTATTTGACTTATAGATTTCTCTTTCTTTTATTAGCATCTGGATCTATGCTTTATTCAATTTTGCAATATTAACACTACTTTCAACAGTAGCCATAGGATTAGCCTCTTCAACTTTTAGGGTCATGACATGGCCAAATGCCTTCTCTGTGTCAATTACCATTGATTTCTTGTGGGGTGGGTATAAGGCCCAAATCATAAATGACCCTTCATTAGTATTGTACTTGGAGCCTACATACACCTCTGTTATGTTTTCCTTGTCAAGCTTGTGTGTATCATTACTATCCTTCAAGAAACGGTCAAAAACTAATGCAAAATTTAAATCAAGTCTAGCAAAGATCATGACACCAGCACTTTCCAACATTTTCCTCCCCTTTTCAGGAGTCATATTTGTCATTTCATCATCCACACACCTTCTCAACTAACTCAGCAATTGTTCTTCATTCCATGAAGTGACATCATCAACATTCTCTCTTATTTCCTTCCCCTTCTGCTTATACAAGAATGCTTTGAATTCTAGGGAATTTATGAATTCATCATCAGAGACAAATGATCTATATTCCACATGCCTTGCATCAACATCACCACTTTCTATACCTTGTTCTTTGGTTGGGAAAACATACTGCTGAATCCTCAATCTGGATGCCTTTTTTGGTTTGCCTTGTGGCACATTATCCTTTGGTGTTTCCTCTTCTCTAGAAGACAATAACTCTACATCTTGCAGCCCTTGGTTATACCTTTCAACCACCATTTCAGCATCATCTTCATCTAAATTTTTGATCATATAATCAAAGGTATAGGGTACATGTTAATACCCTCCAAAGTTAATCTTCATCTTTGTAGAATTAATATATCCCTCTCGATCAAAGTCTTTCCTGGGTGGTCCTCTCTTCATATTATAATGCAACAATCTATCAAGGATCGAATTGTATCCTTCCTTAGCCAACACAGTGAAGTCACCAAAACACAATGTACTAGGCATAAAATCCTACTTCCCAAAAGAGCTGAAATGCATCACACTGCAATAATTCATTTGTTTGACAATTTCCAAATATGCAACTCTGTTTGGAACTATCCTTGGCAGAATGAAAGGGGAATCTTCAAATCCATATACTCTAATCACTGTAGCTCCCTCCAAACAATACCAATCTCCCAAGTTATGATCAATTGGCCCAATGAAGTCTTTTGGCCATAGGAATCTCTTAATCTTATTAGTCAATGAATAATTACAAGGATATTTATACAATCTATACAATGTTTTCAGAAAATGTTCTTCAAAATGGATGAAACTAGAATTAGCAAACCTACTGTCCCAAATAGCAGTCCACAACTGAACAGGAAATGCTTCACCCTCCTTACCAATTTGAGAAATTCTCATTTCTAGAGGCCATACTCCCAACTCCTGTCCAAAATATAGCACCAAGTGCATCAACAATGAATAGTGTCTGAGATGAACAATAGATGATCCACCCTTGATAGCCATCAATCTTGAATCAAGCCCCCCTAGAAATGTATGAGGCATAGTCAAATGGCCTGGAATTGTGATACTGGATATTTGCTATGATAATCATTGGCACAATTGACATGAATTCTAGGGCATCCATTCCCAACACCTGACACACTGAGAAATATCTATACTTCATATAGGGCTCAAACAAGTCCACATGATAAGGAGGCCCCTCACTATCTTGCAGAGGATCTGGCTTACTGCCCTATTTAATCCCATGAATTGGCAACCTCCAGCCCTTATAAATCGTATCCATTCTTGAGAATTCCTTCTCCAAATCTTCACAACTGATCTCCTCATTGCAGAACCCTTCTAATTTGAAAACCTCACATATTGCTTCTTTTGACACATATATCTGTGGTTTTCTAGATGGGTCACATATAGCTTTATGTTTTGGATCATAATGATCTGCAAGCAATTTTACTAGTTCTACATTCATAAATACATTAGGGCACACCAGCTTCCCTACATTCAACTTTCAAGGATTACAGATTGGTTCAAAATGGTTTCTCCTATGATAGTGAAAATTGAATAGTTCATACCATCTTACGGTAGTCCAGACATCACCTATGAACTTGCATTTATCATCTAACTTATCAACTTCTACCCTAATTTGTGCAGACCTTCTAGCTTTAGGCCCTGAACCAAGTAGTTGATTAATAAGTTCCTGGTTTAATCTTCGTTTAGTGCCCTCATGCTCTGTATCAACCTTTTGTTTCTTTCCTTTAGATTGACTACTCTCACCAAGCTTTCTACCGTTAGCTTTTCCAAAACCAACAGACTCCATTCTTTCAAAACTACAGAATAAAAAATGTGGAAGGCTAGGAAACAATTACTTATAGTATTCTACTCAAGCTCCTCAGACTGAAAGAATATCCTGGTTCTCTGTTCACTTTGCTAATTCTTCTGCAATCAATTCAGCACTGAAGCATTGATTAAACCTTCGTTGTTACATCCCATCGCGCCATTAATGAAGCACAAATGAAGGCTCTTTTGAAACTAGCATTGTCGCATCAAATGTCCTGTCAATGAAAGATTTTCAAATCTGGGGCAAAGTCCTTTCGCAACGTTTATTACACCACTCGCCAAGACATTATGTGGCCTTACCAACATTTGGAATCATACTGATGACTATCACTTTAGTGTTTCATGTTGCTATGACATTACCAAGTTAGGGAGATGTTTCATAGAGTTCATTATGTTATACCGAGATATGTTCTTCAATGCATTTTCTAGTCGCTGAGACAAGATCACCCCTTCGTCCAAGAAAACACACCTTAGCGTGACCATTGAGTTTCTTCACCAAAAAAATAAATCCTACCGATAAAAACAATTTCATTGGCAAGACAATGAATCTTCGAAAAGACTCATACTGATGCCAAATGTCTCACTGAACCCATTCTTGTCGGTGTAACTTTCAAACTTCGGTGAAACTTATACTGATGACCCCTTCTCCTGTTAATGCATACTTTATCGGCATAACTTTTGAGTTGGCAAGACTGCAAGACCTCACCTCGAAGTACTTTGATAGAGTCCCCTTGCATTTGGTTCGGCTAGACAATTCAAACTCACCAAGACCTCATCCTGAATACCTTTAGCTTGGCCGATATACTTCCACATGCACCGGTCGGTGAGACACAATGTATTCGCTATGAATTCACTCCAATGATGATTCCTTTGTCGAAATGACTCTTTTCTGTGGCCGAAACAAAAGAAGTGTCCTGTCGTTAATATGCAACAAGCATACATTAGTGAAAAATACATAGGTTAGGGAGACTTTCACTATGTCTTACCGATATGGGTAATATAATGGAATGTGAAGGATTAGATGGATTCAATTGGATCTTATGATAGAAAAAAAAGAAAGATACCATGAGGAGGTAACTTTATGCTTATGATAAAGACTTATTTTGGAAACTCATGAATGCAACTGACTGTGAAAATTTTAAAAGTTTACAGTTATAACATGGTTTGCATTGATAATTTTTTATTGATTTAGGTTGACAATTTGTACACATTTCATATTTTGTTGGGTCAACATGTAGTTGATGTTATCTCTAGTTGCAGAAATATATGATTGATTGTTTATACCATTTGAAGGCATGTGTATGGTGAATGATGTGCAAAGTATGTTGTGTGCGAACATGTTTTAATCTTTGAAGGTAGAAGTGTAAAGAAGATTGAGAAAAATTTTATGTGCTTAACTAGAAATGTAATTAGGAAAATTAGGAGATGCTATTTTCTGAGTTCAAAATCTTTTGGATGTAATCCAAATGTGATTTTAAGACAATGAGTCTTTTGTTGGATAGTACGCCTTTTAAATTTGAGTGGTGAGCTCTAGGCACTCTGCCTAAATGCATGTGCATTCCCCATTTATCACACTTTTAATAGAGTATAATCTTGTGGACTATCCTCCATCATGATTTTTCCCCTAAAAGGGTTTCCACATAAAAAATCTTGGTGTTATGTGTGTTTTTGATTTGGTGATGGTTTTTTTTTCATGTTTATTTGTCAGATATGAGAATAAGTTTAATTTCTAAGACAACTGATTCACCCCCCCTCTCAGTTGTTTTCCCTTGTGTTTCCAACACGTTGTGCAGACACCATCGGTTTAAATTATAATGGCATATCCAAGAGATATTTCAATGAATCTCCAAAGGCTTGAGAGGATTCACATGGTGTTTTAATATTTTTTATTCATTTGTATCAACCTTCTCCTTCTCATCACTAGTAGAACTCTCTTATGAATTCTTCTCAACTTCTAGAGGAGGATTATTCTTCTTCTTTTGTGCTTAAGTATTCCTTGGGGCATCTTATTTATCTTCTTTACTCTTCTCAACATTTATTTCCACATTCAAAGGGGTGTTATCCATCAACATGTCTTCTTGTTTCTCATGCTCATGCTCATTTTATTCATTGAGTGGGTCATTTATTTTTGGGAGGACAATGTCTTGTCGCATCTAATATTCATCACCCAAAGGGACTCCCAAAACTTTAGTAAATGTTTCAACTTTTTGTAGCATCTTTTTCCTTAACTTATTAATATCATCCTTATGTTTCCTCAAAAGAGTACTTAATCTCTTTTTTTATCTTAAGTATTTTTCAATAAAATTGAGACAACCTAACTCTTTCATCATGAGAAAATGAGGAAGCAATCTTCTCCAAGGAAAATGTCATCTTTGCATCCTCTACAATACCTTCTTCTATTGTTTCATTTGACACACCTTTTAGATCATTTAGAAATTGATCCTCTATCTCACCCACAACATTATTAAATTTTACCATAAAATTGACAATGTACTCTTCAATTCTTTTGCTATGAACATCATTTGTATTTGGGTGTACATTTTAATAGTTTATGTCAAAGTGCTAAACTTTGCAATAATATTGAACTCAACATTTAAATTCATATGAATATACTCAAGGATAGGAGTGGTTTCCTCTTTCTCTTTTCTATTATCCATGCCGGTATCTTATTGAGAGACACTAGATTTCCTTTCCCAACCAAATGGGGCCATTCCTCTTCCTCGTCTTCATCTTCGCAACAGGCATACTCTTTTTTTTTCATTCCTTTCCTTCTTCTCTTTGAATAATTTTCTTGCACATGGGTGTTTGATATGCCTTTCTTCTTGGAACCACCTATAGGTTTTTCTACGAAGAACTTTGGAACAAGAGAAGTGGAGGATGGGGTCCTAGATGACCTTATTATTCTTGGAATAGTTTGAGAAGGTGCGAATGTGCTTTTATATTTCTCCATAGATCTCTTAGGTGTACAAATTATAGTGTAGGAAAATCTACTCATTTACATTTTCACACTATGTTTGAGTTCTTTAATTTAAATTGACTTAATTATGCCTCTAATTGGACATATTATGCATCTACAAGCATAATTAATTACAATTTTTGAATGGATAATAATGAATTAATTAACGTACTTATCATTTTTAACTCCTAAAAATTAATAGGTCAAGGAAATTTAGGTTAGGGACCATTCACCCTTGGGTGAATGGCTCCCCTTTAAGATAAAAAATTCAAATTTTAAACATACTTTTGGTGGCATCTTAAAAGTATAAATTCATGTTTTAAGTGCCAACTTGTGATCAATTTTTTGAAATTTAGAGAATTACCTATAAAACCAAGGTCTTTTTATTAAATTTAAATCCTAAGAAATCTAGAAATTCATGAGAGAAAAAATCATAGCTCAGATTATTGTTAATGCCGTTCAAGAGAAAATTTCTCAAGCATTTGTTGCAGCATTCAAGATCTCAAGCATCATGTCAAAGTTATATTTAATCATGTATGTTTTTGGAGCTAACATTAGGATGTACCTTTCAAGCATTCAAGTAAAATTTCAATCATCAAGATTGTATCATCATTCCAGCTAATTTATGCAAGATAAAGACCTTATAGAGATATACTATTTTTAGTCCTTCAAGGGTTTTAAATCAAGGGTTTGGTGAATTTAAACATAACAATTGTTCATTGATTATTCCTTTTTTGTTTCATTCTTTCAATTCAAGGTTTAATTATCAAAATAGGGTTTGACCAAGGAAAAACCTAATTCACCAAAAATACAAAAAAATCCCTCGTGTGTTTCATAGATTTTAGGTTGAAGAAGGATTGAAGATTTATCAAAGAAGAAAATTTTGAAAATGTTGTTAAAGTTGTTGTCAGGGCACAAAAACTCACTTTTAGTATAATTTATTCTAAAATTTTTTACTATAAAAACTAGAGGAATCAATAGTGGGGACGAAGGTCCAAAGCACTATGGTAAAATATTTGAAACCCCTTTAGCAAGACCTATTGGCCCTTCAAAAAATGATTCCTAAGAGGATACTCAACATAGGCTTTTTATTAGAGGTGCATAAAATCAAGCCCTTCTTATATTGTAATTTATTTATGGATTCTATTAGATTAAGGTTTAGTTTACAATTTTTTTTTGTTACATTACATAATTATATTCATTTTATTATTTTTCATTCATCTCCCAAAATTGTATTTCAGGCTAACGTACCTCATCCTCAACCACAAGGAAAACAATGAAGATCTTCATAAAGGTTGAATCACCTAATGGTTGTAAGTTAGTCTTATCATGGGGATCTATTTTTCATAGTGAACTAAGGAAGATAGCTACATCATAACCCCATTCCAATATCTAATACACCCTTTTTCTAATATTTCATTTTAGTGAACTTGACATTGTACATCAAAATTTATAAAATTGGAGTCCATTCAAAACCTAGATCTAGGATTTGCACTAGTTAGCATGAAATTACATTAATTTTTATTTCATTTATGTTTATTAACATTGAATTAAATTTTCAACTCAGTTACTATTTTAGGTTTTCATTTTGAATCCCTTAAAATCTAAAAAATTCAAAAAATTGTATGCATATTACATTAATTTTTGCATAGTACTTGCATATTAGTGTGTGTTCAATCATTCATAATCAAAATTAAATAAAAATTTGATGTAGAGTAGGGTGAATGATCAAAAACTAACTCAAAACTAAGTCAACAAACCAAAATTTTCAAACTTAGAACCCTAACTTGGTGGGTTTCTCTCACAATCTTCATATTCCCCTAGTAGTACTTCCAAAGTTGTTTTCCCAACACAACTAGCAAAAAATAATTCACACCAAAAACCTATTTATATATTTAGATACCCTTTATCCCATTTGACAACATATATTGATTGTAGGTGGGGGTGTTTTAGAACACAAAAATTAAAATTCTACTACGATACTTTGAACTAGGCCTAATTAGGCTTGTTTGATTAGGTGACAACAAGGTTTTCAAAACCCAGACTTCAAATCTTCACACTAATGGCTTAGACATGTCACAAATTGTTTTACTCAACATTTCCACTCACTAAAAAAAAATTATCAATGAATTTTTACAATACCCTATGTATTATGCAACTTCTATGCCTAAAACAAGAGATTAATCAAACTAGGGCATCACCAAACTTGCACTTAACACCATCCCTTGCTCCTAAAAAAATATGAACATGAAACTAAATATACTTACATCCATTCCACTAAATTTTAAGAAAATTCATTAGTGGAATGGAGAGGAAATCATTAATTACAGTCAAGGCACACCCTAGTGAGGTTTTTAAACAACTTTTAGTAAATCTACTCTAACTTCTCTAACTTACTCCAAACTTGATGAAATCAGATGATACTAAGAACTTGTAAAATAACAAGAATTAAAAGCACCATCAATTCCAATAAAAAAATTATCACTTCTAGGTCGTATAGGGCTATACCACACTATGTAGCAACAAAAACAACCTTGAAATTGTAGGAAACAAGAGTTTTATTAAGGTTCGATCTCCAAAACAACTAATAGAACCTTGTCTTAGTGATTCCAAGGTGTATTAAAAAAATTTCAAAAAAAAAGCTAACTGTTCCCCAACTGTTTTCCAAAACCCAATAGTTCATCTTCTTTTAAGACATAAAATATAAAAATTGCTTGTGCAACTTTTTTGCAATTTTGCAATATTGACATATTTCACACAATTGACACCAACTGACTCAAAAACATAATAGGTAGTCTTAAAAGACCTCATTACACACTAAAAAATAAAAAAGACAAAAAATATCACAAGAAAACTTATGACTTGACCACTTTTCAACTTATGGGTGCCTGTGCACCGTACTCCCTGGGAAAGATAGACTCAAGTCCCATTGAGGATAGTGTTGTAACAATAGATTCATGCTTGTTCATGTCATTCTCTAACCTCCAAGTGACATCTCCATTTGGTAAGTCCTTCCAATGGACTAAATATTGGAAATAGGCATTGCCCTTTGTGTTTTTGAGCTCCTTAGAACCTAGGACATACTCCAACTTTAGAGACCTATTTGATAGATGATCCTTGACTCCACCTAAAAATGTTGTTAATTGTACATCATCACTTGTAACTATACCTCCTCCATCCTTGTAATGAAATTCCTTCTTCTTCACTTTAGGTGTGTGCTCGGATCTGCCATATTCCTTCACAATTTATCCTTGACCTCTTCACCTTTGCTTCCCATCTCTTCCATCTATTGTTGTGTCCCTAAAATTTCAGCTTGATTAGGTATATTAACCTATGGTGTGAAAGAAATATAATGGCCACTATCTCCTCTTGAAATAAATGAATGGATCACTCCTCCTATCATCAAAGCAACATACTTCTTAAGCCAATCTTGAATACCCAAAATCAAATCCTTCTTCATGTCTACTGTCATAATATCTCTAGGTTCAGGAGTGGCTGCAAGGTCCATGTGCTCCTCTTCTTCTACCTTTATAAACTTCATCCTACCTACCATAATCATATTAGATCCCATGTTTTTTTCTTTATCCTCCTCTTTTAATGGTGTCAAGGTATAAGAGACAATCCCATCTTTTTCTATCTCATAAGTATTCCTCCTTCCATCATACATAGCATGCCTATCAAATTGCTAAGGCCTCCATAACAACAAATGGCATACATCCATGGGTATTATTTCACATAGAATTTTTTCTTTGTACCCTCCTATATTGAACTCCACCAAACTTTGTTCATTTACCAAAACATATTGACCCTCATTTAACCAAGAGAAATTGTAAGGGGTAGCATGTGGTATTCTTGACAACTTAAGCTTTTCAACCATCTCAATTGAAACCATATTATTTGTACTTCCTAAATAAATTACAACTTTACAAACCTTACCCAAGCACTTACAAGTTATCTTAAAGAGATTCTTCCTTTGTGGTGGCTCCTTCTCTATTGGTACCTTGATGAGAGTTCTTCTTACTAAGAGTGATTCACCCACTTTTGGAGCAACATGTTGTGATGTTGATTTCACACTCTCACAATCATCTCCTTGAACAAGATGAGTTATCCTTTCTCCTCCAATTGAAGTAGTGGCTTGATCTTCATTTCATTTCCATGCTTGATGTCCAAACTTGTTACACTAATAACACCTTCCTATGAACCCACTAGATCCTCCTCCTTGACCTCCAAATGTGCCTCTAAAGCTTGACCTACCACCTCTAAATCCACCTCTTGCTTTTGAAACTTGGTATTGAAATTTTATTGTATCTTCTTTGCTCTAATATGATTTCCTTGAGTTATAAAATGAACCTATTCCTCTGAAATTGTTTCCTCTACCCCTGGTTTGTTTGTCTTTCCTTCTCTTTAGCTTTTCTTTAGCCCTAATTTCCAATTGAAAGTATTCCTCTACCATCCTTGGATTTTTTAAACTCAACTCATCTTTAATGTTAAGCCTCAACCCACTAAGATATCTAGCCACCTTCTCAACATCATCCTCCATGTTACTTGCTCTTAAACTTAGTTTATAAAACTCATCATTATAGGATTTGACATCCACATCTCTTTGTTTTATATTTTGACATTTCTTGTACATTTGAATTGTATAATAAGATAGTAAGAACTTACCCTTGAGCTTGGCCACCATTCTATCCCAAGAGACAATTTTTTACTTCCCTTTCTTCCTCATTTTAGTCTACTCATAATCCCACCATAGTAGGGCATGACCCTTCAATTTTTTTTTGTGAACTTGACCCTTTGTTCCTTAGGTGTATCTTCACATTCAAAGTAATTATCAAGTGTTGTAGTCCAATCCAAAAGCTCTTCATCATTCATGTTCCCCCCATACATAGGTAAATCAATCTTTACCTTGTGTTTATCCTTCATGAATACCTTTAGTAGCTTGGAAAACTTGTGCTCATTAGGATCCAATTCCTCTTCTTCTTCTTGGAGATTCTCCTCTTCCCCTTCTTCACGGTCACTCACATCACCTATGATAATACCTCTTCTCTGATTGGTTTCAACAGCCTCAAGGATTGCTACTACCATATATTAGAGTTATTCTATTCTTCTAATCTCTTTTACAATCTTCTCTTTCATCTCATTCATTTCCCTAGCCATAGGGTTACTCTTTGGAGGCATCTTATTCTCTTTCTCACTTCAACCTTTCTCTCTTATTGACTAAATCTAGGATTTGATACCAATTTGATGTATATCATGGTGGATGATCACAAAATAACTTAAAACTAACTTAAAAAACGAAAAATTTCAAACTTAGAACCCTAACTTGGTGGGCATCTCTCACAATCTTCATATCCCCTAATAGTACTTCAAAACTGGTTTTTCAAAGATAGATACCATGAAATAATTTATAACCAAAACATAATTATAGATTTATATACCCTTTATCCCCTTTGAAAACATATCTTGATTGTAGGTGGGGTTTTTTTGTAAAACAAAGGTCAAAATTCTACTGCTATACTTTGAATGAGGCCTAATTAGGCTTCTTTGATTAGGACAAAGCAAGGTTTTCAAAAAAAAGACTTCAAATATTCACACCAATGGTTCAAAAATGTCACAAAATTTATACCTCAACATTTCCAATCACTACAAACATTTTCTCAATAGCTTTCCGCAATACCCTAAGTCCTATATAACTTTTATTCCTAAAACAAGAGATTAATCAAACTATGACATCACCAAACTTGTAATTAACACCATTCCATATTCCTGCAACATTATGAACATGAAACTAAACTTACATACATCCATTCCACTAATTTTGATGCCAATTCATTAGTGGAATGGGGAGGAATTCATTAATTATAGTCAAGGCACACCCTAGTGAGGGTTTTAAACAACTTTTAGTAAATCTGCTCTAACTTACTCCAAACCTAATGAAATTAGATGAAACCAAGAAAAAAAAAACAATAATTCAAATAATGGTCAATTCCAATCAAAATTTTATCACTTCTAGGTTGTACTTGTCCATACCACACTGTGTAGTAGCGAAAACAACCTTGAAAATGTAGGAAAACAAAGTTTTATTATTGTTCAATTTCTAGAAAAACTACTAGAACCTTGTATCAACCATTCCAAGGTGTATTAAAATATTTTCAAAACAAAAATAACCATTTACCAACTATTTTCCAACATCCAGTATTCATATTCCCTTAAGACACAAAATGCAAAAAATGCTTGTGCAAAATTTTTACAACTTTGTAATATTGACATCTTTCACACAATTGACCTCAATTGACTCAAAAACATAACAAGTGGTCTTAAAAGACTCTATTACACATGGAAAAATAAAATAAAAAATAAAAAATATCACAACAAAACTTATTACTTGACCACCTTTCAACCCATGGGTGGCCCTGCACCAAAATTGCATTTAAAAAGGTGTCATATTATTCATCATTTTTCATTCAATTCACTTGCATTTAGACATGAAAATATAGAAAAACTAGTCACTAAAATTATAGTTTATAGTATGAAATAGCAAAACCCTAATTATAAGCTTTAACTCAAATTTAAATTCTTGAAACCCTTATGCTAGGACCTATTCACCCTAGGGAGAATTTTTTCCTATATAGGTGTTGTTTCAAATCTCTAGGTAATGATTTTTCTCCATTTTCCTTCTTCTAGTTTGGCATTAAATCTAGGCATTAGTTTTAGAAATTAAAAAAACTATCATTGTTTGCATTACGTTTAGTTTTCCAAATTGAGTGCATTATTTTAAAATCAAAATTGGGATTTAAAGAAATAATTTTTAGGTTTTTGCACAGTATAATTAGTAAGTTATCTTGTTTAAAACCCTTTTTTTTTGGGAATATATTTCTCAACCTTGCAATTATATTATGTTTATTGTTTATATATATATACATACACACACACACACATGCACACACACACACAAACACACAAACACACACACACACACACACACACACACAAACACACATATATATATTTGTAGCATAGAGAGAAATGCGAGCATGTTAAATTTTTTAGAAAACTTGTAAAATGGTCAACATACATTAAATAATGATATATTCTAAATTTGGACCATTCATTATTAGATTTTAGATCTAATGGCAGATATTTTGTTAGCCTGTCTTTCCCTAGTATGTAACCCTATTTTATGAGGCTATTGTATTATGTTTGTGGTAGAATGATATTTTTAGAGAGTTTGATAGTGGTTGTGTTGTCTCTTGATCTCTAGTGGTGATACTATTGTGAGAAGCTCACTCTACAAGTATATAGTAATCTTTGTGATTTCTGAATAATATATTCTAAAGATTTTGGATTGTGGGGTTTTTCTCTAGAAAGGTTTTTCCCCATGTAAATAACTGTTTCATGGTATGCAAGATACTTTATTTTATTATTTATAAGTTTCTATGACTTTTAAAGATCTGTAAATGTTTTGCACTATTCTCCTCTCAAGATTAGTGTAGGAATTTTTTCTGCTACCTTAGCTTCCTTACAAGTGGTATCAAAGCTTGATCATCTTTGAATACACTTGTGGGTTGTGTTTTTTGAACTAATCCATATTTCAGTGGGTGCTTGTGTAGAAGACACTTTGTGATCTTGTTGAAGGAATTTTTAGATTGCAAGTTTATCAGAGAGAATAGAGGTGGAGAAATTTTCTAGAAATAATTTTGAGATGTGGAAGCTAAAGATGAAGGATTTGTTGATAGATAAATATTTATGGGATGCTATTGATGAGAAAGTTCCAAGTCCTACAGATCCCACTTAGGCTACTTAGTATGATTTTATGGATTGTAAATCCAAGGGTCTAACCATATTATGCTTGGAAGACACTATTTTAATAAATTTCCATGAAGAGACCTCTACATGGAAACTATAGAAGAAGCTTGGTGAGATGTACCAATCCAAATCCTGAGTGAACTGGATTTTCCTGAGGAAGAAATTATATTCCTTAAGAATGGAAGAGGGTGGATGAATTACTAACCACCTAGAAGAATTCAATATGTTTTGTAGCTCAATTAGCATCAGTTGGTGTCAAAACGGATGAGGAGGAGAAATGTCATATTTTACTTTGTTCTTTGCATGATTCATGGGATTCTTTTGCTATGGATATTGGGAGTACTTGTATTATTTTGAAGACTAAAGATGTGGTGGGTTCTTTTCTTTCTAAAGAGATGGAGAGGAAGGTATCCATCACTACAAAGGAGGCCCTAAATGTCTATGGATAACCTAAGGAAAAATGAAAGAATAATGAGAAGTGTGACAAATCGAAGTCTAAGGGGAGATCTAAGTCTCCTAGAAATTCCATAGTTATTTTTTGGAACTATGGTAATCCTAGAGATGCTCGTAAGGACTGCAAAGAAGGAAAGAAAAATAAAAATAAGAAATTTTATTGAGATTATGAGTTTGAGAAGGAAGATGGTGAAACATTCACTATAACTTTCACAACTAATATAGGTAACGATGCATGGTTAATTAACTCAGGTGCATCTTTCCATATGACCTTCAATAGAGATTGGTTTTTTGAATATGAATAATTTGATGAAGGTAAGGTGTACTTGGGTGATGATTATCATTTAGACATTTTTGGTCATGGTAAAGTTAAAATTAAGTTTCCTGATGGTAGAATAAAAAGGATTAATGGTGTGTTTCATATCCCTTGTTTGTCATGAAATTTATTATCTATGAGAAAACTAATAGATACAGGTGTGTAGGTAGTATTTTCTGGTGAATGATGCAATATGGTCAAAGGTGCTATGGTGATTTCTAGAGCTGTTAGATATGGCACATTTTATAAGCTTGATGCATGCACTGGTGAGTGCAATAGTATTTCTATGAAAGAAGTGAGGATTTCACCTTCAATAGATGGCCATGGGTTTTGGGTGCCTAAGGGTTCTCTATATGATCATCATTAAAAACATGCCCTTAAGTGGCAAAAATTCAGAAAAATTAGTGTTAGGAAACTTGACGTAAATATTTGAATAAGTTATCTATATTATTTCAAAAATATGTAAGAATAGAATTTGTAGAAAATTGAATGTAGTTTCTAAAATACTAGGTTTATTTAAAAATAAATAAAATCTATTTGGTGAAAATTTGAAATTTCAATGTAATAGTACTTAAATTTCGGGAAAAATAAGAAGTAGGTGTCTCCACCACCCTAACCATAATAAAATGATAATATTTTTTGGAAGATTTTATATATAAGTAGAGGACTCATGTCCGATGTGATGCATATTTTTGTAATTTGTTTCCAAGTAAATCATTAATTATGAATGTTTTATTACAACTTTTAGAAAATATAAAAACTCATATGTCTGACCACCTTAACTTGGTCAAAACTTCATGAAATTTAATTTTTTCTTTTTTTAATCCTATAGTATGTGAAGCATAGAATGTGACACATGTTTTGGATTCAAAAAATATGATACCGTTTGAAAGTTATAGATGTTTTTCAATTAGCCTATCGATCAGGACTTTAGTCGTAATTCTAATAGAAAATGAATAATAATTATTTATTAAATTCAAATTAAATCATAATTTATATTTTTGGAAAGCTGAGAATCTCCTCTAAAAACCCTTTTCATTTCATTAATTTTGGGTGAAAAAAAAGTCGTCAGCCACATACCCTACAAATATTGCCACTTTTTGGTGCACCATGATCCCGCACATACCCTTCTTCTAAATCAAAGTTACCAGCAGAGAAAACTATGTTATGGCACCAAATACTTGGCGACATGGAGAAAAGGGTCTAAGGACACTGAAAAATAAAATCCTTGTTGAAGGTTTGTCTAATTGTAATATTAAATTTGATTTATGTGATAATTGTAATTATGGAAAGAAAAACCATGTTCATCTCTACTTGAGTTGTCATAAATATTTTGGTGTATTGGACCTTCTTCATTCTAATGTGTTGGGTCTTGTAGATTTTCCTTTGATTGGTAAGTACACATATTATGTTTCCTTTATTAATGATTATAGTAGAAGGACATTGATATATTTTTCAAAGAGTAAATCTAAAGTTTTTAGTCAACTTAAAGAATTTAAAGCAATGGTTGAGTTGCAAAATCCAAAGAAAATAAAATGGTTGACTAATAATGGTAGTGAATTTTGCGCTACTAATTTTGATAGATTATGTAAAGGTTGTGGTATTCATAGACAAAAGAAAAATTCATATTATCCACAAAAAAATGGAGTTGCAAAAATAATCAAAATGACATTGATGGAGAAGGTTAGGAGTATGTTGAGTGGTTCTAGTCTAGAATAATTTTTTTGGGTTGAAGTTGTTGGTTTGTGGTGATTGATCATGTTGGGACTGTCAAATTTTTCCTTTGCACTCTTAGAAGTGCACTTGATGAATCTACCTAAGTGACCTACTTTGGAATGTCATATATTGGAGCCAATTTATTTTCAAGCCAAATCAATTTATGAGCCCACTCATGTGACATGTGAAAATTCATTTCAATTTTTAGCTTCCCATGATGAGTTTTGACAGGGTTTTGAAAAGCAAAGCTGGATGGTTTTGGCATTTTTCTGCTATTTGAAAACTTTCGATTTTGTAGAGTAGCCTACCATTCGAGATTGTATTTTGCAACTTGATGGCCGTCGTGTCAAAATGATAGTTTCTCTCCATTCTCCATACCAAAGTATACTCCCATGTTAGTTTTTAGAGCCTCATGATCTGATTTTCTATTTTTTCCAGGTCAAAAGCAAACACAATTTGTTCAATTTTGCACCTGCATTTCTGACATTGTCTCAAAGAGGTCAATGTTGACCTTTAATAACTTTTGATGAATGACGATTCAAGAAAATTTCTCTTGCATACATGCTCATTGTACCAAAATGACCTACTGTGTCTAATGGCAGCTCGCTAGCAGTTGATTTGGTATTTTTGTAAAATGGCAATTAGGTGTTTTAATTGGTTTTGAACAACTACATTTGCAAAAAAGTTCAAATGAGTAACTTTGAAACTGAATAAATTTCACCCCATGATCTCTTTTTCTGAACCGTCTTTTGCACTACATTCTTGGGTCAGGTGTCTACAAGCCTATAAGTTTTCACAACTCTAGGAGATCGTTTGACAGGTTTCCCAAGGTGATTCTAGAGCACACTTCACCAGTTTTTTTGATTGTTCAAATGTTCCAAAAAATGAATTTTTATGATAACCTAGTTTATCATATCACTTCTAGAGCATTTACAAGTTGCCTTAGGTCAATTTGAGGATGAAAACTTGTTTGAAAATGATTTTTTTTTAGTCAGGCCCACATGGGGACCCAACATGCTTTGCACAGTTGTGAGATTGAAATGCTTCATTTTCATCATGGAAGTGTTGGTGAAAAAGAAAACCAAGGTCATGTCTCAGTTGTGAATGGACAAGTCTCTGATGTTGATAGAATGGAGAATAATATTGACTATGATGAAAGTACATTTTCCAAAATGTGTTCAACAAGGAATTTTAAAACAATGCAAACTATTGCCACAAAGGAAATGGAAAGGCATGAAATCCAAAATGTTGACATCACATGTAAAATATACGTACCCTATTATTGTGCAATTTCAAGAGGTAGTGAAAAGAAAATATGATATATTTTGAAACAAAATATGTCTGAGGAGGAGATAATGGAATCTAATAATTAAGGGCAGCTTGG
Source organism: Sequoia sempervirens (assembly GCA_007258455.2). NCBI lineage: Eukaryota > Viridiplantae > Streptophyta > Pinopsida > Cupressales > Cupressaceae > Sequoia > Sequoia sempervirens. Next base: position 702,210,223 of record VDFB02281492.1, on the reverse strand, counting down.
TTCTAATGAGTTTGTGCATCCTAAAAACTAGACCTTGCAAGGTAATGATTGGTCTGAGAGGCATCATGTTGAAAGATACTATGAGACTCTAAAGTCTCACAACGTTACAACTTGGTAGAGCAATTTGTAGAAGGAAACATGAAAGATTGAAAATGAATATGAATTACTATTGAGAAGTGTTCAAAGAATAGAAAGTTGTTAGTGGCCCTCTAATGAAATAATTAGAAGGATTCGATCAATAAATTAACATCTCTTCAAAGGGTGCAAACCCTATAAATATGGAGTGTTGACTATAGGATGAGTACATAATTTATTGCAGAGTAGGGTAGTTAGTGCATACAATCCGAATCTTTTAAAAATCTAGAAGGAAATTATATTTCTAAAACCCAAACTTCATAATGTCTGTTAATGTGGACTTAAGCCTAGTCATGCACACACACAAATGGACTATTGAAAAGGCATTAGAAACCTCCAAGAAAGTGCAATTGGTGGCTTTGTTTCCCATCTTTAGAGGTGTTAAGGAATGAGATGCATATAGTGAGGGATCCAGTGAAGTCTTTATGCAGAGGTATAATGGTAGTTGTATTAGGAAATAAATTTACGAGACAATGGACTGACCATTTACAACCAATCATGAAGGAGTAATTTAAGAGTATGTCGAAACACTTGGAGCTGAATTAAGCATTTTTTGCAATTGTTGGAACAAATGGGAAAAGATATACGTAAATGGGGGCTGATTCATATGGAATTTGGAAGTAATTTGCAGATAATGGAGGCACCATCAAATGTTAAGGTAGATAGAGTTGTTTGAAGGAGGCACGAGGGCTCCACTATGATGCTTTAGCACAAAGAAATGGGATGATTAGATCTTGGTAAGAAGTTGATAGAGGGCCATATATGAGGTATGTGAGTGTGGAAACTATTTCAAGATTAGTAAAATGTATATGCAAGTGTGTTCTGCTACTTGCACCACATAAGGAGGATGTATAGATTGCAAGGTAGAGCTACAAGACCAAAGGAAATAAGAAGGAAGTGTGTTAGCTAAAAATTCCTGATGAGTGTAGGATGATTTTCTGCCATAGCCAAGAGTTCATCAACATGCAAACACACGAAGAATAGTTAGGGAAAAGATGAAGAATGAAGAAAGATCAACAACGACAAATGAATGAGAAATGTAGTTCAATCTCCCCCCTCCCTTGCTATCTTCTAGCTTCAAGCTAAGACTTGTTAATTCTGCGAGGAGTATGAGATTTGAGCATGTGGAATGTGGGCCTGATCCATTCTTTCAAACCAATGGCTTAAGTAATGTTTTGAAGGAGAGTTTTAAAGGTTGCTCGATAAATTTGAGGCTTTCAAAACATTTTAAAGGCACAAATTAAAATATATGATAAAGTGTGAAAGGATAAATAAGTGAAGCACACGAGAAAAACAAATTTAAAATATTTCCACAGAAAATTGGGTGCTAGGGTAATATTTTAAATGTGAAATATGAATGAAAACACAAGAATGGGTAAGTTTTTTTCCCAATAAAGTTAAAAGGCTCTCACCTTTTGCAAAAGATAAAAGTTTTCTAGTGTTGCTAAGTGAACATTATAAGGGGATATTTTATAAAGTGAATTTATTCACCTTTAAACAAGTATGTTTTGTTGGGGACTAAAGTATTAAAGTGCACAAAGGAATATTTTGCTGTAAAGTGAAATCTCTATTGGGAAATAAAGTGCTGCTGCTACAAACAAAGAGTAGAAACAAAGTTTCATGGGAAGATTTTTTTTAGTTGCTGGGTGAATTTGAGATGGAAATTCTCCACATGGTGAAATTTTATGTTGCTGATCAACTTGGAGCAAAGGAAAATTGGGAGGAAAAGTTTGTTGCAAGGAAGAGAGAAAAGAGAGGCTTTACATTTTTTCTAATCAATGGGAAAGAAGTTTCCAGGTGTCTTCAATGGATTAATTTATGGAGCCTTCCATTCTTCTATATCTTCTCTACTATTCTCATTTCTAAAGGGTTCTAAATATTGTGTGGGGCTAGGTAGATAGAAAATGTTTAGTTCGAGTAATGAATTAAGTCTGTAAATTTGTAATTTTTGATTTCACGAGTAAATATCAGCCAATTTATGCAAGTAAATCAATAATGTCATCAAATTGTGTCCCACTTTGTACATATTAGATCATATGAATTCAATAATATAGAGTATGTTTGAGTTTTTCATCTCAAATTTCCTAAAATTATTTTGTCTATGCATGGTTCTATTTCATTGAAATGGTTAAAATAATTTGAGCAAATAATTGTGATTTTAAGTGTGGAGGTTGGATCTGATAAGCAGAATTTGATTGACAACAAGAGTGGATATGTTAGTGTAATAAATTAACAATTGTAAATCCACTAGTTGATGTTCATTTTCTAATGAATTTATTTTATGAATTTGACTCCATGGCCCAGAATTAGGCATTGGTTTTTCATTGAGCTTTGTGCATTCTTAAAAACAAGTTTAAATTCAAAATCATTTTAAATTCTTGTTGTTTGGTTGAGGCTTAGTGTTCGTCCTCCCAATAACTGAGTGAGTGTTGAAATACCAAGAATACAGTTAGATTTGAGGTTGTCAATGTTTTCCTTGGTTTACTTTCATTGGGAGTTATCTGCTATAAACATTAATATCTATGTATGAGTGAATTAAGTTTTAGGCATTGTATAGGTCAACCCACCTTGGTCCTGTAGAGCCAGAAGTGTAGGAGATTTCAGTCTTTGACTGAATCTTGTTAGTTGTTCAAATCCACCATTGAGTCTAATCATTGGAAAGTTGCTAGTCTATAGGATTCATTGTAATGATTGATTTGGGACATCAAAAGAATGGTGACTCTATTGGGGAATGCACTCATAAATTTGGTTGCAGATTGTCTTATTAAAGAGTCATTCAAATCTTGAATTATTATTTGTTACTAGAGGTTGAAAATTATTGACTCATAGTTTCCCATTCGAGTTACCAATAGAATGATGACTCTACTTGGGAGAATTTGAGAAAATTTTGATTGAATAATCTAGCCTTAAGGGTCATTGAAGCTTTCATAGAGTCATATTATTTTCCATCCTAAATTTGGTTCAAATATTGGAGGAATTCAAACCTAGAGAAAGAATTTGTTGTAGTAAACCTGAAGATTTCATTATCTACGGTGCTCTACCAGTGAAAGGAAGTCAAAAGAAGATTTATTTGTGAGAGAACTTCATATTGTTTGAAGTTCAATCCTCTAAGAAGAGAGGTGCCAAATTTTTTGAAAGAACCTTGAAGAGGTGAATATAGTTCTAGATTTGCAGCAGTTGCAACATTTCCAAGTATTCTTTACCTTTGATTTTCAAGAAACTTCTATACAAAAACCATATTTGAACATCTTAGGAAAAAAAAATTCCTTATTGAGTTAATTGGCACTAACAAAGGGAAAGAACAATAATATTAAGTTTGTACACTCCCATTTGCTGGATCTATTCTATTAAATGTAATTGTAGTTCCATTGAACAAATTTTTTATTGTGCTCAAATATCTATTGGTGTGGAAGGTTAGAATGCATTTTTATATCTTAAGGATTTCAATCCATTTGTATTATCATATGTTTCAAGCCCAAGTTACCACCATGTTAGAAATTGTCATAGTATTCCTCTATTTGGTCATGGTTGTGATTACACACAATTAGTTGAGCCTTGATTTGCAAATATCCATGTAACACCAAGATAAAATAGCCATACCTATAGAAACCTTGATACAACTTATCAAGAAGTGTCAGAAGTTTGATAATCCTCAAACATTTCACACCCCAAAGTGCATGAACCCAAGAATGCACAAGCCTAAGATAAGGTAGGAATGGAAAGCTATATTTGAAAGGGGACTTGAAGAGATGGGTAAAAGGCACTGGATGTCTCTACAATCCTAGTTAAGAGATAGTTATAATGTGTCTACTTGCCAAGTTAATGCACCTTTTGTTAATTCCTTTGGTCCATTGTATAATCGATTAGATTTGTCATGGGTTGATTACAAAATTGAAAGTATGCCAACTCAAGTCTATAAGATGTCTAGATTTAATGGGTAGAATGTTTGTGAAGGAGATGCACATGAAAAAAGTTTTTCTAGCTTCATGGAGAAACATTCATTTGGATATCAGGATATGTGCATGATATTTTTTGTTAGATCTCTTGAAGCAAGAGCTAAGGATTGTTACTTGAGTTTTCCAGAGAAATATTTTACTTGCTGGGATGAACTAGTGAATGATTATAGAGAAGAATTTGTAGGAGATCCTTCTAACCTTGTCACAAGGTTAAAGCAGATTAAAAATCAAAATAAAGAGTCAAGCATTGATTTCAATCACAAATTTTCTATTACTCTTTCAGTAATCCCTAAAAATTTTAGACCTAGTACTCGAGATTGCATTCATATGTATTTTCAAGCCTTTGAGGAGGGATGTAGTGAATTGTTGAAGGATTATGAAATATTGAGTATGCAGATGGCTTACACATTTTTAGATGATTTGGCTAATAGAAGGAATGAATATGTACAAAATCTATTGTCCTCAATTGTGGCTAAACATGTTGATGAAATCAGTAGTGGTGTGAATACAAATGATCAGATGTCTTCAATTTTGAATACAAAAAAGTGCACACTTGAGAAGGTAAAAGAGAAGAATGATGCATTATTGGGTGATGAGGAAGTCTTTGAAAAACCTATAGAATAAATACACCCAGATGAAGATTTCAGCCATAATGATGATAGATATGATAAGATAAATGAAACATGTGAAGTTTCTTTGATCTCCTTCGAAAATGAAAACATAGAGAGAAAATTCTCTTTAGAAATGGAAGGCTGCAATGATTCAGATAATTACCTAAATGATCATCACAGTTCAAATTATGTTGGTGATACTTTCCTTTCAAGCAATGAATGTGATGTTATGAAGAGGAATGAGATTTCAAGTTTTCCAAGCCAAGAACATGATGAGGGATATGAATTAGATTTACTTTTTGTAGAGGATATGTGTAATCAACAATGTTATGGTGCAATCGATTATGTCAATTCTACAAGTGAGTGTAGTCTTGATGCAAGTATCCATAATGAGACATTGAAATTTTCTAATTTAGGGAATGATCTTGAAATTTTTAGTATACCAGCTACAAGTGATGAAGTATGTCATGAATTTTAGTTGGAAAGATCAACCACAAGTAGCTGCAATGAAGAAATCATTGATGGTTTTCAGTTTGATAGTGAAAATGTATGTGTCTATCCTCAAGAGTATGTAAATGACAAACTCAATGAAGATACCTAGTCCAATGTTGAGATGCAAAAAGATGTGGATTGTTGTTATGACAGTCCAGAGGTAAGAAAGAATGAACAAATGGACAACTTGTTCTCTATGACAAATTGCGACCATGTGTTTTTGATGAGGTTGTTAGCAATTCAATTTCCTATGATTGGGGAAATCCAATTTATGATCAATCCATTGAGTCTTCAAATTTTGGTGATGATGACATAATGACATGTCCTAATTTACAATTTGATAATGCATTTAGTTTTAGTGAAGGTCAAGGAGAGGAAGAGGTTGAAAAAATGGACCAGGACAATGATCTATTAAGTTGTGAACAAATTTCAAATCTATTGACCACCGAATATCATAAATGTGCACATGTAGATGACCCTCAATTGTTGTGTGCTTCTCACATTGATTTTGATAGTGATGATAATATTCAATATGCAAGGTATGATACATGTTTTTTTGATCTTCCTTCATTTTATGAACCAGTTGATCAACATGATGATAATGAGGATGAAGACAAGCAACCATTTGATGGTAATGATGTATTGTATGATGAATATGAAAGTGTGCATAATGATGCAAACTAAAAAACCTTTTTTTTATGAATTTGAAGCAACCAATGACCCTGAGGATTTTATATCTAATGAGCTAAGTCTTGAGAATTTTAATGAAAATTTGTACAAGCCTTTGTTTGCTGACTTCAATGAGCCTAGTCAGGAGTCTTTGAATGTGGATGTGGATGTTGATTTCAATAGGAAATTAGATTATCCTTTTAAACAAGAATTTCTCATTTCTAAGCAAGCTTTGGATTTTGAAAGTGTTGATGTGTTATGTTCAAAAGATGACAATATGACTACAGATGAGGATAAGTTAGAAATCTCTAATGATTATTTATACTAGCATGATGGAGGACAGTTACAAAGTGTGCTAATGCATGAGTGTATCCCTTTGCATACACTTGGAGATGGTTTCCATGAGGAGAAAGATATTTTGGTAAGTTCTTGTGATAGTTTAACCTTTGATATGAAAACTAGTGATCAGATTGAGCTTAATAGTGCCAGCCATATTATAGAATGTGAGTGCTATTTTTGTCAATTAGAAGAAGTTTTCACAAAATGCGGAAATGTGCAAAACATTGAAGAAAGTTGTTTCCAATCTAAAAATGGGTTATATGATGAATATGATAATTGGTTGCCACATGTTAACCAACATTCTGAGAGCGTTCCTAAATTTTAAATGCATAAGGATTATGAATATAATGATAATGTTGTATATGATTACCTGTTGGGAGGCACCAACATGTTTAATCAGATGGATGGTTGTGATCAAGCTATGCTTTCATATGGTCTTGACAACCATCTTCAAATGTTTCCACTTGATACAAAATTAGAAAATGAAGATAGTGGTGATGATATGGCATATATGATTTTCTTTCCATGTGATAACAAAGCTAAACAAGGAGCAATTTTCCACTTGCATAAAGGAATCTTGATACTTGTGTTTGGAGATGTGTAGTCACCTATGTTGTTGTGGTTTGATAGAGGAAAGAATGAGTTGAGATAAATGAGTTCCTTTATCAAATTTGTGTTTGAAAAAGGTAAATGTTGACTCTCATTTTTCATTTGGTGGCTCAGGGTCACCAGATGAAGTTGAGAAAGAAGAATGAATAAAGGAGCACTTTGAGGACACCTGATGGACTCAATATTTGTGTACTCCGTAGAGATCTGGATTCTTGTTATGTCTCCAAGGGGCATACATTCCCAGTTGGATCCACTATTGGGACTATCAAATTTTTCAAATTTGAAGTGCCCATATCAAAAAAATTTCCTCTGCACTCTCAAAAGTGTAGTTGATGAATTTGCCTAAGTGACCTAATTTGGAAGGTCATATTTTAGGGTTAGTTGATTTTCAATCCAAAAACCATTTGAAATCCCACTCATGTGACATATGTGAACATGCATTTCAATTTTTAGATTCCCACGATGAGTTTTGATAGGGTTTTGAAAAGTGGAGCTAGAGGGTTTTGGTACTTTTCTGTTGTTTGCAAACTTTTAGTTTTGCAGAGTAGCCTGTCGTTTGAGCTTGCATTTTGGAAATAAATGGTTTTCATGTAAACATGATTGTTTCTCTCCATTCTCCATACCAAAGTGTACTCCCATGTTATTTTTCAGAGCCTCATGATCTGATTTTTATTTTTTCTAGGTCAAAAGCAAACATAATTTGTTTAGTTTTGCACCTGCATTTCTAATAGTGTCTTAAAGAGGTCAACTTTGACCTTCAATATCTTTTGATGAATGATAAATCAAGAAAATTACTCTTGCATATCTGCTCATTGTACCAAAATTATCTACTGTGTCTAGTGGTAGCTCGATAGGAGTTGATTTGGTATTTTTGCAAAATGGCAAGTGGGTGAGTTTTAATTGGTTTTGAATAATTACATTTGTAGAAAAGTTCAACTGAGCAACTTTTTCACTAAATAAATTTCACCCCATGATATCTATTCTTGGGTCAGTTGTCTACAAGCCTAGATGATTTCACAACTCTAGGAGATTGTTTGACTAGTTTTCCAAGGTGATTCCAAAGCCCACTTGGGCTAGTTTTGCTCATTGTTCAAATTTGCCAGAAAATGAATTTTAATGATAATCTAGTTTATCATTTCACTTCCAGAGCATTCAAAAGTTGCCTCAATTCAATTTGAGTGTGAAAACTTGTTTAAAAATTTAGCCAGGCCCACATGGGGACACGACATGCTTTGCACATTTATGAGGTTGAAATGTTTCCTTTTGATCATGGATGTGTTGGTGAAAAGGAAAACCAAGGTCATTTCTCAGTTGTGAATGAACAAGTCTCTGATGTTGATACAATGGAGAATAATATTTAGTTTGATGAAATTTCATTTTCCAAAATGTGTTCAACAAGGAATTTTAAAACAGTGTAAATTGTTGCCACAAAGGAAATGGAAAGGGATGAAATCCAAAATGTTGACATCACATGTAAAATATAGGTACCCTAATATTTTGTTGTTTCAGGAGGTAGTGGCAAGAAAAGAGGATCTATTTTGAAATAGAATATGTCCGAGGAGGAGATAGTGGAATCTAATAATTTAGGGCAGCTTGGTTCTAATGAGTTTGTACAACCTAAAAACTAGACTTTGAATGTTAATGATTCATCTGAGAGGCATCATGTTGAAAACTACTTTGAGACTCTAAAGTCTCGTAACATTACAACTTGGTAGAGCAATTTGTAGAAAGAAACAAGAAAGATTGAAAATGAATATGAATTGCTATTGAGAAGTGTTCAAAGGATAGAAAGGTTTTAGTGGCCCTTAGATGAAATGATTGGAAGTATTAAGTGAATAAAGTAACATCTCTTTAGAGGGTGTGAACCCTATAAATCTAGAGTGTTGAATGAATGATGAAGAGATGATCTTCTATATATCAAGGAAGTTAGTCCATACAATGAGAATGTATTAAAAATATAGAAGGAAATTATATTTCTAAAACCAAAACTTCATCATGTCTAGTTCAAATATGATAATTCAAGGGGGCAATGACATATATAAGTTGTATGAGCTTGTTTCTCAAACAACCCTCAAATAAATGTGGATTCAAGCCTAGGCATGCACACACACAAATGGATTGTTGACAAGGATTTAGAAACTTCCAAGAAAGTGCAATTGTTGGCTGGGCTTCCCATCTTCAGAGGTGTTGAGGAATGAGTTGCCTATAGCGAGGGATCCAGTGAAGTCTATATGTAGAGGTATAATGGTAGTTGTTGCTAGAGACAACCTTACTAGATGATGGACTGACCATTTACACCCAACCATGAAGAAGGAATTTAAGAGCACATTGACAAACTTGGAGATGACTTGAATGTTGTTTGTAATTTTTGGAAGAGACAAGAAAAGATATATGCAAATGGGGGCTGATTCATATGGAATTTTGAAGTAATCTACAGATAATGGAGGTGTCATCAAATGTTAAGGTAGCTTGAGTTGTCTGAAGGAGGCATGAGGGCTTCATTGTGATGCTTTAGCATACAGAGATGGGATGATTAGATGCTAGAAAGAAGTTGATAGAGGGCCATGAACAAGGTATGTGAGTGTGGAAACTATTTCAAGATGAGTAAAATGTATATGTAAGTGTGTTTTGCAACTTGTGCCATGTAAGCATGATAAATAGATTGGAAGGTAGAGCTGCAAGACCAAAGGAAATGAGAAGGTAGTGTGTTAGTTGAAAGGGATCGATGAGTGGAGGATCACTTTCCACCATAGCCAAGAGTTCATCAACATGCAAACACACGAAGAAGAGTTAGGGAAAACATGAAGAATGAAGAAAGATGAATGGCTGCAAATGAATGAGAAATGTACTTTGATCTCCTCCCTCCCTCGCTATCATGTAGCTCCAAGTTTCTCACTTGTTAATGTCATAGGGAGTGTGAGATTTGAGCACATGGAACATGGGCGCGATCCACTTTTTCAAACCAATGGCTTAAGTAATGTTTTGAAAGAGTTTTAAATGTTTCCCAATAAATTTGAGGCTTTCAAAACATTTTAAAAGCACATGTTGAAATATATGATAATGTGTGAAAGGAGGAATATGTGAAGCACACGAGCAAAGAATATTTAAAATATTTCCATGGAAAATTGGGTGCTAGCGTAAAATTTTTAAATGTGAAATATGAATGAAAAAATGAGAATGGGTAAAGTTTTTCACCCAATAAAGTTAAAAGGCTCTCACATTTTGAAAAAGCTAAAAGTTTTCTAGTGTTGCTGAGAAAACATTATAAGGGGATATTTTATAAAGTGAATTTTGTTCATTTTTAAACAAGTAATTTTTCTTGGGGATTAAATTATTAAAGTGCACAAAGGAATATTTCTATGTAAAGTGAAATATGTGTTGGGAAATAAAGTGCTATTCCAACAAATAAACAACAAAAAAAAAGTTTTCACGAGAAGATATTTTTTAGTTACTGGGTGAATTTGAGATGGAAATTATCCACATGGTGAAATTTTCTATTGGTGAACAACTTGGAGTAAAGGAAAATTGAGAGGCAAAGTTTGTTGCAAGGAAGAGAGAAGAGAGGCTTGAAATTTTTGTTGATCAATGGGAAAGAAGTTTTTAGGTGACTACAATAGATCAAATTTTGGAGCCTTCTATTCTTCTATATATTCTATTCTATTCTCATTTGTAAAGGGTTATGCATTCTTGTTTGGGGATGGGTAGATAGAAAATGTTGAGTTCAAGTCATGAATTGAGTCTATAAATCTATAATTGTTGATTTCATGAGTAAATATCAGCCAGTTTGTGCAAGTAAATCAATAATGTCATCAAATTGTATCATGCTTTGTACATCTTAGATCACACGAATTAAATAATACAAAGTATGTTTGAGATTGTCATCTCAAATTTCCTAAGATTGTTTTGTATGTTTATGGTTTTGTTTCAATGAAATGGTTAAAACTCTTTGAGCAGATAATTATGATTTTAAGTGTCAAGGTTGGATCTAATAAGGAGATTTTGATTGAAAATAGGAGTGGATATGTTAGTGTAATACATTAACATATATAAATCCACTACTTGATGTTCATTTTTTTATGAATTCATTTTATGATTTTGACTCCATGGCCCAAAATTAGGCATTGATCTATCATTTACCTTTGTGCATTCTTAGAAACAAGTTTAAATTTAAAATCATTTAAAATCCTTGTTTTTAGTTGAGGTTTAGTGGTATGGCTCCCAATAACTAAGTGAGTGTTGAAATACCAAAAATTTAGGGAGATTTGAGGTTTCCAATGCTTTCCTTTGTTTATTTTCATTAGGAGTTATCCGCTATAAAAAACAATGTATGTGTATGAGTGAATTAAGTTTTTAGGGATTGTATAGGTCGACCCACCTTGGTTGTGTAGAGCCAGAAGTACAAGATATTTCATTATTTGAGTGAATCTTATTAGTTGGCCAAATACACCATTAAGTCTACCACCCCCGAAAAGTGGTGGTTCAGAGGTGGTAACCCCCAAGAAAAATTTTTCTCCTACTTTTTCTTGTCATCACCGAAAAAGAAAAAAATTGACTTTATAGAACCATAATTTTGGAAGCTTCTAAAAAGCTTCTTTTAAGCGGTTGGGATGGGGGGTTGTAGTAGGGTAATTTTTTGTGAGATTGTAATATATTTTACACTAGATAATAAAATCGTTGGATGGTTGTGCTTTTTTGGTTGTAGCTCATATTGGGTGAACCACATTAAATTATCCATGTTATAATTTTTCTATGTGTTTCATTTCTCTATTTTACATGATCAAATATGCATTTAACTTTTAGATAGCTGCATTCTAACCCTAATATAATCTATTACCACTACCTAATACCTCATTAAACTGTCTCCTACATTATCTCTTGTTGATAATTTTCCTATACAAGGATGATCAAGTTGAAAGCCTTCATTAAGACATCTTAATGTTTTTGGTTGGGAGGAAAATGTGCATGTTCCAAAGGAAAAGTGAACTAAGTTGGAGAAAAAGATTGTGAAATGTATCTTCATTGGATACAGTTATGGTGTGAAAGGATACAAGCTCTGGGATCCTATTGCGAAAAAGGAAATATATAGTAGAAGTGTGATTTTTAGAGAAACTAAGCCTTCTTCTATTACATTGTAGCTAGAAGAAAATAAATAGGAAGATGGGATTTAATTTTCTTCTACATGTGAGAAAGTTGAATCGAGGCCCATGCATAAACAAGAAGTTTAGGAGAGATCATATAGCTTTGAATCTTCAGAAGAGGAGGAAAAGCCTCCAACTCAACTTGTTCATAGGTCTACAAGATATACACAACCACCTAAAAGGTATTCACCTAATGATTGGAGATGTATTTTTTCTTTGAATACTAACATGGATGAACCTAGATCTATAGAAGAGGCACTAGGTATGAATGATGCATAATATTGGAAGATTTCTATGGATGAAGAAATGACATCTTTGAAAAAGTAGGATACAATGGATCTTGTACCATTTCCTAAAGGATGAAAACTTTTTGGGTGCAAATGGGTGTTCAAGAAAAAGATTGGTTCAGACGGGGGTATTGAGAAGTACAAAGAAAGGTTGGTTGTGATGGATTACTCTCAAGTTGAGGGTGTTGATTATGGTGAGATATTTTCTCTTCTTGTAAAAATCGCATCAATTATATTCTTTTTTCTATTACTTCTTATGATTTAGAGGTTGAGTAAACAGATGTGAAAACTACTTTCATTCATGGTGATTTGGAGGAGGATATTTATATGAAATAACCAGAGCACAACATCGTGAGAGGTAAAAGTAAATTGGTTTGAAAATTGAAGAAATATTTGTTTGGCTTAAAATAGAGTCCTAGGCTATGGTACCAAAAATTTTATACATATGTTTTGAGTTTCAAATTTGAGCATTCTAAATCAGATCATTGTGTTTATTATAAAATTGATGGTGATAATTTCCTATTTATTGCATTATATTTTCATGATATCTTATTTATTGGAAAGGGGAAGGTATGATTTCAAAACTGAAAACTCAACTTGCTACTAAATTTGAAATAAAAAGACCTTGGTGTAGCTAGACACATTCTTGAGATGGAAATTCAAAGATATAGAGTGAATAGAAATATATGGCTTGTCCAAATTAAGTATGTCAATTGAATTTTACATGTATTTAACATGTAGGATTGTAGACCATTGTGTGTTCCCTTTTCTGTTTGAGCAAAGTTATCTATTTTAGATTGTCCAACATCCCCATCATAGATGGAAGGAATGAGAAAAGTTCCTTACATTTCCCAAGAAGTGGGATTTAATTCTAAATAGATGTCTAATCTTGGTAGAGTTCATTAGGATGTAGTTAAAATTCTTTAGATATTTTTGTGGTATCTCATATTATTCCTTGTTTTACCATAGTAATATGATAGAATATGAGATTTCCCTTGATATTCATGGTTATGTGGATCCATATTGGGTAGGTTATGTTGATAGCAGATGATCCACCAGTGCTTGTGTGTTTGTTTTGTGGTGCAATTAGTTGGATGAATAAGTGACAGGCTCTAGTTTCTTTATCCACTACTGAAGCTAAGTATATGGTAGCTACTCATTCTTGTAAAGAAGCCAATTTGGCTTAAGATATTGTGTTTAGATATTGGAATAAAACAAAGTGTAGTGATAATTTATTGTGACAGTTAGAATGCAATATGTCTACCTAAGAACTTGACATTTCTTGCTTGGAGCAAGCACATTAATGTATAGTATCAATTTACAGTTAGAGATTTGGTTGAAGATGGTAGGGTGAATTTGGTTAAGGTAAAGACTTTATGAATGTTGTTTAATCTTTAACTAAGCCTATGAGCATAGATAAGTTTAGATGGTGTTCAAATACTATGGGCCTTTTAGCCCCTAGTCATTAAAGAGACATTGTTTACACCCTCATATTTCTCTTGGAAGGTGTTTGACAAGTGGGATATTTACTAGAAAAAAGTGTCTCAACCTTAAAGTTATATAAGGTTTATTGTCGATAGGATGTATAAATTTATATATATTTCCTAGTTACACTAATAGGTGTATACATTGGTAACACAGAGAAAAATGTGAGTGTTAATTTTTTAGAAAACTCCTAATATGGATGACATATATACATTAAATAATGATATATTATAAATCTGGACCATCCATTGTTAGGTTTTAGATCTAATGGTAGATATATTTTTGGCATGTATTTACTAAGAATGTAACCATATTTTATTAGGGTGTTGTGTTATGGATGTGGTAGAGTATGATGTTTTTTTAAAGTCTAATAGAATTTTTGTTCTTTCTTGATCTCTCTTGGTGATAATCCTATGACAAGCTTGCTCTACAAGAATATTGTAATATTTTTTATTTTTGAACAATATATTGGGTGGATTTTGGAGTGTAGGATTTTTTCTCTTGAAAGGGGTTTCCCCATGTAAATCACTATGTTGGTATATGAATGATATTTATGTTTATTATTTTTAAGTTTCTAGGTATGTGCAAGATCATGACGGGCCACAAAGTGGCGATATGATGGGTATGTGTAGGGTATGTGGCTGACAACCTTTTTTTATACAAAATTGATGAAATGAAAAGGGTTTTTAAAGGATATTCTCAACTTTCCACCAATATAAATTATGCTTTACTTTCAATTTAATAAATAATTATTATTCATTTTCTATTTAAATTATGACTAAAGTCTTGATTGATAGGTTGATTGAAAAACATCTATAGCTTTCAAGTGGTATCATATTTTTTGAATCTAAAACATGCATCACATTCTATGCTTCACATACAAGCTTTTATATTTTTTAAAAGTTGTAATAAAAAATTCATAATTAATTATTTACTTGGAAAAAAATTTACAAAAAATATGCATCACATTGGCAGATGAGTCTTGTACTTATATCTAAAATATTATAAAAAAATATTATTATTTTATTGTGGTTAGGGTGGTCAGACAGACACCTACTTCTTATTTTCCCCTACAATTTAAGTACTACTACATTGAAATTTCAAATTTTCACTAAATAGATTTTATTTATTTTTTAATAAATCTAGTAGTTTAGAAACTATATTCAATTTGCTACAAATTCAATTCTTACATATTTCTAAAATAATATAGATAACTTATTCAAATTTTTACGTCAAGTTTCCCAACTCTAATTTTTCTATTTTTTGCTACTTCAGGGCCTATTTTTTCCATGATCTTGCACATACCGTTCTATAACTGTTAAAGATCTAACTTTGTAAAAAAAATTCATTATCTCCAATCAAGATTAGTGTAGGAAGTTTTTATTCTACCTTAGCTTCTTTACAAAAATTTATATCTCAAGTTTTACATAACTACATTGTACTTAATTCTAGTGTGTTTGATTCCATTTATCTAGTGCATATTCTTCATTTTGGGTGCACCTAGGTTTGTTGAAACTTTTATGAGCTTCAAAAATTGGTTTCCTATTATCAATACTATCATAAGACATAGTTTGATACTCAAGTCATCCCACAATACTACACTTATCGTGAATCTTGGGTTTTCCAACTCTTTTACTTGTAGTGTTGATACTAGTCAACCCACAATGGAACATAGCTTTGATACCTCATTTCACATGACCACCCTATACATAACCAATGTGACTAATGTTGACACAATTGTTGATAATGTACCTCAAGAACTAAAATAAATGGATAATGATTTACAAATATTGTAAAACTTTGTGAGTTTTGATTACATTGTTGGTACTACAATTTCTATCATATATAACATGAGAAAAATTATTTATAATGACAAGGAATAGATATTGTGCATAGCCTAACTCATATTATTGATAAACATGTTCCTACCATAGCTAGTTGTTCTAAAAAATTGGGGTACACTCAATGTCAAGGTGAAAATTGAATTCCTCCTTTCATAGCTACAACCTTTAATCCTACATACACTAATATGATTGTTACAACAACTAAATAACCCACTATAAATTTCAATGATACCTTAGGTATTTCCACTAGGAATCACTTTAGATTTGTACTTTCAAATCTCATATCTGCTAATCCATATCCCCTCAAGAACATAAAAATAGCTTATCCTTTGAACATGTATATAGGTCCTCCACCATATTCACCTCCATCTTGTTGGTAACACAAGGGAAGACAACTAAGAGGGGGGTTGAATCAGCTTTCTCAAAAATTCAAACTTATCAACCTTATTAACCCTTATTCTTAGATTTGATTAATCGCAATGAAAGCATAAATCATCAACACATTAGAAACACACATAACACCAAGATGTTTTTATGTGGAAACCTTTTTAGGGTAAAAACCATGGTGGAGGTCAATCAACAAGATAATACCCTATTAAAAGTATAAAGAGTAAATGAGGAATGCACATGCATTTAAGAACACTACGTAGAGAACACTACTCAATTACAACAAGGCTTTCTGCCCAAGGAAGACACATTATCTTATATAGAAACATTCAAATAACATTTGTAGGATTTTGAACTGAAAAAATAGCATCTGCTAATGCCTGATTATAGTTCCAGTTAAGCACATGAATACTTTTTCACTCTTCTTCACTCTTCTTAACGCTCTCCTTCTTTAGACTTTAAATGATTTGGACATTATTCACACATTTCAAGCACAATAACACCTTCAAATGGAATAAATAGTCACTTATATATATCCGCAACAAGATTTACATCGCTACATGTTGGCTACAACAAAATAATAAAATGAATGTAAATTGTTGGCTCAAATCAAAAACAATTATCAATGTGAATCAACCAAGGTCAACCACAACTTAATAAAGACCCAAATCAACATCCTCAAACAAGAACCACCTTCAAAAAATATTCCTCAAAGATCCACAACATGCTACCATCACCTAGTTGGCCATGAACATGAAAATATGAGCACGCAAAAGAAAATTGCCAATCACAAGCACAATGATGAATGCAAACATGCAAAACAAATAGAGCATGATCTAGAAACATCCAAAAAAATCACAAATCACTATAGAAACATGAAAAAAAACTGAAGGTACAAGAATCACATTATCTTCAATTAGGAACACAAATTGAAACAACATAGTAACTGTCAGAACACAACTGCTCATAACTCGATCAAATCTTCATGCGTATCTCTAAAACTCAATGTGGATAAACTAGATATATTCAACAAGAAACCATTTAGTCCCCAACCTCTAATCATCAATGTACCAAACTCATCAACAAACTCAACTTCACTTCATCACTGACAACATGCAGCTCATTCCATTACAGGTTTTTCAATATCCTTGACATATATAAGTTCTAATGATTTAATGCTAATAGTGTTGACATCAATTTCAACCACATATTAGTAACACACCACAACATCCAACAATCTCCCCTTTTGGCATTGATGGAAACACAGGATGTGAAAAATACCATCAATGCAACTCTCTCTTAACACTTTCTGCCCCTTAGGTTTGGATTCTTTTCTCCTCAACTCTTTTACATGACTCTTCTCCCCATCAAGTTTTCACATGAATATTATCCCCCTTTGACATCAATGACAAATATCTCTTTTCTCCACACAAGATCTGAACCACATAGATAAACATCTGACTACTCCCCCTGAGTAGAAGCCATTACAACATCAATCCAGATCAAGATATAACTGTGAAATTCAAAAATCAATCCAAGAAAATGCATCATAATTTTGCTTAGGAGGGGTAATCACCCCTAACTTTCCTCTAAGATACTCTAAAGTATCCTTAGGAAAAGGCTTGGTAAATATGTATGCAATATGTTCCTTAGTAGATACATAATCCAATCTGACTTCCTCTTCACTCACCTTCTCTCTCAAAAAGTGAAACTTGATAGATATATGCTTGGTCTTTGAATGCAGCACTATATTCTTAGAAATTTTTATTGCACTTGAATTATCACAGAAAATTGCAATAGGTTCATCATACACAATTTTGATATCCTTCAACATCTGCTTCATCCAAGATACTTGAGTAAAATTGTTAGCAACATCAATGTATTATGCCTTAGTAGTAGATAAAGAAATGAAATTATGCTTCTTACTTAACCATGAAATCAACTTCTTTCCCAGGAAAAATGAACCACCATGAGTACTTTTTATATCATTCACATCTA
The DNA here is from genome assembly GCA_007258455.2 of Sequoia sempervirens. Taxonomy (NCBI): domain Eukaryota; kingdom Viridiplantae; phylum Streptophyta; class Pinopsida; order Cupressales; family Cupressaceae; genus Sequoia; species Sequoia sempervirens. Next base: position 702,192,273 of record VDFB02281492.1, on the reverse strand, counting down.
TTTCCTAATCAGCATTAGTGAAGGAACTCAAAGTAAGATCATCATCTTTAGGATACCACAGACCAAAATCAATTGTTCCCTTCAAGTATTTGAAATTCCTTCTCACAACTATCACATGAGATTCCTTAGGATTAGCTTGAAATATTGCAACAATGCATACATCATTCATGATATTAGGTCTAGTTTGAGTCAAGTAAAGCAATCCACCAATAATTAATTTGTATCTAGTCTGATTTTCTTTTGGAGAATCATCATTTTTTTTCAACTTACATCCGATCACCATAGGTGTACCAACAAGATTTGAATCTTCCATACCAAACTTCTTCAAAAAATTCTTTCGCATACCTGGATTGAGATATGAAGATCCCTTTATCTAACTATGTAATTTACAATCCCATGAAAAATTTCATATCTCCAATCATAGAAATTTCAAATTCACTTTTCATCTCATCAGTAAACTTCATGTACAAACTATCATGTCCTCCAAAAATGATATCATCAATAAAGACTTCTACAATCAACTCTTTATCATTATCAATCTTGAAATACAAATTACTATTAGCAATACCTTTATTAAATCCAAGCTTCAAAAAATACTTTTACAATTTGGCATACCATGCTCTAGGGGATTTCTTAAGTCCATACAGTTCTTTTTTCAACCAAAAAACCATATCTCCATGATCAGTCAATTGAAATCCATTTGTTTACTCAATATATACTTCTTCTTCTAGTTCACCATTAGAAATGTTAACTTGAAATCCATCTGATAAACCTTATAGTTTTTGTAAGCAGCATAAGCAAGAAATAACCCCCTACTTTTTTATGTTTGATCAGACCCCAATGAACACTACTTACGAAAAGATTTGAAAGTTTGCACTATGATTGAAGTTAGCCTTTGATGTTTGTTCTCTTTCCAACAATTAGGGGTTGTGGTATTTTGTGTCCTCTATATCAATCATAGGAATATTTTTAGTTTGAAATGTTAGAGAAGCTTTTGCATATCCCCTTTCATGTTTTACATTTACATTTCTTCTTTCTCCCTTATCTCAAAACCCCAAAAGAAGAGCCAAATTTCTATAAAAAACTTAGAGGTATTTAGTGAGACACAATTTGTCCCCCACTCACTGAATTTCCCATAAGACTGTCGGAGAGGTGCAATCTTTGATGATCAACAATAACCAAAGCACTTCCATAGCAGAAATATGCCCATAGCTTGCATCCTAGTAATCGTCATGTCTAAACACAAACACACACAACATAATAAACCTATCCTTAAACATATATAAGAAGCCATATCTTAACCTTCTCACATCTACCATAAATTCATAATATACATCATCAACTACTTAATATCATTAGCACATACATTTAAATATCCCTATTATTTTATCTTCACGTCCAAGTTAGAAATCCAAACTACCTACACATCCACGGTGAGAATGGAGGCTCACTACAAATAAAAAGCTTCTTGCATCCATTTGAATAATCTTATGATATGTTTTCTCTTCATTGTTGTGAGTGTAGGTTTGATCTTCCAATGTGTTGTTGAGAAGAAATGGATTGGGCCTAGACACTGGTTGGAATGGAAGGAAAAAGAGCAAAGAATCATCAACATTGATTAAGTTGAAAAGGATAAGAGCTTATGCAGAGATAGGGGTAAGAGAGGTAGAGCTCTTTCAACCAAGTTATTATGGTCTCCCCCTCCTTTAATAATAGTAGTAATGCGGATTTTGGGATAGGATGAGCGCTCTAGTTCCCAACCAATTCTCCCATAGAAACAAGGAAAAAATTAGCAAGGTGCTATCCAATAAAATTTATTTCAACAAAGTCAGATGCAGAAGCAACATCAACGGTGACAATAACAACTAAAATGCTAAGCGAAGACACAACAACAACAACAAAAAAACCCAACTACAAGGTCAACCACAACAATCTACTCACACAAATACTTAGAGGCATGCAAAGTTTTGAAGTTTATGCATTCCTCCTCATTCATATCATGATGAAATGAGAATTAAAAAATAAAATAAAGCATGATTAAAAATTATTCAAAGTGTGGAGGCATAGACACGTTTTCTTTTTGACATGACGCCTCTATGAAATGCACATAAAGCAAATATGTATAGGACTCTAAAAATATAGAATGAGGTGATCTCTCATAAACACATAGTCATGGAAAAGATTCATAAGCCTGGGATAGGCATTAAATATCTCTAGGTTATCAATCACACTTTAATGCTTTGCACAAGAATTTCCACACATTCTAAGATGACACTCTTTCATTTATTGCATTCACATTCTTCTATTTTCACAATAGAAAACTCATATGTTATATTATTACATAAACAAGATAAAAATCATCAGAAATTCTTATTGCACAACAAAGCATGGCCAAGAATTTTTTTTTTTGAAATTTTGGATCACACAAAATGCCCTCCTTCTAGTGCCAGATGTAAACACCATAAATCTGCAAACTTTTTGAACTTAATCACACATTAGAATAATGTTAAACTAAAACAAGAAAACAAAGTAGTGTTCCTATGAAATATTCAATTATACTAAAATATGAAAATAAGATAAAAAGAATCAAAACAACCAAATAAAACATATGAAAATATGATCAAACCCCTACCTCATAGTGTATTGGTGCATCTTTGATGTGGAAAGAAGCCCTTTCCAAATCCTTGATAAGCTCCTAGATGATGGATCATGGATTCAAATTACTGAGATTGTGGAGTCAATATGAGGAACTTGTGGAGGAGAAATACAATAGAGGAGGCCTCTATTTATAACCATGAAGGATGGAAGAATGCAAAAAATGGAGGATGTGGGACAAAACATGAGCCAATGACAAGATTCCACTTGTCAACATGTCAATGAAGGAAGGTTGAGCACATTTTGATCCACGTGCAAGTTTGAAATTTGAATTTGATGAAATGACATATTTATGGGGAATGAAAGAAGAGAGTTAATGCCAAGTTGACTTGTGTAAGAGACAAGTAAGAGCTCATAAATGCTTTGTTGAATGGACAAGTCATTTGGGAGGGATATTTGAAATGGAGGAATATTCCACTTGAGAAGCCTTTTTGAATGAAAAGGAGGAATTAATAAATCAATTAAATTGATTTTTTTGCACAAGTCGCAAAATCTAGAGAGAAGAGGATTAGGATTAGCATTAATCATGGTTTGGTTAATTTAAGTGAAGATTAGGTGATTTTGACTTTTGGATTAGATGCTTGGATTTATTTAAGTCAAAATGAGAAGAAAATGATTTTAGATTTAATTAAATAAATATTTTATTTATTTAATCAAAGAGCGTGATGTTAGGATCAAATTAAATAAAGATGAATTTATTTAATTTAAATGGATGACTTTAGGAGATTAATTAAATAAACTTGATTTATTTAATAGATTAGGTGAATATGATTTAATTAGATATGAGGAATGCATGATGTCAATTTTTCATGTCTACATACGCACACACACACAAATACATATAAATTTATATAATTTAAGTTTTGAGGCTTCTAGTAAAAAATACCATGTAGAAAAACTTGAGATGGAAATTGCCATATGACAAATTTGTGAAAATAAAGGGAAAATTTAAATTAAAAAAATATTTAAAATGTTTTGGAGGAGACTGGGGGCCTACCCCCATAGCCTTCCCCATAGGTAGGCAACTATGGAGGCAATGGCACTTCCTTCATAGGAAGTCAACGTTGTCTTCCATAGTGCACCCCCATTGTGGGGTTGGCTGCGTAGTATCCCCAACAAACGAATACTTTGTTGTGCCAAGACTTTCATCCACCTCTTTCTCGGGAATTATGATTTCAATTTTTATTTTTTTTTAATATATATATATTTTATTTATATTATATATTATATATAATATATTATATATAATATTATATATATAAAAATATTTATAATTAAAAATTATATATATTTTGCAATAGATGGTTATTGTACTTTATATTTTAAAAATATATTTATTTAAATGAATAGTATGTTTCAATTGGTGCATGCAAAAGCATGAGGAGATAATTTTTATGTGAAACAATTTTAAAGGGAAATTGGCTTTATTTTAATGTAATTGGAAATTTGTAATAAACAATTAGATTTAATTTTCTTATTGCCTGAAAAATGAAAATTATGTTAAGTTGAATTAATTCAAGCAATGTATTATTGTTTTAATTGGATTTAGGAAATCCTAATTGTAGTTTTACTATTTTCCTAAATTTCATTTAAGTTGGGATTTATTTTGTTCACGTTGTTTGGGAATTTGGGTTAGTGGTAATTGTGTAAGTCTTCCAGATGAATTTACCTTATGAGAGGGTTGTAATATGTTATGGTTTAGCCCTTTGATTTACCTTGGGTAGTGCACACAGATGTAATTCAGTTTGAACACCCAGTTACTATGAATAGAATGTGTGATTCAGTTTGAACACCTAGATACTATGAATGGGATGTGTTGTCCTTTATAGTATGGTTGATATATGTTTTCGGTTTTGTGCTCCTTTTCTAGCCATGGTTTGTGTATTAGAGGAGAGTGGTTCTCTATGGGGGTCTGGCACATGAAGGGGTGCTAGGGTAACTCACTGAGACTTTAACCAAGTGATAACTTAATTAATTAATTCGGAGGTTTGGGTAGTTCCACACATAAATTTTAGATAATGCAACCTCACTCATGGGCCCAAGTGCTCATTTAGGCTTGGGATGAGTGGGAAGGCCTAGAATGGCAAGGTCAACTACCTGGTCCAATTGGAATATATCTTGATCCCGCATAGTTTGTATGGGGGTCTGGCGGTTAGTAGAGGCAGCCAGGGTAACCCGAACCGGGGGTCCAGTACCCTAGAAATATTATGCCAGGGTAACCTATAGAAAATTATGTGTGACACTCCTATTAAAATAGTCAGTTGTATTATATAGTGTATGTACTTGATTCTTTTATACTAGACGCAATGTAACCATTGTGTTGTGAATTGTACTTGTGTAGTTTAGTTTTGAGTTTTCCTATATCTAGAGGTTGTCAATTTTGTCTAGGGATCCTTTTTACTATCTCCTAGCATCGGGGGTGGGCCTTCGGATACCACTTATTTGGGTGGAACGTGCACCATACACTGTTGGGTTCCCATTACATGTTCATGATGATGGGATTTTCCAGATTGGAGAGCTCATGTGTACCAATTGATATGTTGTATCTCTCTTGTTCCTTTATATGAATTGGAAACTTTGTATATATACTACTCCTCATTTCTATTTGAGGATAATTCTTGTATCACTATAATTGTAATTTTGTTGTATAACCTTTCTCATTTTGGAAATGAGACTTTTAATTGTTAGATGGAATGAATGCAAGCTATAAATGATTCTTTAATATTCTTTGTATATTATGTGATGAGATCAATACTTTGGATGTATTTTGTTTATATCATGAATTTAATATATATATGCTATGGTTAGTTTTCTATTGTTTATGGGATTCAAATGTAACGTGTTGTCATGTATCTTAGAGAATGTATGTGTTAAGTGTAGTTTATTTTACATTTTAAAATTACACTTAAAAAGAATAATTCTATGCTTCCATTGTGTTTGCATCATTCTTTAGGGTTATATGGTGGGGCATTACATTTTCCATGGGTTGTAAGAGTGTCTACACCCATATGTTGTTCAGTGCATTTTTATAATGTTAAGAATATACTGCATGTAAAAGGGTTGTTAGAAAAAACTATGGAAAGGTATGTAGGTATTTTATAAATAAATTATTGTTGATCTTTTGTGACTGATATAATGCATGCTGAGTGATGTAATGGAATCCTAATATTGTGTTTAGCGATGTTTAGAAATGGAAAACCTTCCTATGGGTGGTAGTTAAGATTTGGGTAGAAAGTGCGAATTAATTTTCCTTTCTATAGATGATTTGTTTGGAAAGGTTGTGTTTGCAAGTTAATTGCATTGAATTAAATTATCTTGTTTCCTATTTCTACTAACCCACATATAGTTAATAAAGAGAATTAGTCTTAAACCACATTATAATATAAAATAATTTAGGACTTAAACTTGTATGCTTAAACCTTGACTATGAATCAAATAAATTATGTCTAAAATTACTTGAGTGATAGATCTTATGTTCTCCTAAACCTACACTCCTTAGTTTTGGTTTATGCATAAATGATAGATTATGAATGAGACTGAGTGTAGTTGCTAGGTATTTAATCTATGCATCTGGAAGTAAATTTATGTGATTAAGTTTTTCTTTTCATGATGTGATATTTTTTTTATTGGAAAGGGCTATGTTTGTGGAATAAATAAGATGGTAGTGCATAGAACTCGGTTTCTATTTTGAGAAATTATGATGATTGTATTGGTATTTGAACATCTTGTTTTCTAGGTATAGCTAAAACCTATGATATAATGTTCTCCTTTCTTACTATTGTATAAATAGAAATTATTTATGCATTGGATGTCTTGCATGTTGAATTGTTATAAGGGGTAACAGGTGGAGTAATTTATCTTAGGTATGGAGTATGGATGTTTGAGTAGGCATAATCATTATGTAAAGATTTAGTGTTACTTGGACTAGCCTAGGATAAAATTTGAGAGGATGTGGGATTATGTTTGGAAAAAAATATGTGAATTATTTTGTTTTGTGAAAAATTGAATAACTTATGATGAAGTAAGAGTTTTTTGTGTTTAGGAAAGGCCTACATGAAGTAGTAAGAGTTAAGTAGAGGATCGTTATTGTTCTTTTGTGAATATAGAACTTGTTTATAATTTGTTGAAATCTGGATGCATGACTATTGATGTGAAAGTATTAATGATTCTTGGATGCATTTAGGAATTCATGGTGCTTATGTAAAACTATTATTGTGTGGAAGATAAGTAATTTTGCATATGCATATGTTATGTGGATAGAATGTTATACCAAATGAATAAAAGTGAATGTGAATTTTTTAAGTGGAGCTTTTAAGTAATTATGATGATCTTGACATTGTCATTTAGCATCATGTGATATATGGAAAAGTGTAGAGTGAAAGAAAATAAATTATAAAGGGTTATGGATAATATGTAATGATATGATTTTGGGAAGGGAATCACATTGGTTATGGAAATAAATGTACTCATAGTATGTGACCCTAGACAAGTAATGGAATTTTGTATCTAATTGTACCCCCTGTAAATGTGAGAAACTAGTAACTCTGCATTTGTTGAGTGTTGTGAATACCCTATACTTGCTTTGTGTTCCCATGGGATGGTGATACTATGTACCCATCCATGGGGAATATGTTGTAATTTTTGGTGTGGTATTAACCATACCATTATTTGTTCTTGTATGTTGGTTAGCTGATTGAGGGCCACATCATGTGTGGTTGAAAGTTATACATAAGAGTAGCCAAAAGATAGTTTCATAGATTATTTTCTTTTCATTCTCTAGTCCCTCAATTTATGAAGGGGTAGTAGTAGCCACAATGTTCCTTAGGCGGAGTGTGCAACATACACATATTGTGGCATAGAGTAGTCTTAACCAATCCCAAGAAAATGTACTCACTAGTTACTTTCCCTTATGATGGATCACGATACTTGATCCATATGTGGTAGCCTAATTATAATGCCCTGTCGTGTGAACCCAAAAGGACACAAAAGTGTCAATTGTCACACATTTTTTTCTTACAAGTGAACATAACATACATGAAATTACACATTAAGTTATGACATGAAATTCATTTAAACAAAACCACAACACTAACATCCCTTGGGGTACACAAGGAATCATTATGAAACTTAAATCCATACAATCTCAATAAAGAATGAGAGCCAAAGATATAATCCATAACAACGTACACATTTACAAATGGTAGTACAAAAATGAATCACATGGTGTGATAATACATTTCATCAGTTTGATAGGACATCATAGTGAATACATATACAAGATTACATCATAGGTCCTCCCAACACACATGGGAGTGATACCTCAATACAAAAATAAATTAGGAGTACAAATATACATCTGGGAACATATGAACTCTAGATCAAACTGCATCATCAAAACTCTGCATGAAAAGGTACTACTGCATCATAGGGGACCCAACGGGGTGCGTAGCACATTCCACCCCACCACCCTCATACTAGGAGTAAATAAGGAAGGATCCTCGACCAAGTACATCCAAACAGAAACCACAAGACTAACTCCAAACAAAGATAACATAATATCAAAAGACCACTCACAAAACTAAACAACAATAAATCACCAAAATATAACAATAGACCACTTCTGAATCATAACAATAATTCACTTTCCAAATATTACAACAATAAGACACAAAACACATCATCAATAAATCTCAAGACATAATATCAATAGACCACTTCAAGAGGATTTCAATAAAAACATCTGAAAAGGAATGCTAGAGGAGAGTGTCAATGCATGGCCTTACATGGATTATCTAGACAACCTATCATAAGGTGTCGCCTCCATCTATACATGGATTATCCAGAAAACCTAGCTCAAGGTGCCACCTCCATCTATGGTTATCCTGAGTACCTATCTTAAGGGGCCACTCCATAGGGTCACTCATGCAGAACTGTTAATCTCTCATGGAGTCAAAGCATCGATCTTGCCGACCACAACCTTCTCATCCCATCTTTACTCCATGATAGCAATAAAAAGTGAACAAGGAATCCATAATTATCTTATTAATGTTTAACTACTCACCCCCTAATTAATTACTTAGGTTATAACTTATTACTCTAACTCTAACATCGGTTACCATGACAACCCCTTTATGTTCCTACCTCCACATAGAGCCACTCTCCCTACAAACCCAAAACATAAAATCCAATATGAAGGCATACTAACAAGAACACTGAACCACATATGGAAGATTTGTGAGGAAAAACCATCTCACCAAAAAAATATGAACAACACCCATAAAAATTGTACAACCCATGCTTGAACTCAAAATCACAATTACGATCAAAATCTTGGCAAGAACCAAACAAGATTACCCCTACCTTTGGAAGCGTAAGAAGATCAACTACTCACCAATGGAGGTAAAAAGAGGAAATATGGTACCAAGATAAAAACTTAATATTTGAAAATCTCCCCAATTGAAATGACTCAAACAAAAGAAAAAATAATGAGGGACCATCAAAATCATTCACTAACAAATAAAAGCAATAAACCTCAAATAAAACATTTATTATCAATTCGACTATAAATTAATTAAGGATAAAGCCCCCATTCAAAGATAACATATTTCAAGGTAATTTATTAATGAAAATTTTGTACATAATAATATAAAGAGTAAAATCAAAACATCCTTTTAACCATTTTATGAAATGCTTCTTCTCTAAGGTGACATTATCATTATCTCACTTAATCTTTGTACCTTTGTGATTTGTTAGTTTGAAATAAATAAGTAATCAAGATTGCCTAATTTTATCTTCCCTAATTCACAAAGTTTAGTACTTATTCATTTAATGTGTTATGAAATCATCTCTTGATATAGTAGTTGGTATTTTCATATAGCTTTTACACAGGATATCATATACAATTTTTTATATATTTGAAAAAAACTATGTATATTAATACTAAGGTGATATATACACATAAAATCATTAAGTGCATGGGAATTAAGTGCATTCACATACTAAAGTTAGCATCATCTAAAAAAACAACACACCAATCCTTCTCTACAGTGACGTAATTACTAAGGAAAATTTTACTCAAGAATCTGACTTGCATAACGATAACTTCTTAAGATTTATCTATCGGTTACTAAGAACACTTAACTCAAATAGGACTACTATTGTTGCACGCACCAAGGACATAGCCACATTTTCAAGATAAAAATTAACATAGGAAGATTCAATATCTAATGCCAGGCAAAGAGAATAGGATTCAATGTAAATTCTAATGTACACAAGACTCCTATCAACAAACTTTGGAAGGAATAGGACTCAAATTCCAATATACAGGTGACGATGTGAGCTAACAAATCTAACTGGTCAAAGTGAAGGGCACAATAGTGCTAATAATAGAGTAAATATCAGGTAAGAGAGTGGCGACAAGGCAAAAAGGATGCTAGCAATTTACATAGTGATTAATTCATATTTTTGTCCCAGATCAAAGTCATACATAGCACATTAAGGAACATGGAATCGATGTAGCAAGCAGTGAAATTCAAGAGCAAAGAAAAAAAATATTCAAAAGCCTTAGAAATGTTGTGAGTGTAGTAAACCAAAGCCAATGTAGGGTAAAAGCGATTGCAGCTACCATCAATAGGTTTCGGCTTTAATGCCAACTCCAAGCCAACATTGATTCTCCCAGGCAGTATATATATAGGTTATAAAAATTTCCTTTAGATGGAAAGATTCTAAGCACAACAATCTTTTTGTTTAGATGATTAAATCCAACTAACAATCTATAGCAATGAAAGAGTCTAAAAAGGAAGAGAGGGTAATACAAGAGTAGGTACCAGATGCAATTTAAGCAGCTAGACAAGGTGCGCATGAAACTAAGGCTTGTAGCCCTAAAATTCTAAGAAAACACTACAGACCAGAGACAAGAAGGTGGGACAAAGCGTGCGACTAACAGAGGGAAATGATTGTGTAAAATTCACCATTGGTAACCCTTATCGCTTCAAATATACAATTGATTATTAGGTGCGTATGGCTAACCATCATGCCATGCTGCGTGGCTGGGAGGTTACACATAAATAGAGGTTGTATTGTTCTAGCAGTAAGGTGTGCTAGAATAGGAAAGGGAACCATTTAAAAATGAAGATTAACATGCGTCACGATAATTACTACATGCCAAATCAATAAGGGACAAATGTGAATCACCTTACAGGTAGTGAATATCAAGCATAGACTAAAACTATATAACAATTTCATCAAGACTCAAACAGTATGTAGACAATATCTGGAAGCATATTTGTATCACGCACTATAGATGATTGTTGAATTTTCACAATAAGGATTCAAGCACACCAACCATGCATTGCAAATGATTAAATCCCACAGACACACTGCAACAATAAAAAAATCTAAAAAAAGAAACAATAGAGATATGCTGGTGACGACAGGAATGACATGGGGTGCTGGCTGTATGGGAAAGTTGTTTGAGATTGATCAATGATAAACAACTTCTAAAATTGTTGAAAGATATGCCAAATTAACTAAATAAGGCTTAAAGGAACTCAAATGCATGCACAAAATTATTTTGTTGGAATAGCTTTTAAAGCTTTCAACCAAATGAGCTTGGCATGATTCTCACACATACAAAATGTAGACACACAGGGAAGGCACATATGGTGATATTATTTATTTTATTTTATTTTTTTCTTGCAATGGCTTAAGAAAACTTTAGGGAACACTTTAGCCATTAAAATAAAGATATGCAAGACAGTGAGTGCCAATTTCCAACATGAATCAATCCTACCGAAGGGTTAAGGAAAAGTGAAGTGAGCCATACTACACATTCTTAAGTGGTTTGATCACAGTGAGGTAAGCAAACTGAAATGAAAGATTACTAGCTATTAAAGGAATCCCAGACAACAACAACATGAGGAAAGCTACAATAAGAGAGATGTAAAGACAACATACCAATATGCAAGCTCTCTGGTCAGTATATATATGATGTGCCTGTGATTCTTCCATAATGATGAGTTTCAGAACAAATTGATAGCAGCCCAGACCTCCACCCCCAAAACCCAAAATCCTCAAAAATAATCCATCCAATGTACTTATTCTTTAGATCCTTATCTCAGAAAACCAATCCAAGATAAGTTTTTGAAAACACAAAATTCAATGAAATTGGTAAGTTACCCATTCAAATCTAGTTTTAAGCTGTGCATGCGCACGTTTTTCAACCCTTGCCATCTTTTTCTAGCTTTCCACTTAGTTCCCAAATCTTATCATCTTATCATTTTATTTTCAGATTTATTTAAATTACATTGTAGCCAAGAAATTGAACGAGGTCATTTTAAATATTATGTTTACCACACAATTTGGTAACACAATAAACACCACAATTCCAACAAATGAACTTACTCAATAACACTTTTAACAAAAAGAAAATGACATGACCCCCAAGAAAACAACTTACTTGAAAAAAATGATGACCGCCGGAGGGTCACTTCATCATCCCCCCTAGGGATCGACTTACTCCTAGAAGTCGAGCTCAAGCATAAACACCATAATGCAACAAACTAACAACAATATAAATAATCATATAACAATAATTGAACACATTTGAAGAAAAGCAATGATACCAAAAATGAAAGCAAAATTGCAACAGACCACAAGGATGGGGTAATGAACTCAGGATGGGGACACTTCCTTATCAACTCCCTTTTCAACATCATAACCGTTTGGATAATTTAATGTTTTCCCTATCTTGTTGAAGCAGGTGGAATCGAGACTTTGTTCCTACAATTCCTGTATATAAAAAAATGTTGTGCACAAAATATATATCTCAAAACACACCATGAGAGGAAATTGCAGCATAGTAGGGCACTCGTGAGTGAGTGATACTACACTGTTCCTCTCACTAAACACACACAATAGTAAAAATTACTCTAATAACTCGTAAGCAGTCTGCTACTTATCAATTTTAGAAAAGAATCACATAATAATCTAGCTATAAGTCTGTTTCACATACTGTATTAGAAATTGATTACTACATGACATTAGAAATATCTATCTCTCTAAATATCAATTGCATTACCTTTGTTGCTGAGTTTCTGAGCTAATTACCTAGAAATCATTAACTACCATGAAACAAAACACATTATTATCAAGAATTCAAGCTAATTCTTTACCTTAAATGTTATACTTTCATAAAATTAAAACATAATTATCTACTCAAATGTACTCTTTTGCTAAAATTCATCATTTTCACACAAGGCACTCCACTTCAGTCATTATTCAACACCAAATCTTGCAACAATTTCAACAAAAAGGGAAAAAAAATTACACCTTCATAGATGCACGAAAACATAATCTGTCACTCAAGGACAACAAAAAAGAAAAATTCCATGCACACTTGACATATTTACACACATAACTCACATCACTGGAAACCACATCACACAATGACACAAGCATCCATAGTGCATCCTTGACAAGAAGGATATCAGTGCATCTCGCACTACACCCAGGGTCCTATCCTTTCCCATCAGTTTCGTACACCATCAACCCGATACCAATCAATAGAAGAAACTCAGGTTACACTGTGAAGGAAAAATTAGGTAAACTTTATATTCAAGAGTCTAAATGCAAGGTTACATAGTGAGCACACATAGTGCCTAGTGTATGAACCTATGCTCTAATACCATGATGTAATTCCCCATTGTGTGAACCCCAAAGGACAACAAAAGTGTCAATTACCGCATAATTTTTTTTTAAAAGTGAACATAATACATGAAATTACACATTAAGTTATGACATAAAATTTATTTTAAAAAAACCACAACACTAATATCCCTTGGAGTACAAGAGGAGTCATTATGAAACTTGAATCCATAAAACATCGATAAATAATGAAAGCCAAAGATATAATCCATAACAACGTACACATTTATAAATGGTAGTATAAAAATGAATCATATGGTGTGATAATAGATTTAATCAGTCTGATAGGACACCATAATGAACACATATACAAGAATACATCATAGGTCTTCCCAACGCATGTGGGAGTGATACCTCAAAACATAAAATACATTAGGAGTATAAATATACATCTAGGAACATATGAACTCTGGATCAAATTGCATCATCAAAACTCTGCATTAAAAGGTACTACTGCATCATAGGGGACCCAACGGGGTGCGTAGCACATTCCACCCCACCACCCTCATGCTAGGAGTAAATAAGGAAGGATCCCTGATGAAGTACATCCAAACAGAAACCACAAGACTAACTCCAAACAAAGATAACATAATATCAAAAGACCACTCACAAAACTAAACAACAATAAATCACCAAAACATAACAATAGACCACTTCTGAATCATAACAATAATTCACTTTCCAAATATTACAACAATAAGACACAAAACACATCGTCAATAAATCTCAAGACATAATATCAATAGACCACTTCCAGAGGATTTCAATAAAAACATCTCAAAAGGAATGCTAGAGAGAGTGTCAATGCATGGCCTTACATGGTTATCTAGACAACCTATCATAAGGTGTCGTCTCCATCTATACATGGATTATCCAGAAAACCTAGCTCAAGGTGCCGCCTCCATCTATGGTTATCTTGACTACCTATCTCAAGGGACCGCTCCATAGGGTCACTCATGTGGAACCATTAAGCTCTCGTGGAGATGAGGCAACGATCTTGCCAACCATGACCTTCTCATCCCACCTCTAGTCCATGATAGCACTAATAAGTGGATGAGGTATACATAATTATCTTATTAATGTTTAACTACTTACCCCCTAATTAATTACTTATGTTATCACTTTTTACTCTAACTCTAACATGGGTTACCCTGATAGCCCCTTTGTGTGTCGGCCCCCACGTAGAGCCACTCTCCCTAGAAACCCAAAACATAAAATCCAATATGAAGGGGTTGTACCAACAAGAATACTGAACCACATATGGAACATTCGCGAGACAAAACCTTCTCACCAAAAACATATGAACAACACCCATAAAAATGGTACAACCCATGCTTGAACTCAACATCACAATTACGATCAAAATCTTGGCAAGAACCAAATATGATTACCCCCACCTCTGGAAGCCCAAGAAGATCAACTACTCACTAATGGAGGTAAAAAGAGGCAATAAAGTACTGACATGAAAACTTAACATTTGAAAATCTCCCCAACTGAAATGACTCAAACGAAAGACAAAATAATGAGGGACCATCAAGATCATTCACTAACAAATAAAAGAAATAAACATCAAATAAAACATTTATTATCAATTTGACTAGAAATTAATTAAGGATAAATCCCCCATTCAAAGATAACATATTTCAAGGTAATTTATTAATGGAAATTTTGTACATAATAATATAAAAGGAAAAATTAAAATATCCTTTTAACCATTTTATGAAATGCTTATTCTCTAAGGTGACTTTATCATTATCTCACTTAATCTTTGTACCTTTGTTATTTGTTAGTTTGAAATAAATAAGTAATCAAGCTTGTCTAATTTTATCTTCCCTACTTCACAAAGTTTAGTATTTATTCATTTAATGTGTTATGAAATCATCTCTTGATATAGTAGTTAATATTTTCATATAGCTTTTACACATACAATCTTATATATATTTAAAAAAAACCACGTATATTAATAGTAAGGTGATATACACCATATAAACTCAACATTGTTTCCTAAGCTACAGCGAATTAAGTTCATGCACATTCTAAAGTTAGCATCATCTAACAAAACAACACACCAATCCTTCTCTACAGTGACGTAATTACTATGGAAAATTTTACTCAAGAATCTGGCTTGCATAACAATAACTTTTTAAGATTTATCTATTGGTTACTAAGAAAACTTAACTCAAATAGGACTACTATTGTTCCACACGCCAGGGACATAGCCATGTGTTCAAGACAAAAATTGACAGTGGAAGATTCAATATCGGATGCCAGGCAGAGAGAATAGGATTCAATGTTAATTCCAATGCAAACAAGACTCTTACCAGCAAACTTTGGAAGGAATAGGACTCAAATTCCAATATAGGGGTGATTATGTGAGCTAACAAATCTAACTGGTCAAAGTGAAGGGCACAATAGTGCTAAGAATAGAGTACATATCAGGTAAGAGAGCGGCGACAAGGCAAAAAGGACGCTAGCAATTTACATATTGATTACTTCATATTTTGGTCCCAGATCAAAGTCATACATAGCACATCAAGGAACATTGAATCAGCGTAGTAAGCAGTGAAATTCAAGAGCCAAGAAAAAAAAATCAAAAGCCTTAGAAATGTTGTGTGTAGTAAACCAAAGCCAATGTAGGGTAAAAGCGATTGTAGCCACCATCAACAGGTATCGGATTTAATGCCAACTCCAAGCCAACGTTGATTCTCTCAGGCAGTATATATATAGGCTATGAAAATTTCCTTTAGATGGAAGGATTCTAAACACAAAAATCTTGTGGTTCAGATGATTAAATCCAACTAACAATCTGTAGCAATGAAAGAGTCTAAAAAGGCAGAGAGGGCAATACAAGAGTAGGCACCAGATGTAATTTAAGAGGCTAGACAAGATGCGTACAAAACTAAGGCTTGTAGCCCTGACATGCTAAGAAAACACTACAGACCAGGCACAAGAAGGCGGGACAAAGTGTGCGACTAACAGAGGCAAATGGCTGCTTAAACTTCACCATTGGTAACCCTTATCGCTTCACATATACAACTGATTATTAGGTGCGTATGGCTGACCATCATGCCATGCTAGGCGGCTGGTAGGTTACACATAAAATAGAGGTTGTATTGTTCCAGCAATAAGGTTCGCTCGAATAAGAAAGGGCACCATGCAAAAATGAAGATTAACAGGTGTCATGATAATTACCACATGCCAAATCAATAAGGGACAAACGTGAATCACCTTATAGGCAACGAATATCAAGCACAGACTAAAACTATATAACAATTTCATCAAGACTCAAACAGTATGTATACAATATGTGGAAGCATATTTGTATCGCGTGCTGTAGATGATTGTAGAGTCTTCACAATAAGGATTCAAGCACACTAACCATGCATTACAAATTATTAAATCCCACAGACGCACTGCAACAATAAAAGAATCTAAAAAAAAGAAACAATAGCTACACTAGTGAAAAAGATTGAAGTACATTGACAATTATTGTCGGAGCCCACATTCACCACTAATCATCAACTTCTATAGGGACGACATAGGGTGCTGGCTGTATTTGAAATTCGTTTGAGATTGATCAATGATAAATAACTTCTAAAATTGTTGAAAGATATGCCAAATTAACCAAATAAGGCTTAAAGTAACTCAAACGCATGCACAAAATTCTTTTGTTGTAATAGCTTTTAAAGCTTTCAACCAAATGAGTTCGGCATGATTCTCACACATACAAAATGTAGATACATAGGGAAGGAACATATGGTGATATTATTTTCTTTATTTTATTTTTTCCTTGCAATGGCTTAAGAAAACTTCAGGGAACACTTTTATCCATTAAAAGAAAGATATGCAAGACAGTGATTACCAATTTCCAACATTAATCAATCCTACTGAAGGGTGAAGGAAAAGTGGAGTGAGCCATACTACACATTCTTAAGTGGTCTGATAACAGTGAGGTAAGAAAACTGAAACGAAAGATTGCTAGCTACAAAAGGAAACCCAGACAACAATAGCATGAGGAAAGCTACAATAGGAGAGATGTAAAGACAACATACCAATATGCAAGCTCTCCGGTCAGTATATATATGATATGCCTGTGATTCTTCCATAACGATGAGTTTGTGAAAAAATTCATAGCAGCCCAGATCTCCCCCACACCCCCAAACCCAAAATCCCCGAAAACAATCCATCCAATGTACTTATTCTTCAAATCCTTATCTCACAAAACTAATCCAAGATAAGTTTTCGAAAACACTGTAAAAATCAATGAAATTGGCAAGTTACCCGTTCAAATGTAGTTTCGAGCTGTGCATGCGCACACATTCTAACCCTTACAATATTTTTCTAGCTTTCCACTTAGTTCCCAAATCTTATCATCTTATCTCTTTTAATTCACTTTATTAAAATAATTATTTCTCCAATTTTGGCAAGTTTCCTAGTAAAATTTTGTTTGAAGCCTTGCATGGCTTTTTTTTTTATCTTTTATCCATTTTTTTTGTTTTGTTTTACAACAATTTCAAACTTATCTTCTATTATTTATTTTAAATTATATTAATTTTTCCGCATATTTAAATATTGACCCCTAAAGAAAAAGACATTATCAATTATTATCAATTATAATTTAAGTAAATACTATTCATATAACAAATTAATTAATTATTTGATAATAAATCTTTTATTTTCTATTTCACAAGATTAATTATATTTTAATTTCATATTTACTTAAATTACATTGTAGTCAACAAATTGAAATAGGTCATTTTAAATATTACATTTACCACATAATTTGGTAACACAATAAACACCACAATTCCAACAAATGAACTTACTCAATAACACTTTTAACAAAAGAAAATGAAATGACCCCCAGGCAAACAACTTACTTGAAAAAAATGACGACTGCAATGGAGGGGCACTACACTAATCCCCACAGTTTTGAGTACAATAGTATTGGTTTGTTAGCATATGTATGGCTGCTTATAGGGGTGTTGACCTATCATTAGCGAGTCAACCTTGTCCATATGATAGGCGAAGCTTGAGTAGCCCCATATTGATATACTCATATATGTATAATATATACCGTATCTGCATGTGTTCCAAGGACATTGTGCAATGGATACGATGCAACATCCCACTGATGTTCTGACATAGTGTTGGTGATGATGCCATGTTGTTAATGGTAGTGAGATAGGCTCAAGGACATGATGCCACATGCATAGACACGTGAAGGTGCACTATGAGAATGTGTTATGATAGCCTTCTTGTGTGATGAGTGTAATGCAGCCTCGCACACTTGTAGAGGGATACCCATGTTTACTTTTGATAGTGTTTGGGTCAGTTAGCATATGGGTATATCCTAGCCATGTATACCTCTGGCTATGATGAGTACCTACATATGCCTTATCCATGAGGTATTTCTATCTGGGATGTGTTCTGCACGTACCTACTTCCGCAGAGCCATAGACACACTGCCATACGACATACGACCAATGCGTGCCTTCTCCAACTAGTGTGTGACCATGTTGCACTGAGATACATGTAGGCTGGGGACTAAGGTCCACATCCCATGTGGGAAGCCATGGAGTGTGTGGGCCACTTGGCTAGTCCATGCCGCATGACTATGTGATAGAGGGTGTAGTTGATGAGTACACTCTAAGCCATGTGGATGGCATGCTCATTCTACACCACATGAGGGATACTACTATAGCCTAACATTGTTCCATCCTTCCTCATTTGGTGGTTGGTACCTAGTCACGCAGTGTTGTATAGTGCAATTTCAAATATTATGTACTTTCTTTATAGTTATTGATGATTTTATGATGATTGTGAAGGCCGACACCTTGTTTATATTTCATTGTGATGGTTTATCCATACCTTGTGACCTTATTTTCTCATAGCCCTCATGGTTACATCTGATTTAGTGTTGGAATTATGTGCATTTATTTCTTTATTGTTGAAATTGAATTTTTTATTTTCTCTTCTTTATGACTTTGGTGGCTAAACTAGTTTATCCTTGTTTTTTATGTCAGCCATGTGTTGTATTGTGATTCCTCTCTAAGGATGTATGAGGAAGACCTGGTAAGTGTTTACAAGGAAATAGACACAAGGAACCTTGAGGATGGGGATATGTGAGCCTGTTACATATCTAGGACCCACTACCTACCTATGTGTGATGACTATCTCTTAGAGGCTAACCACCTCATATAACAAGAGGTAGGTCATTATGGTCTTGTTTGGATGGTCTCACCATGTTTGTGTGGCCTAACATCATCAAGCCACTAAGTGTGAGGTAAGGATCATGTGAGATGGATATTGGCTCTTGGCTCATGGATTATGTATCATGGATTAGTATTTTACTTTCTAGTGTCCAGATGGATCCTTGTGTAGCCTTGTGTTATACACTTCCCAGTGATGTGATTATGTATGTGTTAGATGTATATTTATTATATTTTTTTGCTTATTGATGTAAAATAGGGATAACCATGCTATCTTAAATATGAGTGTATTGTGAATCTATGATATTAAATGGAGTGGATGTTATTAAAAATTGAAAATTTTAATTTGAAATATGTTTTTGAAATATGAGATGGTGTGTATTTTTCAATATCAAGAAATCATTTGATGTGTTTTCCCTGTACGAGATTATGGAGATTTTTTATTGAGAATGGAAAATGGTGTTAATTGGAGTACCTGATATATTTGTTAGTGTAAAATCAATTATAATATTGTAAGAAGTGTATGGATTTTTAAATTAAAGGTGGTTAGGAAAATATTGCTTTCAAATGTATAGCTAGATAGTGATTTTAATTGAAATGATTCAAATAGAGGTTGTACATAAACTATAGAGTAGAGAAATTTTGGTACTAATGTGTTATGTTTCCACCCTAGTTTGTGACTTACAAGAGTAAGTCAACTTTTAGGTGGGGGGAATATAGTGCCCCTCCATTCTCGTCATGGATGTACAGGTAGTTTGGCTTTGGAACTTGGAGATGAAGGTAAAATAATATGGATATTTAAAGGTATGTCCTAATGATGTTAAATAGTTGATGTTCTAAATTATGAATTTATGGACTATGTTAGAAGGTTAGGAAAGGAATTATTATATATGTTTAAGGATAGGTTTATCATGATGTGTGTGTGTGTTCAGACATGACCATTACTAGGATGCAAGATATGGGCATATTTCTGCTATGGAAGTGCTTTGGTTATCCTTAGGATTTTCACATTATTTTTACATATTATTATCATGATGATATGATATTATAATTATATTTATTATTATGAAGAGGTACTGACTTTTGTTCAAGTGTTGTGGTTGTAGATGGAACATGAGCTTCTATTAGTACTTTTGTGAGTATGATGCATATTGTTATGCTATTATTATGTAGAGATTTACTTGGATAGTTAAGTGATGCAATAGTATGTTTGTTAGGATAAGTGGCAAGGGCAACATCATACCATTAGATGTACAAGATACATACAGGAATGAGATACAATTGCTAGATTTCATTTCCTAGTACTTTGGCTATTATGCACATGTGCTCTAATTTGTATGTTTCAGTGAATAAGTATTAGGCTACGTCTCAACCTAAATTAGAAGTTATAAGAATGATTCTAATCACAATGGTGGTTGAGGAAATAACATGTAATGCCCCGTCGTGTGAACCCCAATGGAGAACTAACAATAATCACCGCACAATTTTTTTTTTATAAATTAAATCTAAACATACATGAGATGCACATTGAGTAATAAGTCGTAAAACACAATTAAATAATCCATTAACACTTACATCCCTTTTGGTACACAAGGAGTCATTACGAAACATAAATCCATACAACGACGACAAAGAATGAATGCCAAAGATATAATCCATAACTAAGTAAACATTTACAAATATAACACATACATGAAAACATTAATAAGAAACCATCTATGTACAAATATACAACATATATATACATTATTACCACAAAAATCATAATGACAAACTTTATAATAGCATATAAACTCAAGGGACATATTTCAATAGTTACAATGTATCGAATAACAACTACCATGGATCACAGACCACACAAGGTATAGCATTACATTTCATTACAATGTTCAAGAGGTACAATGACACATAAGTGTTTCCAAACATGAACAAAATCCATACAATAAGATAACATGATACGACTGAAAAGATGAATACAAAGTATCATAACTGGCTCCAAGACCAATACAACTCTGGAGTTGCCACAACAACACCAATCCGCACCTTTCAATCCTCGACTAGGGACCCAATGGGGTGCTTAACACATTCCACCTGACCACGTGGCTTTGAAGACCTACCCCCCATGCTAAGGAGCTGACAAGAAGGAGACCTCAACCAAGAACATCCAAACAAGGAACCACAAGACTCAACGGTATACAAAAGTATCACAAAACTCAAGGATTACAATGACATAATCAACAAAATTCATGAGTCAACATAATAACTTAAAGTCATAAATCTCATCACATTAAACAAAGCAATAACCAGTAAACAAGTATCCAAAGGATGATCATGAAAAATTTCCAAATCAAACTGAAATAATAAACAGAATACAATTCCAAAGGCAATAAGGAAACAAGGCAAATGGGTGTCTAGTGGAGAGTGTCATCACATAGCTCTCATGGGATCTCCTAGCCCTTCCTCCAACTTGAGGCACCGACACCCATCTATGGATCTCCTCGCTCTACCTCCTACTTGAGGCGCTGACGCCATAGGGTAGCTCATGCAGAGTCAATAACCTCTGATGAAGACGAGATTATGAATTTGCTGACCACAGCCTTCTCAGTCTATCATTAGTCTATGATAGCCCTAATTCATAGTCGAGGTATCCAATATTTATTATCTTGTGTGTTTTACTACCCATCTCCCTAAGTTCTATTTTTAGGTTATCACTTGTTATACTACTCTTATGTGGGTTATCTTGTGCTCTTCCTCCTACTTGTGGTGTCAGCCCCCACGAAGAGCTACTCTCCCTAGAGACCCAAAACACAAACCAAAATCCAAGGGTTGTACCAACAAAGAAACATGATATCCAATCTCAACAGAAATACATGTGAGGCATTACCCATCTCACCAAAATCACAATATAGAATTTCCAATTACATGGTACAACCCAAACATAAGTTCAAAATCACCATTATGATCAAAATTTTGGAAAAATAAGATCAATAAAGAATCAATATGAAACAAGCATTCCCTTGCCTCTAGAAGACTCTCAAAAGTTAACACAAGGGTTCACTATTAGGTACTGGCAATAGTAACAAGATCTCAAGAAACTATTTTCAATTCACAATATACAATACAGCAAACAATGACATCACAACGAGATCTTCAACTCAAACAAAAATCATTATAATCAACTTAGGAACCATCAAGGCTTAAGCAGGCTCTCAAAATGGAAATAAGCAGAATCAACTAAAGATCAAGATCCACCATAACACTAACATCATGCATAAAATTTCAAACATGGACACAATACCCAAAAAAAAATGCCATAGTTTACAATGCAAACAACCCTTACAACGCGACATAAATACTCCTTAGATTAGACCTCATTCCCACTTAGAAAATTAACCCAAATCAATTCCAGCATGGGAGAATGTGATAAACCACATAACTCTATACCCGAAATCACCTTACTTGATTCACACATTAATAAATACAAACAACAAGTTAACCATGTGACCATGAATTACATAGTTTTCCACACAATTCACACAATGACCATATAGCACAATAATTTACACCACTTATTTCAACAATTAATTGTGATGTCATTATACAATTTAACTGATCTAACTTTATTATTTAATTTCCAACTATCAATAATGACGTAAAATAATTCACTTTAATAAATTACTCAATTAATTAAAACAATTCATGGTAACAATCTCAAGTATTCTAAAAGACTTACCCATAGAGAGAACTTGCAAATCTACCATGAATATAAAGGAAATCAATATTCAATAGAATCGTAATCCCATTTCACCAATTAAACTATCCAATTATTCTATGTAATAAATAACCTAAACCAATTGATTTTATTTTATTTTCTAAAAGAAGTGTAACTAAATCGCATAACTTAATTTCCTAATCAATTGAATAACCTTTTTCTTTTATCTTGCTACATACTTCTAGTTTACCACAACAACTTATCAAATATTTCATGAGGTAGCTAACATACGTTTCATAACTATACGTATTCAAGACATTAAGTTAGACAAACATAACCTACTTTCATAATTTATCATTTACATAAAACCAATCTCTCACATAACTCTCTATTACCTATCTAGGGACAAAACCAATTTCCTTAGATTAAGCATTATTTCTTGCTTGAATCAAGATCCAATACATGATAAAGATTCACCCAGGACTATACGAGCTATACAAGAAGAATCTTAGAACTAACCAACCTATTTAATTAAGAAGGTACACTTAAATTTAGCCTTACCCATACACTATTCAACCCATGTTCTATAGTTCATGTAAAGAAGCCTATACAAACTAAGTCTCTTGGAGCATAAGTTACTAACAAACATCCACAAAAATAAGCATTCCTAATAGTCATTTTGAGATTCAAAATTCCACTTTACTCCCTAATTAAAATATTTCCTTAAAATAATAATACTCTACTAAAGATAATACTTGATTTTATTTAATTGAAATATAATTTTCTTACATCTTTACTTATTTTTATTTAAACAAAATTACCAAAACACTAACTTATATAAGGGAAGAAGACATTTTTTCTTTTAAAGTTTAAAAGTAATTAAATAAAGAAAAAGGAGTATTTTCTTTAACCAAAAGAGACTCCTTACACACATCTATATCTATCCTATAAAGATTCTCTTAGGGGGAAATAATTTGTGAAAAGTTTATGTTAAAATGGAATCTAACCTATTTTTCTTTAAAAACTTATATCCTTAAGAAGATTGATGGAATATAGCTTTATTCCCTAGTATTTAGGCTTTAAAGGAAGCCATGGCATATATTAGCAAAAAGAGTGCCGTAAAAATTGAGGAAGTAAATTTATTTATATTTTCTTTTTGAAAGAATGCATTCAATACAAATGAAGACTTCAAGATATAAAGCGATACGTTTACTATAGAATACATGCCTGCTTCAAATCTTTATCCCATTGGTTTCCAGATTCTATAAACTGTGAACAAATGCCAAGAACATTGGGAGTTTAGGAAGTAAAGAGTGATCAAGGCTCCAACATAGAAAATTTTGTATTTATTTCACGTATGTCTATTCTGCCATAAAGGAAGAAAATTTCTTGCAAGATTTATTGAATAATGCCAGGAAAAGAATAGAGCACACAGAAGGGCATGGTGTAGGGAAAGCAAAGGGCAGTGGTATATATATACATATATATATTCAAAATTTTGTTTTATTATTTTATTCTAAAACCAGATGGTTGTGTACAGCCAGCAAGTTTGATTTCTCTAAACTTTAGAAGGTTGAACATAAAAAAAGGAAATAAAACATACTCATCATCAAAACAATATATGCACATATGCATATGGACAAATGAAGTCGACCTGCAAACTACACCCAATATCTAAATAAAACCCATTAGAGTCAGTTTGCATATTTACCCATGCTAAATCGCTTCCAATAATTATCACCACATGTACGCCATGAAAATAGAATCATCTGCACGAGGAGGCAGAGAATAGATTAATGAAATTATTTGAAGATTGAACCCAAATAGGCGTCATCAAAAGGATGATAAGTCTTCTAAAAACATTGATAAGGCTGTTGTACCATGCTCAAAACAAACCTAACGTAACAAACCTCACACCCCTACCTGCGCCAAAAAGAGCTTTGGGACAAAATCAGGGTCTAACAATGAGAGGATGTATGGATTATGGTCTACATATGAGGGCGCTACCAAGGGTTTGATTCAACCATCTTACTTAGACCAAAACAATGGCATCGATAGGACAGTCCAGGCATCACAAATATAAAGCTTTTAAAACAAAGAGGTTGCCAAAGGAAAACTCCTCCTAATGGGTATCATGCAAACAACTCAATACCCATAGAGGACAAATAAAAATTGAACCATTTCAATTTAATTGGTTTCATCACACAGAACATTGGATTCAAATGGAATGCTTAAAATGACATCAAGATAGAAGATTAGCCACTTTTCTAAAACAACTGAAATACAATCAAATTCTTTACCTGGATTCCTACACACAAGAACATAGATGACGAGTTGCTGACCTTTGTGTCATAGCCACAATTTCCTCCTATGAACTTGACTACTCAAAGATTACTTCCATTCGACGACATTACCAAAACAAGGAATTATAATTTGCAGAGCTAAAATTTTCTTTTCGAAAAACCTAGTTAACTAATCACCCTTTCTTTTTTTTGAGAACCCAAAATTAACTAATCCCCCCCATTTCTCAGAAATCAACATACAAAAAGCCCAAGAAAAGATACATTTTCGAAAAAAAAAATTCAATAAAATTAGCAAGTTACCCGATCGAATCTAGTTTTTGAGTTGTGTATATGCATGGTTTTTTTTTTTTCTTTTACCATCTTTTTATTTTTTCCTTTCTATTTTTGTCTTCAGTTTTAAATCTTATCTTCATGATTTATTGGACATGATGTTTATCTTTATTAAAATTTATTTCGTCACATTGTTAATTTAAATAATTATGCATACTTCTTTTAGTTATTATTTTAATTTATAATTAATCATCCAAGATATTTATCGTATCATTTCATAAGTGTAGTTCATTCAGTTATAATTTTCACTTCCAAATTAAATTAAGCACCATTTTAATCCTTTTTAATTTAATTAAGTAAAATAATCAATACTAGACAATATTACTAAATCACAAAATTGTGACAACAATAAAGTCACAAAATCAAGACATCTCAAAATAAACTAATCACACTACTTGAACACATGA
Source organism: Sequoia sempervirens (assembly GCA_007258455.2). Taxonomy (NCBI): domain Eukaryota; kingdom Viridiplantae; phylum Streptophyta; class Pinopsida; order Cupressales; family Cupressaceae; genus Sequoia; species Sequoia sempervirens. Next base: position 702,165,950 of record VDFB02281492.1, on the reverse strand, counting down.
AAATGACATGACCACCCAATAGTCAACTTACTTGAATGACAAGAACAATTGAAATGGAGGGGCACTACATATCATATAGGCCTAAGTTATACCCCAACCCTAGCCATTGTACCTAATTAGGGACAATTGATTCAATGTGTGACCACCTTTTTAGGTTGTTAAGGGACAATTCTTGATCTTCTTTACCCTATGGTTGGAGTGTTGCACATGTGTGAATATTTTTATTGGGGTCTTGCCACAATAGTGGTTTACAATTTCTAGGAGATCCTTTTTTTTGCTGAAATCACATATTTTTAGAAAATATAATGATTTAAGGCTTGAAATGTTCCATTTAGAGAATTCCAATTGAAGCGGGTTTCATCAAACCACCTTAGACCAAGCCCCCTTGGATATAAGCGCACTAGTTTTAAACCATACCTATAATGGAGTCTCCTTTACACCTATCAAAATGCTGATAAAAAACCACTTTTGATTTATCTTGTGGGGGATCAAATGAATTCATTTAATTTTTATTTTTTTTTGTATGTATTCCTTATTATAAGCTTCCAAAAAATTATAATTTTAATAAAATTTAATTTGATTATTATATTTATTTTTCATTTCTAGTGAATGTAGGTTTTTTACTGAAAATCAAGCTCTTTGTTCTGCACATACAGAAAAATAGTCAATTATCAAATATTTTTTTGAAAAATATGGCTGCACTAGACATTGAATTCCTTGATTTGAAAAAAAGAAAAATTGAATTTTGATACATACAAAAAAAGTTACGCGTTATACGGTCGCGCTATGTCTAAATTGTAATTGGTTTGACTTTGAAACTTGATTAAAGAAAAAATATTCAATATAAAACTATCTAACCAAGTGGAAGCACTAGATATCAGATTTAAAAATCTAAATTCAAAAGAATTATAATTTTATCCTTCATGGAAAAAAAGTTATGTGTTATACGGTGAGCGTCACTTTTAAAAGATGTTGTTTTTTGAAAAAACTAGTTTTTGAGGGAGATGGAAAAAGAAGTGCAATCTGATTCCAAAATTTTTGAAAAAGTATATTTAGAATCTATAGACAAAATTTCATGAAACTCTAGTTTCCATCATCTTCAAATTCCTCACGGTTTAGCTGGTATAGTTTCCTGAAATTGAAGATTTAGTTAAAAAAATTATTTTAGTGTCCAGTTTGGCCAAAAATTGTAAACCACTATTGTGGGATCACCCATTGGGTTATGTGATTGTGTGACACTAATGTCTAGCTTTGAGTATGGATTTAGTTCAAATGGTGCTAAGTTCTTTAGTAAGTCAAGATAGTTAATGTTGTGATCATTCTCGTACTATTTATATTTTGATGTGAATTTCTCTTTTATGTGAGAAGTTATTTCATGGTTTATGCCTAGCCTTGTATTGTGGATTATTTGAGTGAAGTTGGATATTGGGTTGATCATATTAGTTTATATTATAATTGTTATTAATATGTTCATGTGTGATTTAATGTTATTATATATATGTATATATATTTCCATGGTTATTCTTTCGTGTGAGTGAATATTGGTTATTAATATTATTATGATTATATGAAAATAAGGATATAAATATTAACATATTCTAATGTTATTTATTAAATATTAATATGTAAGCATATGTTATATTTGTATTTTGATTTACTATTTTGGTGGAGTGGCTATTTTTAAGGAGCTTCTTTTATCTTTTATGATATTTTGAATTTATTTGGTGGGAAACCCAAAACAAATGAGTTAATTTGATTATTTATTTTATTTTAATTATTTTATCAATGGATGAGGATAGGTGATTTAATTTAATATTTTAGTATTTTATTTTATGAAAGGATTTTATTTCCTTGTTTTATTTTTGAAAAGAAGAGGTTTTTTGGGAAAAAGAAAGAAAGTTATTAAATTCATTTTTGTTTTTTTTCTTTTGAATTTAATTAGTTTTATTTATGGGAAAATTTGGGAAATGAGATTTTCACTTTTTTTGTGCATAAAATTTAGAGAATTTTGAAGATATTTTTGGGGGGTTTTGAGAATGGGGAGATTTTACATGGTTTTGAAGTAATTTTTCTGAGGTTTTTAATAAATTTGGAGTGGTTTTGAATCAAAATTTGGAGGAGAGATTTGGAATTTAATTGTGATTTGAGGGGAATGGATTTTGGTTGGGAAATTGTAGTTTTGGAAGAATTTTGGATTCAAGAGTTGAAAGTTAAAATTTTCAAAGCTTGGCATTGAATTCTCGTCCATGCCAAGCATTGGATCCAGGTTGGATTTTGGGATCTTTTGTTTAAATTTTATTTTTGAATGTATGAATAATTTGATTGATTTATCTTTCTCTATTTTTTGAAAATAAATGTTAGATGGTTTTATTCTATGTGTGAATGAAACATTTATTTATTCTAAAATAAAAATCAATACATGTTTATTGTTTTTTATTCTCTACCAATAAAATGGTTTAATTGCTTCACCCATAGCTCTATTTTGTGAACTGGATTGGTGAGATATTTAAAGGGTTTTTTCATCTTGTTTGCTTTTAAACTGTCCAAAAATCTCAAAAACTCAGATCTTTTTTGTTCAGATATAGTTGAAACATGGAGTTGTTGTCAAGATGCTCCTCCATGGCTGCAAATACCCTTGTTTCTCCTTGTAAATAGCCATTGGAAGAGTAGGATTTTAGATTTATAGGAATTTGAAAGGGGATAAATTAATTAAATTTTTAATTTTTGATATTTTGGAAAAGATTTGGTTGGTAGGTTTCTCATTTTATCATTTGGTTGTAATCGGGTATGCCAAAAATAGGTTTTTTAGGGGAGTTTTCTATTGTTTTGCAGTTTGTTAATTTTTAATTATTTTTGGTTAATTTCACTTGCATTTCTAAGCAGTCAAGGGCCAAATCTAAAATGGGTCTTTGACATAATTGAATTTTGAGTTGATTTGACTATTTTATGGTTGTTTAATGGATGGAAGATTTAATAATGTCTAAAGGAAAAATTATTTTAGTTATGAAAGTTGTATAGGAGGATATAGCTCTATCCTTTCATATGTATTATATTGTATCATTTTTTCTTAAATATTTTATTGTATTTATGTTGATAATCCCTTCCTATTCATGAAATCTTTTGTTGGGTCTTATGTCCCATGTAAGGATTAATTGTACCAAGGATATGGATTGTTGGTCTTGATTATGAATTACTAAGAAAGAAATTAAAAATTGGTTATCATGTTATAAGATTGTGTAAATGATTGTAATGCCCCGCCGTGCGAACCCCAACGGACAAATACATAATAATTACAACACAATTTTTTTTTAAAATAAACATAACATACACATTAAGTCATAACATGAATTTAATTTAAACAGAATCACTAACACATACATCCCTTGGGGTACACGAGGAGTCATTATGTGACTTAGATCCATACAACAACAATAAAGAATAAAATCCAAAGATATAATGTAAAAATTATCAAATGAAGCACAAACATGATAAATCATTGATAAGAACCATCTAAGTAAATACAACATATACATAATTAACTCAACACAATAATAACTGCCATGGCCAACAACCACATTGGGTTTAACATTACATTACAATACAATGTTCAAGAGGTACAATGATACAAAAGTGTTTCCAACATAAATGGAAACCATACACAAGATAACATGATACAAGTAAAAGAATCATAACTGGCTCCAAGACAAATACAACTCTGGAGTCGCTGCATCCGCACCAATCCGCACCTCTCGATCCTCGACTGGGGACCCAATGGGGTGCTTAGCACGTTCCACCCGACCATGTGAGTCCGAAGACCCACCCCCGTGCTAGGAGCTAACAAGAAGAGTCCTCAACCAAGAACATCCCAACATGGAATCACAAGACTCACAATCATAAAACTCAAGAATTGCAACAACATCCAAGAGTCAACATAATAAATTAAAATCATAACTCCCATCACGTAAATCAAAGCAATGATCAATAAATAAGTAATCAAAGGATGATCATGAAACAATTCCAATCCAACTGAATTAATAAACATAATACAATCCCAAATTGCAATTAAACAATATAATAACATCATAACGCAGTACCATAAAAATACAAGATCGTAAACCAAATATAAATGAGATCATACAAAACCACAAAGTACACCAAAGATTTATCAAAGAAAAAATCATTAATCAAGATAAATCCAAATATCAATAAGCTATACCAACTCTCACAACCTACTTCCAGAGGAACACAAAAAAGTAAAACACATGGGCAACTAGGGGAGAATGTCATCGCATAGCCTACATGGGTTCTCCTGGCCCTTCCTCCACACTGAGGCGCCAGCCCCCATCTATGGATCTCCTGGCCCTTCCTCCTACCTGAGGCGCCGGCACCATAGGGTAGCTCATGCGGAGCCGTAGACCTCTCGTGAGGACGAGGTCACGACCTTGCCAACCACGACCTTCTCAGCCTTCCATTAGTCTACGGAAGCATTAATGAATACGAGGCATCTATTTTATTAATCTTATAATGATATTACTATCCAACCCTCCTAAGTTAATTATTAGGTTTTCACTTGTTTACTAACTCACTCGTGGGTTCTCCTGTGTTCTTCCCCTTACACGGGGCGCCGGCCCCCACGAGGAGCCACTCTCCCTAGAGACCCAACAATCTCAAACCACAAAATAACCAAGGGTTGTACCATCATAATTTGAACAAAGAATCACAACATAAAAGCGTTGCGAGACATTACCCATCTCGCTAACAAGTACAAAATCAGAGTCTCAACAATTCTTGTACAACCCTTTTCAAAATAATGATACCAATATCTTGCCATGCCAAGAGTACATAAAGAGAGAACATCAACTGACAGTCATCTCAAGCCTCTGGAAGTCAAAAGAATGACAACCCACAAATGAGGATAAAATGAAGCAATACAATCTCAACACAAAAAAAAACTTATCATACGAAAATCACCTCAACCAAAAAGGACTCAAGTGGGCGACCAAAATAATAGGGATCCATCAAGCTCATTCATTGATCAAATGTGAACTCAGTAAATAAAATCACCTATGAAAACCCAACAACTCAAGAGATACATCGAAATAAATTCATCATAACAACCATTAAACACGGGGATACACTTAATGAACAACAATAACCAACAAACACTTTCTATCCTTCCGCAAGGACCAAAAATATAATCACAACCTTATGACACAAAAGAGCTCCCTCCTTAAACAAAACTCAAATAAAATAAAATAAAATACAAAATCAACTTGATACAAAGCAATTGGCTCAAACCATCCAATCAACTATGAAACAAGTAAGCATCCTTATAGAGAATTTACGAGAAAGGGAATAAGGAATAGTCATCATTTAGAAAATCATCTATTTTACAAAAACCCTACATTTATCCAATTATACACAATCAACTCTTACAACTATCAATTCTCCTTATTACCAAAATAACACTATGCTAACCAAGAATTTTTCATATCTTCAACATATCCCTATCTACTTCATAAACTTATAAATATAAAGCAATCACACTAATATTCACGCCACACAATTACATGAATGAATATTTATACAAAAATGTTCATTTCACATAACAATTCCTAGGTCTCAGAAATAAATATAAAAGATTCCATTACCTATTTGCCAAGAGTATCTAGTAGCCAATCATAATAAAAGAATAAGTCTATGACATTATACTTTCTTCCTATTTCAAATTAATTCTTCTAATTGACTTAATATTTCAATTTCATTATTTTCCATAATCATCTAATTTAACATCCTATAACTTACTAGCAATAACTACCTATTCAACAATCGAATTAATCAATACCTTATTACTAATTTTATCCTTTCTTACAAAACTTAAGACGCTAAAAAGGAACTCGGTCAACAATTCTATTCTATCAATTGCAACTTACACTTTTCCAAATATACATTATTTTTTGCATCCCCTTTTTCTGATCTAAATCAATGAAACTACTCTTCGTTTTATTTATTTATTATTTTCAAATTCACTAACTATATTCTCTAATGAATACAAGAGAAAAAGCTCTTCTTTCTTGAATCATAATATTTATATAGCAAAATTACATATATCTCTATATAGCACACATAAATATACATCTTTATTTATTTCTCTATTCCCATATTTCCTGATTCTCAATCTAAGGATTTGTTTACCAAAGATAGATTAACAAGCCTATCAACCCATGAGGTACAGAGAATAAATAAGTAAAATTTCATTACAAAACATAAAGGGAGCTAAATACGATATAAGAAATATAAACCAGAGAGAGGCCATCACTATTAGTCCAAAATATTAAATGCTACAGCTGAGACTAGATGAAAATGAGATCAGAGAGATTGCATAAATCTATACACCCTACCATGACCAAATGCGCCACTGAAAAATTAACTATGAAATCAGAGAGGTTAATAAGTTTACTACACCTTTGCTAGACTAAAGTTGCAGCTATGAAAGGTGGTTAATGATTTCATGGAAGCTATTTAATTCTGTACAACGCCTCAACTCTAAATGCTGAAACTGTGACAGGTTGACGAGTATAACAGAAAGAGAAGATTGTAAATTGGAAATATCACTGTCTACTTGCATTATTTATCAAATTCCAAATGTTACAGCTGCCAAAGAAAACAGAAAGTTAATTTAATTTACTATATCTTTGAAAATCTAGGATATGCAGCTGAGATAGGTTGCCAACTGTTTCAGGGAGGTTATTTAAATCTGTACACTCTCCTAAGTATAAATGTTGCAGCGGTGATAGGTAGCCAAAGGTATCAGGGAGATTAAATAAATTTAGATTACCAGACTATGTGAAGAAGCTCATCTAAACGCTGAATCCAATAACATCAATTTCTCTCAGCTTCAACTGAATGGAGGTAATTGGCAAAGGCTTGAAACATTGCACAGACCAAGAGAATTAAATAATCTACTCATTGGTCCTCAATTTCTTCACTTGAACAATCTGCTCATTGACGGCATCAGAGAAGACACACGAACCAAGCTTTCTCCAAGTTTGAGATGGTTACAGTTGCAAAAACGTGAGAAGGCACTTGTCTTCAGTCTTATGGAGAACATTTGGGATTTTTATAATAAAAATAGAGAGTTTAAAAAAATCTATAACCCTACCATGTTCAAGAGCTGCGGCTGTGACAGGTTGCCAAGTATATCAAAAAATGAATACGGGAAATTGGAAATATCGCCATCTACTTGCATTATTATCAAATCTCAAATGTTATCCATACAACGGAAAAGAAGGAGAAAGGCGAGGTGCAAATACGTGACTTCAGAGCAGGAGGAGCCAGGTGTAAAGTCGAATTCTATGGCATTAATCAGCAGGCAGGTATGCAAGATGAACAGCATAGGAGGCACGTGAACTGTTTGATAAAATGTCTCTAAGAAATGTAATCTTATGGAATGCAATGGTCGCAGGATAGAAAGGAATAACATAAAATAAAATGGCTTTAGAACCATTCAAGCAAATTCAATTGACATACATGAAAACGAACTCCAAAGTCTTTCCCAATGATAATAGAAACAACACTTATGCTACAACAGAGAAAGAAACAAAGGCAATAAAACAGCGAACTTGAAACTACCCTCGTTTTCTAATCTAATGAAATCATTATTTCCAGGAAAAGAATTAAATCTTTAATGGCTAGAACCTATAAAATCATTACCAACTAAATGAACTCTATATGTAAATATGAGCTTTGTGGAATACTTACAAGATAAAGTGGCATACAAAGTAAGATACCCCATGTTCTGCACATGTGAAGATGGCATCCCTGGATTATCCTTCAAACCCAGAGCAGAAGGAGGGCGCTGCTGTTTAAAGACGTGTTTCAAAAGTTTTGAATTACTTATATTAAGAACACTGCCTGCTATGACCCGTATGACTCAAATTCACTACAACAGCAAGGATCCCTGAAATTCCTTCCACGCCTCTACCTCTTCCTAATTAATTTCCCCACCTCCAATTGAACTATTTACTTCTTGCTTTTATAAGGGAGAGATCGATAAAAATTATAGGACAATCCATCCGGCGGAGTGGTGATAGAATAGTGCCAGCACCCCAAAAAACCCCCCCTCAAGATCTCCCTTTAATTCTAATTTATGAGTTTCAATAATTGAAATCTTTGCCTGGAAGGTGATGAGACAAAGGAAGATAAAACATATACCATCTTTTTCCAGCTTCTCTTGCCTTTTACACTTCCCAAAAATCTTATCACGATTTATTTAATTAATAAACTATTCACTTTCCATTTTCCAATTGCCTTCCTTTTTATTATTTTCTTTTCCAGATTATTTTGTTCATTATTATTATTAAATCAATTTATCTAATAATATCACTAGTGTTTTTAACAAATTAGTTTAATTTGATCATTTGATCTAAATCATTTGATTTAATTTAATGGATTATTATTCTAATTTCTAATTATATTTTAAATAACTTCGCAGATTCACTTATGATTTAAATTAATTATTTAGATATGACTACTAACATTTGATATTTTTCACACAATCAAATAACATAGTGATCAGTGAAGCGTGCACATATACTTACACACAAGACCAGAACAACTGACACAGAGGGGTATTACAATGATGTTATGTGTCTCATTGCATGTGTTGTGGTATAATGATCAACTTTGGAGTTTCCTATCTATTTTTGTTATGTGTTTGGCCCCTGGAAGTATCTGGAAGTCTTTGTGAAAGTACTTGTGATTTTGGTTGATTCTTTTTTTAGGTAGTCTCATTTGGATGTTTAGTGTCAGGCACTTGTTTCTATTTCTTGCTTGTGTGTGGGATCTAGTGTTATCTCCTAGCATAGAGGGAGTGGACCTCAAGGTTCAATGTGGTAGGGTGGTATTTTCCAACCATCCATTGGGGTTTAGGCGGTGCAATTCATGTGCAACATGGAGCCTTTCCTTCAACTTCATTCCAAAGCTAATTTTATGGTGCAGATAATATTTGTAAGAAAATTAAGCCTAATATGTATGTTATATATATGTAGCTCTTAGATGAATGAATTTTGTACATTGTAGCATTCTTTTAAATGAAAAGTAAGTGAATTGATGTAATCTTGAATATATATAATTTTTGTTTATTATGTAATAGAAAGGTTAACATACAAATGTTGTGTTTATGGTGCATATGATCTTAAGTTAGTAGTAGATGTGATACAACTTTAGGTACCTATTTCATGGCATTGATTAGGATTAGGTTCATATTGGCATAGTGTTAGATAAGGTTTAATTATAATTAAGTTATGTTATCATATGTAATTTGATGTATGTGATTTAATTTTCATTCAAAGAATTGATTGGATGTGATCTTAGTGTAATGAATATCTTTCTATAAATTTAGTTAGTGTAGATGTATTGTAGTAGTGACATTGGGGGACCATGGTGGATAGGTATGTAAGTGTGCTATAATTAATGTTCATTTTAGGTCATAATGTGATTATGATATGATGTTACTATAATGATGTTATCCATGTTAATTTGTTGAGTGGCACTAGTTAGTGTCACTTTAGTTTATAATTTTTTTTTTGGCATGATGTTGAAGGTCTTTTGTGTTAATCCACCAGGTCCCTTAGTGTGGCATTACAAATTCCATTTAGACTTAACAAGATGTGAAAGATTACAAGGGTTGTCTAATGACTTTCATTTCCTTAGAAAGTTGTCTTACTCTTTTTTTGGATAAATGTTGGAACAATATTAAGCAGCAATATGATTAGAGATGGGTTCTACCTTTGAAATAGTCTCTAAAGAAGCAACTCAAGGTATGGTTGAGTTAAACACCACCTTGTCAAGTAGTATAAAAAATAATAAATAGTCATAAACTCAATGCTAAAAAAATGCAACAGTGAATGAAGAGGTGTCGAATCTCTATGAGAAAGAGGGGAATGTTCCCAAGTAATAGAATTCAAATAAGATTGCAAAATATAATTAAGCAAAACAATGTATTTGTTACAACAAATACTACAACACTATAAATCTACTAGTGAAAGAAAGGTTAAGAAATTAAGAAACTACCAGATTTCAGAACAACAATGGTACATTTTGCATGTAATTTCCAATAGCTATTGTGTGCACATTAATGACTATATTTATAGGGAAATTGTGGATGTGGCAGGTTTGATATTTATTGAATTTCCATGCTTTTTGTAATAGTCATCCACATCAATGTCTGTGTTGTCGAACATGGTAATATCTGATTGCATGGTCATATCTAATTGCCTTTATTTAGGGCATAACTAGCTAGGTAATTTTTTTTTTTGGTTCATTCTATTCCCTTTTATTATTTGTGGTGTAAACAACTGCATAGACCATTTTCTTTTCTTTATTCCATTAGTTATCTATTATATAGATTATCAACGATCAAGATTTTCACTGTAGTTGAGATTTAATGGAAAGTTTTTATGTAAATGGACCTTGAAATTTCATTACCACTATGAATACCAATAAGGATAAATGGATTTTCTCTATTCCATTGGTTATCTATTATATAGATTATCAATGATCAAGATATTCACTATAGTTGAGATTTAATGGAAATTTTTTTAGTAAACAAACCTTGATGTTTCATTGGAACTCTAACTACCAACAAGGATGCCAAAATAAATTTGAATAGTTTTTATTATCAATATAGGGGTATGTACAGGATCATGATGGGCCAAAAAGTGGCGATATGATTGGTTTTTTTAGGGCATGTGGCTGACGACTTTTCTTTTACCCAAAATTGATGAAATGAAAAAGGTTTTTAAAGGAGATTCTAAAATTTCTACCAATATAAATTATGATTTACTTTGAATTTGATAAATAATTATTATTTCTTTTTTATTTAAATTATAACAAAGTTTCGATTGATAGGCTGATTAAAAAATATATATAGCTTTTAAATGGTATCACATTTTTTGAATCTGAAAGATGTGTCACATTCTATGCTTCATATACTATAGGATTAAAAAAAAAATAAAAAAATTCATGAAGTTTTGACCAAGTTAAGATAGTTAGACATACGAGTTTTTTTATTTTTTAAAAGTTGTAATAAAAAAATCATAGTTAATTATTTACTTGGAAAAAAATTACAAACAAATATGCATCACATCCGAACATGAGTCCTCTACTTATATCTAAAATATTATAAAAAATTATTATCATTTTATTGTGGTTAGGGTGGTCAGACAGACACCTACTTCTTATTTTTTGCCTGAAATTTAAGTACTATTGCATTGAAATTTCAAATTTTCACATAATAGATTTTTATTTTCTAAAATAAACGTAGTAGTTTAGAAACTAAATTCAATTTTCTAAAAATTCTATTCTTACATATTTTTGAAATAATATAGATAACTTATTCAAATTTTTACGTCAAGTTGCCTAACTCTAATTTGTCTAAATTTTTTGCCATTTAAGGGCCTATTTTTTCCATGATTATCCTGCACATACCCATAGGCTCTTAGGCTCTTTTCTTTCACTATATAACACCTCTCAACATAATTATTTAAATAATTTAAAATAAATTATTAATATTGATTTATATAATTTATTTGTATGCTTAATAAATTCTTAATAGTGGTTTAAATAATTTATTTAAACCACTATTAAAAATTTATTTAAATTTATTGAATTATTTGTACAACACATCAATATATCAAATTATTTAGAACTTTATAATGTAAATTTAATGGTTTAATATAATATTGAGTTTAGTTTTAAAGAAGAATAGTGGTTTAAACAATTTATTTAAATTCTTAATACTGTTTAACTTTATATTTTTATACTGTTTTTAAAAATAAAAGTGGCTAAGCCACTAAATGTTTTATTAATAAGCAATGCATTTACAAGTCCTAGTTCGAACGAAGCATACTGATTGGAAATAACTAGGAAGAAAACCTCTGGTTATAGCTCCGAAACAAATAGGAAAAAAGAAATAGAGAAGCCCAAACAAAGCCACAAAAAATACCCAAACAATGTGACCAGATAGGATTTAACACCCAACCACCCAAAGAAGCCTCCCACAAAATTAAGACTGGGTACAAAATACAAAAACTTGGGAGTAGAATCCAGAGCAAATCATTCTTCCATGTCAGTACATGAGCTAGATCCAGCTTCATAGTATGAAAAAGGCAGTAGAAGATCCAAAGAAGGTTTCACTTTTAACTTCAAAGGAAAAAAATCTTTTTTATATGACCTTACAACTTCATCAAGAAAAAAATGCAATGCCAGAAATAAATTTACATTAGCAATCAGGACCTTAGGAGGAAGTTTATCCATAAGTTGATTGCACCTCAAGATTGTGTCTGCTAAGTACTCACACATAATTCTAGACTTGATAACCAAAAGATCTCCAAAACAACCATTAGAGAGAAAGTCATTCTTAGAAATAAACCCTGCAATGGGAAAGGTACCATAAACCAAACTGTACGAAATCAAGGCTTTATTCACCCACACAAAAATGCCAGAAAATTCAAAACCCAATAATCCATTTTCAAGCAAATTTGAATAGATTTTGAGCATAAAACTTAATGATTACCCTGATATAGACATGCATAAATAGTGGTAAATAAGAACACCTTTCCACTTGCATTGCCAACATCTCATGGCCATTACCAACACTTGTGTACTAAATTATATGACATTCTTTATATAACTTAGACTTATTTAAATTATCTAATTTAATGTTAACAATAATATAGTTTAAATTTAACTATATGTGGTAAATAGTGGTTTATATAATTTATTTAAATAAATTATTTTAATAAGTTTATATGATTTATTTAAATAATTTATTTAAACTTATTTAGATGAATTATTTAAACCACTATTATTTAAATCATTATTTAAACTTAGTGGTTGTGGCTAAGAGTAAGGTGGTCTACCCTTTAGTGAAAGCTGATGTTGAGATGGTGGACACATTGGGAATTTAGGGGTTATATTCTTCTACTGCTGGCATCAGGGGATGCAAGCATAGGAAGAAGAAAGTTCAACGAGAGGGTTGTTGGCTACCTCCTCTAAATGGTGTACTGAAGATCAACATTAATGGTTCTCCTAGGGGAAATCCTGGGCCCACTGGGATTGGAAGGGTTGGCAGGGATTCCTCAAGTCTTGTGATATTTCTTTTCTCTATTTATGAAAGGTTGTAGTCAGTTAATTTTATAGAGGGTTGGGTGTTTTCTTATGCTGTGGAGAGGGATCTTGCTATGAGTTAGAGAAAGGTTATCCGTGAAGCTGATTTATGGGCCTTGGTTAATTTTTTGAATGAGTGAAAGATATCTGATATTAATTAGTAGCTGGCTTCAGTGGTTCAAAGGATTCTTTAGGTTAGTTCTATGTTGAGGGAGGTGTCTTTTGTTCATATCCCAAGGGAGTGGAATTAGGTTGCTGACTATTTGGCCAGATGGGCCTTAGACAATGAAGGTGGTTAGAAGGTGGAAGAATGGGCTAAGCTATCCCTTGAGTTACATTAGGATTTGGATCAATTTCTTGTGGATGATCAGAACAAGAATTGATATTCTTCTTTTCATTTCTCTAGTTTTGGGCTGCTTCTAGCTCTTTTCTTAGGCTGCGACCCTTGGTTTTTGTTGTAATGTTCTCTTCTAATTTTCAATAAATTTTTTACCCCTTTTGTTAAAAATTATTGTTCTATTTTTATTTTTATTAAGAACTTGTGCCTTTCTTTGAATTATTTGTATGCTCAATAAATTTTTCATAATTACTTAAATAATTAAAATAAATCATTAATATTGATTTATATAATTTATTTGTATTTCTCAATAAATTCTTAATATTGGTTTAAATAATTTATTAAACCACTATTAAAAAATTACTTAAGTTTAAATATTTGAAAACTTTAAGAATCATTTTAATATAAAAATAAGTTAATCAATTTTATATAATTTATTTAAATAAGAATGTCATATTTTATTAATTATTAAAATATATAAATTTAAATACTGTAATACCCCTCATGTTGTTGATACTCCTTGATACTCTTATGTGTTGGTTGGATACTTGGTTTGTGATGGTCATTAGTTCACCGACTTGGTTGTGCTTGGATTCATAGTTTGGTTGGTTTGCTACACTTGACATTACTATGATGTTTGATGATACTTTATGTGGTGGTTATATTATTTGGTTATGCTATGGTTTTCTTTAATATTATATGTGGTGATGTTGTGATTGTATGTTGCTATGGTTTCTGATGTGTTTGATACTGAGTCATGGTGAAAGGATGGAGTAGCATCACTCGCTTGCCAGTGTCCTCCTACCCTGCAACTACCTTTCACAGTGTGTCTGCAATGGAGATTTACATGCTACTTGATGTTTGTTTCTATGTAGGATGTAGGTATAGGACACTGAATCCACCTACTTGTTAGGACTAAGCGTGTCCCATAAACCCAATGGGTATGATGTTGAAAAAGGGAGTTGATAAGGAAGTGTTCCCATCCCAAGTCCATCACCTCATTGTGAGTCTTTCAATGTCATGGTCTTGACCTTGTCTTTGTATTGTTGTTTATTTATTTTATATGAGATTAATTAATGTCATTCTTGTTGATATGAGTAATTTTAGGTAAGTGTAATTTAGTTAAATGTTGGATTTAAAATATTGTAAATTAAAAGGTATAAAGTAATTAATTTAAATAAATAATGTTTTATGATAATTGTGAATTTTCTTTTTCAAATTATTAATATTATAAAATCTAAGGATAATATCATGTAAGGATAAATTTGAAATTAATGAATTTTTAATTAAAATTTGTGAAATAAGTGTGAGATTTTAAAGCAATAAAAAGAACCAATGGATGGGTTGGATTTTTGAAAAAAAAAGGGAAAGAAGATCCTTATTTATTTTTTCTTATTTTATTGTGAAAAAAGAGAAGTTTCTACAGACACATAGGAATGGTTTTTGGTTGTGTCTAGAAAAGAAGAAGATAGGATTTTGTGCTTCTGTGTAAAAAAATTGTTCTTGGAAGAAATAGATTATTGATCCAAAAGTTAGCCAATAAAAGAAATTGGAGAAGAAACTATAGAGGAAATTTTTTTTTGAAAGAGGAAGAAGGGCTACTGTGTTTGGATCTGACATCAAACAAAGGACTCTAGGTTATTTTAATTTACTAATTCTTTTGATTTATTAATTCATTGTTTTGTAAGGGAAATGAAAATCATGTTTGTCATATTCAAAAAAATCAATATCTATGTTTTGAAAAAGGTTTTGTTGTTAAAAAATTGCTTGTGATAAACCTTTAAATCTTCTGTAGTCAACTATTGAGAGACTTTTTGAATTAGCTTCAATAAATATAGTTGTGAAATTATTGTTTGAAAAGAAAATCAATTTATTATGAGGTTGAAATAGTATGCCTAGATTTATTTTGTGCCTCAAAAATAAACTAGACTATTGATTCATTTTATTTATTTTATTTTATTTCTATTTGTGGGAAAACATACATACTTACATACATACATACATATATATATACATGCACATATGTTATATATATATATATATATATATATATATATATATATATATATATATATATATATATATATATATATATATATATATATATATATATATATATATATATTCATTTCAAAATTTGTGTTTTGTTGTTTTTTTTTTAAATATATATTAAAAAAAAATGTACCTATTGCAGGGTTATGTCCTGTATTTTTTTTTCAAAGAATATAATTTATATATAAAAAAATAGATATAAAATGGGGGGGGGAGTGGTCGGTTGTCGCCGTACCAGCCCCACTCCCCATGGGACTATACGCAACCGCTATAGCTATTGGGCGTAGCCATGTGGCCTATGACCTCCCCATACGGAGGTATGCAATACACTGGCCATGCAAGGTTTATTTTTTCTAAAAAAAATTTAAATTTTATTTTATTTTAATTTTATTTTTATGTGACATTTAGATTGTATAATTAAAAATATATATACATATATATATATATATATACATATATATTAATATTAATATTAATGTATATGTATATATATATTTATATATATTATTGTTAATTACAGTGAAGTCTAAGGGAAATTTTTATAATGTTTTAGATACATGATTTTTAATATATGTTTTATTACATTATATATATATATATATATATATGCATATATGTATATATGTATATATGTATATATGCATAAAAGCGTATATATATGTATGTATGTATATATATATATATATAAAGATGATTTTTTATGCTGAGATTATGGAAAAATTAAATAAATTTTCAATGTTAGTGTAATTGGGCATGTGCAGGATCATTATGGAAAAAATAAGCCCTTCAGTGGCAAAAAATTTAGAAAAATTAAAGTTAGGCAACTTGATGTAATAATTTGAATAAGTTATCTATATTATTTCAAAAATATGTAAGAATAGAATCTATAGTAAATTGAATGTAGTTTCTAAACTACTTGGTTTATTTTAAAAAAAAAATCTATTTGGTGAAACTTTAAAATTTGAATGCATTAGTACTTAAATTTTAGGGAAAAAAAAGTAGGTGTCTGTCTAACCATCCTAACCACAATAAAATGATAACCATTTTTTATAATATTTTATATAGAATTAGAGGACTCATGTCCTAATGTGATGCATAAATTTTCATAATTTTTTTCCAAGTAAATAATTAATTATGATTTTTTATTACAACTTTTAAAAAATATAAAAACTCATATATCTGACCACCTTAAATTGGTCAAAACTTCATGAAATTCATTTCTTCTTTTTTTAATCCTATAATATACGAAGCATAGAATTTGATGTCTATTTTGGATTCAAAAAGTGTCATATCGTTTGAAAGCTATAGATGTTTTTCAATCAGCCTATCAATCAGGACTTTAGTCATAATTCAAATAGAAAATGAATAATAATTACTTATTAAATTCAAAGTAAGGCATAATTTATATTGGTGGAAAGATGAGAATCTCCTTTAAAATCCTTTTTCATTTCAATAATTTTGGATAAGAAAAAAGTCATTAGCCACATACCCTACACAGACCCATCATATCGCCACTTTTTGGCCCATCATGATCCTCCACATACCCAATTGAGTAAATTAGAAATAAACTATGTGATTTAAATTAAGTTGACTATTCTCAAGTAAAGTAATTTTGTAATGCCCTACCGTGCAAACCCCAAAGGAAGTAACAACAACGGAACAATTTTTTTTTTTAAAAGAACATAAGATTGTATTTAAGTATTCCAATATAACAATGTATTAAGTTACACGACTAATTCCATTGGGGTACACGAGGTGACATTACTATTCTAACCCATAACAACGATAATAAGATAACAATAATTAAACAATTACATAAATCTATTCATTCCCATTACATCATTTAAATATCCATTAAACAATAACCATATTCATAACATATGTACATATGACAACGAAAGATACTATAAAGATATGAAGCATTTATATTACCACAGATATAATACAACTTAACACAACTATTACAAATGATCGTTCCTGAATAAATATAAGGCCTGAATATACATTACATCCAAATGATAGTAAAATACAACTGTCTGAACATACATCTCAATAACCACATATAAAATTTACAACAAGGTCATCCCAACACACGTGGGAGACAATCCATCAATGAATACACTACATCTGAAGTATAACATACATCTGGTACAAAGAATTACTGGATCATCAACATCCTCCAAAACCCTGCAATAAAAGATACATCCGCAATAGAAAGGGAACCCAACGGGGTGCGAAGCACGTTCCACCCAACCACCCCCGTGCTGGGAGTAGACAAGGAAGGATCCCCAACAAAGCATGTCTAACAGTAACACAATAATAACTCCAGACAGACAAATTAACATCCAAGACCACATAGAAAACTAAACAAAGATAAATCCAAAAGGCACAAAAATAATCCACTTCTGAACATAACAAGTCACAATCACAACATCAATGAAACTCAAGACATAATATCAAAGACTACTTCCAACAATGACCAAAGAAAAATCAATAAATCACTTCCAGAGGACTTCAAAAAAATAACACAAACAGAATGTTAGAGGAGAGTGCCATTGAATGGCTTAACATGAATTATCTAGACATCCTATCACAAGGTTTCGCCTCCATCTCTACATGGATTCTCCAGATAACCAAGTAAAGGTTCCGCCTCCATCTATGGTTCTCCTGATAGCCTATCTCAAGGCACCGCTCCATAGGGTCACTCATGCGGAGTCGTTAACCTTTCGTGAAGACAAGGCAA
Source organism: Sequoia sempervirens (assembly GCA_007258455.2). Taxonomy (NCBI): domain Eukaryota; kingdom Viridiplantae; phylum Streptophyta; class Pinopsida; order Cupressales; family Cupressaceae; genus Sequoia; species Sequoia sempervirens. The sequence goes on along the minus strand of VDFB02281492.1, from coordinate 702,147,648 downwards.
TGACCTTGCCAACCATGGCCTTCTTAGTCCCCTTTATTCTATGATAGCACTAACAAGCATACGAGGCTTCACAATTATCTTATTAGTGTTTAATCCCCACTCGTGGTTTATTACTTAAGTTATCACTAATTAATCTAACTCTACATGGGTTACCCTGATAGCCCCTTTATGCATCGGCCCCCACTAGAGCCACTGTCTCTAAACACTCAACACAAAATACCCTACACCAAAAAGGATTGTCTCAAAAAGAACACTGAACCAATCAACTGGATCATCTGCGAGGCATAACCATCTCGCCATAACATATGAAACATATCCACAAATGGGACACTCCAAGAGCAATCTAAATCATAACCAGGGCCAAAATATGGACCAAGCATCAAATTTATGAGATCACAATTACACATCAGTAACTCCGCCTCTAGAAACTTTTAAACCATAACTTAAATTCCTATAACATGATACATTGACTCAAAGGTTTTTTCACATGACCCAAACCTGAATTAAGTAAAAATCAAACTCAACAAAATGAATAGTCTCGAACATAACCGATACATACACTACACCCTAAAATCCAATTTAAATACTTAATACATTTTGCTAATAAAACAATTTCTTGAGAATAAATTCAACTTAATTTTAGAACACATAATTTGTCTCCAAGTTTCTCAACTACACTAAAACAATGCAATTCCCTTAAAATTATCATCCTAAATTTATAAACACAATACATAATGTCTTTTATCTATAAGTATATATATATATATATGATAAAATATATCTTAAAATCATTGCATTAACACATATTATAAAAATTGTCTTAATAATACTCAGTAATTTTACAACCACACATATAATATATATATATATATATATATATATATATATATATATATATATATATATAATATATATATATATATAATATATATATATATATATAATATAAATATATATATATATAAAATATATATATTATAAAACAAAATTGAATTAAAATAAACGTTTATTAAAAATCATATAAAAAATAAATAAATAAATAAATAAAAGTAAAAAAAAGAAACAAATTTAATAAATGTATTACACAGCCCTTGGAGGTACTGTGTACCTCCCAAGGGGAGGATGCAACCCCCACTGGGCTGCGTACAGTAGCCGTAGCTGCTGTGCACAGCCTAGTGGTGGCTGCCACTGCTGCGCAGTGTACTAGGGGTCGGGGGTGGTATGGCCACCGCCGACCACTCCCCTCCTCCTATTCTTTAATATAAAAATTCTTTTTATAATTATTTTTCTCTCTATTTATAATTTTATTTCAATGTGAATTTTTATTTTATTTATTTTATATATTTTATTTTAATAAATGAATTTCTAAAATACAATATATATATTTTGAAGTTTTTCCAATCATGAAAAATGAGAAACGTACAAAACATTCACTCATCTATTTAATTTAATTTATATTAAAATCTTTCAAAAGAAAGAACAAGAATTTCAATAAGAAGGTAAACAATTATTTGTATATAATCTTGTATATACATATATATTATTTTATTTTATTTTAACAATAAAATATACAGCACACACACAGAGTACATAGGTCTGTAATTAAAAATAAGACAAATTATATAGAACTAAACATATACTTATTAATTTATTCTGTATATATATATATATATATATATATATATATATATATAAAGAAAGGAATAGTATATATAAGTATAATATTTAATTCAATGTCTTCATACACAAAGTATCATTTCTATTCTTTTCATATAAACTAGAAGTCATACAGGTACACCGGATTTAAATATATATATATATATATAATAACTCAACTAGAATAATAATATATATATGTTTGTCTATTTTTGTATATATATATATATTTAACAAGAGTTGTAGAGCAATAACATAATAACATATTCTCCAATAAATCCAATATAATAACATATTTTCCAATAAATCCAATAAAGATTTGGTATCTAAGTGCATCTCACAATCAAAATGATTTTCTTTTCAAATGGTTATTTCCAAACTAAGTTTCATTGAAGAAATTTTTGAAGGTACTACTATAATTTCCTATAGAGGATTCGAGGGTTTAACACAAACAAGTTTTCAATTCACAGATTCATTTTAAAAAGAAAATAGAGGAATGGATTTCTCAAACTCAATAACTAGATTTTATTTACAAAAAAATAAAATAATAATAAATTAACAGAATAAAACCTGGAGTCCTTCGTTCGATGAAGAGTCCTTTCTGAATCCTCTTCTTGAATTCCTACCTTTTGCTCTTTTCTTGATCTTCTGCCTTCAACGTTCTTCTGAAACTCCCTTTTCTTTCATCCACAATAGTTTTTACCCAGCAAACACCAAACAAAACTATTTTTTCTTTTCTCTGTTTTACAAATAAAAAACAATAGAGAAAAACTCCTATGTGTGAATCATTCTCCTCATAAAAATAATAAATCAAAATAAAAATTCAATAAAGCTCTTCCTCTTTCTTTTCTCAAAAATCCTCCTCCCTTATTACTCCTTTTTCCAGCTTTTAAAAGCACTACTTATCTACAATTTTAATTAAAATAATTTATTTAATCAAGATATTATCCTCACATGATTTTCCAATCTAATATTAATAAAAAGATAATATCTAATTATTCTCAACAATATTAATTTAATTTAATTTTTTTGTGCTTTAATTAATTAAATACTTTTTAATTTACAATATATTTAAATTTAACCATTTACTAACTCACAATTAAATCAAAACAACAAAACAACTTTAATTAATTATCTTATCAAATAAGATTAATTAATTAAACACTAACCATAAATTAAATAAAAACTCAACAATTAACTACACAACGACAAGGACAAAACTTCAGTCATGACACAACGACTCACAACAAATGACAGACTTGGGATGGGGACACTTCCAAACCTACTCCCTTTTTCAACATTTTTACCCGTTGGGTTAGTTTAATGCTCGCCCTGTCCTACCAAAGTAGGTGGAATCGAGACTTATTCCTGCAATCATGCATCCAAATAAATGTCAAGTAGCACATGCATATATATATAATCAAACATCCTATCATAAGAAGGAATTGTAGTGTAGCAGGGCACTCGTGAACGAGTGATGCTACACTGTCCTCTCACCTAATCTATTCTAACAATTGCAATATCAATGATGAACTAACATTTCTAACCAAATTGATCATAAGACAATGTGATTACTTAACTACTGCATCATAACTAATTATTAAACCATCGCATTATAAAATAATACTGAATTAAATAACATCACCATAGAATCATCACATTGACATATAAACATTAATGACAAATTGTTTAAATAAACAAATAATCCAAACAACACATAGAGTATCATAAATCATACTAATAATGTCACACACAACAATTAACTAAACTACGCATCCACACACACTGGTGAACTAATCACCATCACAATCAATATCATGCTAACACACAAGAGAACACAATAGTAACAAATAGTATCAAAAACATGGGGGTATTACATCCTCCCCCCCTAGAATATGGCTTACTCCTAGAAGCTAGTAACTATAAAAAGATAATCCTCACTAAAATGGAATGCATTATCCCATGTCACTGAAGTCTGATCACTTGGGTCCCGCAGAACCTGTAAACACATGATATGCTTTACCCACATTACCTACCATCAGCTCAGAAGCGGGTGGTGCTTGACTATAACCTGTAGTGTTCCCTTGAGGGCACTTCCTCTCAATATGTCCCCACTGCCCACATGAGAAGCAACCTGTACTCCGCCCAAAGCCTCTGACTCCAACTAGTGCACTCGATTGTTGAAAGCTGCCTCATGTCAGTGCCGACTATATACTTTGTGTCGGCAACACAAAATGATCCAGTCTATTATGCTGCCAACTCTGAAACTTCCTGTTCTGAGATCTATCTCCCTGCTGAGACTGAGAGCGTTGTTGTTGCTCACCCTTAGTGGGTTCTTGATGACCTTTAGAGGGCCCTGCAACTATGACGAAATCTCCATGAGAAACAACACCCAATGACAGTGCACTGCCAACCTGAACTCCTATATGTCCTCCCAGTGCCATAGCTAGATTTTCTTCTACCAACCAAGCCTTCTCAATTGTTACCTCCATTGTCTTCGGCTCGAAGACTCTTAGGCCACCACTAATTCAGGCATTTAATCCTCAAAAAAATGTTGTACTAACATCCCTTCATCGTGGTTGATACCTACATACTGCTTCAACTCATAAAAGTGTCGCTCATACTACTCTACTGACATCGACAACTGCCTAAGATCATGAAACTCATCAGCCCTACATTGTCTCCAATGATTTGAAAGGAAACGAGCCCTGAACCTGTCTAGAAATAACTCCCATGTGACTATACTGATATCAAGTTGTAACTTTTGTTCTTCAAGACGCCACCAAGTAGATGCAAAACCTTGCAAGTGCATAACTACGCACCGAGCTTTGGTATTGCTACCGTAGGGGTGCATTGCAAAGCATCATTCTAAGTCAATTAACCATGTCTCAGCTTCCAAACCTCCTCCAAAACCATCAAAAGTGGGAGGGTGTGCTCTCATCAAATCTCTCATATGGCCTACTATCACTGCATCCTGATCTGCAATTACTTCCCTTCGCCTTGGCGACCTCTCTCTTTCTCTCTCCACCTGTTGCACTTCCTCTGGCCTGGGTCCCAAACGACCAAGAATCTCTCCAAGAATGTGCCGCAATTGTCCATCCAAAATAGGTTGTCCCTGATTTTGTCCACTACCTGATGCATTGTGTTGAGGACTCAATTGTTCCTCATGCACTGAACTATGGATACTTGGCAGTGATGGACTTTGGTGGTTGACTATATAGCCACCACCTCGGCCTCTTCTTTGGTCATGACCTCTACCTCGAGGCATGATCCTTCACAATGACTAGAGTTATGTAAGACCAAGAGTTAATGCAAAGGTTGCCTAATGGACACAAACTACCTAGAGGACTCAGCGTTAGAAACCTTAGCTCTGATACCAAACTGTAATGCCCTGCTGTGTAAACCTCAAAGTAACAACAATGGAACAATTTTTTTTTTAAAGAACATAAGATTGTATTTAAGTATTCCAATATAACAATGTATTAAGTTACACAACTAATTCCATTGGGGTACACGAGGTTACATTACTATTCTAACCCATAACAACGATAATAAGATAACAATAATTAAACAATTACATAAATCTATTCATTCCCATTACATCATTTAAATATCCATTAAACAATAACCATATTCATAACATATGTACATATGACAACGAAAGATACTATAAAGATATGAAGCATTTATATTACCACAGATATAATACAACTTAACACAACTATTACAAATGATCGTTCCTGAATAAATACAAGGCCTGAATATACATTACATCCAAATGATAGTAAAATACAACTGTTTGAACATACATCTCAATAACCACATATACAATTTACAACAAGGTCATCCCAACACATGTGGGAGACAATCCATCAATGAATACATTACATCTGAAGTATAACATACATCTAGTACAAAGAATTATTGGATCATCAACATTCTCCAAAACACTGCAATAAAAGATACATCTGCAACAGAAATGGAACCCAATAGGGTGTGAATCACGTTGCACCCAACCACCCCCGTGCTGGGAGTAGACAAGGAAGGATCCTCGACCAAGCACATGTAACAGTAACACAATACTAACTCTAGATAGACAACTTAACATCAAAGACCACATAGAAAACTAAACAAAGATAAATCCAAAAGGCACAACAATAAACCACTTCTGAACATAACAAGTCACAATAACAACATCAATGAAACTCAAGACACAATATCAAAGACTACTTCTAACAATGACCAAAGACAAATCAATAAATCACTTCCAGAGGACTTCAGAAAAATAACACAAACAGAATGTTAGAGGAGAGTGTCATTGAATGGCTTAACATGAACTATCCAGACATCGTATCACAAGGTGCCGCCTCCATCTCTACATGGATTCTCCAGAAAACCAAGTAAAGGTGCTGCCTCCATCTATGGTTCTCCTGATAGCCTATCTCAAGGTGCCGCTCCATAGGGTCACTCATGCGGAGTCGTTAACCTTTCATGAAGACAAGGCAATGACCTTGCCAACCACGACCTTCTCAGTCCCCTTTAGTCTATGATAGCATTAACAAGCAGATGAGGCTTCACAATTATCTTATTAGTGTTTAATCCCCACCCGTGGTTTATTACTTAAGTTATCACCGATTAATCAAACTCTATGTGGGTTACCCTGATAGCCCCTTTGTGCGCCCGCCCCCACTAGAGCCACTCTCTCTAAACACTCAACACAAAATACCCTACACCAAAAAGGATTGTCTCAAAAAGAACACTGAACCAATCAACTGGATCATCTACGAGGCATAACCATCTCGCCATAACATATGAAACATATCCACAAACAGTACACTACAAGAGCAATCTAAATGATAACCAGGGCCAAAATATGGAACAAGCATCAAATTTACGAGATCACAATTACACATCAGTAACTCCACCTCTGGAAACTCCTAAACCATAACTTAAATTCCTATAACATGATACATTGACTCAAGGGTTTTTTCACATGACCCAAACCCGAATTAAAGAAAAATCAAACTCAACAAAATGAATAGTCTCGAACATAACCGATACATACACTACACCCTAAAGTCCAATTTAAATACTCAATACATTTTGCTAATAAAACAATTTCTCGAGAAAAAATTCAATTTAATTTTAGAACACATAATTTGTCTCCAATTTTCTCAACTACACTAAAACAATGCAATTCCCTTAAAATTATCATCCTAAATTTATAAACATAATACATAACGTCTTTTATATATAATTATATATATATGATAAAATATATCTTAGAATCATTGCATTAACACATATTATAAAAATTGTCTTAATAATAGTCAGTAATTTTACAACCACACATATATATAATATATATATATATATTTATATATATATATATATAATAAATAAATATATATATATATTAAATATATATATTATAAAACAAAATCGAATTAAAATTTTTTTTATTAAAAATCGTATAAAATATAAATAAATAAATAAATAAAAATAAAAAAAAGAAACGAAATTAGTAAATGTATTACACAGCCCCGGGAGGTATTGCGTACCTCCCAAGGCGAGGACGCAGCCCCCACTGGGTTGCGTACAGTAGCCATAGCTGTTTTACGCAGCCTAGTAGCAGCTGCCACTGCTGCGTAGTGTACTAGGGGTCGAGGGTGGTACGGCCACCGCCGACCACTCCCCTCCTCCTATTGTTTAATATAAAAATTCTTTTTTATAATTCTTTTTCTCTCTGTTTATAATTTTATTTCAATGTGAATTTTTATTTTATTTATTTTATATATTTTATTTTAATAAATGAATTTCTAAAATACAATATATATATATTTTGAAGGTTTTCCAATCACGGAAAATGAGAAACGTATAGAACATTCACTCATCTATTTAATTTAATTTATCTTAAAATCTTTCAAAAGAAAGAACAAGAATTTCAATAAGAAGGTAAACAATTATTTGTATATAAACCTATATATACATATATATTATTTTATTTTATTTTAACAATAAAATATGCAGCACACACACAGAGTACATAGGTCTGTAATTAAAAATAAGACAAATTATATAAAACTAAACATATATTTATTAATTTATTCTGTATATATACATATATATTTTTTTAAAGAAAGGAATAGTATATATAACTATAATATTTAATTCAATGTCTTCATACACAAAGTATCATTTCTATTCTTTTCATATAAATTGGAAGTCGTACAGGTACACTAGAATTAAATATATATATATTTAAATAACTCAACTAGAATAATAATATATATATGTTTGTCTATTTTTGTTTAACTATATATATTTAACAAGAGTTCCAAAGCAATAACATAATAACAGATTCTCCAATAAGTTCAATATAATAACAGCTTTTCCAATAAATCCAATAAAGATTTGGTATCTAAGTGCATCTCACAATCAAAATGATTTTCTTTTCAAATGGTTATTTTCCAAACTAAGTTTCATTGAATAAATTTTTGAAGGTACTACTATAATTTCCTATAGAGGATTCGAGGGTTTAACACAAACAAGTTTTCAATTCACGGATTCATTTTCAAAAGAAAATAGAGGAATGGATTTCTCAAACTCAACAACTAGATTTTATTTACAGAACAATAAAATAATAATAAATTAACAGAATAAAACCTGGAGTCCTTCGTTCGATGAAGAGTCCTTTCTGAATCCTCTTCTCGACTTCCTTCCTTCCACTCTTTTCTCGATCTTCTGCCTTCAACGTTCTTCTGAAACTCCCTTTTCTTTCATCCACAATAATTTTTACCTAGCAAACACCAAACAAAACTATTTTTTCTTTTATTTTTTTTATAGATCAAAAACAATAGAGAAAAACTCCTATGTGTGAATCATTCTCCTCATAAAAATAATAAATCAAAATAAAGATTCAATAAAGCTCTTCTGCTTTCTTTTCTCAAAAATCCTCCTCCCTTATTAGTCCTTTTTTCACCTTTTAAAAGCACAACTTATCTACAATTTTAATTAAAATAATTTATTTAATCAAGATATTATCCTCACATGATTTTCCAATCTAATATTAATGAAAAGATAATATCTAATTATTCTCAACAATATTAATTTAATTTAATTTTTTTGTGCTTTAATTAATTAAATACTTTTTAATTTACAATATATTTAAATTTAACCATTTACTAACTCACATTTAAATCAAAACAAAAAAAAAACTTTAATTAATTATCTTATCAAATAAGATTAATTAATTAAACACTAACCATAAATTAAATAAAAACTCAACAATTAACTACACAATCATAAGGACAAAACTTCAGTCATGACACAGCGACTCACAACAAATGACGAACTTGGGACGGGGACACTTCCAAACCTACTCCCTTTTTCAACATTTTTACCCATTGGGTTAGTTTAATGCTCACCCTTTCCTGCAATCCTGCATTCAAATAAACATCAAGTAGCACATGTATATATATATAATCAAACATCCTATCGTGAAAAGGAATTGCAGTGTAGCAAGGAACTCGTGAACGAGTGATGCTATACTGTCCTCTCACCTAATCTATTCTAACAATTGCAATATCAATGACAAACTAACATTTCTAACCAAATTGATCATAAGACAACATGATTACTTAACTACTGCATCATAACTAATTATTAAACCATCGCATTATAAAATAATACTGAATTAAATAACATCACCATAGAATCATCACATTGACATATAAACATTAATGACAAATTGTTTAAATAAACAAATAATCCAAACAACATATAGAGTATCATAAATCATACTAATAATGTCACACGCAACAATTAACTAAACTACGCATCCACACACATCGGTGAACTAATCACCATCACAATCAGTATCATGCTAACAAACAAGAGAACCCAATAGTAACAAGTAGTACCAAAAACATAGGGGTATTACAAAGTTATTTATTCCTTGGTGAAATTATTGTGTATTGGAATGTGTTACATGGCGTTGTTTTACATAATTGTGTACTCTCAAGATTATTCATTTAATCAATTATGGTTTTCTCTTAATTGGGATTATGTTATGTGGGAAGCCCTTGAGGTAGTTTATCCTCCAGTAGAAGCTTAAGTTACTTATTAGGGACTTCTAGAGGTGGGGAAATTGATGTTTTATATTTGACTTTGTAATTTGATATTTGTCCATATTCTTGGTTATAGTTGTAACTTGAGTCTAGTCATGGGTTGTACCATTTTTATGAGTGTTGTTTCATATGATTTTGGTGAGATGGTTTTGTCTCGCAGATGTTCCATTTGTGTTTCAGTGTTCTTGCTGGTACAACTTCTTGTTATTGGAATTTATGTTTTGGGTTTCTAGGGAGAGTGGCTCTACATGGGCACCAACACACAAAGGGGTTGTAAGGATAACCCACATTAGAGTTAGAGAATAAGTGATAATCTAATTAATTAATTAGGGGGTGGGTAGTAAAACATTAATAAGATAATTATGGATGCCTCATCCACCTGTTAGGGTTTTCATAGACTAAAGGTGAGCCAAGAAGGTCATGGTTGGCATGATCATTTCCTTGTCTTCATGAGAGTTTAATGGTTCCACATTAGTCACCCTATGGAGCGATGCCTTGAGATAGGCAGTCAGGATAACCATAGATTGATGCAACACCTTAGGATAAGTTGTTTGGATAATCCATGTAAGGCCATGTGATGACACTCTCCTCTATCATTCCCTTTAAGTTGTTTTATTGAAATCCTCTAGAAGTGGTCTATTGTTATGTTGGGTGTTATTTATTGTTGTTACATTATGTTTTTTTGTGTTCTCTTGGTTTTCGTGTCTAGAGCTTCGTATTGCTTTATTGTTTGGATGTGCTTGGTCGAGGATCCTTCCTTATTTACTCCTAGCACAAGGGTGGTTGGGTGGAACATGCTACACACCCCATTGGGTCCCCTTGGATGCAATTGTACCATATAGTGTAGAGTTTTACTAATGTAGTTTGATGCAGAGTTCATATGTTATCAAATGTATATTTGTACTCCAGATGTATTTTATATATTGATGTATCACTCTCGCGTGTGTTGGAAAGATTTATGATGTAAATTTGTATATGTGTTCATTGAGATGTATTATCAAACTAATGTAATGTATTATCATACCATTTAAATCATTCTTGAACTACTATTTGTAAATACTATTGATATTATGTTGTATCTGTGGAAATATGTACTTAATATCTTCATGATTAATTTATTGTATTTGCACATATGGTTTTATAAGGATTATTCTTATCATTTTGGTTATTGTTAATGAATGTTTTATATGATGATATGTGAATGAATGGATACCTAATTGGTAATTTAATGTTCATCTATATTAACTTTGTTATGGGATAATTTAGTAATGTCACCTTGTGTACCCCAAGGGACTTTGATTTGCAACTTGAAACATTGATTATGTTGGAAAACTTAAAGTGCATTCCTTATGTTCCTTTTTAAAAAAAAATTGAGTTCTTAGTTGTTCCTTTGGGGTTTGTGTGAGGCATTACAAATACTATTAAGTATTTAAATAAATTTTTTAAACCACTATTCTTATTTAAAGCTAAATTCAATATTATATTAAACCATTAAATTTACAATATAAAGTTTTAAATAATTTGATATAACAATAAGTTTTTAAATAAGTAATTAAATCACTATTAAACCAATAAAAATACTTAATTAAATAATTTTTTAAATTTATAAAATTATTATATTATATTAAATCACATAATAAACAAATTAGTAAATTATTTTCATATAATAGATTAACATTTCAAATATAAATAAGTCTTAGCAATATTTAACAAAAGTTACAGAACAATGAAGTTCCTGCCTAAATGCTTAAGAATAGTCTTATTTTTATTTGTTGTATTTGCTACGTTTTACCAACAGTGTTGATATTATAACAACTTAATAGTAATCTTGAAATTTTTCAGATAGTGACATGTAATACCATAAACAATATCAAGAAATTTCAAAGTAGGTAATTTTTGACAATACAACAAATGTAATCATATATCTTCAGAGTCTCCAAATATAGTTTTTGAAGAACATTAAATATTTTAAAAGTTTCTTTGAATTGGTTGATTGATGTTTGTAGAAGCATCGATCTCAACATAATACATAGACATATCAAGAAATATTTTTGAATAATGCATGATTTCATGAGAATAAGAAATTAAAATTGCAATAAGAAGGATGGGTTAAAAAGGTCAATTTAGGAAATAAGGATGGCCATGTTGAAGGTAGAAAGGGAAAGGAATGTACCTGGTAGGAGGAAGAAGTCACACCACAAAAGGAGAAATGAGATGGCACATAAGGGGGTATAATTAAAATCTAAATTAACAATTTTTGGTAGCTGCACAGATTGGAGGTGTGGTGGAGAAGTGAGGTCATGCCTCATGAGCAAGAGATAAAAAGAAAAAAATTGAACAATCCAAGCCAATAAAATTAGAGAGGATTGCACAATAGAGTGGAAGAGAGCTAAGTAGGAAGCACTATTTAGGGAATAGGAGTGTGTATGTTGATTCCTCTATGAATAGTAGGTTAGGACTACATAATAGAGTAGAAGAGAGTTGAGTTGGAGGTGCTATTCAAGGAATAGGATAATGTATGTTCCACCCTATGTAAATAATAGGTTAGGTTTTTTATGTTTGTTCACTTTTGGGTTGCTTCATTCTTTCAATTTTTTGTTCGTCATGTTTTTCTTACACTTCACAACTAGTGACTCTATTACCCATGGATAGTCATAGATCTTGTGTTCTAGGTTCTTTAGCATCTTTTATAGTATTTTTCCCTAGTTAGAGCCAGTTCTTACCTTAGTTTTCATTAAATCCTTTTGAACCTTGCTAAAATTTAGAGACTTCTTTGTCATTGGTCATTCAGTTTCGATAAGGTTCTTAGAAGCTTGTTGAATTTTAACAATATTTCGCTAACCATGTGTTATTTTTCCAACTTGTTAAAGGTTCATATTATTTCTCATTTGTTGGTCATAACTTAAATTATAATAATATCATTAGCTTTTGATGAGGATTTCAAAGCTTCATTGGGTTTCAATAATGTTTTCCTAACCTAGTATAAAACCAACAGATGTAGGGAAAGTTGACCCATTCAATCAAAAGTGGAGAAATTGAAGACAATAAAGAAGCACTTAGGAACTTATTGAAGGTTTTGAAAAAAATTATAGAAGCCAAAAGGTTTTAGAAACATTAAACTCTAAAGGTTTGTTGCATCCTTGGGATGGTAAGTTATTTTATTTTGGCTTCTATGGTTTCACAACCATCATCAAGACCTGACACGGTTTCAACAACCAAGTCCAGAGTCCACAAATTTTGATACTTCAATTCCACCATGAGCTCTCATAAAAGTTTGGAAAGATCAAAGGAATTGAAGTTTAATTTTGGAAATTTCTAGAGGTTTTGAAACCTCTATCAAAATTCAATAAGATTTCCACAATCTTGAGAAAAGTTGTCAAAAATTCATTCAAAAATAATTATAAGTTCTCATTTGAAGCTCACATTCTGAATTTGGAAGAATATCGGGTAGATTGTACAAATGAATATGAAGTAAGGAGAAGAGGATGGATGAGGTTGTCACTAAAGTAGAATGTAACTTTTAGATTAAATTGTGATATCCAAGGTATCAAATATGATGACTCTAATTTGGTCGATCACATCTTAATAGACCACATACAAATCCAATACATTGTACCAATATATTGGATTTTTAAGGAAATATAAACCATTGAGGCTAAGATGGAAATAGTACTTACATGAATAAAGGAATGGGTAATGAAAAATAAGGCTAAAATGAAAAATCCCGCCCCTCAAAAAGCTAAGGAAGATAAAAAGAAATCATAGATTAGTTAGAGGAGGTCTTAATCACTCCAAAAAATGGCATCCACAACATAGTAGAATACCTCTAGAGGTAGTCGAGATGATGATGAGGATCCCTAAGGAAGTAGGAATCTGGAAAATGCTTGTGAGGTATTTGATACATCTCCTCTCAAAAGGTCACTTCAATTTATTTTCCAAGAACTAGTAATGTCCCCACATCTTCATCTGTCTCATGGTAAGAACAATATTTAACCAAAAAAAATGTGGTTGACTTGAGTCTACCCAACGAGGATATTGTGCTCAATTAATCAAAAGAATTTCACATGTCAAAAACCTAAAACCACATCTCGATTGTTGAATGATCCCTCCTAGTGAAATATGTATGTTGAGGTTGCTCATATCTCCACTCAAAAAGAGGCTAGCCAAATGATTGCAAGTGATTTCAGCATCACTAGGATTAATCTGGGACCCTCTACAAGAGATTGAGATGTCAACAATTTTTAGGTGTCAACTGCTAGGCTTGTAGAAATGATAGAAAAAGACAACTAGAGAAAAGACTAGTTAAAACAATTGGTTAATTCTTTAACCAATTATTTAATATATATCTTGTTGACCTTTCTACTCAACCCATTGGCCAAATTGAAGTAGATTTTGATCCTTTCTCTATTTAAAGTGGAAAATAAATGATTGATATGATTCATGTTTACAAGTCTTATGGGAAGGTCACAAAATATTGGACCTTGAGGATATGTTGTTAAGGGGAACAAAGGTTGTCACAAACATGAAGAAAATATGTGAGGATATTAAGGTATTGAAGAAAGAGATTGATAATGAAATTGTTGCCACCAATCATGAAGAATCTATTTGGTTGAATACTAACAATGATCTCAAGGAAATAATCAGTTTGAGTTCAAATAAACTAGTAGCTAAGAAGATTTTTCCAAACATTGAATATGAAATATATTTTATGTGGAAGGAATGTATTGAATGGAAACTCTTGTTTTTGAAACAAAACATACTCAAAAAAATAAAATTGCTCAAGGAATGTAATTAGATGAAGATTGGAATTCAAGGATCTTTCAATCATACGCATTAGCCTTCAAAGAGAATATGATTCTCTAGATGAGAATGTAGAAATATAACAGAGAAAGTTCAACGAATTGATTGAGAACCTTTCCAACAAACAATATTTTAATGTGGAAAGCATGAGAATATTAAGTAATATTGACTTATCTTTATCTCAATTCCTTGGGAATGCAATGATATTCTTTGGTAAGGTAGATTTGGTATGAGGAAATAAAGCTTTATGGAAATTGAGAACTGAAAATGTAATCATTCCTAAACATAGTGAGATGCCTCTGGTGATAAAATATTTTTAAACATACAAAGATAGAATTTCCACAAAATCTACTCAATCATCACAAGAAAGGAATGTTGATAGTGCACCACTTGATCCCAATATTGCCTCATGTTTTTATTGGTTTTTTTCTAAATAACTTAGGGTCTTGAAAAGTTTAAGGGTCCCTTAACTTCTTCTTTTTAGTTACTTTCAAGAAGCAATTACTCTTGTAAATGTATATGAACTATGATGTTACTAAAGGAACTTCTTATAAGAAATTTTAAAAAAAGGGAAATGGATAGAAAGTAATTCAAATAGGAAGAGGAGGTTTTATGTTTTTGTGCTTATAGTTTTGGATAAATGAATGAAATGAAATCAATTTTATAGTTTATGCATTGTGATTGGTTTCATTTGTTTTGCATTTTTGTGTGAATGTGAGAACCATTTCTAGTATCTAATATTCTTGAGTTTAGAATTATTTTTGGTCTGATAATTTTATTATTTTATGCTTTGTGGAATGCAATTAGTCTATGTTTTGATTATTTTCTTAGAAATTACATTTTTTTCAATAAAAGATTTATTCGTAGCATTTTATAGATTTTTGTTACTCCTATTATTTCAACCTTTCTTGCTTTCTAGTTAATCGCATACCTATGTTAAAGTTTTTTAAAACTTAGAAAATAATGCATTCTCTTATCAAATGAGGGAGTTGTGTACCTCATAAAATTTAGAGGTAAATTATTTCTATTCTCTTATCAAATGAGGGAGTTGCACCTGATGCAAGAGCATCCAGTGGTGTGAGGGAAATCTTGCATCACCCAAAAATATACTTTCCATTTGTGTTCCTTTTGTTTTCCTTTTGTTCATGTTTTTGCATTTCGGGAAACCCTTTTCATCGAATAAGAGTTCCCAACTTTTAGAACTACTTTTGTGCTTTTTTTTGCTCAACTGCTATTTTTAGCATGTGTGAATTTGAAGGTGTGGGAAGGAAAAAATTTATGGGGATGTTTAGGATGGAAAAATAAGAACTTTGATGAAAGAATCAAGTCAAGATCATTCATGGTTTGAAAGTTATTCAAGTTCTAGTTTTTGCTTTTTTGCCCTAAAAAACCTTCTGAGTCCAGTTTGAGGTACTAAATGGTCTCGTACAAGCCCAATAATCGTTGGAAATACTAAAGTGGGTTAAATGTGTGTTCTTCACTCCAAGATCTTTCCAACGGTTCAAATGGTTTGAAAAAAAAAGTCTCAGATCAAAAGTTATGGCTTCCAAAAGTTGGCCAATTTTTTGAAAATTGCCAATTTTCGAATTAGAATTCAATTCTTTAATTTCAAATTGTAATTTTGGTGCCAAACTACCAAAAAATCATAAATCAATTTTTTTTTGGCTCCAATGGGAAAAGCGGCTATTTATGGGCTAGTTTTTTATTTTTGGATAGCTTTAAGGGTAAAAAGAGTTTGCATGCTGCAAAAGGGGAACTTTTGTAATTTTTTGTAATTTTTGAAATTTTTGTAGCTTGCATGTATCATAGAGCTTGAGGAATTGGGATCCCCTACATGTAATATTTACATTATTGAATAATAATAAATTTTTCTAGTTGTGTGCATTATTTTTTTGTCTTAGGTTTGCTCCCTCATCAGGTGGTATTAGAGCGGCTTTTCTTGAGTGTGTGGACAAATCACCGATCGTGAGGCAGTTTGCACTACGATTGGGGTTTTGGGTTTGAGATATTCAAGATGCCTCCAAGAGTGATTCTTGGTAGGCGTGGCGGTGCCAGAGGTGGCAGAGGTGGCAAAAATGCTTGTGGAAGAGATCCATTGGTGGTTAAGGGTTTTAGAGCCCTTCAGAGACAAATTGATGCATTACAGGAACAAATGAGAAGAGGGTTAAACCCTAGAAGGAGAGGAGAAAGTGAGGATGAAGAAGAGGTGGAAGAATTAGACATAGAAGAGGAAGAAGAAGCAATTGATCAAGATCAGATGTAGCTGATAAGGGTTATTTTGAAGATTAAAAAAAGACCTAGAATAGAAGTTGCCAGTTATTCTAGAAGACTTAACCCAAAAGAATTGATCTACTGGATCAATGAGATAGAAGAGTATTTTGAGTATGAAGAAGTAGAGAACCAAGATTGGGTTAAGTTTGTAAAAAAAAAGCTGAAGGGCCATGCAAATATTTGGTGGAAAGAGGTCTAGTTGGAGAGAACTTGAAGAGGAAAAGGAAAGATCAATAGTTGGGATCACTTGGTGGAGAAATTGAAGAACTAGTTCGTACTAGTAGACTACGAGTTAGAACTGCTGAAGAAATTGCGAGGGTTGAAGCAAGGAAGTAGATCTCTAAAAGAATAAATAGAATATTTTCATAAAATGATCATTAGAATGGGCCATGCAAAGGCCAACAAGGAGAAGGTAGCTCATTATGTTAATGGGTTATGACTAAGCATTCAAGAGGAGCTAAGCCTGTTTAGAATGACCACCATTAAGGATGCATACCAGTTTTCTCTGAAAGTTGAGGAGAAGCTGAACAAAATATTTGACAACAAGCAAAAAGGACAAGGAGGTCAAAGTGGAAGGGGTAGTGGAAGATCTTTTGGAAGCCGAAATGAGGATGAAAGGAAAAATGAAGATGTGGGTACCAACCCAAGCCAGAAGAATGATAACTTCTACTGCCCTCATGATAAAAATGGTGGTGATCAAAGAGGTAGAGGATGAGAAAGATTTGGGCTAGGGCCCAGAAGAGGTGGTTTCAGAGGAACTTGTTTCCATTGTGGTGAAGAAGGGCATCAAGCCTATGAATGTCGACAACACCAAGGAAGGATAGATAAAAGGCCAGAAGGTCATGGAGCGGTTGCACATGTAGATGATGCTAAAAAGGGAGAACCCCTGGTGGTTAGAAGAGCCCTGGTGACTAAAGAGAAGGAGCTAGAATAGAGGAAGAATCTGTTCCACACAAGGTGCAAGTGTGAAGACAAATGTTGTGATGTCATTATTAACAGTGGGAGCACTAATAATCTGGTGTCAGAAGAGATGGTTATGAAGTTGAACCTGAAAAGGGAAAGGCATCCACATCCATATTAGATTTCTTGATTGCAGAAAGACCACAAAGTTCTGGTCAATGAGCAGTGCCTTGTGAAGTTCAAGATCAGAAGCTATCGTGATGAGGTACTCTATTATATCATCCCCATGGATGCATGTCACATGTTGTTGGGGAGGTCATGGAAGTTTGATACGCGTGTTGTACATGATAGCCATGCAAACACTTATTCCTTGATGAAGGATGGAGTCTGCCATAAGTTGAAACCCCTGAAGAAGGATGAAGAAAAGGTATGTAGTAGTGCTAGAATTTGCTTTGTTGATGGAAGGAAATTTTTAGAAGGCATCAAGCATGAGCATATGTCTTATGCATTGATTCCTAGAATGGATAAGGAATATAGTGAGGAGGTTCTAGTAGAATTTTCTGGACTATTGGATGAGTTTTAGGAGATTATTTCTGATAACATACATGAGGGCTTACCACCAGTGAGGAAGATCAATCATTAGATTGACTTGATCCCTAGAGCCAGTTTTCCAAATAAGGTAGCTCACACAATGAATCTTGCAGAAAATGAGGAGTTGAACAAACAAGTTCACGAGTTGTTGAGAAAGGGTTTGATTCAAGAGAGTTTGAACCCATGTGTAGTACCTGCAGTACTAGCACTGAAGAAGGATGGGGATGTGGAGGATGTGTACAGGCTCTCGAGCCATAAATAAGATAACAATGAAGTACAGATTTCCCCTACCAAGGATGGATGACCTGATGGACTATTTGAGTGGAACTCAGTACTTCACAAAGATAGATCTAAAAAGTGGATATTACTAGATCTGGATTCAAGAGGGTGATGTCTGGAAGACTACCTTCAAGACCAAGGAGGGCGTATATGAGTGGTTAGTCATGCCCTTTGGGCTAACCAATGCACTAAGCACATTCATGCGACTCATGAACAAGGTATTGAAAGAGTTTTTGGGGAATTTTTTTATTGTGTACTTAGATGATATTTTAATATTCAATAAGTCTCTGGGTGAGAATTTGATGCATATTCGTAGAGTCTTTGAAAATTTGAGAGAAGATAAATTTTTGATTAATCTGAAGAAGTGTAGTTTTGTGAAGGAGTTAGTGTACTTTGGGTTTGTTGTCTCGACAGAGGTCTCAAGATAGAACCAAAGAAGGTGAAGACTATTCTAGAATGGCCTACCCTAAGAACTACTACTGAGGTGAGATCTTTCCATGGTTTGGCCAATTTTTATAGAAATTTCATTAGAAAATTTAATAGTATTTGTGTACCCCTGACTAAAACAACGAGAGGGGATAGAAAAGAGTTCAAGTGGAGCACTGCAGTGGTGAAGAGTTTTGATCTCTTGAAGCAGAAGGTGACAGAGCAACTAGTTTTATCCCAACTAGATTTCAATAAGGTGTTTCAGGTGGATTGTGATGCTAGTGGTTGTGCCATTGGAGTAGTGTTGAGCCAAGAAGGTAAGCCCATTGCCTATTTTAGTGAGAAGTTAAATGATGCAAAGAGAAAGTACTCTATATATGATCAAGAATTTTATGCAATAGTTCAAGCATTAAAGAAATGGAGACATTATTTGTTACTGAAGGAATTTGTTCTATTTACTGATCATCAAGCATTACAGTATCTAAATAGTAAAGGAAAATTAAATCAGAGGCATATAAAATGGGTAGAATTTTTTTTAGAGTTATACCTTTTTTTTAAAGTATAGGAGTGGTAAGTCAAATAAGGTTGTAGATGCCTTAAGTAGGAGGAAAACGTTATTGACAGAGATGCAGATTGAAGTGGTTGGGTTCAATGAAATCAAGACATTGTACCCTAAAGATGCTTATTTTGTAGAGGCTTGGAAATCTTTCAAAGGGCCTATTTTGGTTGATAGGAAAAAATGGATGGATTTCATAATCAAGGATGGCATGTTGTTTAAGGGAAGCCAACTGTATATTCTAAGGAGTTACACGAGGGAGAACCTAATAAAGAAGAAGCATAGTGGAGGAATGGTTGGAAATTTTGGTCGGGATAAGACCATAGCCATTATTGGTGAGCATTATTATTAGCCTCAATTATCACAAAATGTGAAGAACTTTGTGCAGAGTTGTAGGGTATGTCAAATGGCTAAAGGAGTGAGCTAGAATACTGGGTTGTATCAACCCTTACCTGTACCAGAGAGGCCATTGGAGGATATAAGTATGGACTTTGTTCTTGGTTTGCCAAGGACACAAAGAGGGAATGATTCAGTGTTTATGGTAGTTGATAGGTTTTCAAAGATGGCACATTTCATCCCATGCCGGAAGACACATGATACAGTCCACATTGCTGACTTGTTCTTTAGAGAGGTGGTGAGGCTACATGGTTTGCCAAAGAGTATAGTCTCAGATCGTGACACAAAATTTATTGGATACTTTTGGAGGACCTTGTGAAAGAAGTTGAAAATAGAGTTGAAGTTTAGTTTTGCACACCATCCACAAATTGATGGCCAGACTGAGGTTGTGAATAGAATTTTTGGTAACCTACTGAGATTCTTGGTAGGATATAAACCTAAGGGATGGGACTTGATCTTACCCTAGGTAGAATTTTCTTACAACAATTTTTTCAACAAAAGCACTGGTAGATCACCATTCCAGATTGTGTATGGAGGAAGTCCCAGGACCACTCCAGAATTGAGAAAGATGTACCAAGAGAAGAAGACAAGTGTCAAAGTCAAAGAATTTGCAGAGTACATCAATAATATACATGGGAAGGTAAGAGAACATATTAACAAGATGAATATGCAGTGTAAGGCTAAGGCATATCAGAAGAGGAGGTATAAGGAGTTTCAAATTGGTGATGAAGTGATGATTCACTTGAGGAAAGAAAGGTTTCCAGTGGGAACCTATAAAAAATTGAAGATGAAGAATTTTGGTCCCTCTAAAATTTTGAAGAGACATGAATTAGGGAATGCATATGAGGTAGAGTTGCTAGATGGAGTCAACATCTCCCCTATGTTTAATATTTCAAATTTGACAAAGTACCATGAAGGTGGCGTAGAGGAAGTACAAACAATGGAATAGTGTGGTATTCCAGCACCTACTTTAGAGAATGAGGATATTGAAGAAATCCTAGATAGCTGTGTGGGAAGGAGTACTAGAAATAGGCAACATGAAGAATATTTGGTGAAGTGGAGAGGAAGGCCTATGAATGATGTATCTTGGCTATCTAAGGCATAGGATGACCATTTGGGTTTTCCTCAATCATATGAGATGTGATGGTATCACTTCTCATATTACCTTGGGTTTCTGATGTAGGAGCATCCAGTGGCATGAGGGCAATCTTGCATCACCCAAAAATATTCTTTCCATTTGTGGTCATTTTGTTTGCTTTTTGTAGATTTTTTTGTATTTCTGGATACCCTTTTCATCGAATAAGAGTTCCCAAGTTCCAGAATTTCTTTTCTACATTTTTTGCTCAACTTTTAATTTTTAGCAGGTGTGAATTTGAAGCTGTGTGAAGACAAAAATTTATGGGAAGGTTTAGGACAAAAAAAAAGCACTTTGGTGAAAGAATCAAGTCATTTACGGTTTGAAATTTATTCAAGTTCTAGTTTCTAATTTTTTCCTTGAAAAACCTTACAAGTCTAGTTTGAGGCACTAAATGGTCCCGTACCTTTCCAATGGTTCAAACGGTTTGAAAAACTGAGTTCTGGATCAAAAGTTATGGCTTCCAGAAGTTGGCCGATTTATGGAAAATTGCCAATTTTCAAATTAGAACTCAATTTTTTAATTTCAAATTGTAATTTTGGTGCCAAACCACCAAAAAATCATAACTCGAATGTTTTTTTTGGCTCCAAAGGGAAAAGGGGCTATTTATGGGCTAGTTACTAATTTTTGGATAGCTTTATGGGAAGAAAGAGTTTGCATGCTATGAAAGGGGAACTTGTATAATTTTTTGTAATTTCTATAACTTCTATAGCTTCAATATATTGTAGAGCTTGAGGATTTTGGATCCTCTACATGTAAGATTTCCATTATTGAATAATAATAAAGTTTACTAGTTGTGTGCATTATTTTTGTAAACTTCTATAGCTTGCATATATCGCAAAGCTCGAGGATTTGGGATCCTCTACATGTAAGATTTCCATTATTGAATAATAATAAAGTTTGCTAGTTGTGTGCATTATTTTTTTTTGTGCATTATTTTTGTGTCTCGAGTTTGCTCCCTTGTCAGTACCTCATAAAATTCAAAGGTAAATTATTCCATATAGAAATAATTTACCCAATTGTTCATTAGTGATCATTTATATGATTGAACAATAGAGAAAAAATTTGAAAATTTCAAATGGTGAATAATCTATTAACTAACACTATTTATATTTGACTTTTGTGGGGTGTAATTTTTTTCAAAATATATATGTTAGTTGTATTTTAGGTTTTATTATTTTTATATGTTTGGTGTGTTTTAGTTTCTATTAATTGTGTATGTGACTCCTTAATAGATTTTGTTCCCACACTTAGGCTATTAAAAATTTTAAAACAAAAAGATAATAAATATGCATTTTTTTTTAAGTTCTACTCATATATAATATAGGTGAGCTATCATATATAATAACTATTGTTACACACACTTTTTTGTTTGTCAACAAGTGTTTTGTTTATTGACTAATATTTTGAGAAGTGTATTATAAAAAAATTTGCACTCACTTCATAAATGTGTATAAAAAACCTATAGTCATCTACAAATTAAATAATTAATATTTAATAATAAACATAAAAGGATGTCATTTAATTATTAAGATGTCGTATTAAGTGAAAAAATTATCTAGCAAAAAAAGATGAAATTAAATTTTTATAATTGTTTGCATATGTTTGCATATATCTTAATTGTGTGATATAAATTATATAGATTCTTCAAAATTGATATATATTTAATATCTAAAATATCTATAGTAATTTATTTATTATCTATCCACTCCATTATTTTGTATTGATTAGCTAATGATAATCAAACCAATATATCATTAGATTTTATTTATTTATATATTATTAAAAAAATACAACTTTGCATCAAATTTTAAAATAGAAAGTTACTTTATCACCATCTAATTAAAATAATCATAGTATAAATTTATCTTTCATACCATTAAATTTATTCATTATTAAAATAATATAAAATTTAATATTTTATAAATCAAAAATGTTGAGCCATTGTAACTTTTCTTATACTTTGCAATGAAATGATAAATTATTTCCTAAAATGAGATGCTTATTTTTTTTATCTAATAGAAATTGAGATCATCCATATTGTATACCTTTTTATTATTAAAAATAAACCTTTTCCCCTTTAACATTAAAAAAGAAAAATTAGACAAATGTGTTTGTTTTATTTTCGATTAGTTAAAAGATATAATTAACAAGATTAATTTAATATATTATCTATGCTAATTTACTTTAATATATAATATATATTAAAAATATTTAATAATATAATAATATATTAAATTAACAAAAAGACAATATATTACATAATTTAAAATTAAAATATAAAATTATAATATTATTAACTAATATATTAAATTGTATTTTAGATGGTATATATTGCTCACGTCCACAAAAGGATATAAAAGTCACTACAAATCCTAACCTGGGAATTGGACATTCCAGCAGGTAACAAACATCTTCTTACATGGTCATTCATTTACATTGTCAAACCAGGGAACATATACTTGAAATCGAGTGGCACTGTATGTGCACTAAGAACCAGTTTCAGTCACGATTTACCAGAAATAAATGCATGAAAAGAATTCTACTTATGCTACAAGAATGTAATGTGAAGCCTTCTAAACTTAATCAAAGCAGAAATCATAACAACTATAACTGAGAAACAAACTATGAACTCGCCTTATGCTGTAGGAACAAACACAGGGATGGATTCCCGATGCTGCAAGAACAATATAAGACTGAGTTTGCACTGAAACTTTTCAAGAATGAAATATAACTTATGATCAACAAAAAATAAATGACTAACTAACCAACTACAGATACTTATTAAGTGGGCCCCCTTAGCAAGCATCAACTAGTTATTCAAGAATTGAACTCAGAACTTCATCAACTTTTATTCATAAACTCAAAATGATATACATTGTTTTGCTTATATGGAAACTAACACAAAGCTCTAATTCTTATTATAATTCTAACTCTTACATGCTATGCTTGCTTGCTCACTGATGCAGGAGGATAACTTATTTATAAGAAAAGAAACTAACTAACTTAACAGAGAAAAATGTGGACATAAGTATATCCTAAAATCGAGGAACAGACTTCTCATAAATGAAAGCACAGTCATTCAACATGATCTAGAGATAATTTAGCATTCCACTATTCCTAGATTTAATGATCATTTAGGTTTCTTCCCAATGACCCTGTCAGAGAGTCTTCACTGGAACAACTTCCTTGACACCATGCTACAAATGGACTTTACTACAAGGCTGAAGTCTACTGCGCTTGATTAATTCATGCTCCCTTCAACAATTTGTGATGCACAAGGCAATAGAAGTGAAAGAAAACATGCATGGCAAACAACACGATACATTCATTAATCACATATTAAATCTATTTTATCATTCAAAAACCATATGCATTATATTAGTCATTTGGGAGTTCAAATAGGGTAATTAATGAGACACATTAAGCTGCATGAATATAGGAATGCGTAGCTAGAGGACACTACCCAATTTCAGATAAAAATTATTTAATCAAAGAGTTAAATAGCCATTTAGCAACAAGAGTAAGGGTATTAAAATATATCATAATATTTAAATTATGAGCATATTTTAGGCTCATCATCTAGCCCCTACTTAACCTAATGATTGTCCACCAGCATTAAGTTTCCTGGTTGTTTCCCTAAAATATGTAGGAGTAGTATGGCTTTTTAGTGCAGTCCCAAACTTATAATAGAAACCTCTAAAATGTTGCCATCTCTCATATCTAAGATTTTATGTATCCTTAATAACATCTGTAGCTCGATAGGGATAAAGTGGCCACATTAAAACTAGAGGTCAAAATGTTATTAGCAACCATAACTCGAATCTCTTCTGAAGACCAAGCTCTATGTAGTACTTTGTCCTTCCAAGGGCTTCTTTAAAATTTAGGGAACTATGTGGTTCAGATTTCCTTAGACCAATAGTCAATTTCTCCCATCTCTTTTCAATTCTAGAAGAGGAAAGCTTCCAAAGTAGATATGGTTGCCCTTTGAATTCCTCATACACCTATTTTTTGATATCAAATATTTTTATTCTTTATGTTTGATTGTTGAACCCATATGCAATAGTGAGCCAAGTTTTCAGCATTGTGTAGGGATCTATGCTTTCTGATCACAGTGGTATAGGCTCATCCCTTTCAACTTCTTCATAGGCTTCCAATTGTCTGCCATAATTAGTTTCATTGGTTGCCCATGACATAAGTGACCTCAAATGAATATCACCAATATAAAGAAGTGGATCCCAGTCTGTTTCAGAGGGAATTATCAATCCATGCAAATAAAATTCACATAAAGAATTCTTTATCCAACTAGGAGCCACTTGGTATGCATCAAAAAACTCTTTGGCTGTACGAATAACAAGATTTAAATTCCTTGAAATTCTCGTTAATTGAAACCAAAGAAATTATTCCTTTAGGCACATAGCATAGACCCTAAGCAGTGGTCTACACTCCATAATTTTACTAGTTATTTTCATCATTTCATCATTTTCTCTTTCATTTCTTGGATTTCCTATTTTTTCCTTTCAATTTCTCTTTTCAGTTTCTTCTTCTCTTCCTCCCAAAGACTTTGTTGAATTTCAGTCTTGGCTAAGTGGCAGAAACTCAAGGTTTGAAATGTGATCAGCATCCATGTGGTCCTAAGGTATTCCAAAAATTCAATCAAAAATGTCTTTTTATAGACAACCATGGCTTGACAAGTTGCAAGGGGTAATGAGGCTTCATTGGAAACTTCCAACTGTTCAAGATATTCTTCCTCTTGCTACAGGATGAATTCCTATTGCTGTATAGGAGGAGATTGTAATTTCTCTAAAATTTTCCTAGCTACCTTAGCCAAGTCATCAAGACTTGGCATTCCTCTTTCATTATGTTGTGCTTCCTCAACTTCCATTGTCTCAATTTCCACTTCCTCAGGAATAATAAATGGACTTTGTGCAACATTCTCAGATACATCCTGAGAAACATCATGACTAACTTCCTTAGATTCCTTAGAAATTATTATAATTTTAGGTTGAGCAGAGGTTGAGGAAACTTTTCGCTATTTCCTTGTTGAAACTCTTTTTGGCAATGTGGCAGTTGCAAGAGGTGCTCTTGTGGCTTTCCTTTTTCTAAATTTCCTAGAGGGTTCAAACTCGATAGAAGAAGATGATGGTGAAACTATAGTGGCAACAGTTGTTGCTACATGAGGAACTACTATAAGAGAAGGTGTTGTAGGAAAGGGACACTGTTGTCTTTGAACATGAGGGTAAGACTCTAGGGTTTGTTATGCCCTAGATGACTCTCCTACCTTCATTTATCCTTTTTCTCTTCTACTAGCAGACTTGGTTTGTACTTAGGTAGAGGTCTCAGGTGTGGAGGCTGCAGGAATAGATGCTACAGGGGTAGGTGTTGCAGGGAGTGCTCTAGGAGGCTCTGGAAGTTGTAGACCCTTTTGGGAAAAAAAAATTCTTTCCAAGAAAGGGGTGATACATCCCTCAGGGAATACTCAATCAAAAGTTTAATGAGGGCATGATGGGAAATAGAGTTGTCCCTTCCCCTATGGGTTTCATGGGCACTTTGTTTCAAAATATTTAGCAAAAAAATTGGGACATTAACAGCTAAACCATGCCTCATATGGCTCAATAATTTAAAATGGTAGGAATGTAAATAGGAGAAGAGTCCCTCACAAGTCAAGTGCCTAATTATGAATGTGGCATATTTTGAATATGGAAAGGGTAGCGACACTTGTTTGCATCCTTTTTAGAGACCTCCAAGGGTCCATCATTTGGTACTATAAATTTTTCCCTAGCAGAGACAAAATTTGAAGAGAAATTTTCTCCTATTGCTAGAAGCCAAGTTACTTCAACAATTGATTCTTTTGTTACAACCACTATCAGACCCCATACTGAAGCTTCCCCTTCTGAAAGAGTTCTTAAAAATTCACTAGCAACTTCCTCATTAAAAGAATCTAACCTCAAAAAATAGTTTAGCCAACCACAATAGCTAAATGCCTGAACTGTTTGAGGATTTTGTGTTAAGATTTCATGAGCTACAGGCTCATGTCTTACCAATTGGCCACCCATATTGACAAATTATTCCTACTTGAAATTCTTGAAACTCAAACCTTTTCTAAAAATTCTTTTGCTTTGCTTTTTTTTCCTTCTTTCTATCTTGTCATCACTTTTCTCTTTTTTTCCAAGAATGAATCAAACAATAATTGCATGTAATTATTGTTAGGAACTACTCATATCAAGTAGTTAATGTTGTTTATGATAAAACACACAGCCATATTTGGAAAGTACAAAAAAAATAAAAATATCTTATTAGTTGTGACAGTGACATAAGAAAAGGTTTGCAATGGATTATCCTGCCCCCTACTAAAAATTTGACATGTGTCCACACATGTATGAAAGGAAAGGAAAAGAATGGGTGAAAAAGACTGATATGTACATAGCAGTTGATAAATAAATGAAATAAATAAGTAATGTGATTAATAGAAGATATTGCATACCATTTAATTAATGCTCAGACATGCTAGGAAAGATCTCAGTGCACCATGAAATGATGACTAGAATAGAAACCATGAATGAGAGCAGTACGGTAGGATGCATGATGTGGAAGAAAAGAGAATGAATGGTGGTTATGGATGGAAAATGCAGAACATGGCTTCCTTTAAAAGGAAACCTTTATTATGGGCATGCAACATGGAATTTAAAGAGATGATGTAGGAGAAATACCAAAGTCTTTTGCTGCAGGAAGATCAGTAGAATTCTCTTTCTCTCCTAAAAGCCCCTATGGCATGATCAAAAGCATCTGTGTGTATATGAAAGGGCATACTTCACTTTGGTCCTTGAAGAATAGGTGTCTGAGTAAGTAGGTTCTTAAGCTACATGAAATATTTGTCACAGGCCTCAGTCTAGTTAAATTTAGAATCCTTGGTCAATAAGGCATATAATGGACTGACTATTCTGCTGAAATCTTTGATAAATCTTATATAGTATCCAGCATGTCCTAGGAAACTTCTAACATCCTTTTGTTTTGTAGGTGTTGGAAAAGTTAGAATAACTTCTATTTTTGTAGGATCAACTTGAATTCCTGCTTGAGAGACATGATGGCCTAAAACAATTCCCTCTTGCATCATCATAAAGCATTTCTCACTATTCAAAGACAAATTCTGCTCCTGACATCTTTTCAACACATTTTCCAAATTTTTTAATTCTTCTTCATAAGTAACTCCATAAGTGGTGAAGTCATCCATGTAGATTTCCATATAATCATGGGAAATGTTAGCAAAAATACTGATTACTGCCATTTGAAATGTTGTAGGTGCATTACACAAGCCAAAGGGTAAGACAAAGTAGAAAAAGGTGCCCCATGGACTAGTAAAATTTGTTTTGTCTTGATCCCCAGGGGAAATTCTAATTTGATTATACCCACTCTATCCATCCAAAAAGGAAAAATACTTTTTACCAGATAATGAGTCCAACACTTGGTCAACAAATGGCAGTGAAAAGTGATCATTTTTAGTTGTCGTGTTCAACTCCCTGTAGTCTACACAAAATCTCCATTTTCCTCCTTTTTTAGGGACAATCACCAATGGAGATACCCACTAACTATCTGAAATGCGGTAGATAAAACCAACATCAAGCAATTTATGGAGCTCTATTTTAATTATTTCCCTGATTGTTGGGTCTATCCTCCTTTGAGGCTATCTAATAGGTAAACAGTCTTCTTAATGTATATCCTATGAGTATAGAGCTTAGGATCTATTCCCTTCATATCCCCATAGTCCCATGCAAAAGCTCTATGTTGATCTTGCAACATTGTGACTAGGGCAACTTATTGAGATTGAGATAGCTTATTATTGATGTTCAGACAGTGGCATGGAGACACCTCTACTTCCTTGATAAGATCATTCATGGAGGTTGCTGATAAAAGTGGTGTTTGTATTTCATGTGGAAGGAAGTTATGATAAACTATAGGAGATTTAGGTGGCAGGCTCTCAGAATTTAGTTGCTGTACGAAACACTGCTATGGATAGCTATCTAGAACAGATGGGCTACTCATATCAGAGTTGGACTGAAAAATATGTAGAAGCAGGCCATCCTCACTTTGAAGTTGTGAAAATGGATTATTTTACAGCATCATTAACTGAACCAATGAATTGAATTCTTCAGTTTCCTCTCTTAAATCTTGCCAAATTGGTTGAGAGATGTTTTGCTGAGGCTGGGTAGGTGGGTATACAACCAATTTCTTTCTTGACTGACCATCAGAAATTGTCATATCTCCTGAACGAAATCCTATAAAAGCATCAACTATGGCTAACCATGGTCTACCTAGGATGATAGGATATCCTCCCAAATTTTCCTTGGTAGACAATATGGTGAAATCTACTGGGTATTCCCAAGAATCGAGGATGACAATGACAACTTCTACCACTCCATCAGGTGTTACTATGGAACTATCAACAAGCTACAGGATGGTAGGTGTAGACCGAATGGTTAGGATATTCAAGTACTCCATAGTATGCTTGGTCATTAAATTGATGGCTACACCAAGGTTTATCAAAACATTCTTTACTATTTGACCATTAATACTTATTTGTACCAGAGGACTCCCAGGGTCAGTATATTTTGGAATGACTATCTTCCCCAACATAATATCTGCCAACTGTCCTAGAACATAGATGGTTTGGGGATCCATTGTCTTTCTTCCTAGTTTCTTTAAACAAGCCTCCTTAAAGGCTTTTCCATAAATTGGGACATCTTTAATGGCTTGAAAAAGAGGAATTTGAATGTGTACACTCTTTAGCTGATCCAAAATATCAAAGGTAGGCTCTTCTATAGACTTGGATGTAGTAATTTGCAACTTCTGAGGAAAAGGAAGTTTGGCTTGATGTTGCAGGACAAGTTCCTTAGAGACAGTATCTGAAATAGGTATATGTTTTGCAGGATCAGTATGTTGTTCAGAAGCAGAATCTGGAATCTCTATAGTTATAGGTGGATGTGGAGTAGGGAGAGTGGTTCTAGACATGAGATGGATATCATGAATATTTAGGGCATAAGTTGGATACTAATTGGCTTCTACAAAATACATGGGCTACTATTATTGTTGTTGATGATTATTAGAATTTGGCAATGGCTGAGCACACATAGGGGTTTGTTTTGGAGGGCCAGTATTTGTTGTAGGTGATGCAGGAGGTGGCATGAGAGCTAGAGGTTGTGGTTGCTAAGGCTACAAGGATCCAGAGGATTGGTTATGCCATTGTTGTGGATTTATCCATTGAGGATTCTACTGCCAGTTACCAGGGGGTGGAGTCCATTGTCCATGTGGCTATTGCCAACCTCCTTGAGGAGATTTCCATTGAGGGCTCTGATAGTTAGGCCAGTGTGGTTGAGAAGAATTCCAAGGTGGTCTTGGGCCATATGTAGGTTGCCATTGGTTATTGTAATTAGAATAAGGATTATCAAAAGTCAAAGGATCTTGAGGCATACCTTATCTTTGAGCACATGGCTGCCTTTGTGCGACAAAGAATACTTGGTCATCATCACCTTCTACCATCTTAAAGTTAGTAGGTAACTTCTTATCTTTTATTTACAATGTGGACAGAACTCAACCAGGATTTCTTTAGCTTATTCATGTTTCTTTTGAGCTTGCATAGTATCCAACTATGTAGCCATAATGTTTATGATATTCTGCTTGAAGTCAAATAGAAAATTTGTGATCTCCATCCATGAAATTCCATTAATAGAAGACTTTCCCACTATGGCTTGATGACCTCTACCCTTCTTAATAGTTGCTCAAGAGTAGTTGGGACATATTCTCTTGATATCATCCCAAGACAGCTGGGTTATATCTCCTCCTCCCATCAGGTCTAGGGCATCTATATAGTGTCACTAATTCTGCTTAGGAAAATTAGTTTATGATATTCTTCATTAAGAGTATAGTCCGAATATATCACTAATTCTGCTTAGGAAAAGTAGTTTATGATATTCTTGAGATATAGTTTTCCAGGATTTCATCCTCCTTTTATTGAATTCTGAATATATCAACTCCCTTACTACCACTCTTACGATATTCCTTATATTTCTCAAGAAATTTTGTTTGCATGGCTGCCCAACTATCAACAACACCCATTTCCAAACTCATGAACCTTCTAAGAGCTCCTTATTTCAAAGTAGAAGGAAACAACTTCGGCCTGTGAGCATTTGAAGTGTAATCATAGCTACGAGAGAGGATATCAAATTCAAACAAGAAAGTTTATGGGTCCTTTTTAACTAGTCCATAGAACTTAGGAAGTAATGAAGAAGGAATTTTTTTAAGGTTATCATTATCTTACTGGGAAACAATGGGAAACTCAGAAGCAAGAGGTTGATTAGGTGGATTTTGTACCATTTTCGCTTGATGGAGTATCAAAGAAAATCAATTTTCTTCAAGTTCTTCATCAGCTGGGTCAAATGGTAATTCAACAAATAGGTTTTCAGCAAACAAATTGATATCTTGGTCTCCTCTTTCCTCAAATAGATTATAAGCTAGTTCAAGATTTTTATCAAGGAATGGAAGGTTAGGGAGAATTATTCCCAGAGTGTCTCTTCTTCTATGCATGCAATAGAATGAATTGTGAATTGAAGGAATTTGAAAATGCTTGAATAACAGACTAAACTACTACTAACAATTACTACAATAGGTTCTTAGCTTGACACCATCCTCGACAACAGCACCAAAAATGGTCAATTCCAAAAAAGGATATAAAAGTCATGAGAAATCCTAACCTGGGAATTGGACATTCCAACAGGGGACTAACATCTTATAGTCGTTCATTTACATTGTCAAACCAGGGAACGTATACTTGAAATGGAGCGGCATTGTATGTGCACTAAGAACCAATTTCAGTCACGATTTACCAAAAGTAAATGCATGAAAAGAATTCTACTTATGCTATAGGAATGCAATGCGAAGCCTTCTAAACTTAATCAAAGTAGAAATCATAACAACTATAATTAAGAAACGAACTATGAACTAGCCTTATGCTATAGGAACAAACATAGGGATGGATTCTTGATGATGCAAGAACAATATAAGACTAATTTTGCATTAAAACTTTTTAAGAATGAAATCTAACTTATGATCAACAGAAAATAAATGACTAACTAACGAACTACAGATACTTACTAAGTGGGCCCCCTTAGCAAGTATCAACTAGTTATGCAAGAATTAAACTCAGAACTTCATCAACTTTTATTCATAAACTCAAAATGATATACATTGTTCTGCTTATATGGAAACTAACACAAAGCTCTTATTCCTATTATAATTCTAACTTTGACATGCTATGCTTGCTTGCTCACTCACACAAGAGGAGAACTTATTTATAAGAAAAGCAACTAACTAACTAACTAACAAGAGGAGCGAGCGAGAAGGAAAAGTCAGGATTTGAATCTTCGAATAGTGTAGAAGGTGGGGGTTTGAGGGAATCTCAGGCGGATGTGGAGATTTCTTCAAGTTCTAAGAAAGGTAAGTCAGGCTTTGATGATAAGGACGTCCACAAAAAAGTCCAGGTGGACCCAGGTGGAAAGGATGGGACTTTTGTTTCCAAGACTGTCGTGGAAATGTTAGATAAAGGGGATGATAAAGGTAAAACGTGGACTTTGTTGTTTGGTGTTAAGCCAAATGAAAAATCATCTTTTCCCCCTATGCTTATCCTCTCTGATCTGGGGCCTGGAAAGTTTTCTATTTCTGTGCCGGATGAGATCATAGACCATAATATTGCGCGGATGGAGAATGTCTTGGTTGGAAAATTTTTGGGTCCTAGACCTAATATTGAAGTGGTAAGGGAGTTTGTTAAGAATAAATGGAAAACCAGTGGTCTGGTTTTGGTGGTGGTGCTCCCTAAGGATTTTTTTCTTTTCAATTTACTTGCAAAGAGGAATCTAGGGTTGTCCGAAGTGGTGGCCGCTGGATTATCGGAAAGTCTTCCTTGGCCCTGAAGAAATGGTCTTCTACGGTTGATATATCTAATTCAATTTTTGAAATGGTGCCACTCTAGGCTAGATTGCCAGGTCTCCCCTTGGAGTATTGGAACACGGATATCTTCAACAGGATTGCTAGTTCTTTTGGAGAACTTTTGTCCATTGACTCAATGGCCACAGCTAGAAAGTGCTTGTTCTTTGCTAGAATTTGTGTTGGGGTTTCTCAAAATGCTGATCTCCCCTCTTCAATTGACATCCAATCCAAGCTGGGGGTTTGGAAGAAAGCTATTGAATTTGAAACTACACACTTTGTCTGCTTCAAATGTCAAAAATATGGGCATTGGACGAAAAAGTGTCCGCTTAATATTAGAAGTGAAAAGGAGAAAGTTGCCAACCCTAAGATGGTCTGGAGAAAAAAATTAGAGGAGGAGAAGATTTTTCCTGTCCCTAATATGAATGAGGTTCTTGAAAGACACACTTCTATTCAAGATCTGAAGGAGAACCTTAAAGGCTTGCATAAGGAGGCTTGCCCTGGGTCAGTTTGTTCTGGCTCTCTAGATCCTAAGGATCCTAAATATTTGATTTCACTACATGTGGATAGAAAGGAAGAAAATTAGACTGTGGAGGGTGCCCGAGATACTATGAAAAGGGCTAAAACTAGAGGTGTAGATACGGGTATGGTTACATCGTCACCTTTGACAATGGCAAGTTGTAGGAATGTACCTGGTCTGGAGGAAATACCCATTAAGGGTTTGTCCCTGGAAATAGGAATTCCTGCCCCCGATCATTCTCCTCATGATAACCCTTGCCCAAAAGGGGTACAGGATATGGAGATTACCACTTTGGAAGTAGTGAAGGATACTTATGAGACCCAAAGCTTGAATTTGAAAACACCTAATGTCAATACTTCAGAAGCCAAGAATGGCTTAATGGAAACCCTCCCTTGGGAATAGAGGTTGTTTTTTGAGAAGGATGGGGAATTAGGAAGAGAGTTGGAAAGCCAAGATGATACTGAAAGGGAGGAGGTTATCTCACATTCAAAGTCAAAGAAGGAAAAAAAGAAGCAGAAGGAAACTTCAAGTGGAATGGTCACTAGAACTAGGGCCAAGGCGGATTGTGGGAGTACCAAGCCTAGCCAGGGCAAGAAATCAGAAAAATGGCAAAGGGAGCAAGGCAACCTTCAGGATATTGTGGATGGAATCCAAATGACCATCTCGGAGATACTTCAAACCCCAGGTAAGAAATGAAAATTATGTCTTGGAATATTAGAGGGCTGAATAGTTGTTATAAAAAGGATGTTATGCATAATTTTGTTAGGGACCGCAAACCTTATATTCTTCTTGTTCAAGAAACTAAAATGCCTAAAGATAAAGTAGAAAGCCTTAAAATTTTTAAGATCTGTGGGGCTGATGGAAATAGTTCTACGGGTGCTTCGAGAGGAATTGTTACCTTTTGGAATAAGAGGTTTATTAAAGGTGAGCCCGTAATGGAGAATGGTAATGTTGTGGCCACTAGATTTACCCATATTAGAGATAATTTTTGCTGTATTCAATCCAATATTTATGCCCCAAATTGTAAGAATGCTAGAAATTCCTTTTGGTCTGAATTATCTGGTTTCCGAAGATGTTTTGTTAATGAACACTGGATGGTTATGGGAGACTTCAATACTCCTCTTCTCAATGATGAGAAATTTGGGGGTTCTCAAATCAACTGGGACAGTAAATTAGGTCTATCTGACTTTATCAACAGTAATTCCTTAATAGACCTAGACCTACAAGGGGCTTCTTACACCTGGACCAACAGGAGATTAGGGCCTGATTTAATCCAAGTGAGACTTGATAGGGCCCTTGTTTCTGGTCAATGGTTTATAGACTATTTTTGTGCTTTGAGTGCTTTATCAAGGGTGGGATCTGATCATTTTCCCATTTGTCTTTTGGCGGAACCTACTAAGGTGAAAAAGAACTTCCCTTTCAGATTTGAAAAATTCTGGCTATCTCATCCCCAATTTTTTGAGGAAATTAGCAAGTTGTGGAATATTGATATTACTGGCACCATGATGTTCAGGATTGCTAAAAAACTAAAGGAAGTGAAAACTAATGTGAGAAGATGGAAAAAGGATGCCTTTGGGAATATTTTTGGAACTAAGATGAAAATTCAACACAAAATTCAGGAGATCCAGGCTAAAATCCAGAAATGGGGGTACATAGACAATTATAGAGAAAAGGAAAATGAACTTCTCACTCAATTGCATGACATTATAGCTAAAGAGGAATTTTTTTTGTGGCAAAGATCTAGGGTTTCTTCGTTGACTGAGACAGATAGGAATATAATATTTTTTCATCTGTCTACTTCGAAACATAGGGCTGCTAATAGAATCACTCACGTTGATATGAATGGGACAAGGTTTGAGGAGGAAGATAATATCAGGGAATAGGCTGTCCTTTTCTTTAGCAACCTTCTTTCTTGTAATGGAGGGGTTATTCCTGAAGCTCAAGATTCCTTGATTGAGGCTATACCTTAGGTGATTGGTCATAATGAAAATTCTTTGATCACTGCTATTCCTTCCAATGCTGAAATAAGGAAAGCTATTTTTTCTTTTGATGGTAACAAAGCTCTGGGACCAGATGGTTTTCCTTTATTCTTCTTCCAAGTGTTTTGGGGAATTGTTGAGTTGGATGTTGTGAATGTTGTCAAGGAATTCTTTGGATCAAGATGTTTGTTGAAAGAACTGAACACTACTTTTGTGGTCCTTATTCCTAAAAAACCTGGGGCTTCGGAGTTCCAAGCTTTTCGGCCAATTAGCCCATGTAATTCCATTTATAAAATTATTTTGAAGGTTTTAACTACAAGAATGCTTTCTGTGCTTCCTCAAATGATTGCTCCACAGCATAATGGTTTTGTGCCAGGTAGGTACATTCTAGACTTTTTTGTTACTATTCATGAGAATTTACATTCGTTAATGGTTTCAAAGATTGAAGGGTTTATTCTTAAACTGGACATTTCCAAAGCCTATGATCGGGTTGATTGACATTTTTTATTTAAAATCCTGGTTAAGTTTGGCTTTAATAACAGAGTCATCCAGATGGTGTATCAATTGGTCTTGATAGTTACCTCTTCTGTCATTGTAAATGGATCACCCTCAAGGTTTTTTCAGACTTCTCGAGGCCTCAGACAGGGTGATCCCATTTCTCCTATTCTTTTTACTATTCTAGCTGAGAGTTTGGGAAGAAATATTAAAAAGCTTGTTGATAAAAGATCCCTTGCTAGTTTAAGGCCTTCCTCTTCACTTCTAACCTACTCCCACCAACAATTTGTTGATGACACCATTCTTATGGGAAGATCTACGGTGGCTAAAGCTAAGACATTCAAACTAATTCTAAATCTCTATGAATCTGCTTCTGGGTAAGTTGTTAATAGGGCTAAGAGTTTGATTTTCTTCCTCAATACTCTGCAACATAGACAATTTAAACTCGCTCGGATTCTTGGATGCAGGATTGAGCCTCTTCCATCAACCTATCTTGGTTTGCCTCTTTGTTCTAAACCTTCGGATTCGTTCTGGATTTCTTTGGTTGAAAAATTCAATAAGAAGTTATCGGGGTGGAAAGGAGCTCTTCTTAGTCAAGCTGGAAAAATCCTGCTCCTTAAGGCTTCTTTGCAAAATCTTACTATTTATGCTCTTAGTATATTTAAAATTCCTGCTAAATATGCTGAGGCCATTGAAAAAATTCAGAAAAGGTTTCTTTGGTCTAGAGTGGAGGACAAGAAGAGAATGCCACTTGTTGGATGGGATCTGGTTTGTAGACCCAAATCGAAAGGGGGCTTAGGCTTAAGGAAAATTAAAGTTCTGAATCTGTCCCTTCTTGCTAAACAGCTCTGGAGAACTCTCACTTTGAATGGTGAATGGTGTGATACATTAAAAGCCAAATATTTTAATAGCTGTGAGTCTTCTAATAAGATTATAAACTCTTCCTTCTTACCTCGTGGGTCTGTTTGTTGGAATGATATGAGTAGAGGTAGAAAGTTGTTGGAAATGGGAATTGGTTGGCTAATTGGAAAAGGAAATTATGTGAGGTTTTGGGAAGATAGGTGGCTTTTTAAAGATCATCTGATTAGAATTGAGAAATTCAGTAAGTGGATGAATGATTGTAAAAGGGAATTTGGTGTCTTGGTTAAAGATTACTGGAGGAACGGGGGCTGGGTTGATCTAAAGACCATTAGTCTAGATCTTAGCCCTGTTCAGTCGGCCTTTAGGGCCTTAAGAATAGTGCTACACCAGGTGGAGGATAGTGTTGTTTGGTTAGACAACTCGTCTGGTATTTTCTCAGTTTCTTTTGCCACTTCTATGCTGGTTAGTTTGGTGGAGCCTCCTCCCTTCTAGGCTAAGGCTTGGATTAATCACTTGACTCCTAAAATAAATATTTTCTACTGGATTATGCTACAGAATAAAATCCTTACTATGGAAAATCTTGGAAAAAGAGGAATTCAATTACCAAATAGGTGTTATATGTGCAGGAATGATGCTGAGACTGTTAATCATCTTTTTCTTCACTGCCCTTTTATTTTGAATATCTGGGGTAAAATTTTTGTGCTTCTCAATGTGGTCTAGGTTTCCCCTATTTCTGTTGAAGATTTCTTCATACAATAGAAAGCTCCTTCAAAAAATCCTTTTGTGTGAAAGCTATGGTCTTTTGTTCTACCTTTTGTGTCTTGGAATATTTGGAATGAAAAAAACAACAGAGTGTTTAGGGATAAAGAAATGTTGGAAGGAGACTTGCATGCCAAGATCATAAGGGCTATAAAGGAAAATTTATCTTTATTTCCAAGAAAAATGGTTGAGAAAGCCAATTGGTCTCCTTTTGATTTTGCCATAGCTGAAAAGTGGAATTCAAATTTAGTTGGGATAAATGTCCTCAAACCTGTTGTTTGTGGGAGAGAGAATGCAAGTTGGTTGTTGCCATCTTTGGGTTGGGTGAAAGCCAATTTTGATGGTACGGCTAAAGGAAACCCTGGGAAAGCTGGTAGTAGATGTGTTTTAAGGGACAACTCGGGGGCTTTTATTGCGGATTTTGCTGTGGACATCGGCACCCAAACTAATCATGTTGCGGAAGTTGTTGGGGCTTATCATGTGGTTAGTTTAGCTTTCAAGATGAACTTGAAATGTCTTTGGTTGGAAGGTGATTCAATGAATATAATAAATTGCATCTTAGGGCTTACCCCTCCCTCATGGACCATCAAAAAGTGGATCAAAGATAATAAATTCTTATTAAGTAAATTTGATAAAGTGAAACTGACCCATGCCTATAGAGAAGCCAATAAGGTGGCTGATTACTTTGCCAACGAAGGGGTCAAGGGTGGGGAAAACACGTGGAGGAAGAATGACTACCTCCATCCTGATGTGAAAGTGCTAATTTATTATGATTGAGTGCATGGAAGAGAAGTTTGTCTTCATCATGATGAAACGGATAAAGATTAGGTACATCGATTTCATTAGATTTGATGGGACCAAAATCATTTTTCTTTTCAAGAAGAGTCTTTGGAATGCTTTCTGCATGTCTAATAAAATATGCCTAATCGAGACCCAAAGCAATAGTAGGGTATTGTTTAACAGAGCTCTGAAAATGGGAGGAGAAAGAAAACGTGTGGAGCCGAGCAGCTATAAGGAGCATAAAAAGAATGAAAAAGCCTGGGAAAGAATTGAGAAGGGAGGCTTAGTCTCGTATTTGGAAAAGCTCCATGGTACTGATGAGGGGATGCTGGACTATTTTGTAAAAAACTAGAAAAATGGAGAGATTTTGTTGTTTGGCAGGAATGTTAAGTTGAATGAGGATTTAATCGATGAGATCATTGGTCTTTTGATAGAGGGTGTGAAATTTTATCGAGACCGTCGGTTCTCTGATGAAGCGGTCATTAAATTTCCTAAAAAAGACAAGGAGAAAGCTAAGTTGGTTAAGGTCGCCAATAGATACTTTGACGTGGAGTCCATCAAATCCATATGGAGAAAAGTTTTAAGAGTTATTATGGAGTATATTACGGTTGATAGGAACTTCACTAGAGTGTATGGTTACCACTTTTCCATTCTGAACCACTTCCGTCACAAGGTTCGTATCTCTCTACCTTTTTACTTATTTTCTTCCTTGAAGAATTGCCTTGATGAAGTTGAGAGAAACCCTAGGAGGAATCCTATTATTCACCTTGGTCTTGTCAGGCTCATATTTGAGCATTATCAAAATTTACCTGGTTTTCCTGAAACTGTTGATCTCAAAGATTTGGATGATGAGGATACAAAAAATAGTAGGGAGATCAACCCCCGGGCCCCCCCTGCTTCTACCCCTGATGGTCCTAATACCAATACTCCCCTATCCTGGTCTTGTCGGAAGGCCCTTAAGGATTTTTGCTCTGCCGTCTTGTCCTAAGGTGCAACCTCTGCTTGAGTGCCCTAGCCTGGGTTTTGCTTCACCGCCCTGTCTCAATCCACAGCCTTCTCCCAGCTGTCCTACTCCAGGTTTGGTCTCTGGTCTTAAGGGTACCTCTGTTACGAAACTTGTCTCGTATTCTAGGAATTCCATGGAAATTCTTTCTGATAAACCTATGGTTAGTAAGGAGTCGGTTCCTAGTGCCTCTGTGTCTGGAAGATTTGGGAATGCCCCTTATGATTCCCCTAATCAGAATAAAATTAATTCAGCTTTGAATAAGCTCAATCTCGAGGACATTGTGGGTGTGGTGGAGAAAAGTACGGATGGCCTTTTCACTATTCTCAAGTGGACCCAGAAGGAAGTATGTGATTTGAAAGGCCGTAATATAGACCTAAGCAATAGGGTTGGGGATTTGGAGTAGAAGATGAACTGGAGTTGTAAAGAGAATGAAGAACAGGAAACCCCCTTACCTAGGAAAAGATAGCTTTCGTAAGAGGAAAGATTGACCAGTATCGAGTGCAATATGTCCAACATAGGCCAAAATATTAGGGCCACAGTGGCGAACAATCACAAAATTGCTAGGCATAACACCACCATCATCAATGCTATGGTGGAACAACTCAAAAAAAATCAAAAGGGTTCACTGGTTGTGGATTTGGATGTGGATAGAGGTGGATGCAGATCTGTTGGTGAAGGGATTTTGACTCGTACCCGAGCTAACACTAAGAGGAAAACTCTGACTTCGTCACATATGGCTCAAATCCTCAAGCAGGGGTTATAGGATATGAAGGATGTTGAAATGGAGGCTGTGGAGTTGTTGAACACCTTGGATAGTGCGGTCGTTGTTGTTTCTAATTTTTTTGGGTGGTCCTTTTTTTTGGACCCTGTTGTCTTTTTTGCTATCATTTCCCTTGTGGGACAGCAGTCTATTCGTTTGGACCTTTTTTGTTATCTTTTGTTGTTTAAACTCTGTGGTTTCAGGTCCCTGTAAAACCAGTTTTTTCCTTTTCAAAAACTAACTAACTTAACATAGAAAGACGTGGACATAAATATATCCTGAAACTAGGGAATAGACTTTTCATAAATGAAAGCATATCTGTTCAACACGATCCAGAGAGAATTTAGCATTCCAATATTTCCATATTTAATGATCATTTAGGTTTCTTCCCAATGACACAGTCAGAGAGTCTTCACTGGAACAACTTCCTTGACACCGTGCTACAAATGGACTTTACTGCAAGGCCGAAGTCTATTGTGCTTGACTCATTCATGCTCCTTTCAACAACCTATGATGCACAAGGAAATAGAAGCAAAAGAAAACATGCATGGCGAACAACACGATACATTCATTAATTGCATATTAAATCTATTTCATCATTCAAAAACCATATACATTATATCAGTCATTTGGGAGGTCAAACAGGGTAATTAATGAGACACATTAAGCTGCAATAATATAGGAATGCGTAGCTATAGGACACTACCCAATTTCAGATAAAAAGTCTTTAATCAAAGAGTTAAACAACCATTTAGCAACAAGAGTAAGGGTATTAAAATACATCATAATATTTAAATTATGAGCATATTTTAGGCTCATCATATATGTTACATATATATTGGATATATATTATAATATTATAATACGATGTTAAAATTATATATTAGATATTATATATGTTACATATTATATATATAATATAATATTATAATATTTTATTAAATTAATAATATAATATGTGGGTGGTAGAGTGGGTGGCCCTCTACATTGGCAGAGGGCACTTAGGGCCTTGCATACATGGTGTGTAGTCTTATTTGAGGGGGTCAGGGTATGGTGGTGAGGTGGCGTGTTTTTCTCCTTCCCCATAGGGGGAAGTGGTTACCCACTACTAACAAGAGGAAGGATAGGTGCCTCTTTTGTTATTTCAATAAGCTTTAATGATGTTTGTGTATGGTTTTGGTGGTGGTGATTTGTACTCTGGCAGTTGGTGAAGTGACCTTTTCGTTCATTCCTAGTTATGGCATTCATGGGAAGGATGACCTTCTTGTGTGAAGTGCCTAGCATTAATTACATGTGCAACTCAGTTTAATGAGTGTTACGCTAGAATTCAGCTTTAAATCTATGTGCAAAATGTGCAGTAGCTTTAATTGCATATTTCGTTTGGTTTGTTTAGCTGGTTTTGTGGGCAATTCAGGTTTCATTGCATGTTCTGAGGGTGGTTACAATGGCAAAGAAATCTCTCCTCATCATCAAGGTTTTAGTCAATGGTCAGGCTTGTTTTGTGGTGGAAATGCCAATTTTATTGGAAGCCTCATCTCACTAGACATCCTTTAGTGAGGTTTTAGAGTAGCGTCTAAAGAGGAATATGAACAATATTGACCCTTTTCTTGTCATGGTGGTGAAAACGGTGTTGGGTCATGGGCATTTGAGTTAGAGTGAGTATGCCAAAGACAATACGAATATCACTTCTCATTTCTTGGCATCCCTGTTGGATAATAATGTGCGAAAGAAGGAGGCCTAGGTACTACTTGAGAAGGTATTCCATGGATACCTACTGGTTGGTGTGGAGGAGGTGTTGAAGCTGGTGGTTGGAGGTAGAGGAATTTTTCATTCAAGAGAGTGGGAAAAAGTGAAAATTTTAGATGAGGCTATTAAAATTTACCCCTTCATTTTGGATTGAAGGGGTTCAGCCTTAATGAAACATCATATGGTGGTGGCAGTAGCTGTGGAGTACATGAAGAAGTTTTTGGGCCTGAAGGCTATGGAGAATATTGATTGGATTCAATTATTCAAAGACTTTTCCATGCTCAATTGGTGTTTGTAATCTGTGGGCATCAAGTGGGCTTATTTTTGTTAAATTTTATAATGTGGGGGTTTTTGATTTCTCATCTAGTCTTTGTTTTATGTTGTTGGTCCTGTGTTGGGTGGTCAGGTTCTGTTTTGGGCTACATATCTTTGCTTATTTTGGGTTGCATGGGACCCTAGTTGGCCATTTTGTGTAGGGATTTTTCTATTGCAATTCCTTTTTTTTCCTTTGGATGTAAATATTTTCCTCTATTTTAGTTCATAAAATAATGATCTTATGTATCAAATATATATATATATATATATATATATATATATATATATATATATATATATATATATATATATATATATATATATATATATATATATAAGATATATTATTTATTTGAATTTTTTATTATATTATTTTATATATTTTAATTTAATAGAATAAAAAATATAACAAGTAAATAAATTTTAAAGTGTTTAAATTTTTTCCTAAAAATTAGTTGAATATTTTTTTTATTATGGTCATTGTGGAAAAAAAACCTTGAAAAGTTGTGATCAAAAGTTTATGCTACCTAGAAATCTACCCTTATCGCTCAAAGTTTTTTTTGTAGCCAATAAAATTGAAGAAAATTAATTTTTGAAATTTGAAAAGTTAAAATTCTTGCATTTTACATTACAAAAATTAAAATATAATGTACCAAAAAAATAATAATGAATTTTGACTGGCTACAAATAAAATGTTTAGTCACTAGTTAAGAAAGTCAATGCCTAGTAAGAACTAAAAATGGTTTAATTATTGTTTAATTTATTGTTAATTTTTTATACTCTATTTAAGTGTTTTGATTAGAGGTAAAAGACAAGTTTTGAAGGGGCCCAAAAATATTTACAAAAAAGAACAACTAATAAAAAAAGGAAACAACATTAAACAACCATCAACCCATTATCAGCAAACCACCAGCCAAAAACTGGCAAACACCACTACATATTGTTTAGAATTTTAACAGCTTCCATCTCACTAGCAACAAACTTGTGCCCCTTAACCCCAATATCATAAACCTCAATACCCAAGGTCCCAGCCTAATTTTTGTTATGCCCAAAATTTTTGTTAGAAAATCCAACACTTTTTTTTTTTCTTAGCAGCATCTTACAATGGTTACAAATTAAAGATATTATATTTTATTTATTTATTTATCATTTAACCAAATATTACTATTTATATCATCTTCAAATATTGTTAATGTTTTTGTCATGATATTACTTTTTAATATTTTTTTAAAATTAACATTAAGCATGTGATTGTCATT
The DNA here is from genome assembly GCA_007258455.2 of Sequoia sempervirens. NCBI lineage: Eukaryota > Viridiplantae > Streptophyta > Pinopsida > Cupressales > Cupressaceae > Sequoia > Sequoia sempervirens. The sequence goes on along the minus strand of VDFB02281492.1, from coordinate 702,104,056 downwards.
TAACCCCAACAATATTGCTAATATCAATAATGATATTATTATTATTAATCACATAAACATTATTATTGTTTGTTTATTATACACAAATTAATAATTTTTTAAATAACAACAATATTAAAAATATATGCTTAGAGATACCAACATTCTTCCATAAGTTAAAGTAAAATGTGAATATCAATTAATAATAGCGGCTAGTTAACTCAACCTTCTAAACAACCCTTTTTTTTTTAACTACTTGATAAACATTTTGTTATTTCTCCATTTTAAAATTAAGAATATTCTTGAGAATAAGCTACTTCGTATAGTTACCCAAAAAAAAAAAGCAAACATAAAATTATTATCATTATCCATAATGTTACCAAGATAAAAATATTCTTATGAATTGACTTGGTTTCAAGATTTACATACCCATATCATTACTAACAATGATATTAAGATTTACCATGGGTTTTCTCCTATTTTATTTATTTTTATTTATACTATTCTTTAATTTTATTTATTTATTTTAAATTTAAATAACACTCATCGTTTAAAAAAAATACCAATTAATAATATATTTTTTTAACCATTTATAATATTTTAATATTACTACTTTTGAACTTTTGATATTATTACTACTTACTAATGATAGACATATTAATGTTTATCTTCGTATTGATACTAATGTAATTGATAATTCACCGTGATCATAAGGATATCATGATTATTATAATTATTAACTATTTTAATTAATTTTAATATATAAATATATACTTTCTATTATCTTTATTTATTATCGCATAACATAGAGTTCGATACTCTTTTCCTTTTGGAATATGTATTTATGGGCATCAATGGAGCAGTCCATTCTCAACTATAATAAATTTTTCTATAGGGTAAATTCCAGCTTCTAATTTTACTTGATATAGTCTCATCATTCATTACAACTATTTTATTATTATTATCACTTGATATTAAATACTGAGAACAATAAAATAATATTTTATTTTTATTTTATAAAATCTATTTAAAGAATGGAAAATATAATGCTTATGCATTTACACTTTTAAAATTAATGACAACATTAAATTTAACCCAATTTAATATCTAAATCTTAAATTCACCAACACTTTCACAAAACTATTCATATATGTGATTATTTGCAATATAATTTAACCATAAATATATTATATTTAAATCTTATGACTTGTATTTACACCACAAGAATAAATTGACAATGAAAATGGAAAGAGTCCCCGTACATTTTGCGGAGTCCAAAGAAGGGTTGAACAAATATTGATAAAATCTTCATGTCCATTTAGAAAAGATAAATTTAATGTAGGGTAAGCATTGCCCTAATTCTGGGCACTAAAACTCTTTCATTGTGTTGTAGGGTAGAATTTAAGTGGCGGCAGATGTTTGGAACAAAGCAGTTTTTTTTTGGTTTAAATCGTTCCTGGAGGGATTTCAACCCAACGCCTTCTATTGTGGGGGGTCGATCAAATATATTACTTCCCTTTCCTTTCTCTTTCTGTTACATGAGAAACAAACGCATGTTTTGTGCATTTTATTTATCTTCTTCTTTTTTCTTTTAGTGTTCATTTATTTGAAACCCTTATTTATTTATTTTACACTGTAGTGCAGGGATTTCAGATTTGCAATCTCAATGTCTATACCCCCATTTCACACAGCCATCTCCACCTATTTTTCATTGTTGCAAAGTAAATCTGTATATTTATTTGTAAGCCAACAGAGGATATATTTATATAAGTTTATTATTATTGATTTAACAAATTCCTACATTTGGATTTTATTTTTATTTTTATTTTATGTGCAAATGCTTGTGTTTCAGCTGAAGTGAAAACAAATAAATCATAAAATTTTCTTCCACTGCTATGTTGTGGGTTGGTCTTTCTTTCTTTATTTATTTTTATTTTATTTTTATTTTTATAAATCTGCCCTCAAATGTATATTGCAAGTTTTATAGATCTCAATTATTATTATTATTTTTAAATCAACAACCCTCGTGTACATTTTTTTTTAATTGCTGTGCAGGCCCATTTCCTGCATCTTAATCCACCCGCTCCATTTTATTTTATTTTATATACAAATCTTTAGTAGCTTAAAAATCCCCTTTTTTTATTATAAGAAAATAAGGTTAAATTTTATTTACCAGTATAAAAACAGTATATAGTTCCAGATGAATATAATTTATTTTATAGTTTAAAAATGTCAAATATATCTGAAATGAATATATATTTAAAATAAGTATATATTTAATCCATTTACATATAGGTATATCAAGTGGGTATTTGTCATATACTTATATTTGCATTTTACTTGCATAAAATATAACATTTGAATACTAGAAAAACCCTAAACATTCTTAAAATATAAGACATATATGTATTCTATAAATTTTTTTGTAAATCAAACTTTGACTTAAGGATGCATAAACTTATATTGATGCCTATTGCTTCCATTTGCAATAAAAGTACACATGATATGACTAGAAATGATTTCAGCCTTATTTCATATACTTGTAGATGCTCAAACTTATTTCACATATATTTAAATGGTAACTTGAATATCTATTTCCTTTCATGGGAGGCAATGTAAACAATACATTACAAGCTTCAAATAGAAAAAAAAAAATGAGAAGACTTCCACTTTATTTTTTTGGTTAACATGAACCTTTCACATACTTACTATCAAACACAATACATCATTTTTCTTTTAAAGTAAAAACCCAACAACACATCCTTCTCATTGTGAATAAATACCCCTTTCCTATCCCAAACTCTCTTTTTTTTTAACAAGGTTCATGGGTTTATTTCTTTGTTCCTTCTAATTATAACAATACATCGAAATAAAATAAATAATAAACCATTATACAAAGGTTTTCTCTCCACCCTACCATAAATGACATCATGAAGCCTCAAAGGGCTCTAGCCATTCCCTCGAGCAAGATGTAAACTACCAAATAATCTTGGTATGATAATGAAAATAATTTATTTTGATTTATTTATTTTTAACCAAAACTCTCAAATCGCTTATTGGAAAATTTGAACTCTTCTTCTTCAAAAATAACAAAACTAACACAACAAATAAAAGGAAACTAACTTGATAGAGGAAGGAAGAAGAGCTTATCTTTGAATTCTTCCTTTTTGAACTCCATTCTGAATGTGAGAACTCTTTCCTTCTTTCCAACTTTTTCTTCTTTTCCTTTCCAATCTCCAAATTCAAAGATTCTCCAAAAAGGAGAAGTGGGCAACACCCCTTTCCTTTTTTCCATCCCAATATAAATGAACTCAACTTGAAGTCATTTGAATGAAGGAGTGACACTTGTCACTCTCTCATTCAATCTTCCAACACATATCCCAACAAGTTCTCACACATGTGTGAGACTTTTGGGGAGATGGGGAATGTACAATGACACTCTATCCAACATCCTTACAAGGTGGCTTCACACATGTGAAATCCTTGGTTCTCTTCCCAAGTTCATTAATGAACTTTGTGAAGTGGAGTGGGAGAGTGACAAGTCACTTTTCCCAAGACCCAAAGACTCAAATTCGTCACACTCCTTGAAGTGGAATTTTGAAGGGTCATATCATACCTCAAGGACAAAGTCACATGTCCAAAAGGTCCCCCTTCCATAGGCATAGGCTATAGGGGTCTATTTTTGCACTAATATCAATAAAATTGACCAAACAACACCCTTGAAAGACCATTTTAATGAGCAATCCGAAATTGAAGGCCTAACTAAAGATCTCAAAACCCTAAAATTTATATTTACATTCCTAATAACTTGGTTTGATTCAAAAAATACTCCATAAAACATACTTATATTAACTACCCATCATTAAAATCCTAAACACAATTAAAGCTTACATAAAACACTTACTACCTCCTAGGTCATAAGGTCAAAATTAGAAATTGAAAAGTAACCATTTAGCTTGGGCCTAGATAATTCTCCTCTTTTCCCTTTGACACTTCTCTCACATGTATATATATATATATATTTCCCAATATATATTTGGTTAGAAATATAATGATCACCTGTCAAAAATATTAACAAGATCAAACTCAATAGTTAGCAAATCATATACATACATTCATTTCCTTCCCCTATGCTAGGTATAAATTTGAGCATGCATATAATAATAATGAAGAATAACTTTAGCTAAATCATTTATTTACGCAACTAAATTTACCCTTACATCTTTCCTCTAATAACATTCATCATGCAAATTTGATATATATTTTATACCTTTTTCCTTACTAACCTACCTTGGGTATACCTGCCATTGATTCAAATAGTCTTAACTTACCTCGATGATGCTTGGCTAGTGATCCTTTTGAAACCTCTTTATGATCTTCAAATTCTTGCTTCATTCCTATCTATTACAATTTTCAAGTAACATAAAACATATTAGAAACTCATTCGAACCAATATTAGGTACATGTCATTTCTTCTTTCATACTGATTTAAATGTATTCTTCATATGATATTAGTACACAAATCTAAATCTTATGTGCTCACATATATTCTTAATAGTTTTCTGGATCACCTTCAATAAAGAACATTTGTCACCATAGTTATTTAATCTATTTTATTGGATAATCACCACATTAAGCATGGAATTAGGTGCAATTATCTATTTGGTCACCGAACTAGTATAATCTGACTAATCAAGGTGTCACACAATTTATAGACGGGGTTGAGCCTCACAATTTTCCATTCTATCTATATTCCTAACCCTAGGTCCACTAGTTTTTACCTCACAACTCAAAAAATAACCTTTAGTAGCACCCTTAACAACAACATAATCCTCCACCATCAGCTTACCCTTAGCAGCCATAACATCAGTAGAAAAAAATTCCTTTCTCTTTTTAACAACAGTCCTAGGGGAGATAGCCATCACTGATTTTGACATTGTCAAGACTTTAGGGGACTCTCCACTCTTCATAACAAAATTCCAAATTTTATCAATTTTCTCCTCAAGGGATAATAGTCTTCCCTCCATACTATGTTTCAAATTGACGGTTTCCTCTGTCATAGTATTAGCAATAGAATTGAGACCAGCCATTAAATTATCAATTTGGATTTGGATCGAAGGGTCCTCATACTTGCTAGAAATAATTCTAATATGAACATTGGTCCTATTGATCTCATGAAAGAACTATTTAAAAAAAAATTAAAACACATTGACACTATCATGGGTTGATCCCAACACATCAGAAAGATCTTCCCTATCAAAATTTTCAATGTTATTTCCCACAATAGCATCCTCTTCAGAAGAACTCATATGAACCTTATCATCAAAAGCATCCTTACCTTTACTAGCAGGGACATGAGACTTCATCCTACGAATGGAATTGGCAATTTTCTCTACAGCATCCTTCCTATTTTGAATTCTATCTGCATCTTCTTTAGGAGTTCTCATAGCTTTTCCATCACCCACAACTCTAACCTTCTCCTACTTCGACAACCCTATGATAGTGCTCAAAAAATCCTCAACATGGAAGCCACCAGCTAGCCACCAGCTAGAGATAGGTCAATCCTTCTCCAAGTGTTGGCCATCTTTCAAAACCCTTCTCTTTCGACGTCCCTCCTTAAGTTCCTGCACAACTCTAGATGCAGGGGGAGGAGAAGAATCTTCCCAATAAAGATCATTTTTATCTTTGTCCCCCTTAGAAGGAACAATTACCTCCACATCATCACTGCAAGTCATATATCCCACCTTCTCATCCATTTTCCTTTTCCTAGATTTACCCTAAATAGGGGATATGGGGCCCTCCTCCAAAGAGGCATATGAATTTGAGACATAGTCTGTATCATCATCCCTATCCAACTCAAATTATTTATTTAAAATATTCCTCCTCTTCCTTGGTTTCTTAGAATCCATTTCCTCACCTGACTTAGTTTCATAGCCCTCAATAGGTTTAGCAGAAATATCCTTCATAGAAACAAGAATTTTATGGACATCATGAGCTTTCACATGTTCATAAATCAAAAGAATCAACCCCGAATGTAGGACAGGGATTTTGGGATTCTTCCTATGCTCTTTAATAACATAGTCCATGAACAACAACAAATAATAGTGAAATGAAACCCATTTTTTGTGTCAAAACTGGTTAAGCAACAAAAAATGGTAATTGTTAATGGTTCTGTACCTTCCTTCTAGGGTTACATACCTCATGATTTCTTCTACAACATCCTCCTAGAGAGCTTTCAAGGAACTCCTCAGATACCCACCACTCTTCACGGGCTTCAAGTCGTCAATCTCATTCTTCTTGAAGAAAAGGGACATCGTGACCTGTGATTATTTCCTATCCCTAAACACTTTCATACCCTTAATTTATAGGCCACTAATCTAGGCTATGAATTCCTCATCCACCACAATTTCCCTACCACCCAAGTCTAGGGTTCTCCCTTTCCACCCTTTCGCAACCAATTTAGTAACCTAGGGTTTATTGCCATGCAATTTCTCCATGAATGGAGTAAGACCACCCTTTTCAAAAATCTCCCACACCTCCTTTCTCAGCTTAGCAGTATCATAGGATTTGGGCTCAACTTGATTTATGTCCCCACCCATGATGATAGAATACAAAGACCAAGCACTCAACAAGAAACTCTAAAAAAGGCAACAAACACCACCCAGAATCGAAGTATCCAACATAAGACTCTGAAATATTATACTAACACCCACAACCTATACGAAGCCAACCACGGGACATACATACCATAATGAATTTGAACTTCATTCCATATGACAACCTTTCCTCAAAATAATAACCTTTACATCCTTACAAATGACTTTCAACAACGTAAGCAAGGACATGCACACCTTAATGAATAAAAGGATCACCATAAGATTAACTTTCATTAATAACAATAGTTGTGGCCTCAAAAGGGATGGGGTCATTTAAATACCAGACCTTACTATCTCTAACACCGAAGTTAGCAAAGAAATTGGCTAACATATTTCCCTCTCTCAAAATATGGGAAATGTAAACATTATCAAAGGATTTAATAATTTCAATGGAATCCTTGATCAAGGCCTCAATTGTCCAAGACAAGGGAGATATATTCTTCAAATTATTAATAATGTTTAGAGAATCACCCTCCAACCAAATCTCTATGTTTAAGTGTTAATAAATTATTAATATAAACCACTATTATTTAAAGAGCACATGTTTCAAATAGTAAATTTAATATTTGAACTTAATGAATTCTTAATATAAGTTCATATTAATTTAATATAATATTTAAGTTATCTAGATTATTATTACATTCTTATGTGTTTAATATTTTAGAAAGATACAAATAATTCAAAGAAAGACACAAGTTCTTAATAAAAATACAAATAACAATCATTTTTAATAATGGCTTAAATAATAGTGGTTTAAATAATTTATTTAAATTTACTTAAATAAATTATTTAAACCACTATTTACCAAAAATAGTAAACATTAAATTAAATAATTTAAATAAATTTAAGTTATACAAGATTAATTTAATATATTAGATGTTAATTTAATATAATATATTATAACAATATTTAAAAGTATAACATATTAAAAATATATTAAAATATTTAAAAATAATTTAAAATTAAAATATAAAATTATAATATTATTATTTAATATAATATATTATATATTAGATGTTATATATGTTACATATTATATAATTTAATATAGAATGAAAATTTTCTTAAAAAATATCTAAATAATTTTTTTTTAATTATAGTTTTTGTGGTAGACAAACCTTAAAAGCTACCATAAAAGGTTTATGCTCCCTGAAAATCCATCCTTATCGCTCAAAACTTTTCTACAAAAAATTAATTTTAGAGATTTGTTTTGTTAAATATTTTGCATCTAATTTATTTTTTTAATTTAATAATAGACAAATATGTTTTAAATAAAACATAAAAACAACCTCTCATTAATGAGAACAAACTTATTAATCACTAGTTCAAGGATAGGTGGTGCCTATAGTTCCGCAAGAACTAATAATTTTAAGTAAATGGAAAAGTTTTACCAATTACATTTTAGAAAAATAATTTTAGATATTTGTTTTGTTAAATTTTTTGCATCTAATTTATTTTCTTATTTTAATAATACACAAATATTTTTTAAATAAAACATAAAAATGATCTCTCATTGGTTAAGAACAAACTTATTAATCACTACTTAAAGCATAGGTGGTGCCTATAGTTCCTTTGCATAACTAATTAATAACTTTTAAGTAAATGGAAAAATTCTTCACATAAAAAATAAAATTAATTATTTAAACATAAAATGATGTCTTTAACATCAAATTAAATTTGTTTAAACAGAAAATGAAGTTAGTCTTCACATCAAATTAAACGTGTTAATTTTTTATTGACATAGGTTTTCTTTCACTGTATAAAGCCTCTCGGACATAATACGTGGTTCAACTTGATAATATTGTTAACTTTGGTTTTTTATTTTTATTGCATAAATCTAGAAAAGAAAATCCATCTATCTTCATGCAAGAGCATATAGAGGATGAACAAGAGATAAAATCACTACTTAATATCTACTTGCTCTTACATTCACTTTCAAATTATAATTATTTTCAAGGAAACAAAAAGGAAAAAAATGATGGACATCAACCATAATCTAATTGTTTTAATTGTTTGTTTTTAGATATTTTTATCTTTTAAAATAATGTGATTGTATATTTAAAAATCATTGAAATTTATATATTTTAATTATAATATTTCATTTTTACTTAGATTAATTATGGATAAATTACTTAGATAATTTTTTTAATTTTATTTATTTTTATTTGCGTGGGAGGCCTAGCTGAATTGGCTAAAGCATTCTTTTATAGGAAAGAGGTCACGAGGTCTAGTCTACCCCCAAACCTGTGTTATCAGAGGGCATGTTGCACAAATACCACTAGTCATGTGAAAATAAATCTTTTATTTTAATTTTTATTAGATGTTTTTATATGAATTTTTTATATTATTTATCATTTGTTTGTATAAAAAAATTTGAAGTATTAGATTGAAAAATCATTTCATTCTAGTAGTTTGTATATTTTATTTTTATTATTTTAATTCTATTAACCTTATAAGAGAAGGGACTTAAAAACTCTATAGGTTATCTTAGATTTAATGGATTGGGACTTCCCAGTTTTGGGGGGAGGATTAAATGGTCCCAAAATTTATGTAGAATATTATATTTATAGTTTGTAACATGCTTAATTGAAATTTTTACTTTAGACATTAATTATTATAAAAGGAAACAACCTTCCATTACATCCTGATCACAACTTAATAGAGCTAACTACTGACTAGACTTCCACCTTCTTGTACTATGACCATACTTGTAAAAAATGAAAACATGTATATTTTATTACTAGCTTGAGTGGGTAAATAATAACTCAAAATGACAATGTTAATTGAGTTGTACAACAAGTTTTAAATACCTAACACCAAGCATCCAAAGGTTAATCACAATGAAGGTGCAAAATAGGTCTAAAAGACCAAATACTATGTCCTCTTATGGAATGCAATCTATAAAGTTGTAAATTAATGTGTATATCCACTAATAAAACAAAAAAAACACATGATATACATAATATTGAAGCTTGAATCCATGTCACAAGAATAAATACTATATAAAAATAAGACAAGATAAATGATCAATTATATTTTATACAATATCCTTTATCCATTAACTTAAACCTTTGAAACTTGAATGATTTTAAAATAAAAAAGAAGCAACAAAGCATGTAAGTTCATAATTCAAGCCAAGAAAAAATTCAATTATAACTTAATAAGTTAGAATTCAAAAAAGAAAAACTTCAAAAAAATAATCTAAATGTTACCGAAGCCTCCATTGTTGAATGATTTTCTCCTTGATTAATTTGAATGTGGATGATCCTTCACTTGATTATACCAATTTAATACCATTCACCTAGTGTAAGTGATGATTGATTTAGAATGAAGGAAAAAATATTAAATATAATTTGTAGACTTTTGGAAGGGTTAATGGATGATCAAGGTTTGATTATGAGATCAATGGTGGAGGATGGTTGTGAGGAACTATCTAGGATCAAGGAGTGGATGAAGGGTAGAGATGGAGGTGGTTATACTGTGAATTGTTGTGATGAACTTAATAAGTTTAATAAGTGGTTTTAATCATGAGAGGTGTAAGATTAGTCATGCATTAAAGCTAATAATTAATTAATCTTTAATTGATTACTAGTCTAATTCATTTCATGCAATTAAGCTATACTTAGGAGTGATTTTTTTGTTAACTAGGGTGAGATATTATTAGATCATTCAATCTCATCACATAGGATGTTGAAAATTTTCATGATCTAATCCCTTTAGCATTTAGAGTTGCTCCTATAAATCACTCACCCTCATTGTATTATCTCAAGATCTCCTTGAATATTCTTGAGGTTCATTTTGTAAGTTTTTCTTGTTGATAATATAATAGATTATTGTTTTCATCTCTCTTGTGTGAAAGGTGATATGAATCATTCTTTGATCTCACATATCATGTTCATTCACAATTCTAACATGATATTAGAGCATGGATTCAATGAACCCATTCTCAATTTTTGAAAATTTTCTTCAAAAAAGGTTATAGGGCTTCAAATTCCCAACTCTAAAATTACAAAAAAGGGGTTCACTAAATTCACACTCTGATATCATATTAGAATTGTGAATAAACAAAATACGTGAGATCAAACAATGATTAATAACACCTTCCACACAAGAGAGACGCAAACAATAATCTATTATATCATCAACAAGAAAAAATAATAGAATGAACCTCTAGAATCTCAAGGAGATTGTGAGATAATACAATGAGGGTGATTTATTTATATAAGTAACTCTAAACAATAAAGGGATTGTATCATGAAAATTATCAACATCCTATGTGATGAAACTTTATGATCAATTAATAGCTCACTTTAGTTAACTAAAAACAATACTACTAAGTTTAGATTAATTGCATGAAATGAATTAAACAAATAATCAATTAAGGATTAATTAATTATTAACTTTAATGCATGATTACTGGATATGTGCAAGATCATGATGGGCCAAAAAGTGGAAATATGATGGGTATGTGGCTGACAACTATTTTTTTACCCAAAATTGATGAAATGAAAAGAGTTTTTAAAGGAGATTATCAACTTTCCACCGATATAAATTATGCTTTACTTTGCATTTAACAAGTAATTATTATTCATTTTCTATTCAAATTATGACTAAAGTCTTGATTGATAGGATGATTGAATCCAAAACATGTGTCACATTCTATGCTTCACATATTATAGGATTAAAAAAAAAGAAAAAATGAATTTCATGAAGTTTAGACCAAGTTAAGGTGGTCAAACATACATTTTTTTATATATTTTAAAAATTTGTAATAAAAAATTCATAATTAATTATTTACTTGCAAGAAAATTACAAAAAAATATGCATCACATCGTGGCATGAGTCCTCTACTTATATTTAAAATCTTATAAAAAAATATTATCATTTTATTATGGTTAGGGTGGTCAAACAAACACCTACTTCTTATTTTTTCCCTAAAATTTAAGTACCACTACATCGAAATTTTAAATTTTCACCAAATAGATTTTTTTTTTTTTAAACAAACCTAGTAGTTTAGAAACTACATTCAATTTGATACATATTATATTCTTACATATTTTTAAAATAATATAGAGAAATTATTCAAATTTTTACGATCAAGTTGCCTAACTTTGATTTTTCTAATTTTTTTTGCCACTTAAGGGCCTACTTTTTCCATGATGATCCTACACATACCCTACTCTAATAATTAAAATATATTTTTAATTATTTTAAAATCTACAATTACATTATTTTAAAGAAATAAAAATATTTAAAATTAAACATTTAAAACAATTAGATATCATTATTGCCCATCCTTTTTTCCTTGAAAATAATTATATTTGAAAGTGACTGTAAGATAAAAAAAATATTAAGTAGTGATTTAATCTCTTGATCATCCCAATGAAATCATCATTTCTATATTGATCCTCTCTATATTCTTGCATTAGATTGATAGATTTTCTTTTCTAGACTGATGCATTAACAATAAAAAATTAGATTTAAAAATATTATCAAGTCCAGAGTTTAAATTAAAACTAATTTGTTCACTAGTTTTAATATTGTCATACCAAAAATAGGTCTATTAAGGAAAAGAGTTACATAAACAATCTTACAGGTGAATTTTAAATGCGCTGATATATATATTTTTTATTATAATTTTTACATTTTTTTCCTACTAGATAGAGCCTATATTGATTAGTAATAAATTTACTTGAAATAAGGGAGGTTATTTGAGAAGCTTGGACAACAATAAGCCATACTTTTGCAAAATTAAATTACATGTTTGGTTTCACAAATTACATTAATTTCTTTTGAATTAACAATCACAACAAAGGCTAAAAACTATGGTGACCAAACTTGCATATAAGCAACAAATAAGCAACTTACAAATTCCAAAAAAGTATTCCTCCTGACATCACTTGAACTATGAAAAAAATAGTATATTACAATTTACAAACATAATAAGACAAGATAAATAGTACAACTCTTTTTAATATTTACTTTGATTCATTTCACCACTGTAAATATTATCTCCTAAATTTAATTTTCTCACATTATTAACACTACAAAGTCATCTCATTAAAATCCTCATCATCCTAAGTGGTGTTGATGGATAGCTCCTCAGGTGGTGGCGATGGTGGTGGGGAAATTTAAAATTTGGAAAAGGAGGGAGATTCTTGATGATGTTGCATGCATTAATGGTGGAAAATTTATTGATGGGAAGGTGATGTCAATTGGGTCCTTTACTATAGGTAAGTGTGGGTCCCCTTTAGTGAAAAATGAATATTTTGGGGTGAAAGGGGCTCCAAAGGTTATTGTATCAAACACATTCTTTCACGTCCTTCTTTGAAAAGGGGAATCTCAGGGCTGGAATGTCCAGGCCAAGCCTATCATCTGGTGCTCTTGATGGGACTCCTAATGGTACGGGTCTTAGGAATGATAATACTAAGAATGATTTCTTGTCATGTTCATCTCTTAAGTGGAGGATTCTATTGGAGTGAAGCCTAAAGGTGAAAGTACTCTTGTGCCATTTGTTGATAATACGAAGACTGGAGAATACTCTATCTCTATCCCAAATTGTATTTTTGATAAGAGTATGTCAATATGCATATGGGTTTGTTGGGTAAACTTGTTGGACCTAAACCTCATATTGAGTTGGTGCAAAAGTTTTATTTAAGTTGTTGGATACCTAAGGGATAGATTGATTTGGTGGTGGTATTGACGGATGGCCCATGGTTCATTGGGAAGTCCTCTTTAATGTTTAAAAGGTGGTAACCAGGTTTTAACCCGAACTCATGATCCGTTTGTAACACCCCTCTAAACCTAGCTTGGGTAAGATAGAATTTTTATTTTGAATTGGTATTCTTGATTTTAAAGGTATTATTGATTTAAATGTTATTATAATGAGGTTAGATATTGTTGATTAAGTGAAAGGTTATCATGATTATCTATGTTGATGCAATTAATTGATATATATGGTAGTTAACTATAGTTAGGATGTAGTATGTGCTTCGGCTATGTATATATGTATATACACAAGTACACCATTGTGTGTGTATGTTATAGGTACCAAGTATTGACTCCACCTCACTCCAAAGTTCTAAGCAAACCTTCCCTGATGGTGGTTAACCGAAGATAGCACATTGGCCAACCTTTGACCTAAACCCTTATCATTGTACCTAGTTAGGTATGATTTGTATTTCATTAATTAGTGAAAACCTTAGATACTGTGATTGGTCATGTTCCAGAAAACCTTAATAACCTATGTGGTTGGCCTATGAAGAGTGACTGAGCTTTTAAGTTAAATTGCATTTTTTCATAAATTTTAATATAGGAAATGCATTTTTTGATTAAATAGAGGAATTTAATATTTAAAAGGGTTAATTGGGATTATGCGTATTATGTTTGACCATAATCACATAATTTGTGTGGTTACATTCATTTAGAAATTATAAGCATTATTTTTATTATTTAATTTTAAATTTCACTTTTAAAGACCTAAATTGTGATTTTATGTTGAATGTTGATTTATGTTATAAATTGATTGTGTAAATTATAAATTGGAAATAAAAAAGATGAAATGATATTAAATAATATATATTAAAAAGGTAATACTTAACATTTATTTTAAAAAGTGAAATGGAAATAAAGGAGTTTTAAAAGAGAAAAAGAGAATTCATTCTAGCTGTAGCATATTTTGGTAGAGAAAATGTGAGGGAAAAACCCTCTTTTGTTGGAAAATTGATTTTTTCATTGTGGTAGAAATTGGGCATGAAATTCCATGGGACCAGTTGCATTTGGATAGGAATGGGGAAAGGATGTGATGGCTGCAATTTCATGTGCTCTCATGGCTTGTATGCAAACATCTACTCATTTGAATTTCTTGCTTGTGAATGGAGGTATTTTATCATTTCTTCATATTTACTTGATTTTAAAATTTTTGAATGATTCTAAATTCATTTATAGTATGTTAGAATCATTCTATGAATTTTATTTGCATCAAATTGATAGTATAGAATTTATTTTGTGAAAATTTTGAGAATTTTCCCAAATACAAGATTACCATGCCAAATTTTAATTGGAGGCACAAATTGTTGTTTTTATGTTAATTTTTTTTTTTTGGGAATATTTAGATCAAAAGGGTATTATTACATTTTTTATTTTTTGAAATTTAAAATTTTAAGCTTTTTCAAGCTCCATCAATGGTGAAACCTAGTTATGTGTGAAAGTTGGACTTTTTTAAAAAGTGGAATTATGAGAATATTATTGAATATTATAATACGTAATTATATCAAATGCATATGAATTCTTTGAATGGGATCATTTCAGATCTGTTTACTTGTTTAAATTTCCAATTTTCTATTTTAGCATAAAAATGTGAATAGTGTTGCAAGAGGTATGAATGCCTTGTGTATTTGGATGTGAATTCCATTTTGAGTTGCACTATTTATTTGGATATATTTCCTTGTTCATATGGAATGATATGAACCCTAGGACTAGGTCCTAAAGTGAGTTGTGGAAGTTCTTCATGGTTTATTATATACCTATGCATGCCTTCAGCGCTCTTATAGGCTAAGGATGTTTGGGAAGACATGCTTGCTCATGGAGTGTGGGACTTGTGTACTTGTTCATTCTTTTTGTATGAAAGGATGGAAAGTTTCTATGATTCCATTCCTTTTGGAACACATTATGACTCTCCTTATGATTGCACTCTAGCATCTAGATCCTATTTTAAGTAGCACCCAAAAGATGTATGTTCCTTCCTCTTTTGGTGTTGGGTTCGAATATTATGTTCATGTCTTGTGGAATGAATTATATTTCATTTAATTCCTCTTATGAGTGAGTGGCATACTAATTATAATGGCTTGTATTTTATTGATTCCTCTTATGAGTGACATGTGTGGCATGTGATTTCCATGTGTTGGAATGTTCTCTTAATTCATTTTTGATGCATTAAATTCCTTATGTAGGTACATGAATTCTACTCTTCTCTCTTGTGTGAATTGAGTTTCTTGACATATATGTTAGTTACCCCTAATTGGGATGCCTAGCCTTATCTTGAATGAAGTGTATTAATTGTGATTGGCGTTTGTGTAAGCCTATACCTTTGTGCTTGAATCTTGCTTGAGTGTTTGGGCCATGTGACTATCTCCATGAGTATTGTGGGGTGAAACTGCAAGTTCCACATGGTTGGGTGGCATTGCAAATCACCGTTAGGGACTAGAGATCTTGGTGTGGTGGATATACTTCGAGTCTATGCTCCTTTCATACTCTCAAGTCCCCATCTCTTCATGCTTTTCTTATTATTGTAAAGGTTATACATGTAAAATTCAAGGAGCTTGAGTCCTAAGCTTATAATTATAATATTATTATAGGACCTTCCTCATGAAGGATGTTGTAATCAAATAATAATAAGAATAGCGGTATGCTTTGATTAGACTAGATTTGGTGACTTGGTGTGGGTGTTGAGCACCTATTTATTGTTTTCTTTTCCTTTCTAATTGTTGCAAGATGGATGCATGATTATAGGAATCTTGTTTGGTTTTTAAAATGAATTTTAGAATCTTAGGTTATTCATCTCTTGTGTGGTGAGTGCTTATGAATTCCTAGGAAGATTTTGCAAAGGCTTTGGTTTTGTTTTTCCTTCAAGCTAATCTACAAAATTTTTGACCCAATGCAATTTTTTGTTTGTTATTTTGTGTTAGCGGTGCAAAATTTCTAGTGCATCAGATACTTCTGTATGTGTTTTGTGATCTTATAGCAAAAAGTTATAGAGAATAAATTTTTGGAGCACTGGTGCAAAGAAAGTTTCAAAGCACTAGCACAAAAATATTTTTGAAGCACTGGTACAAAAATATTTCCAGAGCACCTACATAGAAATTTTTTTGGAGCACCAACATAGAAAGTTTTAGAGTAGGAAGTTCTGCAGAAAATATTTTGGAGCTATCATGTTTTCTCCTTTACAAATTTTCTCTAGAGGGTAAATTAGTCCTCTCCTCTTGGTTGTACATTCATCCATGCTTGGCCATTTATGTTGTCGATATATTGTATTAGAAATTTATTTTTTTGTAAGTTATTCATCTTGTTTATATATATATATATATATATATATATATATATATATATATATATATATATATATATATATATATATATATATATATATATCTTATCCTCTTTTGGATCTTACCCTTTGAGGTTGCATAGAAAGATGTTACACCTTCACGACTGCCCCAATCTTGATTAGACTTCCTAGTCTTCCTATGGAATTATAAGATTAGGAAGTTTTTAAAGGGATTTCAAGCACTTTCAAGTGTTTTTTGTTGATTGAACAAATGATGGCTTCCAAGAAGTGGTTGGTTTATGCTAGGTTCTATGTGAATGTGGAGCAATCAGCTGATTTTCCTACCTTGATAAAGATCAACTCTAAGTTTGGGGTTTGTGAACAAGCAGTTGAATTTGAGTCAAATTTCTTTTGTTTGATTCCATTGCAAGAAAGTTGGGAATTGGGAAAAGAAATGTCTACTCAAAGTGTTGAAGAAAATGTATAAATAGTGGAGAGAGAGGAGAAAGCTCCAAAATAGGACTTGTAGCCTTTGGAGAAAGGGGGGTCTGCCCTATTTTGTGAAGTTGTGGATAAAAAACTTGTGGAAATGGGCCTAGTAGTGGCTGAGAAGGTTGAAATTCCTAACAACTAGGTGGTCTTGGTAGAGCTAAATCAGGAACAAGAGTGGGGAAGTAATGGTATTTCCTCCCGTATTTGTGATATAGTGGAATCTATTGAAGAGTTGAGGACTAAGGTTATTAAGGTAGATAAGGCTTTTCTAAATGATGGTTTAGGTTTTCATCCTTTTGGGGTGATTTAGCTACAAGATGATGGTTTGAAGGTTGAGGTTTTGGAGGTTTTGTCTAAAGTTAAGGATAATGTGTAGCTTGAGGATCTGGATAATCCTTCTTACATTCTAGTTCGAAGGTGTAATAGAAAAAATATTCCCCCTCATAGGGAGTTGTGACTAGGAACAAGCAATAGTCAGATTGTGGGTCTGAGCTGAGAGGTAGAGGTTTCCCTCCTACGAATGTTACTACAAAGAAGGAGAGTCGAATGGACATTATTGATGGTACATAGAGAAATTTGTTGGAGATGTGCTCCAAGACCACATCCAATAAGATCTTATGAAGATCATTTCCTAGAATATGAAAGGATTAAATTACCTTGATAAGCATGATCTTCTTGTGAATTTGGTAAGAGATCATTGCCCTAATATTGTGTTAATACAAGAAACTAAGATATGTATGGATAAATTATCTAGGCTAAAGAATAATCTTTTTAAGGACTATATGATGCACTGCTCTAAGGTGGTGGATGCATTAGGATTGGATTGTGACTTTATGGATTCTTAGGTTGATTCAAGGGGATGAGGTGTTCAATGATTGTAACTATGTGGAAACTTCTTTTATTCATTTGTGTGATAAGTTCTCTTGGACTATGTCTAACATCTATGCTCCTAATAGTAAGAGTGCTAGAAAAAAGTTTTGGGAGATCCTTGGCTCCTTCAAGGTGTTGTATCCTATTGGAAATTGGCTGTTTATGAGGTACTTTAATACACCCTTGCATGATGCTGATAAGATGGGTGGCTTGTAGATTGTGGATGGTAGTAGATATGATCTAATGAATCTTATTAATGATAACACTCTTAACTTGGACCTCAAAGGTGCATCTTTCACATGGTCTAACCACGCATATGGGAGATGCTCTTATCTAGGTCAAGCTTGGTCATGCTCTTATTACCCATAATTGGTTGGTTTATTATTCTTGTTCACTCTCATCTTTGATAAGAATGGGTTCATATCACTTCCTTTGTCTTTGTCAGTGGATTTTTTGGGAGGGAAGCAAAATTTTATGTTTAGATTTGAGAAGATGTGGACCTGTCATCCTAATCTTAGTAATTTGTTTCGCGATTGGTGGAACATTCAAGTGGATAACTTAATTATGTTCAAATTTTCTAAAAAGCTTGCTAATGTGAAGGATAATGTTATAAAATGGAATTGGACTTCTTTTGGTCATATCTTTTTGGAGAAGAGGGTGACTAAGGATCTTCAAGCTATGCAACAATCTATCCAAGTGTTTGTGTATGATCATGCCTTGGTTATGAAAGAAAATGTCCTTTTCTCCAGATTGCATAATATTGTTGCTAAGGAGGAGGAATTCAGGAAGCATCATTATAGGATTGTGGTTGAAATGTGGGGACAAGAATACAAATTTTTTTCACCTCTCTATGCTTAAACATAAGGCTTCTAACTGCATTAAAATGGTCAATCTCAATAATTAGGTTTTTGAGAAGGATGTTGATTTGTAGTTTGATGCTTCTTCCCACTTCTCTAATTTGCTTGTGATGGAGGTATTACCTTATTTTTAGCTTTCAGTTGAAATTAGGTTTAGTGTTTATTCTTTTGTGTTATTTTTTAAAAAATTAAAAGATAAACCAGAAATATGCTAGGTTTAATATGCATGAAAAGGATAGTCAAATGAAAAATATTACATTTTTCCATTTGAAGTACCTAAAATCTGCAATGTAAAACCAACCTCAAAAACTCATTAGAAGGGTTAGTATAACACACAAATCTGCAAATACCTCCATGGAATACATTGCAAATGCTTTCAAAAATGCAACAAATGATAATATAAAGACTAAAGCATTATGAAAACAAAAGCAAGCTACCTATTCCATGTTGGCTTGGTGTCACATGTGCTAGTGACCCTTTCCCAACCCTTGCTCAAAGCTCAAAATGATAAAATGCAAATGGAGATGATGGAGTGATGATAAACAAGATCAAATCTCAAATGAAGAGAGTAACCTTGCATGAAATTGTGAAGAGATTGTGGAGGATTTGCTTGAGGATGATGCTTGTATTTAAAGATTTTCAAAATGTTGAATGTTGAAGAGGGACCAATGTGGGATCAAAATCAAGCCAATGAATTGAGGACACTTGTAATCATGTGATTAGTTAATGTGTGTGCAAGATTTGGGAAGAGTGCCCAAGAGGGGGAATTTTGAATTCAAATTTGCAATAAATTTTGAGAGGGGGACAAGAAAGAAGAGCAATAAATGCCCTGTTTGACTTGTCATGTTGAGAGAAAATGAGGTTTTAATAAATCAATAAAATTGATTTATTGTGCAAGTGGCTAGGTCTAGATAATGCAAGTGGGATGTGATTAGCCTTAGATTAGGATTAGATTAATTTAATGATGATTATGCTGATTTAATGCTGATTAACTGATTTGACTTTTTGGACTTTGGAAAATGATTTAAGATTTGATTTAAATGGCTTTTTGATTTTAAATAACCTTAGGCAATGAGATTATTTAAATGGATAAAGGTGATGAATGGATCCAATGCAATATCTAGTTCAATTGATAAATGATCCTGATCGAATGTATAATGTAAATTTTGCATGTCTACACCATTCTAATGTTGTAATTGTACTACAAATGAGAAAAGAGAATCATATGTATACAAACGTAATCTTTTATAGATAATCCTGAAGTGTATATATGTCCCTCACAAGCCAAGGTACTAACTTTACTTATTCAGTGGAAATATGAGACAATTTATACATGAATAAGTAAAAATAAACAATGTGAATATAAGAATGGAGACCAATCATTGCCTAAGAATTATTGGTTACGAGGTTTCCTAATTTCCCTACTATTGTTGCCCCAAGTTGATTGTGTCCTCCCCAATTCTGTAGTGCTCCTAGCTCCTACATCTAGAAACAAAATTATGTTAGAGCGAGGCTCTAAGCAATGAAAGATCTCAATCCTTACATACACACCTACTTATACATGTATAAAATGATCCATAAGTGCATTAAATAAGCATTCAAACCTTGAATGTCCTAAAAAATAGTGAAGTCATCAAAAAACATCCAAGAAATGCATTTCTTTTCTAACTCTTTGCTTCATGTACATATTTAGGACAAGTTTGGTTGCTTTTCTAATTTAGTTAAATACATGTGGGGTAAATGTGGATCCCATGAGGGTATATCTCAACATACTTCGAAAGGAAAAGGAAATTGAGAAACCTAATCAAAGATTTATCTATTATCAATGCATTAAATCAATATGGAATCACAACAATTGATCAACTTTCATTATCAGATTTGAAAGATGCATCAAGTTTAATTATGCATCTCTTAAACAATGAGAGAGAAATCCAGAGTATTGCCACAATCCCTCTCACTTTGAACCTATTGGACAATCACATATCACATAGGATGGTGAGATTTTAGGTCACTGACATAGGGGACATGTGTCTACCCACTAGGATCAAAGTGGGAAGTTGGTTATGTATCACACATGATCAAAAAGGAGGAAAGTGTAGTGGAATCTGGCAATAGATTCATGTAGGACAACAAGAATTACAATGGTACAAGTGCATATAAAAAAAATAATAAAGGCATGCTACATGTCAATGCAAGGACAACATTATGTCAATGCATGAAATGGCAGTGAAGTCGAGCTACGAATGACAATTAAAATAGTCATGATTTAGGAGATGTCACATCTTTGAAGCCAAGGTTATGATACAAGTGAATAGGACAACACCTTTGCAAAATTCTACAGGAACATGGAGAAATAATGATACAGCTAGTAAGGATGAATCAAATAACAAAAAAAAAAAGGTACTCAACAATATCATTAATTCTCATCTTAAAGGAGGTGGACCACACATGGATAAGTGAATTAAACCCTAGTCAAAGAAAGGAATGCCAAAAGACAAGTCCAAGTTGCACAAGGCTTTATTCAAGGCCTTCTCAATCAAACATTAGATAAACAAGTTTTCTAGCTAACAATCAACTCATGATGGCTTGAGGAAAGGTAGAAAAGGAAAATACATTCAAGAAACATCAACCCTAGTTGATAAAGATAATGTGCCCATACAAAGAAGATCATATTTGAAGAAAAATGCATAAAATGTAAAGGGAAGGCCCAATATACTCTTCATATCATAAATTGAAGCATGGTGCAGTCTATTTCATTATCAAGTTACAAGGATAGTAAGCATGAAAGGGACAACATATATAAATTCTTCAAATCAGGTCCAATAGGCCCAAAGATTCCCACAAAGCGATGAAAGGATTGTATCTTCAAAGGTAGGGTTGCAAGATGGCCACATAGGTTGTAATGTGCATGAAAGTTCTTGTTACAGGATGCTAGGAAGACATCAGTCATAGGGATTTCATAAAAAATCAATTTGAAAATAGAACAACAAGCACATTTTTACCGAAGTTGAGGACATACCACTATTCAAGTCACCATGAGGAAGTCAACATACATGAGGAAGATGATGGAAAAAATGCATTTTTAACTTATCTGAGACAAAATGTAGCTCACAGAAAGGGAGCTCTAGAAAATATATTGCTACTGAAGAACAATGATATAAAAGATGGAAATAGCCTTATTGATTGAAATAGAGGAGCTCATAAAATTCACATATTAAAACCATCATAAAACATGGTGCTCCAAAGGAACACAACATAGTCATGAATAAGAGTAGTATCATTAAAGGATACAAATTTATCTTCATTTTTATCTATGCACTTGAACGAAAATCAAGCATAAATTACTTATGAGGTAATAAAAGATAGTGATATGCATAGCAAGTAGCTACCAAGTTGATAATACAATTATCTTGCGAATTGAAAACAGCCACTTCATGAATGTCAAGTACACTATTTCAAGGATAAAGAGGAACCTTACCCTCTTAGAAAACATCATAAGCCCTTCATCCTATATAGTGAATTACAAGGAATTAATTTTTTTTTTTGGAGGTGATCATGACAAAAGAGGATAGTCATTAGGTATTGAAAGGAAATATTTGAAGTAAAGGGTAGTATCAAAATCTTCCCTGTGATAACAACAATGATATTTGTGATAGCATGGAAGCCATAAGAGGGTAGTGATAGTTTCCAATCACAAAGTAAGGATGAGCTTTCATGACAAGTCTATGATGAACCTTAACGAGTGTGATAGAGTACCATTCTTTGAAAAATTTATGAGCATATCTATTTCAAAAGGTAATCCATTATATTTATCATGGTGCCAAATTTTTTTATAGTGGTGTTTGTCAAGTGTTTGAAGCTAATGCAAAGGTTACCATGAGTGTTTAACAACATGAGGAGGTATCATTAAAAGAGGAGTATGGTGCTCTTAAAAGAAATGTCAAATGTAGGAGTTATTCACAGTGAAAAACCCACTTTGGGGTGTATGTTTTTAAAGATATTCTGCATAAAATAAGTTCATTGTAAAGCCAATTCAAGTGCTCACTAAAAAAACTCTTTTGGTACAAATAGGGGCTTTCATTATGCTCATACTATGTAATGAAATTGAATCATTTTTAAAATAATCTAAAGATTTCTTTCAATTGGAAAGGGACCCATTTGGGTTTGTCATAAGATTTCAATAAAGAGACATCCTACAAGAGTGACAAATGAAGGCCATTTCATGCATTATGACAGGTCGTGGTCAAGTTTGACCTTTTTCCTACAAAATATGGAAAACCTACCTAGGGTTTCAAAAAATGAAGCAACATTGTTATATTCTATAGAAAAATAGAGTACATTTACAAAACCATTTGCATTTCTACCAAAAATTTTGAGTTTCTTCAAGAAATCATGAAACCCACTTGGGTTTTTTTGAAAAAGCTACAAAATTTAGAAATATATGTGCTACAGGAAACCCACTTAGGGGTTTTGCAATTATGTTGCAAAATAGAAAGGCTAAGCTCATAGGCTATTTTTTTTTCTTCTCTTTTCTATATATCAAAAACCCATCTAGGTTGTTAGAACAATTTCAGATACAAAGGAAAAATTGAAAGACATTATAGGGTTTTTTCAATTGAAGTTGCGCCAAGCAAAAACACACTATTTTCTATTCATGGTTGTGGCCAGAGAGTTATTTTCTTCGGGAAAAACAAAAAAAATTCAACAATAGGGTATCCCTATTAACTAATGCAAAGAATAAAATGAACTTTTTTTTTATCTTTTCAAGATGGAGGGCTTGAAAAAATAGCTTTGTTTTTCTCAAGATCAGAAATAGACTCGATTGAATGCTTACCTAGAGCTTTTAATCATTTTTTTCAATATTCAAAGCTTTTCATGGCGGCTGAAAGGATGAAAAAACAATAGAGAGAGAAAAAATGAGGCATATGAGTAAAACAAAATTTCGTGGCCACAACCTTAAGTTCAGGAATGGTTTCTAGAAGATAGAAAAAATCCAAATTTTGAGCTACAAAGAATTTTCTACCTCTTTTTCCTTTCTTTCTCATCAAAGAATCTCAAAAAAATCATGCTAATCTCCATTTTTTCCTATGTTTTCTCAAACCCAATGGCAGTAGCATCCCAATTTCTAGATTATTCAAATGAAAAAATGATAGGCTACCTCATTGTTTCAGTGTTTGATGTTTAGGGTTTGACCCTACTTTTGTGTTATGGGATTTTCTTCCCATGTTTTTAAAAGTAAAAGCATGTGTGAATGTGTAATGGGGATGAAACTTATGTTTATTAGCTGAGGCATTCTATTCCTTAAGTTATTTTTCCCCATGTTAAAATTTTTTCCAAGTCCTAAGTCCTCAACAATGCATATGGAGTGTGCCATGGTAAAATAATATACCTTTGATTTTTTCCCAACATCATGTGACTTGGAATATGCTTTCCAAGCAATTTGGAGGTCGGCCATATTGGCCAAGTGTGTTGGAACTCTATGCTACCTTTGAAAACTAGTGATATTGCCCATGTGGATTAAAGTGTAGAATGTGGTAAGTTAAGATGATCAAATTCCTTTGAAGATTTTGGAAACTTTTAGATATGACATTATATGTTGCATTTTATTCCAATATTTTAATATATCATGCAAGTGATTTGAAAATCACTTTTATTGTGCCTTTTAATGTAAATGTAACACAAGAAGATGGTGGGGACCTTATTCTTGTTTTGAATTGTAAAATGACTTATTTAGTGATGTTTCATGAATCACTTAGTCAAGATCATTATCTTTAATTCTTTTTGGAGTCTTGTGCTTCAAAACACACATATTGCATCACTTGTGTGTGGGTCAAGACTTGTCTGAGGACTAATTATGACTTGCACAGTTGAGGAATATGTGGGATGCTATTTTGACTGATTTTGAAGGAAAGGGGACTATTTGGGGACTTTTTTATCACATTTTTAGTGTGACTATTGACATGGCTTAACTTTTCTTCATGTGGAGGATAGTTTGGAGGGTTTCTAGAAGGTTATTTTTGGCCTGTTTTGTGGCATTTGACCAGAATCTTTTGGAAGCACTTGTGTGAGGGGTTTTGGTGTGTTTTTTCTTAAGTATGTTCATTTTGAACATTTTGATCTAGTTCTTTCTTTCCAACACTAGGATAGTTTTTTTTTGGAGCTATTTTTCATGGAGTATTATTGTAACTCAGATGGTCCTATTATACAGTAAGCACTTTGAATTAATAAAGTAGAGCACTTTTACCTTCTCATTTCATGTTCTCATGTATATTGTATTGATTGATCAGTTTTTCTTGCGAAAATCTACCTTTTCCTTACAAGCTTGTCTCATGTTATGCATCTATTTGGAAAAAAATGTGTGTTTACAGGTTCTAAGTTGTGTTGTTTTAGTGGTGTTGTTAATTGTGAAGCCCGTTTTCATTTTAAAAGCACTGTTTATAAACCTTCTTATGAATTAGTTATTTAAACTGCATGTTAGAAAGTGAGTTGTGTGAGCCAAGCTTTGTTATATTAATTTAAGTCTGATATGTTGTTAATAGGTCTAGTTTATTTTGGTGCATCACCTTGGGTTTTTTCGGGCATTAGTCTTATTTTCATGCAAATTCTTACCATTATCTTAGAGGTTAATAGTTAGGTGACATCAAAAGGGGAAGCTAGCCCTTATCACTAGAGGTCTTCTTTTGAATAGGTTACACACAACCTAAAAGTACTCCCTTGTTCATTGAACTCTACTAAGTTAATTTAGAAGCTTAGCAAATAAGGTGTATATTTTGAACCCTAATAGTTTTGGAATGCTTGGTGGGACTTCTAGTCATTTCAAATTAGAAGAATACATCAGTTTGTTGGTTTTGAGATAGCCAACAATTTTTCATTCTTTTAAAGGTCACACCAACATATCTGGTAGCTTTGAATGTGGAAATTGATAGTAGATTAGTGTTGTAGTAGCTTATGAAAAGAATGTAGACAAGGGGAAACTCTGTCGTATTAGATTATCTATAGCTTTCACCACCCTATAGGAGAGGAAGACCAACAAAGAAGGTTGTTGTTTTTTCAAGGAAAATAGTTTCAACTCCACCAGCAGTGAGAGTTTCTAGCCCCATAAGGTGGCCAAACTTGGTGCCAAACATGACTGTTCCAAGAAACCATTTTTTTGTGACATTTAATGGTGGCAACCCACTTCAATTAGCTCAACATGATGATATTCCAATGGATGCTCTAAAAGTGTGCCATATTTTTTAATGAAGATAAAATTACACCAATTGAGCACATTAAAGAAATTTCAAATCTGTGTTCAGTGCATCATATAACTCAAGAAAATGTTGCCTTGAGGTTGTTAGTAGCGTCATTTAGAGCTAAACACTCCAATGGTTTAGGATTTTAGCAGCTAATTCTATTAGAATGTGGGATGAATTAGGAGAAGTGCTATGTAAGTAGTTCAAAGACAAGTATGAAAACTTGTCATTGGTGGAGCAGCTGACCCACATTAAAAGGGCTCCTCATGAGTGAATGAAAGACTTCAATTTCCATTTTCAAAGGACATGGGATAGAATTCTAGAACCTACAAGGCCTCTAGTTGAATATTCCTTTCTATATTTTCTAAGAGCCTTAAATAGTGAAGTGGTTTTTTAATACAGTCTATGGGTTGAAATACTTTACCAATAGCTTATGATACAACTATGAGGGAATAAAACAACTTGATACAAGCTGGAAGGATTTCCCCTAGGCCTCCTATGCCAATTTTTCCTAATATCCAACTTCCTATAGCTTTGCTTACACCTCAAATAGCCCCTTTACCAGTTGTTGTTAACACAAAAATTGTTGCTCAAGGACCATCTTCGGAGTTGTAGGAAATGAAAAGCATCCAATAGATGATTGAAAATTTTCTTCATACTTTTTGAAATGAGCTGGTAAACATCAAAAAGCAGCAATTTCAAGGTTTCAAGCCTTGGCAGCCTCAAAATCAAGGTCAAGGTCAATAATTTCAAGCTAACAAACATCCATATCAAGGAAAAATTCAAGGTGAATGACAAAATCTAAATATAAGGCCTTTTTAGCAATATAATCTAGTTCCAATAAGTGCAGGCAGAGATATGGTACCTATTCAAAATAACCTCACAATAGAATATGAGTGGCGCTATCCTTTCAACTAGGCCCATAATCAAACTACATGTTTAAATGGTGTCATCAATTAAGAATTGATGGTTCAAAATGTCTCAAGTGTGCAAGACATGCCTAATGGTGAATCATCCCAATAGAAGGAGCTCCCTAAAAGTGACACAACTCTCCTGAATTGGCAAGCAAAGGAGTTTTTTGGAGTAAATAGTGATAGCTCTCCAATAGCAACCAACACCTAATCCAAAAAGAGAGCTTTCAAGATTGGACAAGCAACAAATAAATACAAGGAAGTTTTTGGACCTTCCAATCCTCATTAACACACATTTTGCAAAGAAATTCACAAGGAACTAGTGGTGGATAGCTTGGGAACCAACCCCAACCAGCCCACTTTCAAATAGAGCTTGCTATTGCAAGGACCCATCAAAAGGTAAATGTTGTCACACCCTTCAACATTATTGAATCCATGAAAAATATGAATGTGAATATATCAATGTGGGATTCCCTATCTATCCCTGGCCAAAAGGACTTGTTACAATCTATCTTAGTTGAAATAGGTGTTTCAAATGATATTCCAGTAGGTCAAACGAAGGCTATCTTGACAAATACACCTCAAGGCAGTAGTAAACAGCCAAGTAAGGATGTCAAATTTCCCCCATTTTATGTGTCCTTGATAATAGGAGATAAACTAGTTTGCAATTGCATGGTAGATTTAGGGGCAAGTAGTTTTGTCATGCCCAAATAGATTGTTGATAAGTTAGGACTGAAGCATCATCCTCTTGAGAAGGGAGTAGTTCAACTTGATGGGATAGCCATTAACACCATAGGTGTTATCAAAGGTTTAAGCCTTACCCTACATGCTTTCCCCAATTTCTCCATTCCCCAAGACATTTATTCCATTGATTTACCTCAAAAAATTTCTTTATGTTTGTCAAGAGATTTCACTGCCAAGATAGGAGGTTATTTGTCATCAGATTGGTCCCATATGGTGATTAGAATGAGAAATAGGACTAAAGTAGTAATCAAATCTAAACAACTTGCTAAGGACCACATTGAACCATATGTCCCAAGTGTTGTTAACACTAATTGTGTTTTTTTTTATGATGATGAACTTGTTGTTGGTCAATAATTGCAAGTAGAAAACATACCAGATACACTTCTAAGTGAGTGGGCTACAAAAAATATAATTGAAAACTCAAATGATAATATTGAAAAGACTGGTTTGGGTGTCTATGTGTTGCATGAACCTATTTCAGTGATTCCAAACCTCGAAAAGGAGTTCAGACAATAGTTAGATCAGGAGGGTGAAGTGTGGAAGATATTCTTTGATAGTACTCGAAGAAAGAATGGTGCCAGTGGGGGTGCAATGCTTGTGTCCCCACAAGGTGACAAATACTACTCTTCTTTCATATTTTCTTTCTCTTGTACAAACAATACTGTTGAATATGAAGGTCTAATTCAAGGCTTGGAATGGGCATTTAAAAGAGGGATTGGGTGCTTGCAAGTTTATGGTTATAATGAATTAATCATCAACCAGGTGAGAGGTCTACATGTCACTAAGAATGATTTCTTAAAGTCTTACAAACATAGTGTGCGAGATATGATAGAAGATTTTGGTGCTTTTAATTTGATTTATATTCCTAGAGATCATAATAGGCATGCTAATAAACTAGCTAAAATAGGTGCTCAAGTTGATATTCCAAGTGGAATTAGGAAATAAAAGTTGCAACCATATGTTAAATAGTTATCAGACCTTCTATTATATATAGTAACATTGATTGGCAAGTCTTTGAGAGTGATGAACAGGTCTTGAGCTTTATGCTACAAGAAGATGAGTTTGTAGCAGTCAATCAAGAGAAGATCAAGCAACAATATGATGATCAAATCATCCAATTGAAGTCTAACAAAATTCCCAAGGGTCTAGTCACCTTGAAATCCATTTTCAACATGGATGGCTAGCTAAAAAAGAATAAGAAGTTAGTATGTAGGTCAAAGAAGAACATTATGAGGAGCTTGAATTTTTCAAAGGTAAGCTCCTTAAAATTGGTAAAATTTGTTCACATGCAGATAAGAAAGCTTTCATTACCCTTTTTCAAGAGTTCCAAGATGTATTTACATTGGAATATTCTAATTTGAAGGGTTTTAATGCCCAAATTTCCCAACATACCATAGAGTTTGAGCCAAACTTAAAACCTATTAGGTAGAAATAGAGGTCTTTAAACCCCAAACTTGAGCCTTTTATGGTCAAAGAGTTGACCAAATTGATTAAGGGAGACATCATTTTTCCCATCATACCCCATGGCTCTCTACCCTTGTCTCAGTTAGAAAGAAAAATGGTGAAATTAGGCTTTGTGTTGACTTTAGAGACCTAAATAAAACCTCGTTAAAGAATCATTATCTGTTGCCCTCCATGGAGCAGATTCTAGAAATTGAAGTTGGTTCAGAAAGATTCTCATTAGTTGATGGTTCTTCAGGTTATAACCAAGTTTTAGTCAAAGAGGAAGATCAGTACAAGACTTCCTTCACCAAAAATGGGGCATCATGGCTTATAAGAGCATGCCATTTGGAATATCCAATGTTGGTGCCACATTTGAGAGGGAAATGGACATGGCATTCAAAGGTTTGATTCACAAACTTTTACTTATTTACCTTGATGATGTAACAGTATTTTCAAAGAAGGTTGTTCAACACCTTTCACATCTGAAACAACTATTTGAGAGGTCTAGGGAGTATGGTATATCCGTCAACCCCAAAAAATGTATCTTTGTTGTCCATGAAGGAAATCTTTTATGAAATATTGTGTCAAAACAAGGGATCACCATTGATCCAAAAAGAGTAAGTGCCATTTTGGATCTACCCTTGCCTAGCCATAAAAAGGGGCTACAAAGTTTTCTTGGCAGAATTAATTTTGTTAGAAGGTTTATTCTTGACATTGCAAATCTTTTGAAACCACTAACTACAATGCTAAAAAGGAATGCCAATTTCAGTTGGAACAAGGAGGCCAAGCATAGTTTTGAATTCATAAAAGGGGCCTTATCAGAAACCCCTACTTTTGTAAACCCAAACTTCTCAAAATATTTCATTTTATATGTTTTTGGCAGCATTGATATTATTTTTGCAATGTTGGTAGAGCGGAATGATGGTGGCATAGAGAAGCCAATTTCCTTTTTTAGTCAACATTTAGAGGAGTGTGAACAAAGATATACTTTTGTAGAGAAAAATGTACTTGTTTCCATTAGAATCTTGAAGAAATATAAACCCATGATTTCTAACAGCAAAGTGCCTTTGATGGTTGCTCACCCTAGTGTGAATGAATTATTGCTAAGCAAGGATCTAAATGATAATATAGTAGGCTAGATTACAAAAGTCATGGAGTACAATGTTGATATCAAGGTAACAAATCTTGTTAGGGGTAAAGGGTTATGTGAATAGCTAGCTACAAAGGCTGAAGGTGAAGGAAATGTAGAAATAGAGGCAGATCCAGTTGTTGATAATGACCTAGCAGCAGATGCATCTACAACAATTGTAGGTTGGGTGCAAGATTTGAATTACATTTTGCAAAATGGTGAGTTTCCACTAGGTTTAGATAAATTCAAACAAAGTTATTTTAGACTGTAGCATATTCCTTATGTTTTGATTGGTAACATTCTTTTTAGAAAGGACCTTAATGGTGTCCTCTTGAGATGCATTGATCAACATCAGGTTGATAAAGTAATTCATGAGTTCCATGATGGAACTGCAAGGGGTCATTTTTCCCCAAGAACAACTATATGGAAAATAATGAGAGTTGGCTATTATTAGAGAAGCTTATTTAAAGATGCCCATGTTTGGGCCAGGAAGTGTGTAAAATGTACCATTTTTGAAGGCAAAGAGAGGCTTCCAGCTTTACCATTGCAACCCATTCAAGTAGAATAGCCCTTCATGAGATGGGGCATTGATTTAATAAGTTCCATTAACCCACCTTCAAGTGCAAGACACGGGTGGGTGCTTACTACAATTGATTATTTCACATAATGGACTAAAGCAATGGCTTTGAAAGAAGCCAATGAAAATTTTGTTTTAAAATTTTATGATGATTTAGTAACTAGATTTGGAGTACCTGAATCAATCATTTCTGATAATGCTTTGGAATTTGTTGGGTTAAGAGTAAGTAATTGGGCTGTAAAGAATGGTATTCATCTAAATACCTCATCAAATTATTACTGTCAAGGTAATGGTTTGGCTGAATCAACCAATAAGAATCTTATTAGAATCATCAAAAGGATTTTGTAGGATAACCAAAAACTTGGCATAACAAGTTAAAATATTCCTTGTGGGTAGATAGAATAACACCAAATAAGTCCATTGGAAACACCCCTTATATGATGGTATATGGTAAAGAGGAAAGTCTACCTTTATCATTTGAGCTTCCAACTCTTGACATAATGAACCAGCTTGAAATGTTTGAAGTGGAGGATCCAATGGTTGTGTGATATGCACAACTCATGGAGCTGGATGAAACTAGAGATAGAGCCATGAAAACAATGGAGCTACATCAACTCCAAAAAAGGAGGGTGTCTGATAAAAGAGAAACATCCAGGGTATTTAAAGAGGGATATGATGTTATCAAATGGGATGAGTTAAAGAGTGGGCCTAGAAAGCATACTAAGTTTGATATCATGTGGGGTGTCCCATTTTTCATTACCAAGTGCAAAGAGCACAATGCTTTTCAATAGTCATCAATGGATGGAGAAGCTCTACCCATCCCAGTCAATGTGATATACCTCAAACTCTATTTTGAGGTGTGATCTAAAACTTCTTTGTACAAATTATAGTAGGTTTTGTTTCCTCTAAGTGTTGATGCACATTAGTTAAATGTTTTTCAGTTTTCCCTAAGTATTGTTTTGCATAGTTAGGTGGTAGTTTCCATTCTACATTGTTGGTTTTTCTTGGTTCAAAGTGTATCCTGTTGTTTTTATGAATTAAAACAATTTACAATGTTGTTTTAAAGTAGTGTTAAGTTTTCTGAGTGACACTGTGCCCAATGGATAGGCTTAGGTAGCTGGTCTCATGTTTAGCAGGAAAACATATAGTAGATGTCACCAAAAATGTTACTTGATTTTTAGCTTTCAGCTAAAATTAGGTTTAGTGTTTATTCTTTTGTGTTGTTTATTTGAAAGTTTAAAAGATAAAATAGAAATATACTAGGTTTAATATGCATGAAAACAATTGTCAAATGAAACAAACTACATTTTTTCATTCTAATGTTGCAATTATAACAAATGAGAAAAGATAATCATATGTATACAAATGTAATATTTTATTGATAATACTGAAGTGTACATGTCCCTCACAAGCCAAGGGACTAACTTTACTTCTTCAATGGAAATTTGAAACAATTTGTACATGAATACGTAAAAATAAACAATGTGGATATAAGAATGGAGACCAGCCATTGCCTGAGAATGACTAGTTACGAGGTTGCCTAATTGCTATTATGCTACTACCCCAGGCTAATTGTGTCCTCACTAGTTTCATAGTGATCCTAGCTCCTGCATCTGGAAAAACAATGATGTTAGAGTGAGGCTCTAAGAAATGAAAGATATCAATCCTTACATACACACCTACCTATGCATGTATAAATTGATCTGTAAGTGCATTAAATAAGCATGTAAACCTTGGATGTATTAGAAAATAGTGAAGTCATCAAAAAAATCCAAGATATGTATTTATTTTCTAACTATTTACTTCATGTGCAAATTTAAGAAAATTTTGGTTATTGTGTTGATTCAGTTAAATACAACATATGGGGTAAATGTGGCTCCCACAAGGGTAGAGCTCAACATGATTTGAAAGGAAAAGGAAATTGAGCAACTTGATCAAATATTTATCTATTATCAATGCATTAAATCAATATTGAATCAAACCAGTACATCAACTTTCATTGTCAGATTCAAAAGATGCATCAAGTTCAATTATGCATCTCTTAAATAATGAGAGAAATCTAGAGTATTGTCATGGTCCCTCTCACTTTCACCCTATTGTACAATAACAAATCACATAGTATGGTGAGATTTTAAGTCACCAACATAGGGCACATGTGCTTTCCCATTAGCATAAAAGTGGGAAGGTAGTTATGTATCACACATGATAAAAAATGAGGCAAGTGTGGTAGAACCTAGCAATAGATTCATGTAGGACAACAAGCATTACAATGGTAAAAGTGCATATGAACAACAATCATAAATGAATGCTAAATGTTAATGCAAGGAAAACATTAGTGGATATCCTCATAACCTTTCATGCAAGGGTTTTTGTCATCATGAATGATCCAACATGGATCATTACGACATGCATGAAATGGCAGTGAAGTCAAGTTATAAATGATAATTAAAATAATCATGATTCAAGAGATGTCACATCTTTGAAGCCAAGGTTATGATACAAGTGAATAGGACAATACCTTTTAAAAATGCTATAGGAACATGGAGAAATAATGATACAACTAGTAAGGATGAATCAAATAACAAAATAAAGAAGGTACTTAGCAATATCATTAATCATCATCTTAAAGGAGGTGGACTGCACATGTATAAGTGAATGACATGATTGTTAAAGAAAAGAATTCCAAAATACAAGCCCATGTTGCACAAGGCTTTATTCAAGGCCTTTTCAATCAAACATTAGACAAACTAGTTTTCCAACTGACAATAAATGCATGATGGTTTGAGGAAAGGCACAAAAGGAAAGCCATTCAAGAAACATCAACCCTAGTTGATACCGATAATGTTCCCATACAAAGTAGATCATATTTGAAGAAAAATGCAAAAAATGTAAAGGGTAGGTCCAATATACTCTTCATATCATAAATTGAAGCATGGGGCAGTGCATTTCATTGTCAAGTTACAGGGACAGTAAGTATGCATAATCTCCAAAGGATAAAGACAATCATTCAAAGATATTGGTGGCAAGAACAACTCCTACAATAGGTTACATGAAAGGGACAATTTATATAAAGTATTCAAATTAGTGCCAATAGGCCCAAAGGTGCTCAAAGATTCATGAAAGGACAATATCTTCAGAGGCATGGTTGTAGGATGGCCACATAGGCTATAATGTGCATAAAAGATCTTGTTACAGGATGCTAGTAAGACATCCTAGGCATGGGGTCGTCATAATCATGCAATTTTAAATTAAGGACATTTTTACTTGAGTTGAGGATAGACCACTATTCAAGCCACCATGAGACAGTCAACATACATGAGGTAGATGATGGACAAAATGCATTTTGAAAATCTGACACAAAATGTAGCTTAGAGAAAGGGAGCTCTAGAAAATCTATTTCTACTAAAGAACAATGATATCAAAGATGGCAATAGCCTTATTGATCGAAATAGAGGAGCTCATAAAATTCACATATTGAAACCATCATAAAACATGGTGCTCCAAAGGAATAGAGCATAGTCATGAATAAGAGCAGTATCATAAAAGGCTAAAAATTTATCTTCATTTTTATCTATGCACTTGAAGGAAAGTCAAGCATAAATGACTTATGAGGTAATAAAAGACAATGCTATGCATAACAAGTAGGTAGCAAGCTAATAATACAATTATCTTGTGAATTGAAAACAACCACTTCATGAATGTCAAGTACACTATTTCAATGACAAAGAGGAACCTTACCCTCTTAGCAAACATCATAAGCCCTTCATCCTATACAATGAATTACAATACATTAAATGTTTTTTTTGGAGGTGATCATGATAAAAGAGGATAGTCATTAGGTATTGAAAGGAAAGCTTTAAAGTAAAGGGTAGTATCAAAATATGCCTTGTAATAACAACAATGATATTTGAGATAGCATGGAAGCTATAAGAGGGAAGTGATAGTTTCCAATCACAAAGCAACGATGAGGTTTCATGATAAGTCTTTCATGAACCTTAACAAGTGTGACAAAGTGTCATTCTTTGAAAACCTTATGAGTAGATCAACTTCAAAAGGTAATCTATTATATTTATCATGGTGCCAAATTTTTTTATAGTGGTGTTTATCAACTTTTTTAAGCTAATCTAGATATTACCATGAGTGTTTAACAAAATGAGGAGGTATCATTAAAATAGGAGTATGGTGCTCTGAAAAGAAATGTCAAATGCAGGAGTTATTCACAGTGAAAAACCCACTTTGGGGTTTATGTTTTTAAAGACATTTTTCAAAAAAGTACATTGTAAAGCCAATTGAAGTTCTTGCTAAAAAATGCTTTTGATACAAATTGGGGCTTTCATTATTCTCATAGGGTGAAATGGAATTGAATCATTTTTAACAAAATTTGAACTTTGATTTCAATTGAAAATGACCCAACTAGGTTTTTCATAAGATTTCAATAAAGAAACATCCTATAGGAGTGACAAATGAATTCCATTTCATGCATTATGACAAGTCGTGGTCAATTTTGACCTTTATTCTAGAAAATATGGAAAACCCACCCAAGGGTTCAAAAAATGAAGCAACATTGCTATATTCTATAGAAAAATGGAGTACATTTATAAAACCATCTACATTTCTACCAAAATTTTTGAGTTTCTTCAAGAAATCATGAAACCCACTTGGGTTCTTCTAAAAAAGTTGCAAAATTCATAAATATATGTGCTACATGAAACCCACTTAGGGGTTTTTTAATTATGTTGTAAAATAGAAAAATAAATGTGAAAATACAGAAGAAACCCAAGTTGAAAATGGTGGCTATGCTCATAGACTATTTTGTTTTTATTCTCTTGTATGTACATCAAAAACCCATCTAGGTTGTTAGAACACTTTCAGATGCAAAGGAAAAATTGAAAGACAATATAGATTTTTTTCAAATGAAGCTAAGCAATGAAAAAACACACTATTTTCTATTCATGGCCTCGACTAGGGAGTTATTTTCTTCAGGAAAAATAATAGAAACAACAATACGCTATCCCTATTAACAAATGTAAAGAAGAAAATGAACAATTTTTTTATACTTTCAAGATGGAGGGCTTGAAAATATAGATTTCTTGTGCTCAAGATTAGAAATGGAGTCAACTGAATGCTTACCAAAAGCTTTTGCTCATTTTTTTCAATATTCAAGGCTTTTTCTCTCCATAGTAAGGTTCATTTAAAGATTTTTATGGCGGCTGAAAGGATGAAACAACAATAGAGAGAGAAAAAATGAAGTATATGAGTAAAAAAATTGTCCATGGTCATGACCTTAAGTTCTAGAATGGTTTCCAGAAGATAGAAAAAATACATATTTTGAGCTACAAAGAATTTTTTACCTCTTTTTCCTTTGTTTCTCATCAGAGAATCTTGAAAAAACCATGGTAATCTCCCTTTTTCTTGTGTTTTCTCAAACCCCATGGTGGCAACATCCCAGTATCCAAATTGTTCAAACAACAAAATGAAGGGTTGCCTCATTGTTTTGGTGTTTGACGATTAGGGTTTGACCCTACTTTTGTGTGATGAGATTGTCTTCCCATGTTTTTAAAATTAAAAACTTGTGTGAATGCATAATGGGGTCAAATCTTATGTTTATTAACTTAGGCATTATTTTCCTTAAGTTCCTTTTCCCCTTATTAAAAACTTTGCCAAGTCCTAAGTACTCAACATTGCATATGGAGTGTGCCATGGTCAAATAATATGCCTTTGATTTTTTCCCAACATCAGGTGACTTGGAATATGCTTTCCAAGGAGTTTGGAGGTTGGCCATATTGGCCAAGTGTTTTTGAACTCTATGATGCCTTTGAAAACCAATAATATTTCCCATGTGGATTAAAGTGTAGAATGTGGTAAGTTAAGATGATTAAATTCCTTGGAAGCTTTTGGAAGCTTTTAGATATGACATTATATGTTGCATTTTATTCCAATATTTGAAGGTACAATGTAAGTGGTTTGAAAATAACTTTTATTGTGCATTTTATGCAAATGTAACACAAGGATATGGTGGGGCCCTTATTCTTGTTTTGAATTGTAAAATGACTTGTTTAGTGATGTTTTATGAATCACTTAATCAAGATAATTATCTATAATTATTTTTGGAGTCTTCTACTTCAAAACACACATATTGTATGACTTGTGTGTGGGTCAAGACTTGTATGAAGACCTTTTATGACTTGCAGAGGTGAGGAATGTGTGTGATACTTTTTTGACTAATTTGGAAGGAAAGGGGACTATTTGGGGACTTTTTTGTCACATTTTTAGTGTGACTATCTACTTGGCTTAACTTTTATTCATGTGAACGTTAGTTTGGAGGGTTTCTAGAAGGTTCTTTTTGGCCTTTTTTGTGGTATTCAAATATAATCTTTTGGAAGCACATATATGAGGTTTTTTGGTGCGTTTTTACTTAAGTATGTTCATTTTGAACATTTTGAGCTAGTTCTTTCTTTCCAGTAGTAGGATAGCTTTGTTTTGGAGCTATTTTTCATGGAGCAGTATTGTAACTTGAATGGGCCTATTATACAGTAAGCACTTTGAATTAATAAAGTAGAGCATTTTTACCTTCTGATTTCATGTTCTCGTGTATACTATAATGACTGATTAGTTTGTATTATGAAAATCTATCTTTTCCTTACAAGCTTGTCTCATGTTATACATTTGTTTGGAAGAAAATGTGTGTTTACAGATTGTAAGTTGTGTTGTTAATTTTGCAACTTATTTTCCTTTTAAAAGAATTGTTTATAGACCTTCTTATGAATTATTTTTGTAAACTGCATTAGAAAGTGAGTTTTGTGAGTCAAGCTTTGTGGTATTAATTTAAGTGTGGTAGGTCGTTAATAGGTCTAGTTTTTCTTGGTGCATCACCTTAGGTGTTTTCTAGCATTAGGTTTATTTTGATGCAAATTCTTACCCTTATCTGAGAGGTTAATAGTTAGGTGACATCTAAAGGGGAATCCAACCCCTATCACTAGAGGTTTGATTTTGAATAGGTTACCCACAATCTAAAAACAATCCCATGTTGGTCCAAATATGTTGAGTTCATTTAGAAGCTTAGCAAATAGGGTGCAGATTTGGAACCCTAACAGGATGGGGAGCTTTACTTAGCTTGTTAGGATGAGATTTTTAGGGATATCCCTTAAATCATAAATGATGATATTAATATTTTATGGTGTGCATTCCATCGATGGAGGAGATTAGGAGTGTTGTTTTTTATTTTGAAGGAAATAAGGCTCCAAGTCTTGATGAATTTTCTATGTTCTTTTTTTAGTTCTTCTAGGAAATTATAGCCAAGGATGTTGTTGCTGCTACAAAGGATTTATTTTGGACTGGCTCTCTTTTGAAGGAATTGAATTCCTATTTAATTTTCCTTGTGTTTAAGAAAATAGGTGTTACTTCTTCTAACGAGTTTCATCCTATCAGCTTATGCAACTTGGTTTATAAGATCTTTTCTAAGGTGTTTACAGATAGATTAAAAAGGGTCATTCCTCTTATCATTTAACCTTAGTAAAATGGGTTTGTGGCTAGTAGGAAAATTCTGGATTCTATTCTCTCTGTTCATGAGAATATTCACTCTCTAACTATTAATAATCATGTTGGGTTTATTTTAAAACATGACTTTCTTAAAGGTTATGATAGATTTGATTAGGGATTTCTTTCTAATATTTTAGACCTTTTGGTTTTGGAGAGAAATTGGTGGCTCTTTTACTTCAACTTATCTCCACTGCTTGGTTCTCGGTCATTATTAATGGGTCTCCCTTTCCTCTCTTTTTCTAGGGGTCCGAGGGAAGGAGATCCAATATCTCCTTTTTCTATTCAATATCATGGTGGATGCTTTGGGTCGTCTCATCTAGAGATTTATTAACTCTAGTGTTATGTTTGGGTTAGCTCCCTCTTCCAGTAATCTTATCTACTCACATTAGTAGTTTTTTGATGATAATGAAATCTTTGGGTCATCTCGTCAAGAGATTTATTAACTCTAGTAATATATCTGGATTAGTTCCCTCTTCCAGTAATCTTATTTTCTCCCATCATCATTTTTTTGATTCTCTTATGCTTGGAGAGTCATCTATTAAGGAGGATAAGGCTATAAAACTTATTTTATAGAAGTATGAGGTTGCATTAGGGAAAAAGGTTAACTTATCCAAGAGTGTTATTTTATTGTTCAACACTTTGGTCCATAGGCAGATTAAAATTGTTAGAATCTTGTAGTGCCATATTGGTGAACTCCATAAATTTTATTTGTATCTTCCCTCCTTCTCTAATGTTCTTGATTCCTTTTGGCGGGGGCTTATTGATAAATTTAATTCTAGATTGGCTGGTTGGAAGGGTGTGTTGCTAATCCAAGTTGAGAAAGTGTAGTTGATTAAGTCTATTTTTCATAATCTTTCTATTTGTCCTCTTAGTTTATTTTAGTTTCCTAGGAAATTTGTGGATAAGTTGGAGGTAATTCAAAAAAAATTCCTCTAGTTTGGTGTTGAGGACAAGAGAATAATTCATTTGATTGCTTGGGATGATGTCTATAGACCCAAAAAGGTTGGTGGTCTTGGAATCCTTAAATTTAGAGTTTAATATTGACCTTCTTAGAAAACAATTATGGAACCTTATGTTGGCTAAGAGTGAATGGGTTAAAATTGATTGGAACAAATAATTATGAGGTGTTGATGATATAAGGGATTTCTTATCTCTTGAATTCTCCCCCTGTCTAGATCTGTACTTCGGAATTGTATGGTTAAGACCCATAGTCTTGTCTCCAAGGGTCTTTTTTGGAAACTGGGAAATGGTAGAAAAATTTTGTTCTAGGATGATAGTTGGTTTGGTAATAGGCCTCTTAAAGATGAGCCTTGGGCTCAACCTTTTATTGATCTTTGTGTGTGAAGGTTTGGAAGATTTATTGTTAATTATATTGATGGACGTTGTTGGAAAAGGAAACACAAGGTTGATATGTGGTCGGGGGATCTCTTTAAGGCCTTTTCCTTGCTATGTATTCCCTCCCTGCCTTCTTCTAATAAATTTGTTTGGGAGCCTTCTTCTAATGGTAATTTTTTTTTTCTTTTTCTTTTCACCTTAATGATTCCTTTATTGGTCCTACTCCTTTTTGGGTCTCTTTATGGTTCTCTAGATTGATTCCTAAGGTTAATATTTTCTTTTGGCTCTTTTTCCAGCACAAGGAATTAACTACTCACAATATGGTTAAGAGAGGTTTTATGATGCCTAACAAGTGCTTTCTTTTTGAAGAGGAAGCTAAAAATTCTTTCCATCTCCGAATTGGCTGTAGATTTGTTAGAATTATCTCGGCCCATGTTCTTTCTCTTTGGAACCTTAGTTGGTCATTCCCTACTTCAATTAAGGATTTGTGGTAGCAATGGGTTGGACCCTCATACAATACTGCTATGATGGTTTTGAGGTCTCTTTCTCTTCCTCATATTTCTTGGGGTATTTGGCTTAAGGACAATAACAATATTTTCAAGAGTTATGCCCTTCTTGCTATCTCTATGGCCTATTAAATTTGTGTGGCTATTAAAGAAAATTTTGTTTTCAGGATTACTTTTCACAATGGGCCAAAGATTAATCTCAGTCCCTATGATATTTCTATTGCATAGAATTCTAAGCTTCCTTGTGATATTTCCCTCTTGGTTACCAAAGGGAAATCCTCTAGAGAACATGTTGTTTGGAAAGCTCCTCTGGATGGTTGGGTGAAGGTTAATTTTGATGGAGCTGCTAAAGGGAATCTGGGACCTACAGGCTTTGGGGGAGATAAAAAAAATTATAATGGTAGGCTCATTTCTATTGTGGTGCTCCCTTTGGGAACCTAGAAAACCCACTATGCAGAAGCAACTGTAAACTATCATGGTCTAAAGTTGGAGAAATTTAAAGGTTATAAGAAAGTATGGCTTGAGGGGGATTCTTTCAATATCATCAATAATTTGGAGAATTTTTCTTCCCCTTCATGGACTATTGAATCTTTGATTAGGGATTCTAATGAAATTCTTAAATCCTTTGATGAATATTACAGTTCTCATATTATGAGAGAAGGAAATGGATTAGTTGATGTCTTCACTAATCTTAGAGTTAGAGGTGTTAGGGAGTGGGGTGTGAATGACCCCCTCTCTATGGAGGCAATTGCAAGTATTAATCATGATTTCCCAATTTAAATTTATTGATGATTTATTAAGGCTCGGGGCATGCATCAATATCTTCACGTGTTAGGTGATTTTGTGGAGGGATGGTAATCTAGTGAACCATAAATTTGGGGGTGTAGGAATCTATGACTCTCTTGCTCAATTAGGGTTTTTCACCTAAAGGAAAGAGATAGATCCGACAAAAATATAGGTGGTTCACTCAAAATAATGCAATTATAATGAAAATATGCCTAAATTCAATGGTATTAGTGCAACAAAATAATAAAATAGATTGATTATCTATGCAAAACCTAAGAAATTAGAAGTGTTTGAAAACATATTGTGATATGCAAAAATGAACTAGAAACATAAGCAAATGAAAACAAAACTTAATGAAAAAGAATGGAGCGCACCTGGAGATAGAATGTTGATGCTAGAAGGTTTGGTAAAGTTTTAGAATTCAATTTTTATTCACATTGGGACTAATTCATCACTATTGGCGAATCACTCTAGGTTTTGGTAAGTTGTGCTGAAACAGGTTTAAGACTGTGGGGAACTGAAATTTGAAGAAAACACCTTTTCCATCCTAGTAGTGGGACTCATTCCCCAGTAATGGTGAATTAGTCCACCTATAGAAATATCCAAATTCTAAAGTCAACTATCTGGGTTCAGATCTGCACTTGTCTTCTTGTCTGGTTGATGGATCCAAATCTATAGAAAACAAGATGAATGATGTATCCAAGCTTGAATTAGGTATTTTTTGACTTGAGTAACTTTTATGACTTGTTGACCACTATTCAACACCTATCTCTTTGAAAAATATTCCTACAAGACTTGCAAACACACATGCAAAAGAGGGAAAAAATGGTTAAGGGTTAGAGTATAGGGGTTTTCCTTGGTCAAACTTCACTTTGGTAATCTAACCCTTGATAAAGAAATGAAATGAAGATAAGAAAGGAATGATGAAAAAATAACATGAAAGTGTCATAAACTCAATAAATCCTTGTTTTTGAATTCTAAATATATATAAATGGTTGCTCCAAGATACTTGATTCAATGATGTAAGAATGAGATGATTGAATGGATGAATG
The DNA here is from genome assembly GCA_007258455.2 of Sequoia sempervirens. NCBI lineage: Eukaryota > Viridiplantae > Streptophyta > Pinopsida > Cupressales > Cupressaceae > Sequoia > Sequoia sempervirens. The sequence goes on along the minus strand of VDFB02281492.1, from coordinate 702,061,903 downwards.
AGTGAATTAGTGAACTAGATGATTAGGGGTTCAAATGGATATAAAAACACTTATTTATACACACTTATGCCCTAATTTCCAAAAAATACATCACATGCCAACCTAAGGTCTTAATCAATAAAAACCCAAAAGAAATTTAAAATTAGAATTTTGTGCCAAGAGGGAATCATTCGCCACCCATGGAAAATGGGTCCCACTCAAGGAATACAAGTGGGTTTCAGGGATTAAGTTGTATTTAATGATTTTTTTGGGTTTATATTTAAAAAAACACTTTACTTAAGGCATGTAAGTGTATAAAGGTTCCAAAGAAAGTGTAAGAAAGGTGTAATTAGTGGTGACAAGCCTAGAAAAGTGTGAAAGTTTGTTACAAGACTTTACAACACTTTAGAATAAGGCTTGGTAGGGCATAAAAGGGGAATATTTATATGAGTTATAATAAGAAGAGTCTATGTAGACAGGTCAATACCAAAAAGGTTTAATCAAAAATAATACAGCATTTCTTTACTTTGAATCTATTCATACAATAAAGTCATTCATCCACCTATTATCTTAGCATACATCCATTATAATTAATATAAATCATGAAGACTTGATATTATATCTATTGTAAATCCAAATTCATACATCACATCCTTTTTTGCATTCATTTGCTAAAATTATATTACATACAAAATTTATTTTCTAAGTCAAAAAAGGTCAAATACCCATCTAATAATCACATTACATTAAACTAAGTAAGTCAAGCATAGCCTTACCATTAAATGATACATAATCCTAACCATGCTATCTAGCATTCTTGTACTATATAACAACAATTTTCCACTTAGAACAACCAACATAAATCCAAGCTTCGATATTGATTTATTAAATCTAACTAAAATGCATTCACTCACTCAATTTCCATGGCCATCCATGAGGCTATGATCATTTCCATTGAGAAGGAAAATTATTTTTGATGACTTCAGAAATGAACAAGCACCACAGTTTGTATGCAATGTACATCCAAATGACAAGTCATTTTATGAGTGTCTCTCACATTAGGCTCTTCAAGCCATAAGAATCCCCTGTCCACAAGGTGCAAACTGCAACAATGTCATTTAAAGCACACATATTTAAGAATGAAAAAAATGCAAATGAAACTCCCCTATGCTCATTGGTACACAATTTCCCAAACATCTTGGAAATCCCCTATGGTCATACTTTCTCAAAAAGCCTAAAATCATTTTTAGTCAACTTTGCACTCAAAGAGATGGAAGAATGACCATCATTTGTAGTCTCAATTTGCATTCCCCAAAAGGAAAAAAGAAGCGAAAAGAAAATGTAAAGAAATATTTTGGGTCAATATTGGTCTCAACACATCCCCAAAAGGAAAAACACAAAACAATCATGACATCATTTGTGACAACAAAATATGCATCATACAGAAGAAAATCATTTATATCATCCAAAGGAGGCATATCCAATTCATTCCAATCAAATATCTAAGATCAAATCATCAATCTCATTATAATTGCAAAACCACTTGCATTCACTTGCACTCCATTTATTGAGCATTTGGCAGAACCATCAAGAATTTTGAAATGTCATCCAATCCTAGAATGTCTTCCATCATTTCATCATCTCCCTACACAAATCCAGATCCTCAATATCACAAATTGACAAGTGGCAAGGAAAATCATCTCTCATTTCAATGGCAGACTGTCTAATCATTCCAGCTATCACATCTAATCCTCATCATCATCATCTAGCTTATTTATCAAGGATTGGGAAAGGGCTTCTTTCCATGGAAGCACCAATCCAATATGAGATGACTTACTTCATGTTTTTCATGCGCTTATTTAGCTTGCTTTTATCATTTGTTTGCATTTGAAAGCATAGATGTACCATTTCATATGGATGTTGTTATTTGCTTTGTTTTAAACTAACATGCTAATGTGTGTTGTTTGTTTTGATCAAAATGCAAATTTCATCATCTACATTTTGGTGCTAGAAAGAGGGCTCTATTCCTATCTATCTACATTAAATGCATTGCACAAGAATATAAAATCTTTATTTTTTTCCATAATCAGTTTGAATGCATTAAAACAAAATAGGAAGTCTTTATTTAATAATTACGCATAATATTTTTTATCAATCCATGGAATGAATAGGAAAGCACAATCTTTATTTCTATCCATTGTTGATTAATGCATTGCTTGAAAGTTTCAGAGGTCTCTTCCATAGATTTTCACCATGTAGATTCTTACATTTTCCTTTTATGAAGGGATTGTTCTAACACAACTATGTTAAATCTCAGAGAATGATGACAAAATTTGAATATCAACTATCTTCTATCAAAATCTACTATATCTTCTTTTTTTAGGCTATTCCATTGTTCAAATATGTTTATATGCCTTCTTTATGCACCTACATGTCCTCTTCATTCTTGCTTTGATGCATGTCCACACCTTGTTCCAAGGTTCTCATTTTTGCAGGTGGGCAGTGAGGATGTTGGCAAAAGTTTGAGGATTTTTTCTTTACGCCTGATAGTTGCATTCTCTCCAAATGTTCCTTAAACCTTTTAAAATGAATCCATTTTGTGCATATCTTGCAAACATTGTAGTCTCTAAGATGACATTTATCTAAGGAATTTTATCAAACTAGCTACACGCTTTGTCTATTCTATTACATTTTACATACTTGTTTACCAAAGCATTGCACCTAATCTACATACTTGTTAGTGAACATTCATATTTATTTTTAAGCTAGCGCATCCAGTAACCAATTATACACCTTGGTCTACCTATGTTCAACACCTACATCACTAAATGCTTTCCCACCCATATCTTTGAAAGTTCTATTTTCAGGAGAATCTTTAGTTCACCATTGTAGGAGAATCTTCTAATAGCTTCTTATCAGTCTTATATATCATGATTCATGAAGTGCGCATGCTCACTATAAGTTTAGAATAGTTGCATCCTCTTCTACATTGAAAGCCATGCACTTGACATGTCATTTAGAAAATTTGAGAACAATATTCGTGCACACCAAAGCAATGTTGTTGTCTTCTTTTTATTTGATATGTCTGATCCTTTGAACTATCCTTTTAAAAAAATGTTCTAGATGCATCGATTGTTCCAATTCCAACATATTGGTAATGTTGTTTGTAGCTTTTTCTTAGGCTAGAAATAACTTTAGTTTAAAGTTCGCGTGCCCTTTCTATGCTCCTAGTTTGATCCAAGCAGAGACTGTTGGCCAATATTCTGGAATACGACTTTGCACAAGCCAATTTGCATCTTTTTGAAATCTTTTGGGTGCGTATCTTCTTTTACATTGGCCAAATGTATTATAGCTTGAAAGTGTATAAAAAGCTATTCATTATCTACTTTTACTCGCTGCTTTGACTGTCATTAGGGTATGTTTCTATACACCTGCTAGTTACATTGCTTTAAAGAGCTTTGTTTTTTGTAAACATTTTATGGTCACTAGAGCTTGCCAAATACTACGTTTCTTAGTTGAAAATATTGTTAAATAATTGTATTTTATGAATGTCTCGTTCCTTCCAACTACATTTATCTCACTAACTACTTCAACTACAATTCTGGATCCATGAATACAACAATCGAGGTGTTCCATAAGATGAAATTTCTTTGATGTATTTTCTTATGGGTCTGCATGCATAGTTACCAAGGCGATTCTGTCATAGAGTTAAGGCTGGATTTAGTTTGGTGTAAATGAGAGATTCAGGGAGTACACCAGAATGATATCAAGAGCACAGCTGTGATTTGAAGCATTCTGTCACACAATTCACATGTGTTGTCTATGTTCATGTGTCTTGTCTATGCTATCACCTACTGGTATTCCAACAGCTAGCGCAAACAATCCCATTGGTAAGATCTTTGCAGGCATGGGTCATTCAAAGAGGTACATTGACGTCAAGACAACATTAGCCAGTAGATAACACAATAGCTTATAGATAACACATTAGCCTATAAGTAAATGATGCATTGAAGTCAAGACAACAGTAAATGATGCCTAGTTTTTCTTTAAGGAGGTTGAGGTAATTACCAATAGGCCAACGTCAGTAAGAATGATCTGTCCAAGCACCGTATTAATGACTGAATATCACAGTCTTTTATTTTGAAATAAACAATCTCTATGAGTTGAAATTGGGCCTTACCGAATCTGGTTTTATTTTGACACATCATTTATAGCTCCTTTTATTGTTATACCCATGCTTATAGAGGGGCGTGGACCCCAACTTGAGGATATGCCGTTTTCTTTAATTAGGCCTTAAATTTTGAGTAGAACAAAACTATAATATCTGGAAAAATCCTTTTGTAATATATTTTCCACTTTTTTAGCTTGTTGTTGACTGTGTTAATGGACGGTGACTAGCTGAATTAAAGAAGGAATCTGACAAGTTCCATTAAAGGGCTTCAGAAGTTGAGACCAACCACACCTTCCTCCACCAAGGAAATTAAGATTTTTGATTGCTATGATTTATTAGAGATTGTAGAGCATCGATGTCCTTCATTAATAGGATTGAACACCGTAATGTTCACATGTTTACATAGATTATACACTTATTATATAGATCTATCCATCCTTTTTGACCTTTTGTGTTAAGAATGCCTAATCAAAATGAATGTTGAATGCTGGATCCTGTGGGGTAATATTTTTTATTTTTTATTTTTTATTTATATTTTGGGGATATGTAAATCTATAAATCAAGCAACAACTTATGACAATTGAATTGGAATTTAGCTAAAATAACTCCATGTTTGTGTAATCACCTTTTGTAGGCAGTGCAGGGAAGTAAAGTTGGGCACCATAAAAATCAGTTGAAAAAGAATCTTGTATTGATATTGGTTGAATTCTCCCCATATGTGGGCACCTCTTTTAAATTTCATTTATGAATAATTATTTCTTAATAGTGTGAATTTAGAACTAAACATAGAAATATTGAAATCAATTATGGCTTTTACATGGAAATGTTAAAATCAATTGTTCCTTCATGGCATTTTTTTAAAAAAATGTGGAAATTTTGGAATGAAAGGGTTCTTTTACAAAAATATAGAATCTTGGTAGGAAGTTATTTTCATTCTAAAGAATTTATGAGCCTTGACAATTTTATCCTTTTTTAAGAGGGTTTCCTTGAATGATTGACATTTCTTATGTATGCCTTTATCACTTATATGTAACTTTTGTTTGTAAAATCTTTTATAGGTACAAAAAACAAACAAAGGCTAATGAAAGGAAAAAATAAGGTACAAGAAGGAGTGAAAAACAAAAACAAGAAAAGCGAAGGAGGCTAACAAAGGAAAGCGAAGGTGAAGAAAGAAAATGAAAGGAGGAGGAATGAATATGACATTTTTGGGAAGATTAAAGTGTTTTTTTAACACTTTAGTGTTTGTTTTAAACACTTTTTTATGAAATTGTTTATCTTTTCGTTTTAGGGCACTAATTTTCATTTGGGCTTAAAAAGAACACTTTGATTTTTTGCAAAGGGTTAAAATTGAACAAGCAATCTTCATCTTTCCTTTGGTGCTTAAAACAAATCAAATAATTGCTTTGAAGGATAAAATGAATGAGTTCCTTTATTGTTTTGTAATTATTTACACAAAGTAATATCATCAAAAGACATATGCACTTCTCTCGCGTCTCATGGAGATCTTGAGAATCAAAAGGCTTTTGGTGACATTAAGTTGTGTAAATAATTACCCATACACACTTTGGTTTGTGTTTAAAATTGAACATATTGTGTGAGTGTGAGTAGAGCATCATCATGTATATTCTCTTTCTTTGAGTCGTCAAAGATTGATTGAGTTATGGATTTTGTCTTTTCTTGCTTTTTTTTATCCTAGAGGGCTTTCCTTGGGGAAAAAGTACTCACCCAAGGAAACGACTCAACCGATAAAACTCTAAAGCCAAGAGTATTTCTAGTTGGGATATAAATGTGGGTATTGGACGAAATGCCAGTATCACGCTGTTGATTCCGACAAGATGGATCTGAAAGGGGACTCTTGTCATATGGGTCAATCTCTATGAACGAAAAGTACTTGCTAGAACCCATGTGCTAGAATTTTCCAAAATCCTTAATCTATTTTTTGGTGCAAGAACGGCCATTCTAAAGCTGCCCCACACTTTTACGATTTTTAGTAGAAATGAAAAACATGCCATGGGAGTTTCATGGGTGTTGATGCTTGGCTACCCCGATTGACATTAATGAGCCGTGGAAGGGAGCGAGTGGGGTCAATCATCTAACCATTCACTAAAGATAAGTGTAGTTTGACTTGTGCAAGTGGGCATTCAACAGATATTTCCTTACACATCCATAGGGTTTGTACTTGTTCTTGGTTCGAAAACACAGTGCTTTATTCGAAAACATTTACAAACAAACATTTAACATGATTCTCAAAATTTCACACCCGTTAGGAGGAAAATACCATTGACCAAATTCTTGTGTTATTGCTTTCCTTGGGATTACATACTTAGAGGCATCTAAACATTTGTATTTCATCTCAATTTGCTTCTACTAAAGTCAACTTTAGGTAACTCTTGCCTCAAATTTCCTTGGTTTCTACATAATATACTTTGTGGGATAAGGGGAAAGTTGAGACATTAGACATCTAGATTAAAAATATAATCAAGAGTGTGTTTGTGGTAGAAAGAACCCATTAAGCAAAGATTAAATCAATTGGACCCCACATATGTGCTTGGCATCTTTTGGTTGTATGGTTTTCATGCAAACATTGATCTTTTGATTTTGAATTACTCTTAGAAAAAGGCATGTTCTTCACTATGTTGGCCTAGTAAACAAGTCCTTCCTAGGTTCATTTAGGAGAAAATCAAACACCTCATCCATCCCAAACACTTATCAAAATCCATCCCACCAATCAACTTTAGATCTTTGGAAACATCATTCTAGACTTGGGTAAATCACTAAAATCAAAATCACTTTGTTTAATTAGGTGTGTGGGAATGCATCCTTTCTCATACATTTAATTAGAAATCCTTTGAAAAAAGTTCATCCTAATATAAAATCTTACATCTTAGGGTTTACAAGTCCATTATCATTATCCAATTAAGACCAATCACAATCAAACCCTAAGTCTAGCATTGATCCAAAGTACCTAAAAGTTTGACGGTCATATCATTTACACCTTTCATCCTTCATCTCATCATTTTTCCTAAGAACCTTAGAGGTCACTTTTACAACAAGGTCAAAACACAAGAGGAACATGGAATATAAACTTGATCCATACATCATGAGTGATCCAAGTCAACTAAGCTATCAAAGCCTTACAACACCAGTTGATTATCAACAATCACATCTATACAAACCGTACATGGGATCATTACCTTTTACAAATGTCAATGGAACAACAAGTGTGAGTATCCCTAAATCAAATATTGGAACACATTTCCTGATGTTATATCTAAATCCAAACCTACAAGTCTTTCAACTGAACTATCAATGCATGAGCCTTCAAATGAACAACGTTATCCCACCAAATCCCTACAAGCCAAATGAGAATCTACCAAGCATAATTTTTTGAAACATGAATCTGAAAAACTTTGGGATGGATACATTTGCAAATCATATGAATATTCCAAACATGAACAATGGTCAATTTCATCCTATCATGCCAAATTTGAGTGTCATCCCAAATCAAAACATTGTCCAAAATCAAACACAATTACACACTCCAAATCTACTTAAACAAAAGCCAAATCAACTATATCAAGGGAGTCAAGATCAAAATCAAGAAAAAATTTGGCTAGAACAAATTTTTACACTTACCAAAATAGTTGAGTCCTTACGCCAAGAGACATTTTCACCACCATTACCCATACCAACATCATTCCTTGGTTTAGAGCTTCTCCCTTTACCTAGCACCAGTCACTCCATCTTAATCAATCCACCTAACACCAATCAAGCCATCACATCCAATCCTTTAAAAATACTATTGACATCACACCAATAGATGGTAATCAATCAAGCAACCGTGTTGATCCCAACACATCAAAATTTGGTCTCTCAAGGACCTATCACCTTGATCATTCCGACAACCACTAGCACACCCATAACATCTCAACCCCTCACTACCATGATGACTTTGAGCATATCTCAACCAATTGTCACTACATCCAACACAATTCCAAATCCACCATCACTACCACCAAAACCAAATGTAGCCAGACAATATGACATTGTGCTAAAAGTTCACCAAACCTAACAAAAGGCCATCCAACAATATCTAGCCATGCAACAACCAAGACAAGCTCAACAAGTGCAACAAGCCTCTCAAGCTACCCAAAAAACATAAGCACAAACAAAAAAAATTACAACTTTTGAGAACAAGGATCAAGATCAATCCATCACTGAGCACCTCGAAGCTATGTCTTCTCCATCCAATGATCAAATCAACATATTTCAAGTCACTTTTCAATCATGGTAAAAATCCACCAACAATAACGGACAATGATCCAATTCAAGAAATATCAAAATCATTTGACCCTTTGGTTGAAGACATTGGAAATCCCTCCACCACAATTGTTGAAAACAATGATCAAGATCTCTCCATCGATAAGCACCTTGAAGATGTTTCCACCCCATCCGATGATCAACTCACCATACATCAAGAACCACTTTTTAATGATCTCTTTCAAGGAGTGTTAGGATTATTTGATCCTATTGACATAATGCACGATCCGTTGACCTATGATCATGTTGAAAATGTCTCCACATCACCTTATGAGTTAGAAGACATATCTCAAGAATTTATTCTAAAACATGATTAGCATCTTTAACCAAGGTCTAGTAATGGTCCTTTCCAAGACATGTTGACATCCTTTGACCTCATAGTTACAGGTACTGAAGGAATCCTCAACTTGAAAATTGATCCAAGTCCACTCAAAGATCAAGAAGATATTGAGCCACTTACCATGTCTAATGATGACATCCAAGAACCCTTTTTAATTAATTCATCCTTTGAAATGGATCCATGTCAGGAACTTGATCCAAAGCATGTCAAAAGAAATCCCAAAATAAATCAAGATCAAGAATTTGTATCTCAAAGATACTATAATGATCTAACGGACACTCTCCTATCTATACAAGATGTCACAAATGATGATCATATCCCCATGACACGTATTCCTCAATCTACCCATGAGATGCTTTCTATGGATGGACACATAGATGATCTTCATTCAGAACACGATTCCTTTACTCCTGACATTATTACACAAAATAAGCAAGTTATCAATTCCTATGGTCAAACAAAGTTGTCAACAACAGTATCACATATATCCCAAATTCAGACTGAGGACATCATGAATAAAGATATTAAGTATTATCCACTCAAGGAAACAAGTCAGATAGAGCAGTATATTCTGAAGTCAACAGATCATCCAATCGAAATAACATCATCTACAGTGGTCATTTATCAGAGAATACATTCTGAAGAAGAGCTCTTAGAACAAGCAAAATCAAAGCATAACAGTACTACTACCACCATACTGGGGGAAACTTCATCTCAAGAAAGTGTCAATATAGGGAGCACAAAGAATCCTTGTGATGAAACCGATGTCAATACTACAACGAGTCATGTCATGAATCTTCATCCATCCATCACCCCTTCCATAAATTGGGACTGACATCAAAAGGAAGATTTGAATCAAAGTACAAAGAATTTTATTAAAGAAAAAGAAGCTGAGAAGCATAATGGACAAATCAAATACATATGGATACCAAAGAATACAAAGAAATATTGTCCCTATCAAACTCCATCAGTCAAAGATACTATGGGGAAAAATAAAAAAGGGAAAAGTATCCATCAAAGATGTCCACAAAAGAAAAAGTAGGATTTTCAAGCGACATACAAAGTGTATCAAGCAGTTGGTCCTAATCCCATGCACACTTTTGTATCCACACATCATTGCTCATCTTACTAAGTTTGGAGAGTCAAAGGTGCCAAACTGTCAACCAATCCATCTTTTATCCCTAAACACACTCCATCCATGCCTCCACACTTGATATCCAATTTCCACATTGACCATGTATTGGCAACAACCCTTCATCATAAGGATTTCAAAGGCACTCTATCGCAGTGTGCACACAGAGATAGAGTTAACCCTAGTATCGATAAAGCAGATCAAGAATCTCAAAAGTTGTATTCAAGTGCACGTATCTTAGCAAAGCAAATCCTTCAAGAAGGATATCAATGGAACATTATGACAAGGGCATCTACATCAACAACAACTTGTGATTCAGCATGAGCTTAAAATCTTTCAAAAAAATCAAAAAAATCAAAAAATATGAAAATCCAAAAAAATCAAAAAAGGATTGAAAATAGTAAAGAAAAAAATTGTCCTCTAGTGAAAACCACATGGGTGGCGCTTTGGGCAAGACCATGATGAAAACCTCAAAAATAGGCATCATGTGTAGAATCGAGCATCTACATGTGCTAGTTTAGTTGAAAGCATCTCATCCCATTCGTAATAAATCGAGCATTCCATCCATCTTATCCATAATAAATCCATCCATCCATAAACCATTGATCCAATCCATTTTCATCCATCTACATCCACCATCGAAGTTATCTTGATCTTGATGAAAGTTTGGGGCACAATTTATGATTGCTTACAATAAAACATCTTGACATGGGCCATTTTCATTAATCCTATCCTATGCAACATTATTTGAGCCATGAAGCACTATCCAAATGAGCTCTCTTGATCCAAATTCCTTATCTTATCACAAGATAATCCATATCCCTCCATCCATACACCTATCCAAGCATCCATCCATGACATTCCATACATTGCTAGACACTGGGGGTAGATATTTGCATCTTGATTCAAGAGTAAATCTTGATCTATATCCTCTGACTTATGTGGCGATCCAAAAATTGGTAAACGTGAAACCAAATTGGTCAAACCACTTGTGAGGAAAAATCCAAATCATTAGCCCATGGCATATTTCGATGAGAATACATTCCTTATCAAGCTTCATCGAACATCGAACATCAATCTAAACAATCACCATCAGTCACATCTAATTTACACTTCAAACATCACATCAAATCATTTGAACAAATTTTGTTCCAAACTAGGCTTCAATAATCTTGATCAATCAAATCCAATCAATCCATAATCTTGGGATATCCTTCCTAATCATTGTGTTACTTAACACTATACTTTCATTTTTGTGCATCCTCAACAATGTTATCATCATCAATCCATCATCATCTTGGGATACCCATCCCAGTCCTTGTGTTGCTTAACACTATCCTTGCATTGTTGTGTATCCTCAATGATGTTACAATCATCATCAATCCATCGATCCAACCAATCAACCTTCACTTGGTTTTGAACAAAATCCAAAAACAAAGCACTGATATAGTCCCACATGTCCATATCAAAATCATCAAAATCATGCAAAAAATCCAAAAACACTCAAAATTTTAGAAAATGTCAAAAACATTGGTATCTGAACTATGTCGTCTCTGAGCTTAAATGTAGGCAAGGCTCATCTCTGATCAGCCCCCAAGACATCAAAATCCAAAAACATCTAAGAAACATCAAAATCCAAAAACATTCAAAAAACACAAAATCCAAAAACATCTGTAAAATCTCAGAAAACCCCAAAACATTTGAAAGATATCAAAAACACCAAAAATAGCCTCAAAACATTTCAAAAATTTCAAAAAAAACCAAATATTTGAAAAAATCCATCCATCTCATCTCGCTTGCACCCGCAATAATCAATCATCCATAATAAACTAATTGTCACCTTCATCCTTTGGCACATAAATAGAAATAATCACAACAATCAGCAAAAGTAAGCTTCAATCATAAAATCAAAAGCAAACAACAAATATTTAAAAATCAAACTCTTGATCAATCACAAACATGTCAATTGACCTTATATCAATAGGCTATCAATCAACTTATCAAACCATCATCATCCTATACAATGCATGTCCTAGGATATATCGTTCTGACAATGGGCATCATTTTGGATATCACCTTGGATTCTTATCCTATCAAAAAATATCCCTTTGGCTAGAGATATGAAGAACATTGACTTGTTTACGTACTTGGTCTTTTATTTTGATTTATCTTATTGCGCTCATTATGAGGACCTCTCGATGATATCCAAACGAAGGATTTAGAGAGATAGGAATGGGGCAATGATCAATATATTTTTTGTCTATTGTGCTTGTTGGACATTCTTGTAAAATAACTTGGCTAATACTTGCTTTGTTAGGTACGTCGTAGTAGGGTTTCCATATGTCAAGTGTGAACAAGAATACTCCTATCTATTTTTCAAGTCAAATTCCATCGTACTAGGTACAACACCATCCTAGTTCTTTATACCTTGATGCATCATATCTACATGTGTTATCAAACATAAGGTAAGTAGCCCTTTTAAAATCCCAATCCTTGATAAGCAAATCATCATAATTTATCATCATCATCATTATCTCTAATAAAGTCTTGACCAATCATGGACTTGTTGGATCCTCTTGTCATCATCTAATGTCTTCTTTTTCACACTAACATCATCATCACCAATGCATCCATCATGCATCCATCCTACACCCATCAAGCATCCATCCTTCATACACAAATCATCACCATTCTACATATCATCTCACAACATATCATCATAATAATATAGATCTATTAGTCTAAGCATCCCATAAATCATCCATTGCATAATCATAGCATATCACATCATCTATGTCATCCATCATCACATCATATGATCATTTAAGTTATTTAGGATAATATAGATTTGTTATTCTAAGCATCTTAAACTCATCTCATTTGCATCAGCATCCATAACCATCCATTTTGAACCTCTTTATCGTGAGATCGACCCTCAAATTGAATCTTTTTGCTTGATCTCTCAAGGGGGCAATGTACCAGTGTACTTTCAGTTGGGGCATTTGAAAAAAAAAAAAAAATTGATTGCGGCAAGTTTATTCTTTGAACCAATGCAACAAGTACATTGCTTCAAAGAGGGGAAAAATGTAGACACACAAAATATGCATACAGGTCAATCCAAAGGTTTAATAAAATAATACCATTTCATCTCTCATAAATCATTCAACCTTTATCTTGCATCATCCATTTAATTAAATAAATTAGGACTTTATTTAATTGAAATCCAATTCATACTCCATCCTTTTCTAAATTAAATAGATCAAATATCTAAGTCAAAAAGGTCAAATCATCTTAATCATCATTAAACTAATCTAACCTGATTAAATCCTAACCCTAACCACTTGCATTCTCTAGATTTTTCCACTTGCACCAATAAATTCATTTATTAATTTATTAAATCAACATTTTCACTCAACATGGCATCCATGAGGAATATTCCATCAGGTTTGAATTCAAAAGGCAAGTTGAAATGTACATCTAACAAGTCATTTATGAGCTCTTACATGGCTCTTACATGTACCCTTCCAAAGGTCAAACTCAACATTCATTTCACAAATTTGAATTTGAAACTCCCTCTATTGGGCACATTTCCCAAATCTTGCAGATCCTCAAGCCTATCACAACTTGACAAGTGGCCTCTTCCTATTGTCTTGATCTTTGTCCCACATTCATCCATTTGGCCAATCTCTCATCAAGAAAATTTTTAAATACAGGCATCATTCTTCAACAAATGATCCACAACTTTTATGCAAAGTCACTCTCTTGGTTTGAGAACTGATTTTGTTCATCCACTCTAGAATTCTATCATTTTCATCTCCACAAAATCCACAATCCTCATGCAAGGTCACTCTCTTCAATGGAGAGCTAATCTTTCCCATCTTATCATCATCATCTAACTTATTTATCAAGGATTGGTAAAAGGCTTCTTTCCATAGAAGCACCAATCCAATATGAGATGACTTCATGTTTTTCATGTGCTTATTTAGCTTGCTTTCATAATTTGTTTGCATTTGAAAGCATTGATGTACCATTTCATATGGATGTTGTTATTTGCTTTGTTTTAAACTAACATGTTAATGTGTGTTGTTTGTTTTGAGCAAAATATATATTTCATCATCTACACAAATAAAGGAAGTGTACAAAGAGAGGGAGAATATTAAATGTCACATCATAGGGGAACATGATACACACATGGAATCATACTAAAGAAAAGAAAAAGAAAAAGGAAAATGTAAAAAAAAAGGCTAGTAATGTAAATGTAAGTCACACATCAAAGAAGTCATCCACCTCCCATTGTCAAGTAGTATAAACGAGAGGATAAACAACATGGCTAAGGGACAAGGGTAGATGCATTACTAGGACATGGCTAACAAACTCTTTCCCCAACTTAGTGCAAGGAAAGAATGAGTTGGGAGAGGTGATGGGAAAGGTCATGCAATAGCGAGAATGAAAAATTCTACAACTATTGCATGATGAGGTTGTTGATAGGGTACTATGGGATGATAGGATAACAATTGGTATCAGTGAAGTGATACTTATTCAATATGTCCTTCAATGTCTAAGATTCATCACTACAATTTCCAAGAACATGATGGTATTTATAATATGGGACATTATAATATTTAGCATGAATGACCAACCTATTTGAAGGTGATAAGAGTATAATACCTCTGTTTAAAAGAATTTTTAGTTTCCTTTCACATTCAAGTGGTGGATGAATGGAAACTTTAGTTTTTTTAAGTTTGTAAGGTCATTTGTGTTTACTAGAGTCACCTTTCTCATTGATTAAAGGAGGAAGAGGAATCATGGGGATCCTAGCATCCTTTTCAATGGAATCGTGTATGGGTTTTTCACATGGAAGGAAGACATTCAAATTAGGAGGGGAATCAAAGCTCACCATTCCATCATCTCAGAGTCTCCAATATACAAAAGGAAGCTTGTTGCCATGTGAGGGATCTTGATATCCTAACCCTGTTGTGTTTTCATCTATTGGTCTTTGTTCTAAAATTTGGTGAATGTCATGTTTGGTTGTTGTGTCACATCCTTGTTTTCTTAAGATAGTAAAACCTTTGCCATAAATTTCTTCAAGGTTGATTGGGATATTTGTAACATTTTTATCATAAAATGGTTGAGGAGGTGGGTGTGTAGAAGAACTAGTTCCACTTGTTGGAGGGAACTTAGGTCCTTCATTTGTTTTAGGATGTAGGTAAGCAAACATATTAGGAGGTGAGATAGTAGGAAGGTCTTGTGACTTGATGGATGGGTAAAAGGTTGAATTGGCTTCAAGGTTGTCAAGCATTCATTTAAGAATTTATTCATGCTATCATCTTATTCTCCAATGATTTCAATAGCATGAGGAGGACATTAATGAGTAGTTGAAGGAGCATGAGGAAGTTCAAGGTCATTAGGATCAGTTCCAAAAGCATAATTCCACATGTCCACTAAGCATTTTAATGACATCCAAAAATTATTAAGAAAAAAACCCCATCATGAGGAGTGAAAGTAAACTATATGCAAGAAAGAGAGTAAAAAAAAAAATACAAAATATGACAAAATGTAATAGTAAAAATAATTTAATATAGAAAATGCCCAACAAAATGCCAAAAAATGCAAGTCAGAATGTGCAACTAGACAAATTCGTCTAGGGTGGTGAATGAGTCCAAGGGTGATTTTTTTTGTGATTTTTAAAAAAATTGAAAATGATTTTGATGCTTCTCTAATACAAAACTAGGATTTAGATGTAGAATTTGAGTTTTTTTAATGTTTTGAAGTGCAAAGATGAAATCTAAATGAGATATTCACTAATGCAATGTTGTAAACCCTAGGATGCAAAATAATACACAAGCTAATGCAATTGAATCCTAGATGCAAATGAAATGAAAATTAGAAATATAATTTTCAATATCTAGGTTCACCAAAATGAACCATAGATTTTAGGGTGTAGGATGCTATGACTCTCTTGCTCAATTAGGGGTTTTCACCTAAAGGAAAGAGATAGATCCTACACAAAATCTTGGTGGTTCACTCAAAATATTGCAAGTAAAATGAAAATGTGCCTAAATGAAATGATTTACGTACAAAAAAATGATAAAATAGATTGTTAATTTATGCAAAACCTAAGAAATTGGAAGTGTTTGAAAACACATTATGATATGCAAAAATAAACTACAAACATAAGCAAATGAAAACAAAACTTAATGAAACTAAATAGAGTGCACCTAGAGATAGAATGCTAGTGTTTGAAGGTTCTAGGATGTTTCAAAATTCAATGTTGATTCCCACTCAAACTCATTCACCACTGATGGCGAATCAATCTAGGTTTTGGTAAATTATGCTGAAACAGGTGTCAGGAATTAAAATCTAAAAGAAAACATCTTTTCCAACCTACCAGTGGGACTCATTTTCCATTGATGGTGAATCAATCCACCCAGACAATAAAGATTTTTACTTGTCTACTTGATGGGTTGACAGATCTAAATCTGCAGAAAACGAGTTGAATGATGTCTCCAAGCTTGAATTAGGTCTTTGATGAATTGAATATCTTTGATGACTTGTTGACCACTTTTCAACACCTATCTCTTTGAAAAATATTCCTACAAGACCTACAAACACACATGCAAAGAGGGGGGAAATGATTAAGGGTTAGAGTATAGGGGTTTTCCTTGGGCAAACCCCACTTTGGTAATCAAACCCTTGATAAAGAAATGAAATGAAGATAAGAAAGGAATGATGAAAAAACAACTTGAAAGTGTCATAAACTCACCAAACCCTTGTTGTTGAAGTTTGTAGATATGTCAATGGCTACTCCAAGATCCTTGATTCAATGATGTAAGAATGAGATGCTTGAATGGATGAATGAGTGAATTAGTGAACTAGATGATTAGGGATTAAAAATGATAGAAAAACACTTATTTATACACACTTATGCCCTAATTTCCCAAAAATACAATATCATAGGTTGATAAAAGGTCTTAATAAATAAAAAATCAAAAGAAATTTGAAATTATTTTGAATTTTGTGCCAAGAGGAAATCATTAGCCACCCATGGTGAATGAGTTCCACTCAAGGAATACAAGTGTGTGTCAGGGATTAAGTTGTATTTAATGATGTTTATTAGGTTTATATTCAAAAACACACTTAATTAAGGCCTCTAAGTGCATAAAGGTGCCAAATAAAGCATAAGAAAGGTGTAAGTAGTGGTGACAATCCTAGAAAAGTGTGAGATTTTGTTAAAAAACTTTACAACACTTTAGAATAAGGCTCGGTAAGGGATAAAAAGGGAATATTTAGATGACTTATAATAAGAAGAGTCTAGAAAAGTGTAGAAATGTGTTACAACACTTCATAAAACCTTCATAAGACATCATAAAGTCTTAATAATTTGAATACTCTATCAATGTATAAGTCACATTACAACATTAAATCTAAGTGAAATAAGCCAAGTATCATAGAAACAAGACCTAAATGACCATGAAAATATCTATATATCAATTTTTCTATGGTACAACTAGATAGGAATCGAGTTGATTGTACCCTAGTTGACATCTGTAGGGAAAAACACTCTAGGATTATTATTTTCTCTTGCCTTAATTCCATTTTCACATGAATTGTGGTCATCCGGTGTGTCACCTTCTTTACATTTCTCCTCATTGTGTTCAAAGTTCTCATGCTTCTTGACTACAAATTATGGAGACATGGGAGGTGATAGGAACCGTGCAGAGCCTTTCTCTTGCAAATCTATCAAGAAGAAGCTAGAGGTATTGAAGGTTTTAGAGAAAGGTGGGATGACTCTATACCTAGAAATTTTGCATGGTAACAACCCACATATGATGACATTGTTTGCAAAAGCATGGAACAATAGGGTTTTCCAGTTGGGAAGAATGGAGTTTTATGTGAATAAATATTTTAGAGCCAATATCACTGGGTTGTCTATGGATGGTATGAAAATTTTTAGAGACAAGAAAGAATCACAAATATCGATGCAAATTTTTTTCAAAGGGGATGAAGCTCAAGACCTAAAAACAATGAAGAGTGGTGGTTATTAGAGGATCTCTCTAAAGGAATTTTAGGGAGATGTGGCCAATAAAATCATGAGATATATCACCTTGGAAGGTTGCTTCTCTGTAGTAAATTCTTACCACTTTATTATGGTTAATCATTTCCATCACAAACAAAGAATTTTTGTTCCTTATTATCTTTGGGGATCACTAGATTTTGGTCTCAAGGACCATAAAATAAACCCCAAATTTTTGGTTCTGCATGTGGGGCTCATTCTTTTAATATATGAGTATGCTAAATCCTTTGAGGTGTCTAAACCAATTGCTACCCATAATGGTAAGTAGTTGATGTTGGTGGAGGATTATGATATGGTTTCTAAAGAGGAGCTGATTAGAAAAAAAGGGAAGAAGAGGAAACTTGTCTTGGAAAAGGAGTCAGAATCTAAGGTGGATGTGGACTATGTCTTATAATCTCTTACTTCCATGGAGGTGGTCCCATAACCCCTTGCATTGATTAATTCTAACAAAGGGGTGGTGAGACTTAATAAGGGTTATGGGACCTATAGTGATGAGGAGGCTACTAAAATTCTAAGGACATTTTTGAAGGAGAAGAATGAATTGGATGGTGAGGCATCATTGCCACCCCTATGTTGGGGACAAATAAGGAGTTGGAGGTGGGAAGCAAGAAGGAACTAGTTTCAAGGTCTACAAGCCAAGTGCTTGAGAGGAACTCTCCCCTGAAGATGGTGGACAGATAGAGTGATGTTGATTCCATCATTGTGGACTTGGGTATGTAGAAGAAATGAAATGATATGGTTGAGGTAAAATAGTGTACTTTGGATTCCCTGAATGTGTACCTAGATTGGAAAAAGAAAAGAAAGGTTGTGGCTAAGGAGATTGCAGACTTCATTCATAAAATCAAAATCTCAGTTATTGCTAGTAAGGGTAAGGATGTCTCTACTAGTTAGAACAAGGTAAGCTCCTCTCAGGAGGATGATGTTGTGGGTAAGGGGGTTTTCAACTTTGATAGGGAAGATATTTCTAATGTTCTGGGAACTGCTAGAGAGGGTTCCATTCTTTTATTAAAATTATTTAAATTGGTGTTCCATGAACTTAAGATGACCAATGTTAAAGTTCAGGGTGTGGTGAGTAAAGTTGACGAGTCTTCTCTTTAGAACTAGATTGATGAACCGTTTAACTCTTTGAATATTGTGGTGGCGGAAATCCTTAAGATGAAGAAAAATTTGGAAGGTAGATTTCTCACCTTGGAGGATCAACTAGAGAGAATTTATGCTAACATGGTCAAGGGTGGGGAGGGGAGTGGTTAATTTTGAGTCTATTGGTATTACCTATCCTTTTTTTAGTGCCAAGAATCTCAAGGATATTGTTCATTCCAAAGAGATTGGTGTTGGTGGAAAGTTGATGGAGAAATAGGTTTATGTTGATAAGGGTGGGAATTAGAATAATGTTTTGATTAGTGAGGTGAATGTGGATGGGTTTTGGGCTAGAATGAGAAACAAGACCAAGGCTCAAGCTAGGGCTCCTAGAAAAGAAATATCTAATGTCTTGGATGACGGTCATAAGGCTGTGGTGAGAGATATCAAGGTTGTAAATATCTTGAAGAATTTGTAGTGCTATTATTTGGGGTCCTCCTTTCTAGCTGATGTTTTGTTGTTTGTTCACTATGTTTGGGCTGATATATACTTTTTAGAGTTTTCTTTAGTTCGAACTATTCTCTTTTGTAAAGGGTTTCAAGCCCCTTCAAAACCCTTTTTTTTACCTCTAATAAAAAATAATACAAATTCAAACTAAAATAAAATTTATAAGAAAAATTTCTATATAAAATTGTAATAGGCATTTTGACTATCCACTGACATTCTTCATGTAGATTTATTTAAGTAAAATTTTCTAATAAAAAATTGATAATTATTTATAAAGATACTATATAAAATAAATATGGGGAAGTGGGTCTATATTAGCTAAAGCATCTTGTTGCATGCAACAGGTCACAAGGTATGTGCAGGATCATCATGGAAAAAATTGGCCTTTAAGTGGCACAAAATTCAGAAAAATTAGAGTTAGGCAACTTGACATAAAAATTTGAATAAGTTATCTATATTATTTTTAAAATAGGTAAGAATAGGATTTGTATCAAATTGAATTTAGTTTGTAAACTACTTGGTTTGTTTATTAAAAAAAAATATCTATTTGGTGAAAATTTGAAATTTCAATGCAGTGGTACTTAAATTTTAGAGAAAACATAAGTAGGTGCATGTCTGACCACCCTAACCACAATAAAATGATAATATTTTTTTATAAGGTTTTACATATAAGTAAAGGACTCGTGCCCTAATGTGATGCATTATTTTTTGTTATTTTTTTCCAAGTAAATAATTAATTATGAATTTTTTATTACAACTTTTTAAAAAATATAAAAACTCATATGTCTAATCACCTTAACTTGGTCAAAAATTCATGAGATTAATTTTTTCTTTTTTTAATCCTATAGTATGCAAAGCATAGAATGTGACACATGTTTTTGATTCAAAAAATGTCATACAAAGCTATAGATTTTTTTCAATCAGCCTATCAATCAAGACTTTAATCACAATTTGAATATTATTTATTCAAGGGGTAAACACTTTTGACCGGAGCTATGAACCAGATACAACCATTCAACAATACCACCCCAATGGGGTTTGAACCTTGGTGGCAAGAACAACAATGCCACCTATAAACCATCACACCATGCCAATACCGGCCACAATTTGAATAGAAAATGAATAATAATTACTTATTAAATTCAAAGTAAAGCATAATTTATATAAGTGGAAAGCTGAGAATCTCCTTTAAAAGCCCTTTTTGTAAAATTAATTTTGGGTAAAAAATAGTCGTCAGCCACATACCCATCATATTGCCACTTTTTGGCCTATTATGATCCTGCACATACCCCACGAGGTATAGTTTCCCACCATCCCTATGGTATTTGAGGGTGTCATTAGTCAATGAAAATGTTAAAATAAATATGTTAAATCATTAGGCATGAAAAAATGTATAAAAAAATGTTTCTAAAATTTATAAGATTAAATAAAAAAAATATTCTAAATTTAATATTAGGTTTCTAAATTAATATGCTTCAAATTAAAGTATATCAAGATATTTTTAAAATAAAATATATATTGATGGTTTTAATATAGATTTATTAACTAATCTTTACCAATAAAAAATAAAAATTTCTTATAAATATTTTATATAAAAAGTATGTTGAATTACTATGCATAATTTTATTTTTCTATTTTTTTTAAAAAATAACCACAAGAGAACTTTTATAGATTTACTATTGCATATAAATGTAAGTTTATAAATAGCTATACTTAAGATTAAAAACATACTTAAACTTTTTTAAAAAGAAAATGTAAAATCCTTTTTTAATATTAAAATAGAATTAATATTACAAAGGAATGTAAGACAATTTTTCTTTTTAAAAATTCTAAGTTAATGTATATAAAATTACAAAATTTAAAAAGAAGCTAAAAAAGGAAATATCTTAAATTAACAATTATACATAAAAATATGCTTGTAACTTAATATATTTAAAACATAAAAAATATTCAATATTTTAAGAAAATTAAAAATATTTCAAAAACATCATTTGATTCTATTTTGTTAAAAATTTATATATATGTGTAAAAATGTTATAAATTTAAATCTTTACTAAAAAATTATTATTCAAAAATAAAGCTTTGAATTAGAGTTAGGATGATTGTGGTTAGATCAAGGTTACAATTAGGGCTAGGGTTCAATTAGAGTTTAGGGTTTAACGTTAAGATTACAATTCAATTAGAGTTATAGCTTAATTAGGGTTTAAGTTCAATAAGGTTAGGTTTAGGGTTACAAATCTAAGATAAATCTTACATGCTTAGGGTTGGACTTCAATTATTAGGGTAACCCTAATGGTTAGGAGCTATGAGTTGATATTAGGGTTGAGGCTAGAGTTATGGTTAGGGTTGAGGATTAATTAGTGTTATAGAGAGGGTCTTATTAGGGTTAATATTTAATTAGGGTTAGGCTTAGGGTTCAATTGGTTTTTAGTTAGGGTCAGGGTTGTAAACAATGATTTTGGCACCCTAATGCTCTCTAACTCTTCTAGGGTTTTTACCTAAAAGGAGAGAGGTAGGCCAAAATGATAATGTATACACTCAAAGATAATGAAAGGATGAATGAAATGTGTCTAAATGTAATGTCCTAAGTACAATAAACTGAAAAAGAAGATGATTTATTAATGTAAAACCTAAGAAATACAATGTGATAGAAAACAAATTGTGATATGAAAACATGACCTAAATGACCTAGAAATGCAAATATAAATAAATAAAAAGGTGTGAGACAAAAGGTGTGCACCTAAAAGTGTGTTGTAGACTTGAAACAACTCTAAAATTTTGAAAATTTTAATTTTTATGTGAAGTGGGACACTTACGCCAAGCTAGGCGTCTTAGTCCTATATCAGGGAAACTGGTTTGGAGCCAGTTTCAGAAAATGGGTATCCAAATCTACAAAAAAATTTGAAAAATAAGTTAATTTGGACTAATTACCCAAGAATGGTTACTTAGTTCACTTCTGAATCTCTAAGAATTTGGAAGTGGAAATGGAAGCCCTAGGTCTGCATTTTGGTTTCCCACAAGTTTCCACTTCTGAAACTCTAATTTTTGAGCTTGAAGGTAACTTTTTGTTGGTATTTTGGATAGGTCAATAAAGAGATGTATTCAATAAGTCTTCAACCTAATATTTAATGATCTTTAAACCCTCAAAGTTCCTAAATCTACAAACACACAAAGAGAGAGAGAAAATGTTGATTCTTAAGGCATGGGGGTTTCCCTTTGTCAAACCCCTTTTTAGGTAATTAAACCAAATGAAGAAAGAATATAATGAAGCACATGTAACAATGGAGAAAGTACCTTTCCTTGATGATTGATCTTGAATTTTTGTAGCATAGCATAAATAATCTTCCCTTGAATGTCCTTGAGAGCTATCTTGATGACTTGGAATGATAAAAGCCTAGCTCGCTTGACTTGAAAACATTATGAATCATGGATGAATGATGATGAGTTATGAACTAGGATGAGTTAGTAGATTGAAAAATGAAGGGTAAAACCCTTATTTATACACAATTATGCCTTAATTCCCAAAAATACCTCATCAAAGGCTGGCCTTAGGTCTTAAGGAATAGAAACTTAAAAGAAATTTTAATTAATTTTTATTTTTTGGGCCACATGGGACTAAGTCACCCAAGGCGGTGACCTAGTCGACCTGGGAAATTTTGAGTGGATGTCAGAGATTAATATATATTAAATGTTGTTTATTATGTGTAATGCCTTGCCATGCAAACCCTAAAGGACAAAAAGAACTCACAATAAAAGTACAATATTTTTGTTTTTATTTGAAAGTGGAACATAATGTAAGTTGAACATGAACATTATTACATATAAGGAAATTATACAATCACAGTGACCATTACATTCTCTGGGGTACATGATATGGCATAATGAAATCTTAAAACTAATACCATAATGATAATGAATGAATCAAGATTATATTAAGATAACATACAACCATTAATGATCAAAGAGATGAAAATGATACATCATTTTATAACAATTCAATTCACAGTTCCATAATACAATAGTGGAGCATATTTACACATATATAACATATCAAGGATACAATGGTACATTACATAATCTTTCCGTTATATACATGGGAAAAGTACATCAAGTACAAGGATGACACTTTAATGAAGAATAAGGTACAAAATGAGGAACAATCTTACACCAAGTGAAACTCTGGAACTCTATGTTTTATTTTACATCACGAACACAACTTGAGAACCCAATGGGGTGCATAGCACATTCCACCCAACCATGTGGGCCTAAAAGGCCACCCCCCATTCTTAGAGTTGGCAAGAAAGATCCCCATTCCTCAACCAAAACAATCAAACTAACCAATAGCAAACTGGACTCCACAACAAGGATAACAACAACATAAGATAACAACCCATAAAATTTCCATCACATAGCCTTGACAAAATAATGAAAAATAAAACAAACCAAATGCCAATATTATAGATCAGTACTATATAACCATAAGAGGTGCCAACAGTAATAGGATCTAAATCTTGCAAATGAAATCACAATAGCAACAACCTCAAATATCAAGGGCACCTTTAATTAGCATCAATCAAGTTACCACGACGCATGTGTGCAACACTAAAAGATAAAACTTGGATGATTCAACAATAAACACCAAGAACCAATTGCCTCAACAACATATACAATTCAATCTACACTCCCAAAGGAAACCAAACAAGGGAAAATAAATGAGTACTATAGGAGAGTGTCATCGCATGGCCTTACATGGATTAGCCAGACAACCTATCACAAGGTACCACCTCCATCTATGGTTATCCAAGCTAGGTATCTCAAGGTGACTGCTCCATAGGCTGACTCATGTGGGACCACCTACCTTTCATGAGGACAAGGCAGTGATCTTACCAACCAAGCCTTCTCATCCAATCCTTATCCTATGAAAGCACTAAAGGTATGGGTGAGGCTCATAATTAATCTTGCTTAGTGTTTATCTGCCCAAACCTACTAGTTCATTAATTATATTATCACTTGTTTAGGAAACTCCTCCATGGGTTACCCTAATAGCCCCTTTGTGTGCTAGACCCCCATGAAGAGCCACTCCCTATGGGTACCAAACCAAAACATGCAACGGGTGTACCAAATCTCACATAAAGATCAAGGAGTACATATTTCAATGACATGCGAGGCAAGAACCACCTCGCAAACCCATTCCATATCAATGAAACAAGAACAAAGGAGGTACCACCCACAAAAACTCGAAATAAAAAATAAGACGAATGAATCACAAAGGTCCAACCATGGAAAATCAATATAATTCAAGTTTCCATTGCCTTTGGAAGTCTAAAATACCAAATATCCACAAAATCTTACTAAAGGTATTTCAAACTCTTTGGGTTCCCAACCATCTCAAAATATGACTACAAGAAAGTGATCACATAAATTCTTCTTATTTCAAAAATTAGCACAAGAGAAAGAATCACATTAGGGACTACAAAATGAGTATATAAAACCATAGTCACACAACGAAAAGTGTAGAATAATAGTGGAAGCATCCTAATTATATCTTGAAACTCAATCAAAGCTAAAAAAATCAATTTAATATAGAATCAAATACAAAGATCAAATCTTCTCAATAACCTTTTAGGCACAAATGGGCTCCTTCCATAGAAGGAAATAATGAAAATCAACTAAAAGTCAAGATCCACCATAATAACTAAAATCAAACATAAAGTTCCAAACATTGAAACAATACCTAATAAAAAACAAAGTTTTCAATTCAAGCAACACTTATATCACAACATGAATACTCAAATATCACTTCCATGTTGAACAATAACTGAATCAATTCAATCAAGACACACTCCAAAACAATAAGAAAAATTCAACTCAATATCAACCAAACACAATACTTAGTCAACAACCAAGACAACCATGAGGAGCATTATTCTGCCACTTCCTATAACTCATTACTTAACCGTTGGCCTAGTATGTAAACCATTTACACAATAACACTAGAGTATTTAACATATCAATTATTCTAATTCATGATTCAATAGTCAAAGAGTACAATGTAATCAACATTTTAAAGTATAACAATTCAAGTACTCCATCACATACAATTACTTTAAAACTCTTACCATTATTTAAGTTTGTCAATTCACTAATTGTCTAACTAAATATACCAACCCCTTTACATCCACTTATTTATATTAATTATTATCCATGACAGGAGTAACTAAAATTATCAGCTACCTAAGGACTCTATTCTCAATAGGTGCTCCAAACAATAATGTATTTACCATATAAAATTGTTTGTTTTTTTATAATCATCCTGTATAATATGCAATCCTACTTTTTTATTTTTTGTTAGAAATATAATTAAACCACTTATTTATTTATTGTGTAACACCCCGCCACGCAACCCTAGGGGAAGTTGCAATTTACTACTCAAACGTACTAATATTTTTTTTTGTTTTAAGTACAATTAACATGCAAGTTCACTACCCATTGCCAACAACCTCTAAGGTTACGAGACTGATTTTACTTAAACTCAAACTAGAAACATGAATAGAAACCATAACATTTAATTATTTAATAAATTAAATACACATACATTCTATACATGATAAAATCACTTCAAAGGCATAAGAGATACCACATGTTTCCACTAACAATATTTTACAATACGATTACAACTCTCATTCCTCGAATGAGGTAAATCCAATAAGCATGGTTACAAATTACTTCTTCCACCTCAATACAAATAAAGGGTAATAAAATTACAATACTAACTGAAAAGAATAAAGCATGAAAAGAAAACTGGATCCCACAAACTCTCCAACTGGAAATCTCATCCACACAAACAAGAAGAAGACCCAATGGATTAAGGTGCATGTTCCACCCAACCATGTGATACTTGAATGCTCACCCTACATGCTAGGAGATATTAACCACAATTCCTAAACAAGACCATCTACCTCTAGATATAGGCTACTCAAAACTGAACTGAGTTAAATACAAGTACAACATCACATAACACAATGGTTACAATGCTTCTAGAGTTAAATAATCAATTGCACCACTGTTACAAACATATTGTTGGCTTAAGATAAGTGTCATCATATGCAATGTCACATGGGATATCTTGGTAAGTCTTCCTAGGTCCTGGCCCCCATCTTGGGATATCCTGGAAACCTCTAATGACTCCCGACCCCCCATGTAAATGAATGCAGAATCAGTTATCTTGCATAAAGATGAGATAAAGATCTTTCCATTCTAGGCCTTCTTGTCCCATCCCAAGTCTATACAAGCCCTTACATCCATGAGAGAGGAAAAAATAATCTTGTTAAGTGTTTGATACAACCTAAACCTCTAATAAGTTTATTTATGTTATCATTGAATTAACTAACTTACAAAGAGTTACCCTAACACCAATTTGTGTGTTGGCCCTCATTGCAAGCCACTTCTCTAAAACAACACATGGAAAAGCTCCACACCCCAAGGGTACACAAGTGTGATCTAAGGAGAATGACTCCCTATCCATGACATAAAGTCAACACACCCCATTCATGATAACTGGTAAAACACTAGATCCAATAAGACACACTACCCAAAACAAATCCAAGGTTGACTATCAAATTACAACAACCCACACAATCACAGGAGAACCCCATCTGGAAGACTTACATAACAAATAACTTTATTTTCCCAACATCACAAAAGAGGGAGATTTCATAACAGAATGACAAAATAGGCAAATTATTATCCTACTTTAGGATTTCCTAAATCCAATCAAGGTGAGAACATATTACTTGTAATCAAATAAAATAATTATCTTTACTTGCAACTACTCAAAAGTACTTAAAATTCCAATTGCAATACTGAGGAATTTAAGCTAATAATTTAATTCCCTATTTCTCCAATTACCCATAATAATCAAAATCAGCTTTTCAAGTAGCCATTTATTATAAAGTCAATTTAATTTCACTCTATGATTATAGAATAATCATTTAGAAATCCATATATTTAAATATTTTAAAAAAATCATTTAAATATATGTCTAAAATAATATCATTTTATATATTTCAACTAATTAAAAATAATCCCCATTATTTAAAAAATATATATATATATATATTATATATAATATATGTTGATTCTATATACAATATATATATATATAATATTTAAATAATAATAAAAATAAAAATATCTATTTAACTTATAATATATTATATATATAATATATAATATAAAATTAAATTAAAATAAATTAAATTAAATAAAAATAAAAAAAGAAAAATGCTTTTTTGTAGACCCGTAGGACCCCAAAGGAGAGGGCATGTAGCCACAGGCTACACCCAACCTCCCCTGTGGAGGTCGGCATTGCCTGTGGCAGCACCTTCCCCATAGGTTGTGGGGAGCGCTGCCACAACAGTGCCCCTCCATGGGGCTGTTGTGTGCAGCCAAGGCTACGGCCTCCCCAAAACCATACACAAAAATATATATATTTTTTTCATTTATATATTATTTTGAAAATAAAACCCCTTCCCTATTTTGCAAAGAACATTTTATGTGTTCTAGAATGTTCAAAACATATTTATAATATATGTTTGTATATATATATATAGATACATATATATAAACATATACATACATATGTATATATATATATATATATATATATATATATATATATATATATATATATATATATATATATATATGTATATATATATATATATACATATATATGTATAAATATATACCTGAAATTCCCATTTACAGACAAATTGTGCAGCTTCTCCACAAAATTTTTGCAATAAAACTAATTTATCAACACAATTTCTTTGTTTAAATTTCAAATTTGATATGAACTATTTCAAATCCAAAATAGATGTTTTCAAATTTCATTTTGCTTTCTTTCCATTTGTCTATTGTTGAAATTGAAAATTTTTGTTGCAAGCTTTGTTTTTCAACAACAAATCTAGATTTCTTCAAGATTTAAACAAGGTTTTCAAATAAATGCTGCAACAAATTTTTAAATTGAAAATGAAAATTTCTAAACCAATAAACAAGGAAAACCTATGATTTGAAGCTTGAAGGAGAGTTTCAAGAAGATAGTTGAGCTTCCTTGCAAGAAGATTCTCCAAAGCTTTTCCAAAATCCTCTCCCAAAATCCAAAATGCATCAACAAACCTTAAGAACTCCCTTTCCTTTTTTTCATAGCCAAATTTTTAAGAATGAAAAAATTCCTCTATTTTTCCCCAAATTTGGTCAATATACCCTAAAATATCCTATCCACCATAGTTATTGCTCCTCTTCCTATTTTGGAGAATTTTTTTTTTTTTTTTTAAATTTAAAACTAAAAACAATTTTCTTTCAACAAGACTTTATTTCTTTATTTCATTTCTTTTCAAATTTCTCTTTCAAATGAATTTAATTTTTTTAACCATTTTCATTTCAAAAAAAAGAATTTAACTTTAAAAATCATCTTTTCAAAAATTTTAACACTTTTAAAAAAATTCAATTCAAAAGAATTTAACCATTATAATTTCCAACATGAATAAATTGATTTAATTCCACACAATTAATTTAAATAATCAATAAAATAAATCTAATTCCTGATTAGATTATTTTATTAATTAAATTAAATTAATTAATAAATTACGTAACATTTCTAACACTACAACTAGATTTATTTAATAAACAAACTAAATACAAAAGCTATTTATTTACCTTTTTCAACTTGAAATTAAATAAATCAAGGGGAGATGAACAACAATAAGCAACTTAACCCAACTAAACTAGACGAAACACTATGACTATGGTGATGACTTGGCACAGACAACCTAGCTAGTATCTCCCAATTGATTATCGTTGGCCAATGGAGACACTCAAACCTATGAAATCACGTGGAATCAATGTCCTGGAACTATCAACCTATGAACAAAGAGTATATCAAACATGCATATATATGATATAATAAAACACACCGTGAAGAGGAAATCTTAGAATCGTAGGGTGCTCGCAAGCAAGTGATACAATCCTGTCTGCTTCACCAATACAAACTTACTAACTAATGACTCTAACATCAATAATATAATCAAAAGAATAAAGCCTCATTAATTAAATATCTACTAGGCTAACTCAAAGCATACCATAATGATAACATCAAAGTAAAATACCATCACATCAAAATATAACATTTGGATCACTTAACATTTTATGATCCAATAGTAACTAAGTACCATAGTCAAAGTAATAGCAGCACAAAGGATAACATAGAAAACACTGTCTGATAAAAAGAGCCAAAATGGAGGGGTGCTACATATTGTGCACTAAATAATCAACTTTACTTTCTTATAATATATGTTAAAATATAATTAAATCACTTATTTATTTATTATGCACTAAATAATCAACTTTACTTTATTATAATATATATTTATCTCTTTTCTTTTTATCTATATTACTTCTTTTCTCTTTTCTCAAACTTATGGGAGAGACTTTTCTTTTTATTTTATTTTATGTATACATGGTAATATTATATAAGCCAGTTTTATTTATTTTTTATTTTTTTATTTCTTTATGTTAAGCCCCCTCCCTACTCATATTATTTTTCATGCATGGGGGGCACATTTGATTTTTTCTTAAAGAAGCAAGTGAAAGTATTCAAAAGGATAATACCAAGCTTGAATCTTCTAAAATGTGGGCATTGAATAAAGGTATGAAAACTTATATAAGTATTTTCTATTCTTCTTGAAGTTTCATTCAGTTATTATTGTTTCTTTTGACCACTCTAAAAGATGCAATTAATTAAATTATGTTTCTCGGTATGTGGAAGACCATGATGGGCCAAAAGGTAGTGATATGATGGGTATGTGGCTGATGACTTTTTTTTACACAAAATTGATGTAACAAAAAATGTTTCTAAAGGATATTTTGAGCTTTCCACCAAAATAAATTATGCTTTACTTTGAATTTAATGAATAATTATTATTCACTTTCTATTTGAATTACAACTAAAGTCTTGTTTGATAGGTTGATTGAAAAACATCTATAACTTTCAAATGGTATCACATTTTTTGAATCCAAAACACGTGTAACATTATATGCTTTGCATAATATATGATTAAAAAAACAAAAATTGAATTTCATGAATTTTTTACCAAGTTAAGGTCGTCAAACATACGAGCTTTTTATATTTTCAAAAAATTGTAATAAAAATTTCATAATTAATTATTTACTTGGAAAAAAATTACAAAAAAATATGCATCATTGGTACATGAGTCCTTTATTTATATCTCAAATCTTATAAAAAAATATTATCATTTTATAATGGTTAGGGTGGTTAGACAGACACCTATTTCTTATTTCTTCCTTGAAATTTAAAATTTTCATCAAATAGATTTAAAAAATAAAAAATAAACCTACTAGTTGAGAAACTACATTCAATTTTCTAAAAAAATTATTCCTACATATTTTTAAAATAATATAGATAACTTATTTAAATTTTTACGTCAATTTTCTCAACTCTGATTCTTCTAAATATTTTGCCACTTAAGGGCCTATTTTTTCTATGATGATCCTACACATACCCTTCTACCTCAATTCACTACATATACAACATACTATGTTAAGTTATTTCACTGCCAATACAATCCATATGCATTTCCATTTAATAAATTTTAGCATCCATTTTAAACAAACCTAGCTACCTAAATAAAAAAGAGAAGAAGACATCATAGGTGGGGAAAAAAATAGATAAAGGAAGAACCCTAAATTCAAACCCTAATCATTGTACTCTCTCTCCCTACCACGTCTTCTCAGCAAGTTGGAACTAAAGGTAATGGGTGGCGAGAAACTTTTCAAATAGTTGAATATGCAAGGGGAAGCTTAGATCATTATGAAATGCTTCTTTTATTTTATTTTAGGTTGGATGTTTTCATACCATGCCCAAGTATTTTAAAGAGTAAAGTACCATTAGCAAATATGAAGAATATAAGCTAATGCTATAATAATAGATTTGAGCCTACTAGTATATGCTTTTTGTGTAAGAGATGGATCTCATTTACAGACAACAAAAGATCTATGCAATAGTTGGAGAAAATTGGTTTCACATGTGAAAGCAATAGGGTATTTTACATATTCAATAATTTTACTTAGTGCTGATATAAGCTTAACTTCGTAGGGTAAAGGATGTCGCAATGTTAAAACCCAAATGTGCACTTTATTATAATCTTGGAAATAAGTTTCATTTTTAATAAACATACTCTAAAACCTCCATCAAAGCCTTATTTTCAGTTTACAAATACACCAATTTGGGGAAGCAAAAGGTTATTTCTAGTGAGGGAGCATTGGAGAAATGACAACCATGATGGATACTACCACTGAAGGACCCTGTAAAAGCACTGGGAGACATACATTCAAAATGAAGGAAGAATAGATAGGGTGTGTATTATGTCGAAAACACACCTTTGAGCAATGTGATCTAATGAAATGCTATGGTTACAGAATATGTAGAACATAGATTTGAGAGGAAGCTCTCACAATCTTTAAAATAATGAAGCACTTTATGCTACATCCTAACACTGTAAGCTTTGCGTGTGTTCTAGGTGAGCACAGTCATGAAGGTTTAGTGGATGAGGGTTGTGCATACTTCATACATCCCTAGCCCTTTTGCAACTTCCTTGGTAAACATTTATTCAAAATGTGTGCATAGATAAAGCACACAAACTATTTGACATGATGCCCAAATCCTCTTGATGGAGTTCCCGAAGTTGAGGACCCATTTTCAACCATGGGTTTGATTTCCATGGATGCTTCTCCTTTAGAGTTGCTCCTAATTTTTATGCTATTTTTCTTGGAAATCATTGTAGTAGAGCGTAACATAAACAATGTATTGGGTATTCTCTTCCTCCCCATATCATATTTATGTTGAAAATTTTCTAAAATTTTGCAAAGAATCCTAGCTTAGGTAATGCTACTATGTTAAGATGAAGTGCACACAATTGAAATTAAAGTATATTCTAAAGTTAACAAAATCAGCTTATCTGTCTACTTACAATTTTTTTTTAATATCATGGTCCCACTCTCTCCTTCTGTTAGTATTCATATTCATAATTTGAATCCATATATTATTAATTTGGGCATGGGTTCTTCATATGTTTTGCACTATTAATTTTGTATACCAAACTTAAAAGAAGATGATTATTGTTCTTATTTTTTGTTGCATATAGACTAGTTAAATATTTAGTCTTGTTAATATAAACTATGCTATTTTTCAAATCATTACACCAAACATTTGGATGGTATCCTTGGGAGTTTAAACTTTTTCTACTCCATAACTAGTTTTCCAATCTAATGAAATCATTATTTCCAAAAGAAGAATCAAATCTTAATGTCTAGAACCTACAATATCAATACAAACTAATTGAACTATATATGTAAATATAAGCCTTTCTAGAGTACTTACATGATAAAGTAGTATACAAAGTAAGATACCCCAAGCTCTGTGCATGAGAAGATGGAATCCCTAGATAAACCTTCACACCCAAAACAAAAGGAAGGTGATGTTATTTAAAGACATGTTTCAAAAATTTTGAATTACTTGTATTAAGAACACTGCTAGTTACGGCCCATAAGACTTCACCATCATGTATCCAAATCACTATAGTAGCAAATATTGCTGAAATTCCCCTTCTCCCTATTCGAAAAGGATTTTGAAGAAAAGGCTTAAGAAACTTTCAAGTGAATGCAATTACTACAGGGCTACCCCCAAAGAAAAGAATTGTTTAAGGCTTATGTAATTTTCAAGAAATCATTTTCGACAAGTGTAAGGCTAGGCCTCACTACCTCCTAGCATCCTTTCCCCTACTTCACCATGTGTCTTGCATGTCCTCTTTTTCTTTTCCATGTTTCTCATATCCTCTTGTGAGGTGAAGCCACAATAGTGGTTTACAATTGAAGTGAGGAAGGAAAAATCACAAAAAATTAATGCATGGAAAAAAACTTAATTTTAGGGGTTCGTAGGAACCTATTGGTTTGACTGAACTCATTAGGGGTTCGCTAGAACCTATGTTCGAGCAAACCCTTTTAATGCTTTCCCTTCAAATAAGCCAACAAAATGCCTTATAAAAGGGGGGTTCAAATGAACTAGGGTTTGAATAAACCTTGGTTCAAATGAACCCCTATGGGTTCACTCGAACCCATAGGGGTTCATTCAAAACCCCCTTATTCCTCATCCCCCCCCGAGACACAAAAAAACCCTAAATTTTGGCACTTCGGAGCTCAGGTTAAGGATGAAAATGGATGAATCTTCACAAACCCAATTGGAATTAGGTATTCCTTAGAACGAGCTATCCAATAAATATAATTTGAATATGTTTTGGTTCTATTATGTATTTATTTTTTTAGTTTTATTAAACAAAGGTTTTTGTTCTGCACATGTGGAAAAATAGCAGATTATCAAAAAAAAATTGAAAAATATGAGTGCACCAAATATTCAAGTCCTTGATCCAACAAAAAAAAGAAAGAATTTCGATATATAAAAAAAAAAGTTATGCGTTATACGATTGCGCTATGTCTGAATTGTAATTGGTTTGACTTTGAAACTTGATTAAAAAAAAAAATTCAATAAAAAACTATTTAACCAAGTGGAAGCACTAGATATCAGAGTTATCTAAATTCAAAAGAATTAGAATTTTATCCTTCATGGAAAAAAATTTATCCGTTATACGGTGTGCATCACTTTTTAAAAATGTTTTTTTTTTAAAATCAATTTTCATGAGAGATGGAAAAAGAAGTGCAATCTGATTCCAAAAATTTTGAAAAAAATAATTTTAGAATCTATAGAAAAAATGTGATGAGACTCTATTTTGCATCATCTTCAAATTATTCATGGTTTAGCAGCTATAGGTGCCCGAATGTGAAGATTTCGTTAAAAATAATAATTTCAATGTCCAGTTTGGCCAAAAATTGTAAACCACTATTGTGGGATCACCCTGTGTATAATTTTTATGTCTAATTCATCCAATAATTTATCTCTGACCATAATCATATTTAGTTCTATTCCATTCATCATTGAATACATCAAGATTAATGAATTAAATATATATTACAACCTATACACACACACACACACACACACACACACACCAATGATAATATTAATTTTAATATTAGTAGGTAATAATATCTTTTATTTACCTTTTATTCACTTCTTTATCCAAATATTTTAAATTTTATATTTAATTTGTAGTAATAAATGGATGGTTAATCCCTTAGATTAAATTTGAGAATAAACATTATTTATAAATGTAATTTTATGCTTTTATTTACATATAATTTAATAATTTTAATTAGTGACATTTGATCAATAAACTAACTATTTTGGTAATAAAACATTTATTCTTAACATAGCAATTTAATTTAATTTGCTAATTGAACAAGGCCACTTAAAGTGCTAAGTTTACCAAATGATTCCAATGGTGTAATTATTAATGAAATCACAAATAACACTTACACCAAGAATATAGAAAGACCGATTCAGAGGGGTAATACATCCTTCCCCCTTAGCATCGAGTTACTCCTAGAATTCATAAAATGACATAAACGTATGCAGTCATATACACAAAAACACAACCAACTAACAATTGAACCAAATAATTAAAAAAATCAATTAAACAATTAAGATTAATCAACTCAAAACAAAACACTACCAAAATGGGAAACAGGGCGCAAACAGATGACATTGTCAAACATAAGGATGGGGTGATAGACTAGGATAGGGAACTCTCTTGTCAACTCCAGTTTCCAAATCATACCCATTGGGATTTATGAGGCTTGCTTGGTCCTGACAATGCAGTTGGAGTCGAGGCTTAAGTACTTGCAACTTGCATCCAAACAAGATGCCGAGCACATATATATCAAATAACAAGCACATCATGAGAGGAAGTCACAATGTAACAGGGTGCTCACAAATGAGTGATGCTACACCGTTCCACTCACAAAAACCTCAAACAGTAATGAAAAGATTGAGTACAATAATAACATCATAAAGCAATTACCAAACAATTACATAACTACATAGTGCATCAAAAACATTTGATCATGGAATCATAGCCATCCAATCAAATAAACCATCAACCAAACTAGACAAACTAGTGGAATAATCAACATGATAATCTTAAAGTACATAACATAACATGAAAAAGTATCAAAATAGTGATAGCACCTAAGAGGAATTACATTCATTTACAGGTTATAATTATCAACTACACTATCTTCTAATCATGATCTTAAAGAAAAATATGGTGATCTACAATTAACATTACAGTTAAGAATTTACTAGCTATCATATGAAGGATTTTACAAACATACTTATTTTGAATATACTTCTTAAATATTTAACAACTAGGGTAAAACATTATGAATCAAAACAATATTCTAAAGGTTATTGAGGTTATAAGTCAATCGATGAGGTTATAAGGCTATCAAGTAATTCAAAGATGAACTAGTTAACAAAATATTAACCACTATTGCTTATAATGATATTAATATTATTAAAGGTTAATTCTTCCGCAATGCTAATAGTTTTTTTTTTTTCTTTTCAGAATGATGATCGAGACAATCCTACTATGATAACCATGTCAAAGAAAATAGTTTGATAAATTTACAACAATAATTTAGGAATTTTCAATTCTTGAAAAGGCTAACTAAAACTTGTTTAAATTGCATCATAAATTTTTACCCAAAATTAAGTACTTCACATAGTAATCATATTTTAAACATCATTGAAAAGTCATCACAATTTAATACATCACAAGTATAGAAAAAAGTTCATATGAAAAACATAACAAATTAAATCCAATCACAACTTTAATCTCCTCTCAACAATATAACATATGCATAATTAATGAGTGTCAAGGTCCTTAAATTAGATATCATGTCATCCAACCCAAATCAAAATGGTGGGACAATCACCCAAAGGGTCACAATGATCAAGCGAGGGTGATAGAAGACAACAACGCAAGCACAAGAGTCAAACCATACAAAAAAATTTACATCCTTTAATAACAAAAGGCACAATTTAACACATCATAAACACAATTTCTAGGTTAAAACAATCATTTTTTAAACATATACACACAAATCTATTCAATTCATTCACTATTCAACACAAATTTTCATAACATTTTTGGCAAAAAGGCCAAAATTTTACACTTTTCTTTTCCAAAAAACACAACTCATTTCTCCATAACACATCATAATAGAGTATCACAATTATCCTAGTCATCTACATTGTTAACCAAATAAAACTAAAGGGGTACACAAGCACCAACAAAGTCTTAAAGTATCTATTACATCAAAAAGCTTCCAACGCAAAAGTGACTACTCGCTATCAACTAGAGGAAACTCTTCGAGGTCCTCATCTGAGTCCATCATGACCTTCTTAGATGAAGAATGATGTGCTTGTAGGCACTCTTTCTCCTCTTTCATCAAATTGGGAACACTGATTCCACATCCCAATGGCTAATCTCAAACTGTTGAGGGTTTCTTTATCCAAACAAAATGTTTAGATTTTTCAATTTTCCTTCCCCTTTATATCTTGTTCTGAACAAGGGCATGTACGAGGATCTCATTATCAAAGATCTCTTCTAATGATTAATATAATTGCAACCTTTCTAAGCCTAGCTAATTGAGGATTTGTCCTACACCCCCTAAGTGATTTAGAGAATCCCTACTTTCCCTTGGTTCAATGTCATGAGAATGGTGAGATAAGGTACCTTGGTGGTTAGTCTTTCAGCCACTGCCACTTTTTTCACCATGAACTTGCCCTTTACTATAGGCATCCTACACACATCACCAAGAAAGTAAAGGGCCACAAGGTTGACATAAGGTGACAGAAGGAAAAACAACAAAAATAATGATCTCTATCATGAACTCATCATATTCACACACAAATGCTCACATTACTAGAAAACATGACATACAACAACACAAAGGTCCTTAATGCATCCCCGATAGGAAGAATATTGGTACATTGTGAACTACACCAAGGGTCCTATCCTTTCTTCTAGTTTTTGCATCATTGAACTGACACCACCTAGTGACCAACTTTGAATTTCTAAGCAAGGACAACAAGAGGGTGAAAATCTAACCTCAAGATTCTAAATGTAAGGTTAACATAATGCGCTCAATTAACCTAGAGTACCTAGTGTTTGATAACCTTGGCTCTAATACTAAGCTATAATGCCCCACTGTACGAACCCTAAAGGACAAAAACTACTCACAATAAAAGCACAATATTTATTTTATTTTATTTAAAAGTGGAACATAACGTAAGTTGAACATGAACATATATTACATATAAGGTAATTATACAATCACAATGACCATTACATCCTGTGGGGTACATGAGATGGCACACAATCTTAAAACTAATACCATAATGATAGTGAACGAATCAAGATTACATAAAGATAACATACAACCATTAGTGATCAAAGAGAGGAAAATGATACATCATTTTATAACAATTCAATTCACAGTTCCATAATACAATAGTGAAGCATATTTCCACAAATACATCATATCAAGGATACAATGGTACATTGCATAATGCTTCCCTTATATACATAGGAAAATTACATCAAGTACAAGGATGATACTTTAATGAAGTTCTTCTACATTGTGAAAACAACCTAAGAACCCAATGGGGTGCATAGCATGTTCCACCCGACCAAGTAGACCTGAAAGGCCGCCCCCCATTCTCAGAGTTGCCAAGAAAGATCGCCATTCCTCAACCAAAATAGTCAAATGAACCAATATCAAACCAAAATCAACAATAAGGATAACAACAACATAAGATAACAACCTGTAACATTGACATCAAATAGCCTCCACAAAAAAATGAAAAATCCAATGAACCAAATGCCAATATTATAGATCAACACTAAATAACCATAAGAGGTGCCAACAATAATAGGATTTAAATCCTGCAAATGAAATCACAATATCAACCAACAATAAATGTCAAGGGAACTTTTCTTTAACATCAATCAAGTTGCCATGAGGCATGTGTGCAACACTAAAAGATAGAACTTAGAGGCTTCAACAACAAACAACAAGAACCAATTGCCTCAACAACATCAACAATTCAATCTACACTCCCAAAGGCAACCAAACAAGGGAAAATAAATGGGTACTATACCTGAGAGTGTCATTGCATGGACTTACATGGATTTTTTAGGAAACCTATCACAAGGTACCACCTCTATCTATGGCTATCTAGGCTTCCTATCTCAAGGAAACTGCTCCATAAGGTGACTCATGCGGGACCACTTACCTTTCCCAAGGACAAGGTAGTGATCTTACCAACTAGGTCTTCGCATCCCATCCTTAGCATATGAAACCACTAACAGTATAGGTGAGGCTCATAATTAATCTTGTTTAGTGTTTATCTACCCAAACCTACTAGTTCATTAATTATATTATCACTTGTTTAGGAAACTCTTCCATGGGTTACCCTAACAGCCCCTTTATGCACCACACTCCTATGAAGAGCCACTCCCTATGGGTACCAAACCAAAATACACAAGGGATGTACTTCATCTCACATAAAAACCAAGCAGTACATATCACATGACATGTGAGGCCAGAACCATCTCACAAAACCATTCCATATCACTGAAACAAGAACAAAGGAAGTACCACGCACAAGAACTCAAAATCAGAAATAAGATCAATGAATCACAAAGGCCCAACCATGGAAAATCAATATAATTCAAGTTTCCATTTCCTCTAGAATCCTAAAACACCAAATATCCACAAAATCCTACTAAAGGTATTTCAAACTCTTTGGGTTCGCAACCATCTAAAAATATGACTACAAGAAAGTGATCACATAAAGTCTTCATATTTCCACTCACATTAGGGATTACAAAATGACTATATAAAACCT
Organism: Sequoia sempervirens; assembly: GCA_007258455.2. NCBI lineage: Eukaryota > Viridiplantae > Streptophyta > Pinopsida > Cupressales > Cupressaceae > Sequoia > Sequoia sempervirens. Next base: position 702,022,355 of record VDFB02281492.1, on the reverse strand, counting down.
ACAGTCACACAACGACAAATGTAGAATAAGAGTGGAAAGATCATAATGAGAACTTGAAACTCAATCAAATTTAACAAAATCAACTTAATACAAAATCAACTACAAAAATCAAAATATTCTCAATAACCTTTTGGGCAAAAACAGGCTCCTTCCATAGAAGGCAATGATCAGAATCAACTAAAAACCAAGATCCACCATAATAACTAAAATCAAACATAGAGTTCCAAACATTGAAACAATACCCCATAAACAACAAAGTTTTCAATTCAAGCAACACTTATATCACAACATGAATACTCCAATATCACTTCCACCTTGAATAATAACTAAATTAATTCAATCAAGACATACTCCAAAACACAATACTCGATCAACAACCAGGACAGGCATGAGGGGCATTATTCTACCACTTCATATAACTCATTACTTAACCGTTGACTTACTATGTAAACCATTTACACAATAACACCAAATCGTTTAAGATATCAATTATTCTAATTCATAATTCAAAATTCAAAGAGTACAATGTAATCAACATTTTAAAGAGTAACAAATCAAGTACTCCTTCATGTCCAATTACTCTAAAACTCTTACCATTATTTTAGTTTGTCAATTCACTAATTCTCCAACTAAATATGCCAACCCTTTTACATCCCCTTATTTATATTAATTATTATCCATGATGGGAGTAACTAAAACTATCTGCTCTAACTGTTGACAACCTTTGCAAAAGAGGTTTTATGCTCCCCAACAGATGCTACCTCTGTAAAAGAGAGGCTGAATTGGTTAACCACCTCTTTATCCACTGTCCTTTCTCCTCTCTGGTTTGGGACAAGCTTTTGAAATGCTGGCATTTTTCTTGGGTCCCCCCGAAATTGATTGAAGACTTTTTTGTTCAATGGAAAGCCCCCTCTCTCAACCCCTTTATAAAAAAACTATGGCCCTTCTAGTTCCCCCATGTGGCATGGGGAATCTGGAAAGAGAGAAACCACAAGATCTTCAGGGACAAGGAATCATCAGAGTAAATTGTGTTTGAAATAATTCTAAGGATGATTAAAGAGAACTTCTCTATTATTCCCTTCAAGGAGGACAAGTTTGAGGCTGTGGTTTGCTCTCCTTATGACAGTCGGATTGCTGGGGAATGGAGAATTAAATGGGATATTTCCAATGCTCCTAATCCAGCCAAAAAGTCTAGGGAGGGAGTTTGCTGGAGTTTTCCTATGGATGGTTGGGCCAAATCCAACTTTGATGGTGTGGCCAAAGGAAATCTGGGGAAGGCTGCGTTTGGTGGGGTCCTAAGGGACTCGGCAGGTAACTTTATCGGTGTTGTTGCGACCCCTTTGGGGGTCCAAACTAATCACATTGCGGAAGCGGTGGGGGCTTATTACATAATCAACCTAGCAGTGGAAATTAAATGAAAAACTTATGGCTTGAAGGTGATTCAAAAAATATAATTGATAGCCTTTATGATAGGTCCCAGCTTGCATGGTTGATTAAAAACTAGATTGAAGATGCTAAGGTTTTACTTAGTAAGTTCGATAAAATTAAAATCACTCATGCTTACCGCGAGGCAAATGCTGTTGCGGATTATTTTGCTAATGAGGTAGTTAAGACTGATAAAATCATCACATGGCACAAAAGGAATGACCTCTATTTGGATGTTCAAGCTTTAATGATGCTTGATGCAGTGAATGGAAAAGGGGCGACTTCTTGTAATAATGATGAAGGTACAAGTCATGACTAACAAAATAAGTAGACTACAAGGGACCAAGAGTATCCAGTAGAGTATTTATTCACATTGGCATGCTTTGTGGGTCCTGCAAAGCAAAGGAACTTTTTGGAATAGGGTCTCCATTGGCAACAGTATCTGCACCAAGATCCCTAAAATGGGTGGGGAATGGAAGAGGGTTGAACCTACCAATTTCCAATCACACACCAAGAACACTAAAGTGTGGAGCAAAATAAGAAGTGGTGGTTTACTTCCATTCATCAAGAAACTCCATGGCCCTTAGTAGGAGATTACTGAGTTCTTTGAGAAAAACTAGAACAATGGGGAGGTTCTCCTCTTTGGGAGGAAAGATCAGATTGACGAAGCTTTGATTGTGGAGGTTACTAGTATTCCGATTGAAGAGCATAAATTTTTTAGAGATAAGAAATTCTTGGATGAAGTTGTGATGAGGTTCGCTAAGACCAAAATGAAGAAGCAAAAACTTATCAAGATGTCAAACAGTTACTATGAAGCGGACACCATAAAAGCTTTATGGAGAAAAGTGCCAAGGGTTATAATGGAGTATATCACTCTTGACAGCCACTTCACTAGGGTTTATGGATATCACTTTGTGCTACTCAATCACTTCCGGCATAAGGTGCATGTTTCCATCCCTTTCTTTTTTCTTTGTTCCTTGAGAAATAGCTTTCCTGACCACAATAGGAGCCCTAAAAGATACCCGATTCTTCATACGGGTCTTTTAAGGCTCTTTATGAGCACTTTCAGAATAAGCCTGCCCTCTCAAACCCTTTAGCCCCTTCGGAGCCTGATGAGGATGATACTGAGCCTATTATATCTAGAACTAAAGTTATTTATGGTCATGTCAAGCTCTCCTCACTTCCCCTGCCCCCCCTTCTACCTCTTGCCGCTCCCCCTAGTCTTCTAGTGCTTGCTCTATTCCTGCTCCCGGCCATGCTAACCCTAATGCTATTTTGGCGAGCTCTAGTTCTCCGGCTAAGAAGTTAGTCTCCTATCCTGAAGACTCTCCTATTGTTTCTACTAAAGTAGCTGAGGTTAGTCTTGAGGACCCCCACTCCCCTCAGAAAATTCAAAAGGAGAATCATATCCCTCCCAGAGGTGCAGAGTCGATTAATTTTGGTGTCAATTCTGATAGTGACCTCCCTTTTAACTTCGTTGGAATTTCCAAAAGATGCTCTGAGGACCAATTTATTTCTGCCAAATGGTTATTTTATGAAATCAGTGAGCTGAAGACCAAAAATCTGTCTCTTCATAGTAAGTTGGGGGAAATTGAAGCCAAAGTTGTTGGGTTAACATAGTTTGAAGTGGAGAAGAATACCTTTGCAAAGGATAGCATGCAAAAGGACAGTACTGTTGAAAATGACCTTGATAAAATTAAAGGAACCATGAAAAAAATTGCTAATCAGAATTGTAGAATTTCCAAACATAATTCATTAATCATTAAAGCTTTGACCAAAAGAGTGGAGAAAACCCAAAACAGAACGATGATTATTGACTTAGATAAGGAGAAAGACCAGGATGAGGATGCGGGGATTTCTAGGCGCACTAGATCAAGTATGAAGAGAAAAGCCCTATCTACCCCTGATGTGACTTAGATTTTCAAGGAGGGGGTCCAAGATATGGTGGACCTGGAAGAGATTGTTGACAAGCTTCTGAAGACTATGGATTAGCTTTGGCTGGGCCTCGGTTTGTCTGTCTACTGGCCTTCTGATGGCTTTTTTGTAGCTTTTTGTGGCTATCTATTTTTAATGGTTTTTTTCTTTATGGCAGCCTTTTTGTCTTGTGGACCTTTGTTTCGATCCTTGTTTGTAATGTTACTTTGTGGTTTTGGGTCCCTGTAAAACTCATTTATCCCTTTTATCAAAAACTAAAACTATCTGCTACCCAAGGACTCTATTCTCAATAGGTGCTCCAAACAATAATCTATTTACCATATAAAAATATTTGTTTTCTTATAATTATTTTGTATAATATGCAATCCTAATCTTTTTTTTTGTTAGAAATATAATTAAACCACTTATTTATTTATTGTGCACTAAATAATCAACATTAATTTATATATATATATATAATTAAATCACTTATTTATTTATTGTGCACTAAATAATCAACTTTACTTTCTTATAATATATATATTTATATATATATATTTTAAAATTTAATTAAATCACTTATTTATTTATTGTGCACCAAAAAATAAACTTTACTTTCTTATAATATATATTTATCTCTCTTTTCTTTATATATATATATATATATATATATATATATATATATATATATATTACTTCTTTTCTCTTTTCTAAAACTTATGGTAGAGACCTTTCTTTTGCTTTGTTTTATGTATACATGGTAATATTATATAAGCCACGTTTCTTTCTTTCTTTCTTTTTTTCTTTATTTTAAGTCCCCTTCGTACTCATATTATTTTTCATGTATGGGGGCCACGTTTCATTTTTTTTTTAAATGAGCATGTGAAAGTATTCCAAAGGATAATACCAAGCCTGAATCCTCTAAAACGTGGGCATTGAATAAAGGTATGAAAAATTATATAAATATTTTACTTCATTCCTGAAGTTTCATTCGGTTATTATTCTTACTTTTTACCACTCTGAAAGATGCAATTAATTAAATTATGTTTCTACCTCAATTCACTACATATACAACATACTAATTCACCACCAATACAATCCATATGCATTTCCATTTAATAATTTTGGGCATCCATTTTAAACAAACCTAGATGCCTAAATAAAAAAAGAGAAGATGTCATGGGTAGGAAAAAAATAGATAAGGGAAGAACCCTAAATTCAAACCCTAATCGCTATACTTTCTCTCCCTACCACATCTTCTCTGCAAGCTAGAGTTGAATGTAATGGGTGACGATAAACTTTTCAACCAATTGAATATTCAAGGGGAAGCTTAAATCGTTATGAAATGTTTCTTTTATTTTATTTTATGTTGGATGTTTTCTTACCATGCCCAAGTATTTTAAAGACTAAAGTACCATTAGCAGATATGAAGAATATAAGCTAATGCTATAATAATAGATTTGAGCCTACCGGTACATGCTTTTTGCGTAAGAGATGAATCTCATTTATAGACAACAAAAGATCTATGCAATAGTTGGAAAAAATTGGTTTACCAATTGAAAGCAGCATGATATTTTATAGATTCAATAAATTTACTTAGTGCTGATATAAGCTTAACTTCGTAGGGTAAAGGATGCCGCAATATTAAAAACTAAAATGTAAAAACCCAAATGTGCACTTTATTAGAATCTTGGCCATAATTTTTCTTTTTAGTAAACATACTCTAAAATCTTCGTCAAAGCCTTATTTTTAGGTTGCCAATATGCCAATTTGGGGAAGCGAAAGGTTATTTCCAGTGAGGGAGTGTTGGAGAAATGACAGCCATGTTGGATACTACCGCTGAAGGACCCTGTAAAAGCATTGGGAGACATAAATGCAAAATGAAGGAAGCATAGATAGGGAGCATGTTCTGTTTGAAGCACGCCTCTAAGCAATGTGATCTCATGAAATGCTATGGTTGTAGAATATGCACAAAGCGGATTTGAAAGGAAGTTCTCATAATCATTAAATTAATGAAGCACTCTGTGATACATCCTAACACTATAAGCTTTGCGTATGTTCTAGGTGTGTGAAGTCATGAAGGTTTGGTGGATGAGGGTTGCACATACTTCACACATCCACAATCCTTTCACAACTAGCTTGGTAAACATGTATGCAAAATTTGTGCATAGATCAAGCACGCAAACTATTTGTCATGATGCACAATTCCTCTTGAGGGTGTTCCTAAAGTTGAGGTCCCATTTTCAACCATGGGTTCAATTTTCATGGGTTTGATTTCCATGGATGCTTCTCCTTTAGAGCTTCTCCTACTTTTTATTCTATTTTTCCTGGAAATCACTGCAGTAGAGTGTAACATAAACAATGTATTGGGTATTCTTTGCCTACCAAGATCATATTTAACTTGAGAATTTTTTGAAATTTTGCAAAGAATCCTGGCTTAGGTAATGCTACTATGTTAAGATGAAGTGCACACAATTGAAATTAAACCATATTCTAAAGTTAATATCAAGAGTCCCATTCTCTCCCTCTGTCAGTATTCATATTAATAATTTGAATCCATATATTATTAATTTTGGTACGGGTTCTTCATATTTGTTGCACTAGTAATTTTGTATATTGTTGATGTGTTTTTTATGCACTTTTCAACATAGGCAGTACGTAGGTGAACTACCTCTCTTGAGAGACAATCTTCCACAATCAGATTGCAGAACACTATCCCAAGGTCTCTAATGTAATAGCTTGATAGTGCTTGGAATATCTCAGTTGTTTGATGTGATTTGTTGGAATCACAAGGTGGACTTACAGATGAGTTACAAAGCATGGAAGTTGGGTTTGCAAATGTAGTTTCAAAATGCTGAAAGTGAATGAATAGTGGCTATCCACTCAAAATAGCAAGTTGAAACTCATCAAGCTCATCTGATTTAGCTTCACGGTGATGCTTTGGGTCCTACTCTAACCAAGGATTAAAAGAAACAGCAAAAGGAGAAGGGTTAAGAAAAGCTATTCTAATCCTAAGCTACAAATGAACAGTAAGAATGGTGGCTGCTAAAGTAGACAAACTTCCTAAACTGGGTTTTGCTTGGCCAAGAGAAACCTACAGTTGCACAAAACTAGTGCAATCTTCAAAGGACTGCATATTTTTAGAATACACACACACATCATGCACATGTAATTGAACTAAGTTATAGTAATGAAGTAAAGAGGCTCAGACTATCTTTGCAAAGTGATTCATCATCAATGAACCACAAAAAAGCATGAGCTAGAAGTTCATCAAATACTAAAACAACAAACACCATCACCACTCCCATTCAAGAAACTAACACTAAAACTAACATGGAAGGTGAACCATGCATACATAAAGAGAAAACTCAAAAGGAACACCCATAAATCAAGCAATGTTGCTTTCTATTGCTACAGAATGTCTTTACATCAATTATCCAACCCTTACAAATGAGGGGCAAGCCCCTATTTATAGTTTTCGAAAGCCTAAATGAATGGCTAGGATTCAATTACATCGAATGGCCCATATTTGATTTACAATAGGGTTTCACCTACCCTCCATTATCTAGCAATTTAAAACACATTCCTTGTCTTTTCTCTGTTTTGTCATCTAGTGTCAGTCACTATAGCAATTTCGTCATTTAGCTAATTTCCCATTTCACTGTAGTTGAAACTGCCAGAAAATTGTCTTTTGCTTGATGTGCTTCCAGTGTTCTTTCTTTGATCAAATGATCCCATCAATGATTGGAATCAATGGATTGGTGGTCCCTGATTCGGGCAGAAAGCTCCTTAGAAATCATCATCATCTGGAAAAAGGTAGGACAACTCCCTTAATGGGCCTCTTTGATAGACCTACGGAAGGCTTCTTGACTCATGCAAACATGAAGTGTCGTAAGTGCATTTATACATGAGTTAAGGAAAATATCAATAAAATTTACAAATTCCTTATTAGATCTATCCATGCATCATCAAAATATCTTGATATTCATATTTGGAGCTAAGTTCGACCAAAAACATTAATGCGTGCTTCAAGGGTGCGAGTGCCAGAGGGTGGAAAGACAGCGGAAGAAAGCCAGAAGGAAAACAGTGGACGAAAGCCAAAATAGCCAGGAAGAAGGCGGGCTCCCAGATGTTCAAAATAGCCAAGAAGGAGGAGGGCTCCCAAATGTTCAAAATAGCTGGGAAGCAGGCAAGCTCCTAGATGTTCAAAATAGTTGGGAAGAAGGTGAGCTCCTGGATGTTCAAAATAGCCAGGAAGGAGGCAGACTCCCAGATGTTCAAAACAGCCAAGGAGGGATGAACTCCCAGAAATGGCCACGGAGGGCCCAGGTTTCAAAGGACAGGAAGGAGATGGCCGTTGGATGTTCCAAATGGCCAAAGAGGGATGGACTCCCAGAAACAGCCACAGAGGGCCCAGGTTCTGGAGGGCAAGAAGGAGATGGCCACTGGATGTTCTAAATGGCCAAAGAGGGATGGACTTCCGAAAATGGCCACGGAGGACCTGGGCTCCAAAGGGCCGAAGGGAGGTGGCCGCTGAAAGTTCCAAAATGGCCATGGAGAGGCGGAGCCTCAGAAATGGCCACGGAGGGGCCAGGCTCCTGAGGCTGGAAGGGAGGTGGCCATCGGAAGTTCCAAAATGGCCACGGAGAGGTGAAGCCCCAAAAATGGCCATGGAGGGGCTAAGCTCCAGAGGGCAGAAGGGAGGTGGCTGCCGAAAGTTCCAAAATGGCCATGGAGAGGTGGATCCCCAAAAATAGCCACAGAGGGGCCGGGCTCTAGAGGCCCGAAGGGAGGTGGCTGCTGGAAGTTCCAAAACGGCCACGGAGAGGCGGAGCCCTAGAAACGGCCACGAAGGGGCCAAGCTTTGGAGGCCAGAAGGGAGGTGGCCACCAGAAATTCAAAAATGGCTAGGGAGAGGTGGAGCCCCAGAAACGGCAATGGAGGGGCTGGGCTCTGAAGGGCGGAAGGGAGGTGGCCGTCGAAAGTTCCAAAACAACAAAAGGGGCACGAAGCTCTAAAACCACTAAAACTTAACCAAACTTTGATGAAACCTTGGTAGTTCATTTAAGCACATCAAACACATCCCAGATCTAAAAAAGGGTGACCCCAAACTCAAAAATGAGGAAATGGGAGTGACAAGGGTCCGCGGATATTTGCAAACAGCTAAGAAGAAAGGGAATTCCAGAGGGAAAGTTCTAAAACCATCAAAACTTAATGAAACATTAACAAAACCTTGGCAGTTCATTTACACACTAGGAACACATCCCAAATCCAAAAAATGGTGACCCCAAAGTCAAAAATGAGGAAATAGGAGTGACGGGGGTCCGTGGCTGTTTCCAAACAGCCAAGGAAGAAGGTAATTCTGGAGGGAATGTTCTGAAACCATCAAAACTTAATGAAATGTTGACAAAACCTTGGCAGTTCATTTACGCATTAGGAACACATCCCAGATCCAAAAAAGGGTGACCCCAAAGTCAAAAATGAGGAAACAAGAGCGACGGCGGTCCGCGGATGTTTCCAAATAGTCAAGGAGGAAGGGAATTCTGGAGGGAAAGTTCTTAAACCATCGAAACTTAATAGAATATTGACAAAACCTTGGCAGATCATTTATGCACTAGGAACACATCCTAGATCCAAAAAAGGGTGACCCCAAAGTCAAAAATGAGGAAACGGGAGCGATGGGGGTCTGCAGATGTTTCCAAATAGCGAAGGAGGAAGGAAATTCTGGAGGGAAATTTCTGAAACCATCAAAACTTAACAGAACATTGACGAAACCATGGCAGTTCATTGAAACACCCCAAACACATCCCAAATCCACCAAAAAGTTGTCCCCAAACCCAAAAATGTGGAAACTAGACTGACAGGGGTCCACAAATATTTTCGAAACAGCTAAAGCAAGAGAAAAGGCAGAAAGGAGATGGGGGACTTTATTTCTCCACAGATTTGAATACCCTAAGTAGGTGAATTTGGGTAGGGGATTTGATTATTTGAAGGCACATGACCAATTTGGGCTTAAAAATGGGGCACGCAAAACAAGACAAGAGCAAAGTAGCATGTCAGGAGAGAAAAAAGGGGGTCCCTGCCTACAATAGGGCGTGTGTGCAAAACATGCACAACAAATCGCGACTCACTGGGGAAATGCTCTAGAGAATTTTGATGACAAACTTGAATCACGAACCCAGAATCTCTAGTTTTGACCTTCATGCTAGGGCAAACAAACCAGATGCCCAACGAAAGGATAAAAACCATTAGCCAACCCAACCTTCAGTATGCTGAAAAGTGAAGTGTGTGCAATTGCATTAATTCCCATTCTTCAGTTGCTACAGGAACTCAATCTCCATTCAGTTAAGCTATGTAGTTTATTCTAACTCCAAAAGCATCTGGGACATTGCATCACTGCCAGTCAGGTGTCCATAGCCCCGATGAGGTTATCACTATGATTCTCCCGAACATTGCTCTACTACCAGCCGGGTGTCCATAGCCCTGGTAGAGTTGCTCGAATACCCCTGAAAAGTTGAATTTTCCTTTCTTTTACTTTTCAATGTTTTCTTTATTTCTTTATTTTCTCTTTTCAAGTCTTTTATTTCAACCCACAAGCATTGAAGCTCACGCTCAGGGCTAAGAATCACAGTGGTGCTTGAGCAAAATTTTAGATTTTTCACTTAACTAGACCTCACAAAAGGCCCTATAGTGACCGTCAAATTCTTAAGATGTGTAAGAGCTATAAGATTTTAGAATACATCAAAGTTAGACTAAACCAACAACTTATCCTCTTCGAATTAAACACCCAGATCACTTGACACTAAAATAAGACCTTCACCATCCACTCTGAAGACTTGATTAGAGTTTGACAAAGAAATACGTAAAACAACCCCAGGTGATAAGTATGGTTGTTGTGCGCATAGATGTACCTAGCTAAAAGCAAAGGGACCCCGAGCAAAGAAGCAACAAGGTGAAAGCAAACGAAAGGAAAACAACCTACAAAGTGAGCAACCTACACACACCAACTAACCTAAGGAAAGGAGGAAAGTGGAGTATTTACAGGAAACCTATACTACTCAAACTGAGCTATGTACAATGATATTTACAAAGAACTATGTTCAGGCAAGGCGAGCTGACATTAACACTCATTGGATTTTGCAATGCATGCACAAACAAATGGGAAATGGTTATCGTTCTTAACCATGAAAACTTGTCTTTATATTTTGAAAAAATAAATTCAATGTTGCAGCACTCAAGTTCAATCACGTCATCATGAAAAATCAGCAATTGAAGAGGCTCATTGAACCCATGGTTAATCCATAAACATGTTCATTTTCTGTTATTCCCATAATCAAAATAATAAGTGCAGTTATAAAAATTAAATGGAACAAGGAAGGATAAAACCTGGATGTCGTCACATGGAGGTGGCAGCGTTGGACAGTCAAGAGCAAGCACAACATCGTTGATCGTTGCGTTGGAAACCTCGGGCGGGCGCGGTGGAGGGTGCATCACTTTGGACAATCTACCAATGGGACCCACAACCTCCACTGGTTGTTCCTCGAGGAAGTACACCTCATCTGCCTGGGTTTTCATTGCCAAAACCTCTTCTTGATTGCTGTCTTCAAGGGGCAGCATGCTGTCCCATCTCCTTTCCCAAGTGTCAGCCTTATTTTCATGATGTTCATTGTCATGGGATGATGACATATGCGAATCTATCCTATTGCAGCCATCTGAATATGAGGGAGGATCAACAGCGATCATGGCGAAATGACTCCAAGTTGCATCTTGTAGTTAGTCAAGTGCTTCATCTCTATTAGCAACTATCTTAGCACCTCCGCCTTTGTCTTCTTCTTTTTGATGTTCATGCATCTCATCATGACATTCACTCATTTCCTCTTGCTCACTATCACTATAAATGGAGAAGGAGCTCCTGTCTCAATCTGGAAACTCTAGTGCATCACCATTTGGGGGCTCAAGGAGTATGTATTCATCGCTACCGTCTTCTAAGATGTGCTCTTCCTCGACATGAGCATACCTCCATAGTATAGCTCCCAATAGAAAGAAGTCATCAATCAATGGTACCTCATCAAGAGGACCAAATTCTACTACACAATCTCCCTCATAAGACTCGCTAAAATTCCCATCGTCCATAGTACACAACTGCTCTTCAAAAGGAAGAACTTCTTGGTGACTAGTGGACAGCATTCCTGCTTGATCTACTTCATCGCTCGGCAGTCCAAGACTGTATTGATGTCCTTCTATTACTGCCCGAACATCCTCTTGAGGTCCACCTTCAACTGAGCCATCACTTGATTCAAAATTTTGGTCTTCTTTTTTGATATGGACAGCAAGTAGAGGAGGTTAGGTACTTGGTTTCCTTGCTTGTTCTTTGACTTGCTTGATGACTTCTTGGCACAGTCCGCATGCAAATTCAAAGTGTGATGAATTATGAAGTCTGCACCAATTTGGAAATAGTATAACTTCCAAAGCCACTTGGTATTTTAGCTCTGACAAATCCTTTGCTAATCTGGAGATGTGTTGGCCATATCTTTCCGCTATTGAGTCCTCATCATCACTTCAAAAAGAAGCTTGATGGTAGACAGCCATGGCGAGTGGTTGCTCCCACTCCCCCAAATCTATGTTTTTAGATTTTTGATCACTGTCGTTTATGAAGGAGAGGTCTTCTAACCTGATTTTGTTTATGCTTACATCATCTCGTTCTGCTGCTACAAGGCTTTTAGCCTCCTCTTCTTCTTTATTTTCAGCATTTGTGTTGGCTGTCCTAGCATATGCTACTACAAATTTTGTTAGTTCATCTTCAATTTCCATTCGTTCTTCTTCTTGAGTGGAGGACTACTCTTCTTCAATGGAGGGAATACCTACTAAACTGGTTACAATCAGATTTTCATCAATGCACCTTGCTGTCCCAAGACTTTCAGCTCCTCCCTCTTGGTTTTCATTTTCTATGTCTGCTGTCCCAACACCAACTTGTGTCAATTTTCTTGGTTCATCTTTACTTTGCTGTCCTTCGAATGTTGACAACTCTTCTGCCTCATTGGATAGCTTCTCCTCATTGAGAATTGGCTGCTCCACCTTGTCCAAACAACCCTTGGCTTGAGAAATGATGTTGTCACATGATGGACACATAAATTCTGAATGTGGTGCATTGTGAAATCTATGCCAACTTTCCATTAGTACTTCCTCTAATCTTGGTCCATCCTTGCTGCTCAAATGTTCCTGGATCAGCTCCTTAAATGCATTGGCTACCATGGTTTGCAATTCTTCCTATGGGTCTTTGGGGGCCAAGGGCAGATAGATTTCCCAGAAAGGGATTTCTCCTTGCAAGACCTTTTCAATTCTACTCAAGAATGTGAGACACCCCAACTTGTTGTGCCTATGAGTGCAATGGATCCGACATCTGTTTGCCAATGTGAATTGCTGCAATGGCTTCTTCAGTCTCTTGTTCAAATGTGCATGTAACTGAGTGATGTCAATTTGTGCATGTAGCTCCATTTTGACTCAGTTTTTACTTGCCTTCAAAAATTTCTAATTTTTAGCATAAAAGAGATCTCCCTATCTCAATTTTTTTCTTTGAAAGTGCTCTTTTTGATTCCAAACTTTCAACTTTGTAGCCTCAACTTGTCATGCCCTCCTTCTAGCGTCAGTTTTGTTGATGTGTTTTTTATGCACTTTTCAACACAGGCAGTGCGTAGGTGCACTGCCTCTCTTGAAAGATAATCTTCCACAATCAGATTGCAAAACACTATCCCAAGGTCTCTAATTTTAGGTCTTGATAGTGCTTGGAATATCTCAGTTGTTTGATGTGATTTTTTGGAATCACAAAGTGGACTTATGGATGAGTTACAAAGCATGGAAGTTGGGTTTGCAAATGCAGTTTCAAAATGCTAAAAGTGAATGAACAGTGGCTATCCACTCAAAAAAGCAAGTTGAAACTCATCAAGTTCATTTGATTTAGCTTCATGGTGATGCTTTGGGTCCTACTCTAACCAAAGATTAAAAGAAACAACAAAAGGAGAAGGATTAAGAAAAGCTATTCTAATCCTAAGCTACGAATGAATAGTAAGAATGGTGGCTACTAAAGTAGATAGACTTCCTAGACTGGGTTTTGCTTGGCCAAGAGAAACCTACAGTTGCACAAAACCAGTACAATCTTCTAAGGACTACATATTTTCAAATTACACACACACATCATGGAAATGTAATTGAACTAAGTTGCAGCAATGAAGTAAAGAGGCTTAGACTAGCTTTGCAAAGTGATTCATCATCAATGAACCACAAAAAAGCATGAGCTGTAAGTTCATCAAATACTAAAACAACAAACACCATCACCACTCCCATTCAAGAAACTAACACTAAAACTAACATGGATGGTGAACCATGCATACATAAAGAGCAAACTCAAAAGGAACACCCATAAATCATGCAATGTTGCTTTCTATTGCTGCAGAATGTCTTTACATCAATTCTCCAACCCTTACAAATGAGGGGAAAGCCCCTATTTATAGTTCTCCAAAGCCCAAATGAATGGCTAGGATGCAATTACATCGAATGGCCTAGATTTGATTTACAATAGGGTTTCGCCTACCCTCCATTATCTAGCAATTTAAAATACATTCCTTGCCTTTTCTCTATTTTGTCATCTAGTGTCAGTCACTATAGCAATTTCGTCATTTAGCTGATTTCCCTTTTCACTCTAGCTGAAACTGCTTGAAAATTGTCTTTTGCTTGATGTGCTTGCAGTGTTCTTCCTTTGATCAAATGAGCCTGTCGACAATTCGCATCAACGGATTGGTGGTCCCTAATTTAGGCAGAAAGCTCCTTAGAAATCATCATCATCTAGAAAAAGGTAGGACAACTCCCTCAATGGGCCACTCTGATAGACCTACGAAAGGCTTCTTGACTCCTACAAACACGAAGTGTCATAAGTGCATTTATACATGAGTTAAGGAAAATGTCAATCAAACCTACAAATTCCTTATTAGATCTATCCATGCATTATCAAAATATCTTGATATTCATATTTGGACCTCATTTGAACCATAAACATTAATGTGTGCTTCAAGGGTGTGAGCGCCAGAGGGCGGAAAGACGGAAAAAGAAAGCCAGAAGGAAGATAGCGGATGGAAGCCAAAACAACCGAGAAGAAGGTGGGCTCCCAGATGTTCAAAATAGCTAGGAAGGAGGCGGGCTCCTAGATGTTCAAAAAAGTCGGGAAGGAGGCAGGCTCCTGGATGTTCAAAATAGCTGGGAAGAAGGCGAGCTCCTAGATGTTCAAAACAGCCAAGAAGGAGGCAGGCTCCCAGATGTTCAAAACAGCCAAGGAGGGATGGACTCCCAGAAATGGCCATAGAGGGCCCAGGTTTCGGAGGGCAGGAAGGAGATGGCTGCTAGATGTTCTAAATGGCCAAAGAAGGACAGACTCCTAGAAATAGCCACAGAGGGCTCAGGTTCTAGAGGGTGGGAAGGAGATCGCCAACGAGGGATGGACTTCTGGAAATGGCCACGGAGAACCTGAGCTCTAGAATCCAGAAGGGAGGTGGCCACCAGAAGTCCCAAAATGGCCATGGAGATGCAGAGCTCGAGAAATGGCCACGGAGGGGTCAAGGTCTAGAATCCGAAGGGGAGGTGGCCACCAGAAGTTCCAAAATGTCCATGGAGAGGCGGAGCCCTAAAAACTGCCATGGAGGGGCCGAGCTTCGGAGGCCAAAAGGGAGGTGGCCGCTGGAAGTTCCAAAACGGGCACAGAGAGGCAGAGCCCCAGAAATGGCCACGGAGGTGCCGGGCTCTAGAGGCTAGGAGGGAGGTGGCTTCCAAAAGTTCCAAAATGGCCATGGAGAGGCACAGCCCCAGAAACGGCCATGGAGGGTCCGGGCTCCAGAGGGCAGAAGGGAGGTGGCCGCCGGAAGTTCCAAAACAACAAAAGGGGGATGAAGCTCCTAAACCACCAAAACTTAACCAAACTTTGAAAAAACTTTGGTAGTTCATTTAAGCACATCAAACACATCCCAGATCTAAGAAAGGGTGACCCCAAAGTTAAAAATGAGGAAACGGGAGCGACGGGGGTCCGCAGATGTTTCTAAACAGCCAAGGAGGAAGGGAATTCAGGAGGGAAAGTTATGAAACCATTGAAACTTAACAAAACATTTACAAAACCTTGGTAGTTCACTTACACACTAGCAACACATCCCAGATCCAAAAAAGGGTGACCCCAAAGTCAAAAATGAGGAAACGGGAGCAACGAGGGTCTACAGATGTTTCCAAACAGCCAAGGAGGAAGGGAATTCTGGAGGGAAAGTTCCAAAACCATCAAAAATTAACAAAAAATTGAGAAAACCTTGGTAGTTCATTGAAACACCCCAAACACATCCCAAATCCACCAAAAAGTTGTCCCAAATGCCAAAAATATGAAAACTAGACCTACAGAGGTCCACAGATGTTTCTGAAACAACCAAGGCAAGACAAAAGGCAGAAAGGGGATGGGGGACTTTATTTCTCCATGGATTTGAATACCCTAAGTAGGTGAATTTTGGTATGGGATTTGATCATTTGAAGGCACATGACCAATTTGGGCTTAAAAATGGGGCACACAAAACAAGACAGGAGCAAAGCAGCCTGTCGGGAGAGAAAAAAAGGGGGTCCCTGCCTACGGTGGGGTGTGTGTGCAAAACATGCACAACATATACCAAACTTAAAACAAGATGATTATTGTTCTTATTTTCTGTTGCGTATAGACTAGTTAAAGCTTTAGTCCTATTAAGATAAACTGTGTTATTTTTCAAATCTTTACACCAAACATTTGGATGGTATCCTTGGGAGTTTAAATTTTTTCTACTCCGTAAGTAGTTTCCCAATCTGATGAAATCATTATTTCCAAAAAAAGAATCAAATGTTAATGTCTAGAACCTACAATATCAATACAAACTAATTGAACTCTATATGTAAATATAAGCTTTTGTGGAGTACTTACATGATAAAGCAACATACAAAGTAAGATACCCAAAGCTCTGTGCATGAGAAGATGGCATCCCTGGATCAACCTTTAGAGCTAGAGCAGAAGGAGGGTGATGTTGTTTAAAGACATTTTTCAAAAGTTTTGAATTACTTGTATTAAGAACACTGTCTGTTATGGCCCATAAGACTCCACCATCATGTCTACAAATCACTACAGTAGCAAAGATTGTTGAAATTCCCCCTCTCCCCCTTCAAAATGGATTTTGAAGAAAAGGCTTAAGAAACTTTCAAGTGAATGCAATCACTATAGGGTTCCCCCCGAAGAACAGAATTGTTTAAGGCTTATGTAATTTTCAAGAAATCACATTCAACAGGTGTAAGGCTAGGCCCCACTACCTCCCAACATCCTTTTCCCTACTTCACCTCATGTCCTTCATGCCCTCTTTTTCTTTTGTATGTTTCTCATATCCTCTTGGGTATAATATTTATTTCTAATTCATCAAATAATTTATCTCTTACCATAATCATATTTACTTCTATTCCATTTATCATTGAATACATAATCTTAAATTAAATATATATTACAACACCCCCCACCCTCCACCCTCTCTCTATCAATATATATATATCAATGATAATATTAATTTTAATATTAGTATGTAATAATATCTTTTATTTACCTTTTATTCATTTCTTTATCCAAATATTTTAAATTTTATAATTAATTTGTAGTAATAAATGGATGATTAATCCCTTATATTAAATTTGAGAATAAACATTATTTATAAATGTAATTTTATGCTTTTATTTACGTATAATTTAATATTTTTAATTAACGACATTTGTTCAATAAAGTAACTATTTTAGTAATAAAACATTTACTGTCAATATAGAAATATACTTTAATTTGGTAATTGAACAAGGCCACTTAAAGTGATAAGTTTACCAAATAATTCCAATGGTGTAATTATTAACGAATTCACAAATAACACTTACACCAAGAATCCAGAAAGATCAATTCAGAGGGGCACTATATTAAGTTATTCTTCAATAAGAGACTTAATTAAGGCATGTAATTGTATAAAAGGGCCAATGAAAGCTTAAGAAAGGTGTAAATATTGATGACAAGCCTAGGAAAGTGTGAAAGTTTGTTACAAGACTTTACAAAACTTTGAAAAAGGTCTTAGTCAGGTGAATTATACCATTATGGTCCTAGAAAAGTGTGAAAATGTGTTACAACACCTTACAACACCTTTACAAGACATCATTAAATGCACTTTATTCAATTTGTAAGGGCCCAAGACCTAGTGTTGATGTGTAGATAGCTCACAACACCAAATCAAGGCCTCATTAAGTTTAATTTATCATCAATTATTCCCATATCAAGCAAGTATACACATTTTGGCAATACATTCATCCCCCACTTTAGTGAGAGGATGAACTTGCTTCAAACTCTCACTAAAGTAGCCATTCAAGAGAGATATGAGTGTATAGATGTAGGTGACAAAGAATGGAAAAGATCAAGAAGGTAGTCAAACCCCTAGGATCCAAGATCCTTAGTCAAACTATCAAGATATATAATCATGCATTGGAAAGAACTAAAGGAAAGAAAAATGAGGTGGAAAAGATGTGCTCACTTTGGGGCTGTGGATGCTAAATCTGCAATATGTTAAGCATTAACAAGAATAAGTCAAGAAAAACACAACAAATCTAATATCCCTATGAAATATTGCATCATGTTAGATATGCTAAATGAGATATTAAAACAATATGAAAAGCTAAATAAGCATATAAACATGAATCCAAATTTATCTCATAGTGGATTGGTGCTTCTATGGAAAGAAGCCCTTTCCCAATCCTTGCTAAACTCTATGATATGTTGATATGAAACTACTTTGAAGATGATATGAGATGGGAAAAATCAGTTCCCAATTGAAGAGAGTGAGTTTGTATGAGATTGTGGAGGATTTGTTGAAAAATGAAGCCTTCTATTTATAAAATGTCAAATGCTAAGAGTGCTAAAAATAGAGCAATGTGGCATAAATTTTTTGCCAATGAGATGAAGCCACTTGTCACATTGTGAGTGGTTTGAGGAATGAGCACATTTTGGTCAATGTGCCAAAGAGGGGGAGATTTAAATTTGAATTTGAGAGTTAAATGTTAAGTTTGACTTGTGCAAGAGACATGTAAGAGCCATGTAAGAGTTCATAAATGCCTTGTTGGATGTACATGTCAACTTGTTTTTGAATTCAAACTTGGAGAATATTTCCCTTTTATGCCAAGTTGAAAGTAAATAAAGATTTTGATAAATCAATTAAATGCATTTTTATGTGCAAGTGGCAAAATCTAGAGAATACAAGTGATTAGGTTTAGCATTCAATCATGGATTAGATTAGTTAAGATGATGTTAGATGCCTTTGACCCATTTGACTTAGATTTAGGGATTTAAGCTAAATCAAAGGGAGATGAATGATGATTTGAGATTTAATTAAATAAAGGTTTGATTTATTTAATCAAAGAAGGAATGATAGGCTTAAATTAAATAAAGTTAATTTATTCAATTTAAGTGAATGAACTTAGGAGATTGAATTAAATGAACCTGATTTACCTGATGAATGGATGAGTGTGAATTTGATTTATGAATGTGATGCTATTTAAGTGCACAATGCTAATTTCACATGTCTACATTTTTTCCCTCTTTGAAGCAATGTACTTGTTGCATTTTTTCAAAGAATAAACTTGTCATGATAAAAAATATAAAAAAATTCTAATTTTTTTAGATGCCCCAGCAGAAAGTATACTAGAACATTGCCCCCTTGATAGATCGAGTGAAAAGATTCGATTTGAGGGTCTGTCTTGCGATAAAGAGGTTCAAGATGGATGGTTATGATGATAATGCAAATGAGATGATTTCAAGATGCTTAGAATAACCAATCTATATTATCCTAAATAACTTAAATGATGATATGATGTATGTGAGATGGATGATGTGGTGATTCCTATATGATTTGGAATGAATGTTCTATGTAGATGCTTAGACTAACAGATCTATATTATGATGATGAACATGCATGTGGGATGATATGTAGAATATTGATGGTTTGTGGATGTAGGATGGATGCACTGGTGATGATGATTAACTATTCATGACATAATGTTAGTGCAGAAAAGAAGAAATGAGATGATGACAAGAGGATCCAACATAATGTTAGTGCAGAAAAGAAGAAATGAGATGATGACAAGAGGATCCAACAAGTTCATGATCTGACAAGACTTTATTAGAGATGATGATGATGATAGATGATGATTCACTTATCAAGGATTGGGATTTTAAAAGGGCTACTTACCTTATGTTTGATAACACACCTAGATACGATGCATCAAGGTATAAAGAATGAGGATGGCATTGTACCTAGTGTGATGGAATTTGACTCGACAAATAGATAGGAGTATTCTTGTTCACACTTGACATATGGAAACCTTGCTAGGACATACCTAACAAAGCAAGTATTCACCAAGTTATATTACAAGAATGTCCAACAAGCACAACAGACAAAAGATAAGGATTGTTGCCCCATTCCTATCTCTCTAAATCCTTCATTCAGATATCATCGAGAGGTCTTTGGAATGAGCGCAATAAGATAAATCAAAAGAAAAGATCAAGTATGCAAACAAGACAATGTTCTTCATACCTCTAGCCAAATGGATGTGTTTTGATAGGATAAGAATCCAAAATGATATCCAAAATGATGCCCATTGTAGGAATGATATATCCTAGGACATGCATTGTATAGGATGATGATGGGTTGATAAGTTGATTGATAGGTTGTTGATATAAGGTTGACTGACATGTTTGAAAGTGATCAAGATTTTGATTTTCCATTTAATGGTTTGTTGTTTTGATTTTGATTTTATGTTTGAAGTTTTCTTTTTGTTGATTGTTGTGATTGTTTCTATTTTTTTTTCCAAAGGATGAAGGTGATGGTTAGTTTATTATGGATGATTGATTATTGTGGGAAAAAGAAAGATGAGAAGGCTGGATTTTTTCAAATATTTGGATGTTTTTGACATTTTTGGAATGTTTTGACGTTGTTTTTGGTATTTTCAAGATTTTACAAATGTTTTGATTTTTTATTTTTTTGAATTTTTGGGGTTTTCTAAGATTTTGTGAATGTTTTTGGATTTTTTTTCTTAGGGGCTGATCAAAGATGAGCCTTGCCTATGTTTAAGCTCAGAGACAATGTAATTCAGATAGCAAGTTTTTGATGTTTTCTGACATTTTGAGTGTTCTTTTAGAATTTTTTTGTTTTTCTAATATTTTTTTTGGGTTTTTCTCATGATTTTGATGATTTGAATATGGATATGTGTGATGACATCAGTGCTCTATTTGGTGATTTCATTGAAAACCAAGCTAAGGTTGATTGATCCGATTGATGGATTGATGGTGATAACATTGTTGAGGATACACAACAATGCAAGGATAGTGTTACGCAACATAAGAAATGGGATGTTGATGGGATTGATGACGATAACATTGTTGAGGATGCACAACAATGAAAGGATAGTTTTTAAGCAACACAAAGATTGGGAAAGATATCCCCAAGATGATGGATTGATTGGATTCGATTGATCATGATTGTTGAAGCTTGATTTAAAACAAAATTTGTTTGAATGATTTGATGTGATGTTTGACGTGTGAATTAGACGTGACTAATGTGATTAGTTGGATTGATGTTCAATGAAAGATGAAGCCTGATAAGGAAAATCTTCTTGCCCAAATATGCCATGGGCTAGTGATTTGGAATTTTTCTCACAAGTGGTGGACTAGTTTTATTTCACGTTTCCCAATGTTATGATCACCACATAAGTTGGAGGATATAGATCAAGATTTATTCCCGAAGCAAGATGTAAATATCTTCCCCCAATGTCTAGCAATGTATGGAATTCCATTGATGGATGCTCGGATAAGTGTATGGATGGATGGATATGGCAAGCATGCAAAGGATGTCGAGGATTATTTTGTGATAAGATAAGGTGTTTGAATGGAGGAATTATTTATTGAATAATGCTTCAAGGTTCAGATAACCTTGGATCAATGAAAATGACCCATGTCAAGATGTTTAGCATAAGTAAGCGTAAAGTGTGCACCAAAATTTCACCAAGATCGAGATAACTTAGATGATGGATAAAGATTGATGAAAATCTATTGGATAAATGGTTCATGGATGAATGAATTTATTATGCCTGAGATGGATGGAATGTCCGATTTATTATGGATGGGATGAGATGCTTTCACCTAAAGTGGCACACATAGATGCTCAATTCTACACATGACGCCTGTTTGCCAGGTTTTCATCATGGTACTTGCCCAAAGCACCGCCCATGTGATTTTCACTAGAGGATGATTTTTATCTTTACTGTTTTCAATCCCTTTTCTAGTTTTTTTGTATTTTCATATTTTTTTATTTTTTTTATTTTTTCTCAAAGATTTTAAGCTCATGTTAAATCACATGGTGTTGATGTAGATGCCACTGTCATAATGTTCCATTGATATCCTACTTGAAGAAGCTTCTTTTCTAAGATACATGCACTTAAATACAACTTTTGGGATTCTTGATCTACTTCATTGATATTGAGGTTAACTCTATCTTTGTGTGTACATCGCGATAGAGTGCGTTCAAAATCCTTATGATGAAGGGTCATTTCCAATACATGGTTAATTTGAGAATTGAATATCATGCACGGACATGTGGATGGAGTGTGTTTAGGGATAAGAGATGGATTGGTTGACAGTTTGGAATATTTGACTCTCCAAACTTGGGAAGATGAGCAATGATGGGTGGATACAAAAGTGTGCGTGAAATTAGGACCAAGTGCTTGATACACTTTGTACATCACTTAAAAATTCTGCTTTTTCTTTTGTGGACATCTTTGATGGATACTTTTCCCTTTTTAATTTTCCCCATAGTTTCTTTGATTGATGGAGTTTGATAGGGATAATCTTTCTTTGTATTTTTTGGTATGCATGCGTATTTGATTTTTCCATTATGCTTCCTTGTTTCTTCTACTTTGATAACATTCTTTTTGTTTTGATTCAAATCCTTCTTCTGATGTTGGTCCCAATTCATGGACAGGGTGATGGGTGGATGAAGATTTATGACATGGTTGGTTGTAGTATTGGCATCGGTTTCATCATAAGGATTCTTTGTGCTCCCTTTGTTGACATTTCCTTGAGACATAGTTTCCCCTAGTATTGTAGAAGTAGTACCTTCATTCTTTGATTTTCCTATTCCAAGAGCTCTTGTTTAGAATGCATTCTCTGATAAATGACCACTGCCGATCATGTTATTTCGATTGGATGCTCCACTAACTTTGAAATATCTTGTTCTACCTGACCTATTTTCTTGAGTGGATAATGCTGGATATCTTTGTTCATGGTATCTCCAATTTAAATTTTGGATATATCTAATCCTGATGTTGGAAACTCAGTCTAATTATAGGAATCAATAACCTTCTCTTTCTGTGTAATAATATCAGGAGTAAAGGAATCTTGTTCTGAATGAAGATCATCTGTGTCCATCTATAGAAAGCATCTCATAGGTAGATGAAGAAGTATGTGCATCTTGCATAGATAGGAGAGTGTCCATTAGATTATTGTAGTATCTCGAAGATATAAATTTTTGATCTTGAATGATTTCATAGTTGCTTTCAACATCCTTTGGATCAATTTCTTGACATGGGTTAGTTTCAAAGGATGGATTACTTATAAAAGGTTCTTGGGTGTCATCATTAGGTATGGGAATTGGCTCAATATCCTCTTCAGTTTATAGTGCACTTGGATCAAATTTTGAGTTTAAGATTCCTTCAATATTTGCAACCATGAGGTTGAACGATGTCAATATGTCTTGGAAAGGACCATTGCTAGACTTTGGTGAAATATGTTGATCATGCTTTGGAATGAATTTTTGAGATATGCCCTCTAACTCGTTAGGTGATGTAGATATATTTTCAACATGGTCATTGGTTGAATCCTAATTATTGTGCCCAATACTTATCATTTTTCATGTTTATGCTTGTGTTTGTTGGGTAGCTTGAGCAGCTTGTGTGGCTTGAGAGGCTTGTTGAGCTTGTGTTGCTTGTTGCATGGCTATATATTGTTGGATGGCCTTTTGGTAGGCTTGGTGAGCTTGTAGCGCAATGTTATATTTTCTTGTTGTGTTTAGTTTTGTTGGTAATGGTGGTGGATTTGGAATTGTGTTGGATGTGGTCACAAGTGGTTGAGATACATTTGAAGCGATTGTGGTAGTGAGGGGTTGAGATGTGATGGGCATGATAGTGGTGGTTGGAATAATCGAAGTGATAGGGATGGTTGGGATGATTGAGGTGATAGGTCCTTGGGAGACCATATTTTTATTTTGGATTGACATTGTTGTTTGATTAGATACCATCCATTGGTGTGATTTCGATGGTTTATTCAAAGGATTTGACATGATGGTTTGATTGGTGTTAGGTAGATTGATTTGGAAGGAATGATTGGTGTTAGGTAAAGGGGGAAGCCCTAAACCAAGGATGATGTTGATATGGGTAATGGTGGTGGAGATGTCTTTTGGCGCAATGACTCAACTATTTTGATAAGTGTAGAAATTTGATCTCACCAAATTTGATTTTGATTTCGATCTTGACTCCCTTGATATAGTTGATTTGGTGTTTGTTCAAGTAGATTTGGTATGCATACTTGTGGTTTTTGTATGGGATCGTGGACAAATTGATTTGGGACAATGTTTTGATTTGGGATGGTGTTCATATTTGGCATGATAGGTTGAAATTGAACATTGTTGGTGTTGGAAATCTCATTTCCTTGATTTAGGTAACTTTTATTTTGCATGGTGTTACCTTGACTTGGATTAATACATGGATTTTTTAAAATCTTGTTTGGACTTTGAACAATATTTGTATGATTCGTAAACATATTTATCCCAAATTTTTCCAAGTGTGGATTCATGTTTGGTAATCTTGTACTTGGTATATTCACTTTTGGTATGTATGGATTTGGTGGGATAATGTTGTTTTGTTGAAGACTTATGCATTGAGTATTTGGTTGCAATGTTGGACTTGGATTTAAATCTACCATCAGAAAAGTTGTTCCAAGATTTAGATTGGGTAGACTCACATTTGTTGTACCATTGAGGTTTGTAGGAGATAATAATCCCATGTATGGATTGTATAAATGTGAGTTTTGAAAATCAATTGGCATTGTAAGGCTTTGATAGTTTGGTTGAATTAGATTACTCATGATGTATGGATCAATTTTATATTCCATGTTCCTCCTATGTTGAGGTCTAGTTTGGACCGCAAAGTAAGGATCAATTTTCAAGAATGTGGGAGGTGAACCTTTAATTCTTTGGGTTGATTTAAACTCTAGGTATAAAAAAAAAGTCTAAGTTTTTAAGGATCAAAAGGATGGTGATGAGCTATGAAAAATGGATGATTGGTGAATGATTGGAACTCTTAGGAAACCTTGAAGAGGATACTAAACTTTAGGACTTGGATTGATGTTTTGATTTGATTTGGATAGTGAACTCATAAACCACAAGATGTTTGGATGTTATCAAGGGATAGGCTTGTTCACAAAGATTGATAATTTGACTAGATATGTAGAGAAGGATTCATCTACACACATAATCAAATGAAATGATTTTGATTCGGTTCAAGTGATTTTCCCAAAGTTTAGCATGAGGTATTTTTTCAAGATTTCCAAGAATTGTTTATGAGATGATTTTGATTTGATGTTTGGGGGATGGATGAAAGTTTTGATTTTTGTCCTAAGTGACTTAGATATACTTTGTTTACTTAGACCAATATATTGAAGAACACGCCTTTCTCTAAGAATAGATCAAACCAAAAGACCAATTTTTGCTCAAAAGATGATAAAAAGATAAACAAGCACATGTGTGGGGTTCAATTTGTTATCTTTGCTTAGTGAATTTGTTTTACCACAAACACACTTCTTTCTTAGTTTTCAAACTGAATGTCTATGTCTCAATTCCATTTCATTCCACAAGGTCCATTATGTGAAAATCAAGGTTTCAAGAGCATAGTTTCCTATTGTTGACTTTGAAATCAACAAATCAAGATATAGGTCTCAATGTTTAGAAGCCTTTTAGGGATAAGAACCCCTAGGGACAAGTAGTAACATGAGGAATTTTCAAAGGTATTTGTTCCTTACAAAGGGTTTGAAATTATAATGATTTGTTGAATGTTGGTTTCAATGTTTTGGATACAAGAACTCTATTTTCAAATTGACTCACAAGGATTATAACATCCTAGCTCAATTGGTACATTTTTCTTGGTGGGCTTACCTCATGCCCTTCATAGTAGAAGAGATGATTTTACATGCAACCAAGGAAAAAATATAAAGGTATGTTAAGAATGAAGTCTTAACCTCTATATTTTAACCAAAATTGGACATGGAAAGTAACTTCTTGGAATCTAAGTTCCAATGCACCACTTTGATTAACTCATTGGATGGACTAGTTGGTTACTACAAACAAGGGTTTTAGTTCAACCTTTCGTTCATGGAGATTGACCCATATGGTGAGAGTTCCTTTTTAGATCCATCTCATCAAATCCAACCATGTGATACTGGAATTTACTCCAATACCCACATTTATATCCCGGTTGGAAATACTCTTGGATTTAGAGTGTTACCAATTGAGTCATTCCCTTGGGTGAGTACTTTTTCCCAAGGTAGGCCCTCTAAGATAGACAAAAGTGAGTAAACATATTCATAGTTTGATCAACCTTCATTTAGAAACAAAGGGAGAACACATGCAATAGGTTTACTCACACTCACAAAGTGTTTTGTTCAATTTTTAAACCCAAACTAAAGTGTGGAGGTGATTACTTTATCTCAACCTAAGATCACAAAAAAGGCCTTTTGATTCTCAAGATCAATGTAAAGTGTGAGAGAAGCACATATGTCCTTTTCAATGATGTTAGTTTAAGTAGCCATCATGAAGACAAAGTTGTACATGTTCATTTTAACCTTTCAAAGAAATGATTTTTATTCATTTTAAAGAACCAAAATGAGATTTGAAAGTTGCCTTGTTCAATTTGTTAACCTCAAACAAAATCTAGTCAATTTACCTAAAGTTCATTTTAACCCCTTTGTAATGAAAATTAGAAGCTTTTGAAATGTTTGATTTAAAGCCCATAAAAAGAAAATAAGCTGGTTTAAAACAAAAAACTAAAGCATAGAACAGAAGCCTTAAGCATTTAAAAATGCTTTTTCAACTCCCAATTTAATGCTTCAATCCTCTTCGATTCTAAGATTCATCCAAGATTGTTTCAAATGCTCCAACGTTTCAAGTATTTTGTGTGAACAAAATCCCTCCTCCTTGCCTTTCCTTCCTTCTATTTCCTCACTCTTCCTATTAGATAATAAAAAAAAAATGATAATTATACAAGGATCAATTTATTAACTAAAATCATTTTACACATTATATTCAAGTAATGGAATGATTTCAAATGAAATGATTTTGAACAAATAAATGAAGATTTAGTAATAATCTTGCTTTCTATAGACTTTCAACACAAATCTTAGTCAAAAATAGACATTTTACCAACAAAGCTCAAAGTCTCCTCTACTAACAATTTAAAATCAGAAAAATTTAATGCGGATAGGTAAAGATTTGATGTGATCTAAGTAAGATTTGGAATCTCCTCCACTTGGCCTGTAGAAAATCATAAATGAGCAATGTCACTCAAGAAAATGTAGCAAATCATGAATGGGTGATTTCAAGGTATAAATGCCTTGGTATTTATTGAAATATCTATGACTTGAATTCATTGATGCCATGTTATCTCCCTAATTTGAACACATTATCCCAAGAAAATAAATGTCAAATATAAAAACTTAGTTTTCTTTCAAATGCACTTTTCAAAATCAAAGACTTTTTGGCAGGTATTCATTGATGACTTTGATTGAACAATAAAAGAATTAATGACATTATCCCTTCCAGATGCCCACAACCTCCTTACTCATGTCCCCACATAAGCATGGCCTCCATGTTAATGACAATAGGTTCCTTCTAGGAATATGGGTCGTATAGATGTGAAATGTATAATACTTACTAGTGTTCAAGCTCACTATTGGCCCCCAAAAATTATTATGGACTTAGATTATTCAATGTTCACATCAGTATTAGCTAACCTTTCACTTCTCCAATCTAGTGTGCAGTTGCCTGAATTGACAAGGCATTAAGTTTAGACCAAGATGTTACAGAATGATTATTAAACTGAAAATTACAGCCAAGATGTTAATAATGCACCCAACTTTGATGTTCAACACTCACGATCTCATGGGCAGATGGGAATTGAAACTAGACTAAATTACTTCCAACATTCAGAGAAAATATTGATAAGAGTATTAAAAAAATCAAGCTGAACCCACTGCTATTGATTTCTCACAATAAACAATAAATGGGACTCTAACAGGTGGGTCAATGTGATGAATGCAGAATGTGGAAGAAAAACAACACACAAAACCATTTTATAGAATGTCTTAAAGGAATACAGTCTCATGCTGCCATTGGTGTAAAGCTAGGCTCAAAATAGAATTGTTGAAAAGGCTTCAGGCACTTTCGAGCAAATGCAATTGGCAGGTGATAAGAACAAATTTCTCAGCCTTTTCCGCATCCTCCCCTAGCGAGTTCAAGAAAGCTAAAATATAGGTAAAGGTGGCAGCTAAATCAAGAGGAATGGTAGGCTTGAACTCGACCTCCAACATCGATAGCTAGTACAAAGACTGGCAACAAAGACTGCTATCGTTGGTTTGAAAGTCAATTAGCAGAATAAAGGTTTGTTGCCTCAAAATCTTCTCTTGGCCTTTAGTGAAAAATACTTTCAATGGATCCACAACTGGAAACGGTGTAGAGATACTTCTTCTTTATGTTATAGTGCTGAACAAAAAACATAGGTCTCTATCTACTAGGCCATAATGATACTCCATCCACCTTCATCAAGTACTAGGTCTCTTAGCCAAAAACCCATACTCAAAGAGCACTGATTAAGTAGCGACAATGACAATCTATAGCTTTGGCTACTACGATCTCCTCCATACTGTTTGCATTCTCTTATATTTATTGGTGTTGACACCTTATGAACAAAAAGGTATATCGTTATGGACCTCCATAACAACACATATTTAGAGGCATTTAACTGGAGTTTCATTCTATTGTGTTTTCATTTAATGGCACAAATAATGAAATAAATCCTTACAAAAAAACTTATTTTGAGTCTAGAAAACTAGACACCCATGATGGATTTTAAGTTTTGACATTGAGAAGAAAGAGGAAGAAGCATTTGAGACTCTACTTAATCCCTCAACATCCCTCTTTGTAATCTTCAAAAGTGTACAAAAGAAAACAACCTGCTAGAGATAGGGAAAGCAATAAAAGTTTTGTGAAAATAGATTCACATATCTTTTCATGTTTTTTTTTAACTGTATTTCTTTTATTTTTCATTCTCACTATTGACTGAATCACAATTTATATTTATTATCCTAGTAGCACGTAGGATCATCCAACCGATCATTCATTGAAATGTTAGATCACACAAAATTACATTGGTCTATAAGTGCAGATACAAATGTGCCCTCAAGGCTCTCAAAGATTATTCCTACACTATATCACCTTCATGTACCAACACAAAGGGAAGATAAAAGTGATGATACTTTGGACATACCACAGGATCCCCCCCTCTTTTTAAATTTTTTTTTAACCTCACTCTTAATCTCTTTGCAAATCTAGAAGAACAAAAAAAGCATATGTTAATTACTACCAATCGTACATTTTTTTTTTACTCAAATGTATAAAATATGGTAAGATGTAGATATATTCAAAGAAGTTTTCTTTTGATTATGTTAGCTATTTGGGACAAAGACATACCTGATTAGAACAACCCAGATGTTATGTTTATTCCTTCATTCACTGTTTTAAAACCAACACAGAATTTAGTGACATTAACTCACTGCATGTATGCAGTGTAATCAGAAGTTTGTAGCAAACCAAATTGACTTGACGAGGATGCAATTGAGACCATAAAGTGCACAAAACCTACAATATATCAAAATATAAATGTGTAGAACTATGTAATTGCTGCATCTTTCATTTAATTAAAACCAACCCAGTTTTCATAAATACATAATTTGATATGGAGAAAGAAAGAGAAGAGTAATAATGTCATTAAATTGCTCCCTTTTATTAAGGGTAACTAAATTTTTGTAGTGAAACAAATTTTTATAATATATATATATAAATGGTGCATTTAGTTGAAAAAATCCTCAGTATACAAATTTCCCTCCTTCTAGTGCCAATATGTGGATGCTAAATCTGCAATATGTTAAGCCTTAACAAGAATAAGTCAAGAAAAACACAACAAATCTAATATCCCTATGAAATATTGCATCATTTTAGATATGCTAAATGAGAAATTAAAACAATAAGAAAAGCTAAATAAGCATATAAACAACATGAATCCAAATTTATCTCATAGTGGATTGGTGCTTCTATGGAAAGAATCCCTTTCCCAATCCTTGCTAAATTCCATGATATGTTAATATGAAACTGATTTGAAGATGATATGAGGTGGGAAAAATTAGTTCTCAATTGAAGAGAGTGAATTTGCATGAGATTGTGGAGGATTTGTTGAAGAATGAAGCCTTCTATTTATAAAATGTCAAATGCTAAGAGTACTCAAAATAGAGCAATGTGGGATAAAGATTTGGCCAATGAGATGAAGCCACTTGTCACATTGTGAGTGGTTTGAGGAATGAGCACATTTTGGTCAATCTGCCAAAGAGGGGGAGATTTAAATTTGAATTTGAGAGTTAAATGCTAAGTTTGACTTGTGAAAGAGACATGTAAGAGCCATGTAAGAGTTTGTAAATGACTTGTTGGATGTACATGTCAACTTGTTTTTGAATTCAAACTTGGAGAATATTCCCCTTTTATGCCAAGTTGAAAGTAAATAAAGATTTTGATAAATCAATTAAATAAATTTTCATGTGCAAGTGGAAAAATATAGAGAATAAAAGTGATTAAGTTTAGCATTTAATCATGGATTAGATTAGTTAAGATGATGCTAGATGCCTTTGACCCATTTGACTTAGATTTAGGGATTTAAGCTAAATCAAAGGGAGATGAATCATGATTTGAGATTTAATTAAATAAAGGTTTGATTTAATTAATCAAAGAGGGAATGATAGGCTTAAATTAAATAAAGTTAATTTATTCAATTTAAGTGAATGACCTTAGGAGATTGAATTAAATGAACCTGATTTACCCAATGAATGGATGAGTGTGAATTTGATTTATGAATGTGATGCCATATCGTGTTGCAAATATTTGAGGAATTTTTATTTGAATATTTTAGTGTTTGATCATTTTTTTTATTCCAAGTTGAGTTTTGGAAAACTGTTGTGGATGTGCATTAAATATTATTTATGATCTAAGTTGACAGTTGTGAATATTTCTAAGTTTTATTGAAGTCGACTTGTTGCAACTAAATTCTTAGTTGTGGATATATAAGTGATCAGTTATATCATTTTGTGTGTGTGTAAGCTGTCAGAAGGGTGATTAAGTGATTATGCAGAATTTCACTTGTACATTAAGGTTTTTGTAGTGCGAGTTTGTGCAGAGTAGAGCAAAATTGTTGAATTAGTTAGAAGGATAGAAGATCGACTACTAAACTTAACTAGAACTATAATCAAGCATTTGTAGATGCTATTCTCTGAGTTCATTCTCTTGGATTTAATTCAAATCATTGTAAGCTAGCGAACCTTTCTATTTTGAGTTGTGAGCTCTACGTATTGTGCCTAAATGCAAGTGCATCCCCATTTTGTAATCTTTCTTTTGGGTATGCTCAGAGTATATTGTGGATTGGCCATCCACTATGGTTTTTCCCCTAATAGGGTTTCCACAAAAAAATATTGGTATTATGGTGTTGTGATTATTTTCCTTTTGTTCATGAATATTTATTTTGTTGAATGCTTAATAAAGTTAAAGACCAAAATAATAAATTTAATTTTTGCACAACAGTGATTCATCCCCCCTCTTAGTGTTGCTTGTTTCCAACAATTGGTATTCGAGCTAGTTCCTTGAAAGAAGTATAATAGATTGGGGAGATATTGGAAGGTTTTTTTCAATGGATACAAGCAGTCTTCAAAGAAAACTTATGGTAGCCCTGGATGATCTTGAATAGTCAAAATACGAGAACATGGAATTGTAAGAAAATATTGAGAGTGCAGAGAAATTCATTTAGTCATTGAAAGAAAAAATCAATCAATAAAGGGAGAAACAAAGGGAATTGTGTGATCAACTTAAGTAGAAGAACAAAAGCATGGAAGATGAACAACTCAGTCATGCCTTAAAGGAGTAAATAGAAGAATGTGAAATTTTTTCTAGAGAAAATGCTTCCCTAAAGCATGAGATGGAATCTATGATGATGAAAATGACCAAGGAGATTAAAGATAGAAAGCAAAATGAAGAAAAGCTTGCACAATCCTTGAAAGAAAAATATGATCAATGCGACCGATTGGACAATGAACTACAACAATCCAAAAACAATCAGGAAGTTCTTTGAAAACAACTTGATGATCTCATAAATGAGCTTACTATAGAAAATGAGTACAAGGAGAAATTCAAAGAAAGCTCATCCAAACTTGATGAACTGATTAAAGGATATAAGACTAATGGTGATAGGTGAGGTCTTGGATATGAAGAAGGAGAAAGTTCTGAATTTGGAGAAAGGAAATCTAGACAAGGGAGATTCAGGCAAGGAAATAAAATGAATAGAACTACAAAAAAATTGGTAAGATAACCAAATTCTCAAAGATTCAATGGATACTATTTTTCTTGCAACAAATTTGGTCATATGGCTTCTTAGTGTAGGAGAAAGATGAACACAAGTGGACCATCATTCTCAGGTTAGTACTTTAATTGCTATAAGTATGGAAACAAGTCAAGTGAATGCAAAGTTGTGATGAATGAATTTCATAGAGATATCAAATGTTATGCATGTAATAGATTTGGGAATATTGCTAACCAATGCAGATCGAGAAAAAATCAGTGGAATAGATGGTCTTGAGAGAGAAGTGGTGTGTGTTCGAACTACAACAAATTTGGCCACACTGCTAGATTCTAATAGAACAGAAAAGGTCTGATAAAATAGAACATGTAATAGGTTGTTAAGGGAAAAGGTAAAGTCACCACTGATGTGATCAGAAGGAAAATGTAGAAGAAATGGGTAAAGAAGAATCCCTCTATTGAAGGAAATACACCAACACTAGAACCTACTTTTGATAATTCCTCTAGGAATTATTTTTAGCCCTTTGGCCTAGGGGGAGCTATCAAAAAGACCTTTTAACCCCCAACTGGTAACTGTTACTAAAATGTGGACAAGTCCAGTAAGTGCATTGATGCTTTTCAAATGTTGTTCAACCAATTGGAGATAGTATTGTAGAGTTTTGGAGATCCACAGAAGAATCATCTATCTCACTACTTGGAAACAAGGTAACTAGATGAGTTAGGGTAAAGAAATTTACTATGAAAAAAAGGGTTAGGTGTGCAAATGATAAAAATTCATTTTTATCCTTCATTTGTCACTTTACATTTTGGAGGAAAGCAGTTTGGAGAGCCCTAGAGTGAACTTCTTTGAATAATGGAGAGATTCAAGAGTGAAGAAGGTTATGTGATAAAACTTCAATCCGACGAAAAGGTATTTATTGAAAATCTTGTGAATTTATGATTTTCCAATCATGTCGACTCTTCTGGTAGTCGAATTCAATGATGGACCCCATCCACTGTTCAAATGGCATCCTTATCAGTCTATTGAGACTGAGCCCGTAGGTGCATTTTCATCTGTACCATATGGAGTCTTGCACATTGAAGATATTAGGGCTTATATACATGCCAATACTCAAGAGTTAGGAATCTATCAAATGATGAATCTATATTCTCATCATATAATTGGAGATGAATTTACTATAAAGACATAATACAAAACCCTAGAAGAGAAGAAGCTCACACAGTTTGTTAAATTTTTCATTTTTGAGGAAAATAAGTGGGTGAGATATATTTTAAGCCATGTTCATGTCAAATTCATGTGGTTGAATGCACCTTTTAAGATTACAAAAGAGGCTATAAGCATGGTCATAGGTATGAATTCAACTGGTAGAATTCTAGTCTTGAAATCAATGAAGAATGAGAAGGTTGTTGATGTAATAGGTGCACAATGGGATATAAGGGAAATGACAATTGAAGCCATTGTTGAAATGAATGTAAAATTTACATCAATGTTCATTGGCTACAAGATCTACCACTCAAGCTTAGATAATTTAGTATCAGGTACGACCATTTATTTAGCTTATGAGATGGTTAAAGAAAATGCATATTATGACTTGTGTGATTTGCTTAGAATTCAGCTAATGGAGAACTTGGGTAAGATCAAGAAAGAAAAGAATAATACTTTTAAATATGGTAATCCACTATTGTGGTTGTTCTTCTGCTTCATGAATGAGGTTCCAAGTGTTGGAAGTGTTCATTGGAAAAATGATTAGCATGTAATTGTGCAAATAAGAGACATTGTTTGGAAGAGGTGATTTTCATACTGGAAATGCTTCTCTCTGGGGATATTTCAAAAGTTTTTAGAATATGATGCATGCTATAGAAAGAGTTCCCACCTCAATTATGGAAAAGTCCAAAGATACAATCTAGTTCATGGTAGACATTGATCAATTCCATATGGAAGCTATTGATCCTAGAACAATATGGATCATGCCCATGGTATATGAAGCAGAGGAAAACATTTTGAAGATGTATGCATAACAATTCTTGAGCATGCCCCTAGACCCGACAGAAGAAAGGTTTAGAACTTATGTAGAAAAGAGCATGCAAGTCTATGATCAATTGCAAAAGCCTAAGATAGTCAGAAGAGTAAGGAAAGAAGTAGAAGTTTTTATAGAAATTATGGGCTTACTGGTAGAAGCTTTGAGAGAAGCAAGAAGGAAGAGAAATGAGGAAGAAGCAGCAAAAGAGTTAGTAAAAACTAAATCTTCTAGTCTAGGAGTATCTTCTACCCACACTAGATCTACCAGGAATTCCCCATCCATGTCCACTCCTACAACCAAGCCAACTCAAGCCAAGTCTTCTAGTAAAAGGAAGAAGAATAAGAGAACAAGAACATATGAATTCATTTTAGAAGATGAGGAAACTGAGTCAGAGGAATTTGTGGAAGAAATGAAGGCTACCGAAACTCAAGCTACCAAGATAAGCAAGAGTAAATCTTCCAATAAAGCAGAAGAAACAAAGAAAAGGGAAAAAGTTGAAAAACTTGGTATGACAGTTGAATAAGTTGATAATGTTGTTGTCAAAGATTGAAACCTCAAGCCCTCTACCAATGATTTGAAATGTTTGATGAATCTAGTCAAAGAATTCTTGAAGAGGAAAGAATTAAACATATGAATATTTTCAATAAAGATCTTATTGAAATTAATCTGGTTTACTGAAGCGCTTGTATGAGGTTTTGGAATCAAGGAGATTAAGTTCCAGAACAAAACAAGAGAATTTGAGAAAGAGAATTCTTGTAGACTTATGTCTAGAATTGTCAATCAAGGAGATGAATTCACTCCTTGAAAATGCCAAGAAGGAATTTAAAAGAAAACAAGGGTGAATAAACTTATGATCAATGAAATTGATGTTGTTGTTGGTGAAAGCAAGAAAATTCTAAAAGTATTTCTGTCAAAGAATAAGATTAATGTTGAGGGAGTATATTTTTAAGATGTATCTGATCTAGCAAATGAGGAAGTGA
Organism: Sequoia sempervirens; assembly: GCA_007258455.2. Classification (NCBI taxonomy): domain Eukaryota; kingdom Viridiplantae; phylum Streptophyta; class Pinopsida; order Cupressales; family Cupressaceae; genus Sequoia; species Sequoia sempervirens. The sequence goes on along the minus strand of VDFB02281492.1, from coordinate 701,987,195 downwards.
ATGTAGAAGTTGAGGATAATCAGATTCCTCCTGATGTGGAAAATACAAAAACACCTATGGAAACTAAAGTTCCTAAGGTGGTATTAGTTGAGGAGAAGGAGATGAAAAATGAAGAAGTTGAAGTTCCTAAAGGAAATCCAAAATCAATCTCTGAAGAACCCAAATTTGAAGTAGAAAAGGTTCAAGTTAAGGTGATCAGATGAAAAATGAAGAAGTTGAAGTTCCTAAAGGAAATCCAAAATCAATCTCTGAAGAACCAAAATTTGAATTAGAAAAGGTTCAAGTTAAGGTGATCAGATTGGAGGCAAGAGACATTGCCGAGGTAGTGAATAAATCTTTGATGGAACAAGAAGAATTTGACCCTGAATTGGTTGAAGGATCAGTCAATCTATCCACTTTTTCCCCAATTCAGATGATGAAGGTCGCATCAATTGCACAATCTAAGGACAATGAGAAGATTCTACAATCTCACATAGAGGACAGTGAATTGCTAAGCCTTGCATCTGGAGTTATGCAGAAATTAATGCCTAGTCATGTTAAGAATCCATCTAGTTCATCTTCTATTGAGCTAAATAATCTCATAAATTATGTAATTACTCACTTTGAATGTTTTGAAAAATCAGCCATGATTAAAATGGAAATGGAGTTTAACGAAAATAGATTTGGTGGATTGAAAGAACTGATTACAAAAGATAAAACTTTGTTAACCACCTGTATGAGTAATATTCAATATGTACTATTTGAAGGTGGAAAAGTGTATAATTCATGTTTAGTTTTATCTAAATTCATTGAATCCAATGAGAAGAAGGTGAAATATATTGAAAAATAATTGGCCACTATTTCTAATGCTTTTGATCCATTAGCCAGTAATGTTGGTGAGAAAGAAGGTCAAGTAATATCTCTTCTTGAAAAAATAAGGAGCTTGAAGCATGAAAATGAGAGGATTATAGGAATAGCATGTGAACTTAGAGGAATTATTGGTCCAATATTGAACTAATGGTAAATGCATTAAAAGATATCAAAGATGTTATAGCAGCTCGTGAGCCAATAAATCTTGAAACTTCAATAACTTTGTCTTATTTAATTTGTGGTCACATAAAAATTCTAGAGAGTTTCAAAAAGGTTTAGGATACAAATTTGAGTGTGTTGAAGAATGAATTTACAGATGTCTTCAAATTTGTGTAAGTCACATGTTATGCTTGTACAATTTTAAAATTTTGTCTTATGGATTCCCCAATTTTTTCCATTGATGTCAAAGAGGGAGAGTTGTATAGTGAAAAATGTGTATTCATATTAGGGGGAGTTGTATTGTAGGTCCTTTTGAAGTTTTGAAGTGGTAGTGTAGTTCATGGTGGTACCGATCTGAAACTTAGTCATTTTTCACTAAGTGTTTCCATCAATGCCAAAGGGGAAGATTGTTGGTAAGAGACACTGGAAATGTTTTTTAGGTGTTGCCATTGATGGAAACCCTAGTCAGTGATTAGATCTACATGTCATCATTCACTCCTACTAGCAAAAAAATTGAGCATAGTTTGGAAGAACAAAGCATCCAACAGTTTTGTGATCCTCAATTCACTTGCATATTTTCAATTATTATTTTGAGTTGTGGACCTCATGGAAGATTTATTAATGTATTTCTTATGTTATCTAGAAATCTCAGTGCCTCATACCAAGTTATGTGTAATTTTCATAATTTGGTTGATATCCTTATGTTCATAAGTGCTTTGTGGCCAACTCAGTTGATATATCATGTTACAGATATTCGAGGAATGTTTATTTGAATATTTTAGTGTTTGATCATTTTGTTTTGAGTCTAAGATAAGTTTTGGATGACCTTTTTGGATGCACATTAAATATTATTTATGATCTAAGCCAATAGTTGTGAATATTTCTAAGTTTTATTGAAGTTGACTTATTGCGACTAAATTCTTAGTTGTGAATATATATATAAGTGATTAGTTATATCATTTTGTGTGTGCGTAAGATGTGTTGAAGTGTGTTGTGATTATCAAAAGGGTGATTAAGTGATTATGCATAGTTTCATTTTTGCATTAAGGTCTTTTTTGTACGAGTTTGTGTAGAATAAAATAGAATTGTTGAATCAATCATAAGGATAGAAGATCGAATACTGAGCTTAACCGGAACTATAGTGAAGCATTTGTAGATGTTATTCTCTTAGTTCATTTTCTTAGATCTAATCCAAATCATTGTAAGGTAGTGAACCTTTCTCTTTTGAGCAATGAGCTCTAGGCAATGTTCCTAAATGCAAGTGCACTCCAATTTTGTAATCTTTCTTTAGGGTATTGAAACATAGATTTTGGGACTTGAATGCTTGCTCTTGCACTCTAGGGTTTTCACCTAAAATGAGAGATATTGGGTCCAAAAATTCTTATGATTCATTCTAATTAGGATGTGTGCAATATGATATGATGTAAATGAACTTAACTAAATGCAATTGGTTGATTAAAATGAGATAAAATGAATGCAAATGTGCAATTAAAGCTATGTTTGAAAACACACTATGATATGCAAACAATAATGTAGAATGAAGAAATTGAAAGAAATATATAGAACATAGAGAACAGGGATAAATATGAGTGCACCTAGATGAAGTAGGATGATGTTGGAGTGTTCTTGATGTTGATGAATTTTACTAATTTTTCATAGTGGCACTGATTCACCACAGGTGGTGAATCAATCCTCCTACTAGTGAAAAAAGTGTCGGGAATTGATTTCTAATAGTTGGGATCTGGAATGTAACAAAATATAGATTTTCATACTTCAAGTGGGACTCATTTTCCAAGGGTGGTGAATCATTCCTCCCCAAGATTTTTAAAAAATCAAGAGACAACTCTACAACACCAGATTTGGAAATGTCTAAATGTTGGGTTGTCAAAGGCAATTCTACACTAAACAGACATAAAACACTCAAAAAGCTTTAAATAATGATAAGTTGACTTGAATAACCTAATTGACTTAATTTCCACTTTTCAACACTTTTAAACTTGTTAAATATGCAAAAAAAGGCTACAAATACGCACGTAAAAGGAGAAAAATGTTGGAGGGTTAGCAAATAGGGATTTTCCTTAGTAAAACCCCACTTTGGTAATCAAAACCAATAAAAATAAATGAAGTGCAAAGGACATGATAAATGAACAACATAAAAGTGTTACAAACTTATGAAAATCCTTTAATATACAAGTCTGAAGTAGTGTCAATGGCTACTTCAAAGTGCTATAATTGATGATGTAAAAATTCTTGAATGCTTGAATGTATAGATGGATAAGTGAGCTTGATGAATGGGGGGTTAAAATGAGATGAAAATCACTTATTGATACAATTCTTGTGCCTTAGCATCCATTCACACCTCATCACTAGCCAACATAAAGTGAATTTGAATAAAATCCTGAAAGGAAATTCTAAATATTTTGAATTTGGGGTCAAGGGGGACTCATTCACCACCCTTGGAAAATGGGTCCCACCTAGGACCTAAAACAATGTGTTGGGAAAAATGTTGGGTTTAATGTTGTTTGTCAGGATAGTATGCAAAAATAAACTTAATTAAGTCACATGAGGGCATAAAGGGATAAAATAAAGCATGAGAAAGGTGTAAATAGTGAAGATGTGCCCAGAAAAGTGTGAAATCTTCTTACAAGACTTTACAATAGTTTAATATAGGACTTGTTGATAAGTGAAAAGGAGGTTTTTAGGTAAATTATATTAAATAGAGTCTAGAAGAATGTAGAAATGTCTTACAAAACTTCACAACACCTTCACAAGACATCATTCTTTGAGTTTTAGTACCTAAACAAGCATGTTCAAGCCATGATGCAACATAAAATCAAAGAAACATAGTTCCAACACCATGAAACAAGACCTAAAAGGCCATGAAAATGAAAAGGAATCATTTTTCTATGGCACATTTAGCCCCCACTTTATTGAAAGGATGAACCTACTTCAAACTCACACTAAAGTCTCCATGAACATTGAGGGGAGGGTTCAAATGTACTTACATTAGCAAGATGGAATACAACGATCAAGACAGATGATCAAGCCCTTGGAATTAAGATCCCATGGAAAACAAGGCATAAGAAAAAAGGAACACACAAGTGTTGGAAAAAATTGAATGAAGCTTCAATCATCAATCCAACTAGTTGCATGAAAAGAGATCTAGGTTGATTGTTTGAAAAGGAGAATGTGTACTCACTCTAAGGCCACATAACTTTAGGTTGTCTGTGCGGTGAGAAGGTCCAAATGTATCCTCACTCAGGGGCCATGGAACTAGTTGTACATGGGGTGAGAAAGCCCAAAAATTAAGATACACATGCTAGTTGGTATGCACTCACAAAACACAAAGGTGGATATGCAGAAAAGTCATGCCACTAGTTGGGATTCTTGCTCAACCATGTCAAAGCTATACCCATTTGATAACTACATAAAGGAACCACAAAGAAAAAGGAAATGCAAATGTTAAGATTTAAACAATATGACACTACATGCATGCAAGTTGTGTTATGCAAGCTGGCCAAGAAATGCAACAATGTAAAATGCAAAAATGTAATGTAATAGATTGTTCAAAGGAGTCTTATTTAGATCATGTAAGGTAAGTCACTTAGGGAACACTGTGTCTAATGTTTCCAAGATAAGACCAATAAAATAATAGTATATTCACAACTTAGGGGATGCAGTGTGTCACATCAAACCACCAAGAGGAATGCAATATGCTTATAAAAGTCACACTTATGAAGGACATCACACCCAATGTCATCCAAAAAGTGACAGACACATCACGTAAATGACAAGGCTACACTAGGAAGCATGAATACTCTATGAAATAATGGTAATGTATGGCCCCCACTTTAAAGGAATTTCTACACATAGTTCTATGAGAAATTACTTGAAAGTAGAGAAGAGAAATGAAAAAAAGAAAACAAAACATGAGAGCCAAACTAGAAAGCTCTATGCCAAGTCATATGTTTCAAAGGTAGACTACGTCATGTCAAGGATAAATGAAAAGAAAAGAAAGGGATTTGCCTCCTAGAAAAGAAAGCACACCAAACATATAAAGGATCTATGGATTTTGGGTCAGTATGTTTAATGTTGCAATGTTGTTATGAAAGAGAGTGAAACTATCATCATTCGCCAAATACACATAGAACTAGAAAAATGACACAAAGAGAGTAAAAAAAAAAGGAAAAAAAAAGTCCAATTTGAGTCAACATGGAAGAGACATTGCAGTCTCGATGCTTTTCATCATCCCCAAAAAGGAAAACACAAGTGAAACAAAAACAAAAAGGTGAAAGATTTTGGGTCAACATGAAGGAGACATTTCAGTCTCAATGCCTTGCATCATCCCCCCCAAAAAAAATGGAAGAAAAGAAAAAGGAAACAAAGGTAAATGGACAATTTGGGTCAACATAGAAGAGAAATAGGGTGTATCTACTCTTTGCATCATCCCCAAAAGTTTAAAAAAAAAGAAGAGAAAAATACAAAGACCTTATGGGTCAACATGGAAGAGACATAGGGCATCTCTACACTTTTCATCATCCCCGAAAGGAAAACACAAAACAAAAAGAGAAAAATACAAAGACCTTGTGGGTCAACATGGAAGAGACACAGGATGTCTCTATGCTTTTGCATCATCCCCAAAAGGAAAACATAAAACAAAAAGATAAAAAGATAAAGACCTTGTGGGTCAAAATGGAAGAGACATAGGAAATCTCTACACTTTGCATCATCTCCAAAAGGAAAACACAAAACAAAGCATGACAAATAGAAGAAAAAAGGTACAAATAGAAGAAGTGGACAAAGAGGGGAGACATTAAATGCATGATACGGGGGAACATGTTACACACATGATAAAGAAAAAAGAAAAGATAAAATGATAGCTAGGAAAATGCAAGTCAACCATCTAACAAGTCATCCACCTCCCAATTAGGTTCAACGTAATGCGAGAGAATTTGAATTTTGAAGGAATAATTGCAAGTGCCGAGCTAGGACTCATACCATTTCTTCACTTGGTGGAAAGGATTTATCATTTAAGATCATTGTAGACAAAAACAAAGAGTTGAAATCATTGTGTACTTCATCTATTTTATTGATTGTTGCATCACCATTGTCATCATCAAGATTAATAAGGATGGGAGGATGAAGGGTGATTTGTAAGGATGGGTGTATCAAGAGTGTTGGTTGTTGAATATGTTAATTTTGCTATGATTGTTGGGCTGAACTATCATGTTGTACATTAGGAGATGGAAGGTGGTCATCTATCACTTCTATCAAAGGTGGAAGTTGATTTTCTTGTTCGTCTTCCATACAAGATTTATGAGCAAGGAGATGACAAAAATGATGACATTCCTGATTACCACAGTTTCATTTAATTTTATTTTGGATTTGTTGAGGTGTAAGAGAAGATTGAGTCACCATAAGTTCTTCAGCTTCCATATTGGGAAGAGTAGGAGAAACCAAAGACTGGATCAAACACTTTCTCTTTTTCTTTATACACTTGATTGATATGAGGAGGTAGGATAAGAGTTTTTTGATTTTCTCTTGGTCATTTAAATGATGGCTGAGAAGTGTCAAGTGGGATTGTTCAAAAGATTTTATAGTTTTTTCAATACCATATTTAGGTGTAATCATGGTTTCATCGAGGATAGGATGGGTGGAGGTGGACAAGGATGTGTGACGAAGAGATAATTCAGATATCTTTTTAGATTTCAAATTTTTATAAGCAATGTAAAATAAGTCTTTAAGAGGGGTGATAGGTTCCATGGGTTTAGATTGAAAGGCCTCTAATGAGAAGTTACCTTTGTAAGATAAAGGATTAAATCCACTATGGTGTATGGTGAATACTTCATTTCCATGTGGAAACTTCAAGCACTTATGAGTAACTGATGGAACCGCTTTCATTGAGCGAAGCCAAGGAAGGCCTAGACACAAATGAAATTGGTCAGATTGTGGAATAATGGAAAATGTTACCTCCAAAGTGTTATGTCCTATTTGTAAAGGTAGCACAATTGATCCAATCATAGGGCATGCAAAACCATTATGTATTTTAATCCATGCAGTTGGTTTATTATAATTATCTTGATATAGATCATATAATACTAGAAAATCCTTTTTGATCATGTTCTCACCACAAGCCGAGTCTATTAATATCCCATTAGTAGGTTTATCATAGATTCTACCATCTATGTAGAGAGGACCATCAACAAGCTTTTGTAGTATGTATTTAGTAGAAAAAGTAATATATAGAGATTTAGTGGTTTGGCCCTTGCGAGCGATAACATCTGTCATAGCTACAATATTATGCATAGGACTAGCTTGGGTAACAATAGGAGGTGTATCAGTTTGTTTGTTATGTGTATCAATAATCATTGCATCAGGCTTTGAAGGTTCAGTAGCCTTGACAAATGAGGTATTGTGTTTAGGCATAGGGTTGGTGAAAATTTGCATATTTTGGCTAGGGGGTATAATGGACTTATTGCCTTGATCATTAACACCCATAATGGTAAATTCACTTGAATAAATGAGGTCTTGAACTAAATTTTTAACATTCTTGCAATGTTTGGTGTTGTGGCCATTTTGATGATGAAAATGGCAATAAGCATTAGGTTTGAAAGTAGGTGGTAAAGGTTGATTAGGATCAAGTGGTCAAATAGGTGGTAAGGTGAGCATGCATTTTTTAATTAATTGGTTCATTGTATGATGGAGGGTGTTAGGTGGGCATGTGCAGGATCATGGTATGCCAAACAGGCCCTTAAGTGGCAAAAAATTCTGAAAAATCAGTGTTAGGCAACTTGACGTAAATATTTGAATAAGTTATCTATATTATTTCAAAAATATGTAAGAATAGAATTTGTATAAAATTGAATGTAGTTTCTAAAATGCTAGATTTATTTAAAAATAAATAAAATCTATTTGATGAAAATTTGAAATTTCAATGCAGTAGTACTTAAATTTCAGGGAAAAAATAAGAAGTAGGTGTCTGTCTGACCACACTAACCATAATAAAATGATAATATTTTTTTGTAAGATTTTATATATAAGTAGAGGACTCATGTCCGGATGTGATGCATATTTGTTTGTAATTTTTTTCCAAGTAAATAATTAATATGAATTTTTTATTACAACTTTTTTAGAAAATATAAAGCTTCGTGCATAAGCCACCTTAACTTGGTCAAAATTCATGAAATTTAATTTTTCTTTTTTAATCATATAGTACGTAAAGCATAGAATGTAGCATGTTTTTGATTCAAAAATATGAATGCCGTTTGAAAGTTATAGATATTTTCAATTAGCCTATCGTGACTTTAGTCAGTAATTCTAATAGAAAATGAATAATAATTATTTATTAAATTCAAATTAAATCATAATTTATATTTTTGGAAAGCTGAGAATCTCCTCTAAAAACCCTTTTCGTTTCATTAATTTTGGGTGAAAAAAAAGTCGTCAGCCACATACCCTACAAATATTGCCACTTTTTGGCATACCATGATCCTGCACATACCCAGGTAAAGGACTGAAATGTCTATTTGAATCACTAGAATGATAAGGTATGACTGTCTTAGTAGTGGCCATTGAATTTTGAACTTGTTGAGTTGGTTGCAGTTGGGGTGAAGGAGGTAGATTAAATTGTAAAAATCCCCAATTAGGTTTGTGGAAATTTTGTGTGTTGTGGTGGTTTTGGTTGTTATGTTCAGGTTTGTCAACTCGGCTAGAAGTGGATTTTGACTCATGACTTGAAACTAAATTTTGATAATCATATAAGGTTGTATAGAAATGCATGAATGAAAGGAATTTCATCATGGTAAGTTTATCTTGAAGGCTGGTTTGTAAATTATCAGTAAAAATCTTCTATAGATGCACATCTAGAATTTTGACATCAACTTGAGCATAAAAGGATTGGTAAAAAGAGATGAAATCTATCAATTTTTCATTTGTGTTTTGTCTACATCTCATAAGGTCAACCATTGTCTTTTTAGGTGCCATGTGCACTTGAAAGTGACTAATGAAAGCATCCACCAATTCGTTAAATGAATGGATGGAATGATTAGGAAAGTTAGAAAACCATTCTAAAGTGGTATCTTTCAAGGTCCTTGGAAAAATTTTGGCTAAAATTTTATCGTCAAGGACAAAGTCACTACAAAAAATGGTATAAGCATTGACGTGGTTGATAGTGTTTCCTTTTCCTCCATATTTCTCAAAACTTGACATGTCTATCCCTTGTGGCATCGGGGTGCATAATATTTCTAATGATAAGGGGTTGTTGTGAAAAAGATATGTGGGTGGAGTGGTTTGACCTTGAATAATGGTGGAAAGTTGGTGTTCCATGGATGAAACAATGTTAATGAGTTGTGTAAGAAGATGATCAGGATAATTGGGTTGAGGTGGAAGGGAATATGGTGATGGGATGTAGGCGATGTTAGGGGAGGTGAAAGGAATGATAAGTGGTGTGAAAGTGGTGGATGGAGCTTGAGATGCCACAAAAGAAATAGGAATGCTAGTGGAAATTGGAAAAGAAGTAGCCACATTATTAGGTTGATGCATATTTTTGTGGACTTACGGATTGGTATAGGTTGGTATGGAAGCTATAGTTGAAGGGGGAGAAACTTGAGGTGCTCGTTGGTTTACAGGAATGTTTGCAAATTGGGTAGTTGAAGAGTCATGTTTATTGTAAATCTCAATAATTTATTTCAGCACTTGCAAGCCATCATCACTCTCAATTAAGTGATGAAGGTTCTTACTAGCAGGTATAGCAGTGGTGGAAATTTTTTCCAAGTGAAAAATCTTGTTGTAAATGTGCAAAGTTCTCATGAATATTAATGACCTTTTCTTGCGGTAGGGATTTTTTTTGGTTGTCAATATGCATAGAATGGAAAGTTGAAGACATGGAAGTGGTATTTTTAGGGCCTAATTCACCATTATCCATACTAGGAGTAGGAGCTCATGAGATCCCAAGGTCCATAATGAAATTGTTATCACAGAATGCCATGAGTCTAGAACTTCTTCTCACTAAAGTATTATCAACGAGGCACCAAACACTCATGCAAGTACCACAAAGGAAGGGTGAATTAAAATGAGAGCTAAGATAAGAATTTGGAATGAAAATAACAACAAATATGCTAACTATAACCGAGATGCAATTACAAAAAATGGAAATGTGGGAAAATTATAGAAAAAGTATAAAAATACTATCTAAAAAGTGCAGAGGGACTGATTCACCCTAGGTGGCGAATGAGTCCCAAGATGCTATTTTTTTGTGTTTTTCAAAATTTTATGGATGATTTAAATGTTCTAAAAAATGCAATTATAGATGCAGAATGTAGATTTTTACTTTTTTCAATGAAATTGAATGCAAAAATGAAAGCTAAATGAATATTTCACTAATGCAAAATGAAAGGTCCTAGAATGCAATAAAAAATCAATACCCTAATTGAATTCTAATGCAAATTAAAACTAGGATGTAAGATATGAATGAAATTAGAAGTTTAAAGTGTTCAAAAGTTGAGTTCACCAAAATGAAACATAGATTTTGGGACCCAAAAGCTTGCTCTTATACTTTTACGGTTTTCACATAAAAGGAGAGAGATTGGGTCCAAAATTCTTATGATTCATTCAAATTAGGATGTGTGCAATATGATATGATGTAAATGAACTTAAATAATTGGAATTCATTGATTAAAATGAGCTAAAATGAATGCAAATGTGAAATTAAAGCTATGTTTGAAAACACACTATGATATACAAACAACCATGTAGAATGAAGAAATTGAAAGAAATATACAAAATAGAGAGAATAGGGGTAAATATGAGTGTTTTTGGATGAAGTAGGATGATTATGGAGTGTTTTGGATGCTAATGAATTTTACTGATTTTTCACAGTGGGACTCATTTGCCATAGGTTGCGAATCAGTCCTCCTACTCGTGAAAAAGATATCAAGAACTAATTTTTGATAGTCAAGATCCAAAATTTGACAAAATACATATTTTCAGACTTCAAGTGGGACTCACTCATGAAGGGTGGTGAATAAATCCTCACCAGGATTTCTATAAAATCAGGAGACAACTCTGCAACACCAGATTTGGAAATTTCTAAATGTTGGGTTGTCGAAGTCGTTTTGTAGGAAATAGATAGAAAACACTCAACAAGCTTGAAATAATGATAAATTGACTCAAAGAACCTAATTGATTTTATTTCCACTTTTCAATACCTTTAAACTTGTTAAATCTACAAAACAAAGGCTGCAAATATACATGCAAAAGGGGAAAAATGTTTGATGGTTAGCAAATAGGGGTTTTCCTTGGTCAAACCCCACTTTGGTAAAAAAACCCAATAGAAATAAGTGAAGTGCAAAGGAAATGATAAGTGAACAACGTGAAAGTGTTACAAACTTACCAAAATCCTTTAATATGCTAGTCTGAAGTAGTGTCAATGGCTTCTTCAAAGTGCTTGAAAAGTGCTTTAATTGATGATGTAAAAATGCTTGATTGCTTGAATGTATAGGTGGATAAGTGAACTTGATGAATGGGGGGGTTAAAATGAGATGAAAATAAATTATTTATAAAATTCTTGTGCCTTAGTATCTATTCATAACTCATCACAAGCTGACATAAAGTGAATTTGAATAAAATCTTGAAAGGAAATTTGAAATATTTTGAATTTGGGGCCAAGGGGGACTCATTTGCCACCCTTGGCGAATGGGTCCCACCTAGAGCTTAAATCCATGTGTTGGGAAAAAATATTGTTTTTAATTTCATTTGTTGGGATAATATGCAAAAAAACACTTAACGAAGCCATATGAGGGCATAAAGGGACAAAATAAAGCATGAGAAAAGTGGAAATAGTGGAGATGTGTCTATAAAAGTGTGAAATCTTGTTACAAGACTTTACAACATGTTAATATCAAACATGTTGATAAGTAAAAAGGTGGGTTTTAGATAAATTATATTCATTTTTTTTAGAATAATGTAGAAATGTCTTACAACACTTCACAACACCTTCACTAGACGTTATTTGAGTTTTAGTACCTAAACAAGCATGTTCAAGCCATGATACAACATAAAATCAAAGAAACATAGTTACAACACCATGAAGCAAGACCTAAAAGGCCATGAAAATGACAAGGGATCATTTCTATATGGCACAGGTATACTCAAATTATATTGTGGAATAGCCATCCAGTATGCTTTTTCCCCTAACAGAGTTTCCACGTAGAAATCCTGGTGTTATGGTGTTGTGATTATTTTCTTTCTATTCATGAATATTTATTTTAATGAATGCTTAGGAGAGTTAAATTTTTGCACAACACTGATTCACCCCCCCTCTTAGTGTTGCTTGTTTCCAACACAAGATACCTTCATCACTAGAAGGAGAGTTATCAGGAGAAAAATTATGCACATCATGAGTATCTATGTTTGTATTCTCTTCTATCACATCATCCTCACAAATAGGAGAGATAGTATGGGGTGTGAGTTTAAGGTTAGCATTGCCATTTTCACTCTATTGTATTAAGAGACTTTTATTACTAGGACTTGCATTGAAAGAATGATGATCATGCTTATTGACTAAGTTTTTGTTTGCAAATTTGGTGAAAATTGAAACTAAAATTTTGAAAGAATAACCTATGCTAACTCAAAATGCAATGTAAAAGGCTGAAATGAAGTGAAATTTTGAAGTGATAATTGACTGATTATGCTATGTAACAATATGAGAATGCAAATGTGAAATTTAAACCATGCATGAAATCAGCTAATTTAAGCTAGAGTTAATGAAATGTATGTTATAGAAACTCAGCCAATTAATATAGATAGGTAATGGCACCAAAAAAAAGCTTAAAAAAAAGAATTTTTAGCTCTATAAAAGCCTGTTTCAAGGGTGAATAAGGACTAATTCGCCCAATGTGGCAACTTAGTCCCAGTAGGTATTTTTTTGAGATTTTTCAAATATTTATAATGGGTTTTGACAGTCTCTATACTTGTGCCATAGAAAAATTTCCCCTTATCATTTTCATGGCATTTTAGATCTTGTTTCATGGTGCTTTGACTATTTTTCTCTAATTTTATATTGTAACATGGCTTGAACATACTTATTTAGGTACTAAAATTCAAATAACAATGTCTTGTGAAGGTGTTGTAAGACATCTCCACATTCTTCTAGACTCTATTCATTAAAATTCACTTAAAAATCATCTTTGCATCACTAAACAAGTCCTATTTTGAAGTGTTGTAAAGTCTTGTAACAAGCTTTCATACTTTTCTAGGCACAAATTCACTATTTATCCTTTTCTCATAATTTATTTGACCCCTTTATTCCCTCACATGACTTAATTAAATGTATTTTTGAGTATTATCTTGGAAAAAAATTAAATAAAACATATTTATCAACACATATTTTCAGGTCCTAGGTGGGACCCATTCACCATGGGTGGTGAATGAATCCCCCTTGGCCCCAAATTCAAAATATTTCAAATTTCCTTTCTGAATTTTATCAAAAATACTTGATGTCGGCCTGTGATGAGGCATGAATGGGTAACTAAGGCACAAGATTTTATAAATAAGTGATTTTTACCTCAGTTTCACATCTCCTCCATCTCTCATCAATCCTTTCATCCATTCTTTATCATCATCGATTTTCTCAAGTAAGTTAAGGTTTTCACATTGCAATACATTAATTTAGCTTCCTAAGACATTCAAGGGTAGATTATACATGTTTTATTACAAGCTTTCAAAATCTATCATCATGGCAAGGTAAGTTATTCCATTGTTACATGTTTCACTCCATTCTTTTCATCATTTTGGTTTAATTACCTAAAAAGGGGTTTGACCAAGGCAAACCCCCATGCCTTAACAATCAACATTTCTTCTTTTCTTCTTGTGTGTCTATAGATTTGGCCCCTTGGAAGCTTAGGAATCATTGAAGATCAAATTTTAAGGTTGTTAAAGTCCTCTCTTCATTCAACAAGTCAAAGAATCAACAAAATCTATCACAAGCCCTATTTTTTATGGTTTGTATTTTACAATGTTTGATTAATTTAATTGGTGGTGAAATAAAAGTGTAATGAAATAAAAATTAATTAATTATAATTTAATTATATATTTTATTTATACCAAATAAATGATAATACTTGGTTAATTTAGAATAATTATTTTTATTCCTAATTGAATAAACTTTCTTTACTATTTATTTGGAGTAAATATTTAATTGCAAGTGAACAATATTTCTTTATTTGCTGATAAGGATAAATATTTCCTTTGCAAATTTAAAAATAACTTTTTCTCACTATTTACTAAAGGTAAATTACTTAATTACAATTAAAATGGAATTTTTATTATTATCAAAAGTAAATGCATGAGTAAGGAATGTTATTTTGAATTTCAAGCTTTGATTATTGGGAATGTGGGGAGAAATCTTTAAAAGAAGGAAATCATTAATAAGGAAACACAATAATTTCTTAATCTTTCTTTTTCTCTACAAAATGATAACTGAAAGTGGGCACGGGGAAGTAGTTTTGGAAGCACAGCCAAAAAAATGAGAGTAGTGGAAGAAAGGAGGAAAACAATGAGAAGAGGGAAATCAACTGGAAGCGAAACTCAAGTTTCAAATTCTTCTCCAGTGCTTTTTCAATTTCAATGTTTAAATATACAATCTCATAAACCCCAATTGCCATATCTATTGATTTTATACATTTAGTGTTCAAATGTGTAAGTTTTTGTATGAGGGGAGTTTGAATAAACTTTTTTCATAGATTGGTATTGATATCTTGAAAACTTGTTTGTTACTCAAGTTTACATTTTACAATAATATTTCAGTTCTTGTGAAAGGAAGTGCAATATTTGTCCTTCAAAGAAAGCCTTCAGATCCAAACAAACAGATATTTAAAGATTTTGAAATTTTGTTTTCCTGCCCCGACAAATTATCATGTATCTAAATATCGTAGTGTTCAAGTACTTTTATTTTCTTGCATTTTCTTTCATATTCTATTTTCTTTTACTCCGAATATTTATATTATGGGTTGCCAAATCCTCTATATTTAATCTTGGCCTCTACTGGCCAATGAAATATAGTATTATTTCTCAGAATTTAGATTGTACTATCTAAGTTTCTATGCTTGAGGCAGATTGAGACAGTTGAAGAACCCAAGAGTTAATATATTAAGAAATAAGCACCTGGCTAAGTGTAGATTTCACATCCTTGATGTCTATGTTAATTTCATTCACTTGTAATGAACAATTTTGAAAATTAATGGATCTCCTTCAAGGTTGTTCTCAAGTGAGCTAATTAGCCAATAGGCTATTATAGGTGAGAAGTCCACTGAAAAAGTCTTACTGTCTGATGCCTGAAAATATTAGACTATTCTGGTGGAAAATCCTGATCAGAAGGATGCTAGTAGCATGCGGTATGGTTAGGGTTTTTAATCACTTCTTGAAGTACGTGAACCTTGGAGGATGTTGTTAGTGAGAGATAACTGCTCAAGGCTTTCCAAAGCCCCCACCGAAATAGGAATGGAGCATTAAATGTTTCTCATCATGCGTCTCTTTCTTTCTTTCACTACATTTGCATCCAGAATATTCTAGGTTACACTACAATCCATTCAAAACTCGACCTCAGCTTGGCTCCACAGCACTGTTTGGTTCTAGCGATGGGGGTGGCGTGGGGGGAAAGCATCACGTAGTCCATTAGATTCCTAGGTGGCGTACCTGACGAAATCCCTATTTGGGCACAACATGGACGAGTTTGGAGTGGCTACCAGTGTTACTCGCGTTCCCGAGGTGAAGCCCTCTCGTATAGAGAAAAGGGGTATTTTTCTGTGAATCAGAAAGGAGAGATTTTTGAATCCTTTTAATATAGGTTTTAATTTTGGGGAAATTTCTTAAAAGGCACTGAAATTGTTCAAAAGGTATGGTATTTTAGCCATTCTTGTTATTAAAATATGATAATTTGGAGGAATCCACTGCTAACATATGAAGATTTTAGGGGGAAATCTATTTTTTGTTTTAAAAATTTTTGAGGTTAGGGTTTCAAGTTTATTGTTGCTTTTTTGTAACAATCTGGTTAGCTGAAGCCTACTTCAAGTTTTTGTTCTTGTTTTTTGTTAAGTGTTACAATCATGGCCGATCTGCTACGCCTTGTGAAATAATTTCTTCTTTTTCATTCTTTAGGTATAGGGAGGTCGCAGGTTGAATCTAGTTAGCTGATAGGCTATTATAGGTGGGAAATCCCACTGGATTCGTCTGCTGTCTGACGCTGGATTATGGGTTTTCTGATTTGCACAGACATCTTCCCTGCGACAATCACCAGTGTACAATATACAATCCATTCATTACTCAATAGGTATGGGTTAGGTGTTAGTGGGGATGGTTTCAAAGTAGTGCTAGAAGAGATGTACTTGGCCTCGACAACACCAACAACTAGCAGTGAATGGTACAGATGAATTCTTCATCACTCAGCAGTAGGTGGATAGAACATTCAAGTAAGAGCATTGAAGGAGAGTAGTTGTGTTGAGCATGGAACAACTATCAGTGGATAATGAAGGGAGATAAAGGCATTCAAAGTACAGTTTGCCACCCACCATGCAATGTCAATTCACCTATATCAGGGATTTGTGACTACCTTTGCCCATAAATTAACATCAGTAGGTATGGCTGCGAGTCAGGCCGCACCGTTCTACACATTATTGGGGTTTCCGTGCATGGCTTGGGATTTAATATGTCACCAAATTTACACTGTAGGTAATAAATGTCCAGCAGCCTTGAGATGGCTCTCACCTAGACGCAATGCACATGCAAGATGGAGGAAATTTGGCTGCCTTCTTCAGGTCTGTGTGGGGAACAAGAAGGAGGTCAAAGTCTCAATATCCACCCATCTGCTTCAGGTCTATATACTTCAATTAAACTCTTCTTTTGTTACTATTGTCTTCCATTCATTTATTGTGTGTATAGTCGGTGACCTCCAACTCGAGCTATCTCCATTTATCCTTCCATGCTTGCTTACTGCGAATGAATTTTTTTTCCTGTTGTCTGGCATTGCTTGGATAGGAATGATAAATAAATATTACCTTTTACCTATGTTTGTTGGGCTATTGAATTGTTGTAGCCACACCCATGTAGAATTAGATTAGGGTGAGATAATAGTGAGTTTATTTCCTAAAAGTACTATTATAAATTTTGTATAAATATCCTCTTTATATTACATAAAATATTCTAATACGTTGCAATAAAATTGTTTCATCACATTGTACTTCAAAGATTCAACAAAACTGAATGTGAAGAACTGCAGCAAAATAAGAAAGCAGGGAGAAGTCACTGTGATGCAAAATAAAAAGGTTATTTTCCAAATAAATGGTAACTGACAATTTAAATCTTAGGCACAACCACAAAACATGTTTGGAAATGTGCTAATGCACATAGCTATTACATTTTTCTTCTCAAAGACAACCATATTTGATTAGAACACAAGATTTAAGATGAATAAAGAACCATAAAGAAATTCATAGGGATAACACAGTCTACGAAGCAAATTTCAAAGGTCAACAGTAGATATCGCTTCATTCATCAATAGAAAAATAAAATATTCAAACCATATTTTAACTTGATTTATTTGTGTCTCTGTCAGAATCCTTACACTACCATCTTAAGTAGCATCTAAATATATATCAAGGTATTCAACCTATAAAATAGTGGATATAGTCTATCCTGGGAATCATCATTGCAATACAATAGAGAGCCATCGCTGCTAGGAATCAGGTAATGTAACAAAACAACACAAGAGTTTTCTTCAGTCATCCTCTGAAGCGCATCTGTCCTCTATAGCTGCCTCCAGAACCCGTGGTTGAATAACCTACATGCCAGCCTGTCTAGCGCACCTTTCCTCTATGGCTGCCTCCAGAACCTGTGGTTGAAGGAGTAAAGAATGGTGCCTGGGGTTAGGGTTCTTTTCAGCTATGGCTAAATTAAGAAGGCTTTCCATTTGGGTGTGATTTATTAGCCCTTGAAGAGTGCATTTTTTGGTAGTGCCATGTATGGTAGCTGGGGAGGACTGTTGTTTTAGCTTGGACCACTTCCAAATACATTTAAATCATGGTCTAAAGATTAAAATTGAAATGGCAATAACTAGGAGACAGCTGCACCCAGCGTTCCACCACCTTTAAATTATATAATAGTTTATATATATATATTTTATATAAGTGGTTTTAATGAAAGTAAATTTAGCGTAAGATAGTTTATGTCCTGCAATTATCATGAAGTGAATTGCTAGCTGTGCATGTGACGCAGGTTGTAATATTCTCTTTTTGGATTATGTGGTATTTGATCCACTCACATATTCAACTACTTTAATTCGTCAAATGGGTTTGTAAGTGTTAATGAATTGTTTTGAGAGTGCTTATCTAAAATAAAAGTTTAATAGTTAAATGGGAATTCGCCAAATTGATTTCTAAGTGTTAATGAATTGTTTTGAGAGTGCTTACCTATAATAAAAATTTAATGAATCTGTTAACTTAACTGTTTAATATTGTATAGGTATGAACTCTATTAATTTTGATTTTACAAATAATTGTCATAATATTTGAAAACAAATTAAGTTATATTAGATATAATTTAATTTTTATTGATATTATTATTTTTAGAAGAATGTTTATATTCATAAATTTTAATTGAATTAAATAGCTATAAATAAAAATAATGTTTGAGGAAATAATTAAATAAATTAGAATTATTCTTAGAAAGTTTTAAAGTAGAACAAAATAAATTAAATTAGAGTAAAATACATTTATACCTATAATAAAATAGCTTTGTATTTCACTTTTCTATCTAAATTTGATTAACATTGTAATTGACATAATAGTAGAAGACAATATATTATACGATAGTCAAATATGAATACATGTTTGAATTTGGTTTTTTTAAGCACGCAAACCAAATGGTTCATGATAGTGTTTATTTTTCGTATTCTTCTAACTTAAAAACCTTTTTTAATAGTACATGTTTACCCTTCTTGTATTGATTTGGGTGGAAATATTATTTATAGTTTGGTTTATTGTGTTAGTTTGGAGCGTCACCTCCTTCGTTTCAAAAACACATATCCTACTAAAGCACCACATCACCAATTGACTTTTGCTAGAAATAGTTAGCCTTATAAAAATCAATTTACCTATTCTTGTGATTTTTCCCCCTGACCCTTTGAAATATTGCCGGGCGTAACCATTGCACCTCGCTGGGGTGCAAGCGCTAGTTATATTTTGTAGGGGAAAACTTTAATTGAGGGGCTTTTTCCCCCAGCCACGTCCTCCCCCATTGGAAGAGGGCTACGCTGTGGAGGACAACGCCCGCGCTTCCCTATCAGGAAATGCCTCCTCGATGGGAAGGCGTCAGCCTCTCTCAGATCAAAATTTAACACTTACATGGAACTCACCAACACATAATTTACCACATATTTAGAAGTCTAATCTGTGCGGGTAAGGTTGATCGTTTCATACATGTCTCAAACAGCTTGCAAATATGGAAACCACTGCTTCTTTTAGTGTGATAAGTTTCAGGATGGAGTTCTACCCTGCCGCTAAGGCACACTAAAATATCAATTCGGTGTTATAATCCTTCTCGAAGTAAAATCGAATTCCCAAGTATCAACACCAACACGAATTGGATCAATTAATTTTGATTTCACTATAAAATAAATTTAAAATACCAAATCTATTTTCTGATTTATATCCGTGACGATGGCATCAACTGCAATATTTTTTTTTCAGGTCCCATACTGACCAAACGTGCTCAATTGTCGCCGCCCAACGAAAGAAGCAAATGCCCTTTAAAAGATAATAAATTCAATGGAATGAGTATTTCTTATTTAAATTAAGACCCGAGAGGGGCCTTGAATGCAGAATCAGAGCAAGCGAATCATTTTCTGTTTCTGTTAGTCCTGGAGCAATGCCAGATGTATCATCTGAAGATGTGGAGAGTTCACTAGCAATGGCTGAAGTATTTGATTTAAGTGGAAATGTGGTTTACTTAACAGATCTATGGGAAGAACGCAAGGCTGTAGTGGGTTTTGCTCGTCATTTTGGGTGATCATATTATGTGTGAAATTTCAGTTGTTATTGTTATTTATGTTTCCTTATTGTATTGAAAATCTTGTTGGATGCTTGTTCAGATAAATTCTACACTAATTGGGAAACCATCTACACTTATTGACAGTTGGTCTGATTAGACAATCAAGTTTGATCCTTGCATTTGCAGATGTGTACTCTGTCGCAAAAAAACAGCCGTTCTTGCATTTCAAAAGTTTCATTGGTAAATCAAAAATCGATAGCCTGCATTTAGAAGAATATGTCAGACCATGCATGTTAAAGTAGTCGCTATGCTCTCATCAAATTGGAAATGCCACTGAAAAGAATTTACCTTCAATTTAACTCTTTTCTTTAGATAAGTAATCCTAAACTATTTCTTTTCCTTTTTGAGAAATTGTAGATAATGGATTAAAGATATGTACATTATTTTCTTAATATTTAAACTTTCTGATTATATCATAAAAGGAATTAGTGATTTAATATGATATTTACCTCCTTAAGAATATTATGTTGCATATTCACAACCTCTTAGTTAGATAGTCATTTCTTATAGTTAGTAATTGAGATTCTAATAGTATAATCTCTATTAGCTCAAAAGAGGTGGGTTGAGTGTTTTTAATTCTTCTATAAGAAAAATAAGGTTATTAAAGAAAATAGTGTGATAGACAGAAGGTAGAATTGGGTTTTGACAAAAAAATTGATGAAGTAACTGATTATAGTATCAAGTAAAGGTTAGCGATAAGTTTATATTGCATATTAGGTATAATCCCTTAGTGGTTATGTGTTTAAGGAATTATTGAGACTTTTCCTTATGCAATCTATTATTGGTGGAAGTTGTTTGGTATCGTATATGAATATACATATATTTATTAGTTTCTCTTCACGTAAATATCTATCTTTGTTAATAGATGATTGTTCTCACATGTTTTACATTGTATTGAACATCATTACATGACGGATTAGTGAATGAATCCCTTATACATTCTATTGTGCAATGAAATATTGCTTGAAACATCAAATAGGAACATTAGTAGTTTGATTATAAATAGATAAATTATCCTTATAGTACTTTGCTATGAGCAATAGATTCTCATTGTCATTGTTGTAATAGTAACCCTTAATGCCTAATCATCATGTGAAAGTCATTCATGTATCACATTTGTATTTGAACTAACCCTTGTGATGAAGACTTCAAGAAGCATTCAAGTCAAGATCTATACAATCAAGCAAGAGATTATCTTTCATTTTTGGTAAGTTGCAATATCATATTGTCTATTCATCATTCATTTATCTTATTTCATTCCATATCAAGGTTTGAATACCAAAACAAGGTTTGACCAAGGCAAGCCCCTATTGAATAACATTTTTTTGTAGGTTTAGGTGGTTGACACATGGATGAGCAAGCCTTTCTTGTGTTTGCATCATTAGGTTAGTCAATCATATTGTTCCTATAATTTATTTATTTTGAAGAAAGATGATTCTTATTTATACTGATAAATTGCTTATTTGACCTTGTTTTGATATAGCTTGATCGATCCATGTGCATGTTATCCCATTTGAATAAATGATGTAAATTAGGTAATACCCCCTTTGTTCCCACCATTACATAACTTTCAGGCTCTCTTATATAGTTCTAGAAATTGAGGCCTATAACTAATAAGTGAGATGTTCCAGATCCTTATAAAATCTCATTTTCAAACCTGAATTTGATAGTTTCAAAAGCAAACACCTGTAGGAAGTAGGACTGCAGATCTAGCTACACATAATCAACTCCAAAATTTGTTGAATCCTATAGGTGGAGTAATTCACCACCTATGGAAAATGAGTCACACCTGTAGACCTGAAAAGTGATTTTGTCAAAATTTAGCTCCCAAAAGTCAGAAACCTGTTTCTAAGACTTTTCATTAGAAATAGGACTGATTCAGCATGCATGGAAAATCAGACCCAATGGTCATTAACAATGATTTTTGAGACATTCTAGAACCCTCCAGTAACAGTAATCTAACTTCAGGTGCACTCTAATAAGTCTCATCAACTTTTGTTATCATTTGTTTGAGTTTTTAGTTCTTACAATACACAATATGTTTTCATAGAAGTTGTTTTCCTTTAGTTTCTATTCATTAGTCAATCAATCTCATTCATTTCTTGCATTCAAGCATTATATCTAGGCATATTGCATTCCTATTCCACCCACATCGCACTAATCCTTGAATGAAATAATAAGAATTTTTAACCCTATTGCTTCCCTTTTAGGTGAAAGATCCTACAAGGGTAAGTGTCCAATAAGGTTCCAAAAATCAATGTTTCAGTACTATATAATGCAATCCTAAGATGCAAATGAAAATTTTTATAGATTTTCAATTATTTAAGTTGCAAAGTTGATTGTAATTCAAATGATTTCAAAAATGACTACCATAAATTGATGTTTGTGAGATAAATGCATGAAAAAATGTCCTCAAAAGTTTCCAGACCTATACTATAGATACAAGGAGGCTTAGAAAGCACAAAAATGAGGTTTTTGATGTTGTAGAAAATATTGAAAAATCTAGATTGTGAGTAAGTCGCCCAGACTAGCAAATTAGTCCTAGTTAGGGTTTTTTGCAAAGTTTTGGGGATTTTTTAATGTATTTTGATGTTTTAGATGTGGTATGATGTAGAAATAAGATAAAAATGCAAATTTACAAACAAAATTTATAATTTTAGATGTTAGAAATGCAACCTAAATGCACTTTTTTATGAAGGAAAAATTTGAAACCTATTATGGAGATTAATCTATGCAAACCTTAATGCAAAGGAAATGCAAGCTAGATCTATGATGAAGGAATCCAAATTATAAAATAACATTATGTAAATGTTGGGTTCACCAAAATGTAAACACTAATTTTGGCACCCTAATGCTCTCTCACTCTTCTGGGGTTTTTCACCTAAAAGGAGAGAGATGAACCAAAATGCTAATGTCTACACTCAAAGTTAATGCAAGGATAAATTAAATGCATCTAAATGTAATGTCCTAAGTGCAATAAAATGAAAAATAAGATGATTTGTTAATGTAAAACCTAAGAAATACAAAGTGCTGGAAAACACATTGTGATATGCAAACATGAACTAAATGACCTACAAATGCAAATAAAACCAAATAAAAGGTTGTGAGAAAAAATGTGTGCACCTATAAGTGTGTTG
The DNA here is from genome assembly GCA_007258455.2 of Sequoia sempervirens. Classification (NCBI taxonomy): domain Eukaryota; kingdom Viridiplantae; phylum Streptophyta; class Pinopsida; order Cupressales; family Cupressaceae; genus Sequoia; species Sequoia sempervirens. The sequence continues at coordinate 701,963,952 of VDFB02281492.1, read as the reverse complement.
TAGACTTGAAAAAACTCTGAAATTCTAAAAATTCTAATTTTTATGCTAAGTGGGACACTTACACCAGGTTGGGCGACTTAGTCCTAGATTAAGGAAACTAGTCCGAAAGCCGTTTTAGCCAAACGAGTATCCAAATCTACAAAAAATTATAAAAAATAATTTTAGTGGGACTAATTCACCTCTAGTTGCAACTTAGTCCACTTTTGAATCTCTAAAAATTCGACAGTGGAAATAGAAGCCCTAGGTCTGCATTCTAGTTTCACACAAGTGTCTACTTCTGGAACTTTGATTTTTGGGCCTAAAGGTGAATTTTTGTTGGTATTTTTGCTAGGTCAACAAAGATAAGTATTCAATAAGTCTTCAACCTAATCTTCAATGATCTTCAAACCCTAAAAGTGCATAAATCTATAAACACACAAAGAGAGAAAGAGAAAATGTTGATTGTTATGGCATGGGGGTTTGCCTTCATCAAATCCCTTTTTAGGTAATTAAACCAAATGAAGAAAGAATATAATGAAGTATTCAATAGTGAATTTAGTACCTTTTCATGATGTTTGATCTTGAATTTCTATAGCAAAACATGAATAATTTTCCCTTGAATGTCCTTGAGAGCTATCTTGATGACTTGGAATGATAAAACCCTAACTTCCTTGACTTGAGAACATGATGAATGATGGATTAATGATGATGATTTATGAATAATTATGATGAGGTAGGATATTGAAAAATGAATGGAAAAACCCTAATTTATACACAATTATGCCTTGATTCCAAAAAATACCTCATCATAGGTTGACCTTAGGTTTTAAGGAATAGAAACCTAAAAGAAATTTGAATTAATTTTGAATTTTTGTGCCACATGGGAATAAGTCACCCAAGGTGGAAACTTAGTCCACCTGGGAAATTTTTAGTGGGTGTTGGAGATTAGGATATATTAAATGTTCTTTATTGGGTTCTTCAACAAGACACTTAATTAATTCCTATAAGTTCATAAAGGGGCCATCTAAAGCATAGAAAAGGTGTAAATATTGATTAGAAGCCTAGGAAAGTGTGAAAGTTTTTTAGAAGACTTTACAACACTTTGAAATAGGTCTTGGTAAGGTGAGTTATACCATTATGGTCCTAGAAAAGTGTGAAAATGTGTTACAACACATTTACAAGACATCAATAAATACATTTTATTCAATTTGCAAGGGCCCAATATTTAGTGTGGATGTGTAGACACCTAGCAACACCAAATGAAGGCCTCATTAAGTCCAATTTATCATCAATTATTCCCATATCAATCGAAGTATATGCTTTTTGGTGATACAAGGGTTAAAGGATAAAGTGTGGGTTTAGGGTTAAAATTGGGTTAGAATTTTATTAGGGTTACATTTAAGGTTTCAATTATTTTTATGGTTATGGTTAGGGTTTAAATAGGGTTATAGTTACAATTCATTTTTAATTATAATTAGGGTTCAAATATGGTTATGATTAGAACTCAATTATAATTAAGGTTAAATTAAGGTTACACTTAGGGTTTAGTTAGGGTTAGGGTTAGGGTTTAATTAGCGTTACAAATAGAAATAATGTTTTCATTAGAATTAGGGTAATTACTGGAAATAATATTATGAACAAGGTAGGAATTATGGTTAGGGTTAGACTAATAATAAGTTTTATACTTAGGTTCAGAGTTAGAAGTAGAATCTAGTTTAGGATTATAGTTAGATTTTTTGGTTGAAATTAAACCCTAACCCTAATTCTAAAACTAGAAATAATTCTAATTGTAACCCTAATCCTATCCCTAACCATTTAATTCTTAAATTAACATGAATTCTAAGTGTAACTTAAACTATAAACCTACCCTAACCCTAACTTTGAAACTAACACTAATTCTAACTCTAACTCTAACTCTAATTATTTCCCTAACCTTAACCCTAACCCTAACACTAACATTATTTCTAACCCCAACCCTAACTATAAATCCACATGTAACCCTAACTCTAATCCTAACTATAATCCTAATTCTATCTCTATATGTAACCCTCATCCTAACCCTAATAATATCTTTAACCCTAACAAAATCCCTAATCTTAACCCTAATCCTAACCTTACCTAACCCCAACACCAAATCTAATACTAATTATATCCCTAACCCTTACCCTAATTATAACCATAACAATAGCTATAATCCCAACCCTATCCTTAACTCTATCGAAATAACTATAATTATAACACTAATCCTAACCTTAAACCAAGTTGTAATCCTAATAAAAAACTTAAAATTAAGCATAACTTTAGCTCTAACCATTACCCTAACCCTAATATTAAGCCTTTCCTTAATTGTAACCCTACCCCTAACCCTATCTCTAATCATAACTCTAACCCTAATCCTAACCTAAAACCTAACCTTAACCCTAACCTTTTCCCTAACTCTAACTCTAATTTTAACCCTAACCATTTCCCTAATAAATGACATTTAGGGTTCAATTAGGTTTATGGTTAGAGTTTAACAAGGATTATAATTAGAATTAATTTTTTCATCAAAAATTAGGGTTAGTGTTATGGTTAATATTATGAATAAGGTTATAATTATTGTTAGTGATAGAATTATAAGAAATTCTATAGTTAGGGTTAGCATTAGAAGTAGGATAAGTTGAAGGATTATAGTTAGGATTTGGGTTTGAGTTAAATATTAATCTTAACCCTAAAACTAACCCTAAAAATTATAACCCAAATATTAATCCTAAGATTAAAAACCTAAGATAATCTCTAATCATAAGCCTAACCCTATCCCTAACTATAACCTTAACTTATTCCCAATCCTTTCCCTACCCATAATCATAAATGTAAACCTACCCCTAATTGTAACCATAATCCTAACCCAAACCCTAACATTAACCCTAACCCTAAACTAACCATAATACTAATCCTAAATTTAAATCTATACCTAATGCTAACATTAATCATAACCTTAATCCTAACCCTAACCCTAACCCAAACCATAATGCTATTTATATCTCTGAACCTAACCCTAACCTTAGCCCTAATCATATCTTGAACCTTAACTCTAATTTAAACCTTGACCCTAACCCTAACCTTATCTCTAATCATAACCTTAACCTTAACCCAAACCATAAAACTATTTATATCTCTAATCCAAATCCTAGCCCTAATTTTTACCTCAACCATAATCTTATCACAAACCCTAACTCTAATCCTAATTCATTTAATGTCTTATACATTGCACTGTGAATGCTACTAGCATATATATTTAGTAATATTAATAAAATATACCAAAAGATATCCTTCTCAAGATACCTATTTCACTTTTATGTGATAAATTGATTTAAAATTAGACACCTCGATAAGGATATGTCTCAGTGTATTATATATATTATTAATAATATATATGCTAGTTTTTAAAATATAATTGAATATACTTATTGTTTTGTATGTATATGTGAGTGATATTGTAAATGGATCATTTGGAATGAAGAATGGATACATGAAATAAATATTTTATTAAAAGAATATTTTGTATAATTATATAACTCAATTAAAATTAGAAAAGAGGGAATAAATAGAATAATATGAAAAATGTATTTTTTCCTTTTCTTTTATATGTCAAATTTGCAAATTATATAAAGTTCTAAAGATTTTTTTTTTTAGAAATTGAACTTACATAAAATATTAAAATAAAATCTAACTTCAATTTATTTGATATATATGAATAACTCATACATGAATAGATGTTTGATATACACAAAATCTTGAAAATAAGAGTTATTTGTTCGATAGTTTTTTTGTGAGGAAGTAAATATTTGGGAAAAGTGGGGAGTAATGAATCCACATATTAAAAATATTTTAAGAAAAGATTCTACAAATAATTGAATATATATTATTCTTTTGCATATAT